>OX346267.1:7427847-8627847 GCA_947049275.1 Epinotia bilunana | reverse complement strand
TTTACTAGACACGTCGATTTTCATAGGGTTACTAATATTTAGGTGTTTTCACAAGTTGTAACCGCTAGTGGCTCGAGAGCTCGCGAGCCTGTTCGTGGGGTAAGTAATACGAGGTATAAGAACTTATCATATAACAGTCATAATATGACTAGTAAATATTATTCCAACGTTGAATTTTGATCTGGAGAAGAGAACAGCCGAACATCCGGACACCCGGAAAATTATTTCATAATTTTAGCACAAGCTGAAACGGAGCTCTAAGTACTCAGGAATTTATAGAAAATCCGTTTACGTAAGCAATGCGATGTAAGTAATTAAATGAATGCAAAACTGTTTCTATTAAATATATCCATTCCTGTGGCATTCCGTCTGTCTTACGTCGGTCTTTATCCAAATACAGGCATCGCGCATAGAGAACTGTGTTTGTTTATAATTATTACACACCTGTGACATGCTGGTAATTAGCGTGTATATACGATAAGTATGCTTTATTAATACTTACGAGTAGATTCATCCGGTACCTACCTACACAGTACCCGTTTAACTCTTTCATTTCATTTCATTTCAGGCAAACAAAAACAATACATGATAGGAGGAGGTTTCATCGAGGAGAGGAGGCCTGTGCGGACTGCGGAGAGGCTGATTCATTATTTATTGTTAAATACCATAAAATAAAATACATGAGAGGAGGAGGAATCATCCACGAGAGGCCTGTGCCCAACAGTGGAAAGCATATGGGCTGATTTGTTATTAAATCAACTTGCTCTGTTTGCCGTCAACACGGCGAATCCTCAAAGATATCAAGGGTCGGCAACACCCATGTTACTCCTTTGGAGTTGCATGCGTCTAATAGGCTGCGGTGTCCGCTTACCATCAGGCGGGCCACCGTCGATATATATATATATATATATATATATATATATAACAAGTACGTACTAGTTACAGATACTTAATCCCAAGGTACATCATGCCGTCTTAGTCACTATCCTAGGTAAATGAAGTGAACTAAAGAGTTGTCAGTTTTCAGTTTGTACCCTAAGGTTCAGTTTGTACCAGAAGCACGCATCTCTTCCTATTGGTTTTTTTTCCTCGCACACCGCTCCTCTCCCTCGTACAGTTCTGATGGACAGGTTCTCAATTCCTCATCCTTAGTGCAATTTACATCCGCTCAGAGAATCACTTAAATCGATTTTTTATCGTAAAACGTATCTACAACCATCATAGATGCGTTTGCCTTTAAGTCTGTGCACGTCTATTGACATGTTACCCTGCGAAGCACAATACCGTGAGGGTGTTTGATTAGGATAGAAAAAGCCCCGCATCAGATTGGATCAAAACTTATCAAAATTAAAATTACATTTGTTGCGCAGTTTTCCAGACAAATGGTTTGACGCCTGTGAAACCAAACACGCGCTAATAGAATAGAATAGAATATAAAAAATAATATAAAAATATATTTAGAATAGAATAATAATTTATTGCCAAAAACAAGTACAGACATATACAAACAGTGACAAATACAGAATAGGAATATGTTAAAAATAAAAAGTACAGTTCAATTATTTTGGGGCGTATATAATGTAATTTTGAGATAAGTTTCTGTCAAAAATTTTATTTTTGGGTACAAGCTTTTATTGCCGACTGTACTTTTCTGTATACGTCATAAACTGCTCATTGAGACGATTCTAACGAGCCCAAACTCCGTGGTTTTATTACGGAGTTCCTATGGCCACCTTCTGTCCCCATCATCAGATCAGCTCGATTGACCATAATATTGAATTGTCATCCAAACTATACTTATACCCAAAAATTTCAGCTCAATCGGTCACCGGGAAGTGGGTCAAATTTAACTTGCAAGATTTGTCCCATACCTACTAACAGGGCAGTTAATATAAAGCTCCTGTCTCCATCATCAGATCAGCTCGATGGTACCATCATATTGAATTGTCATCCAAACTATACTTATACCCAAAATTTCAGCTCAATCGGTCACCGGGAAGTGGGTCAAATTTAACTTGCAAGATTTGTCCCATACTAACAGGGCAAGTTAATATAAAGCTTGTAAATACAATTCGTCATGGCAAATAGACCTCCAGAGTAAATGACGACAAATGAAATGACAAAGGTATCGTGTGCTCGGGGTCACCATTAGCCATAAAATGATGTGACAATTGCAACTATAAGAGGATTAATTACGACGTTATTTAACCGCTTTGCATACATTCAAGTCCGCATTATGCAGATTTGATCCATAAAACAGGTAATAAGAAGTAAAATGAGAATAAAAAATGAAACAGGAAACTCATGATTATTCAAAAACAACACGGAAGATAAATAACAAAACAAACAGCGTGTAATATACATAAATATAACTGGACTTGGTTAATTAAAATTAAAACAAGAACATGTATTGGATGAATGAAATGTATAAATAACATTTAAAAGAAATATTTTTCTACTAGTTATACATCAGAAAACGTTACGCGACTTGTATATATTTATAAATAAGTGGTATATCAAAGTACAAAGCCAATATTTTGTCAAATTAAAGTCATGTGAAGTATCGGGGTAAGATTATCTTGACTGTCACATTAGGCGTGAGGCGTGAGGTGAGAGTTGAGGTGACCAGTGAGTTGAAGGCTTACAACGCCGCGCCGCGCCGTCACGAAAGATATACATACTCGTATAATTGTTTTAGATCATCCGTATACGGGGCCGCGTCCGCGCAATATAATATAACTAGCTTCTGCCCGCGACTCCGTCCGCGTGGAACTCGTTTATATCGTAGCTCCATACAAACTTCCCCCCCCCCCCCACCCACTTCATCCCCTTGGGGAATGATTTCCGGGATAAAAACTATCCTATGTCCTTCCCCAGGACTAAAATATTTGTTGAACTAAGGAATTGTTAGATATATACTATTTGGATACCATTAAACAGTATAATATTTAATTTGATTTATTTAGTGTGCATAATCTGTGTGCAAGTCAGTATTTTTGATTTAAGTTTGAAATATTTTGTTCGAAAAAACTTACAGATATTATTTTAATTACATGCCAAATGAATACACTGGCAAAATAATAAGTGCATCGAATAGGTTTAAAATAAATAATTGTTTTGAGCCTTATTTATTTTATATATATTTTTTTTTTTGACTTCAGCTGTAGGTATTCTTCTCATACTTCCGTACGATTCACCGAATACAACATTAGCCGTAATAATCCATTCCATCCGACATATTACTCGTAAACATTATAAGTTCTTCGATTATAATCAGTCTTAGGGCTGTTGATGTGTGAAAAGTCAGTTGCAGAAAAATGTGTACTCAGACTCACGTGCTCAAAAGTATCTCTACGTCCATTTTATTTCAATGACAGTAGTAATGACAGTCGCTAAAGCAATACTTAGAGGTGACCCGTAACATACTGAGAACCTCACTAAGTATGTTGAGGTGGGGTTTGGCTTAGGTACGGCAGTATTATTAGTTTTAAACAAAAAAGTGTTTAAGTACAAGTCAAACATGCGCAATAAGAGATATCCGTTTTACAAAGTAATTATTTACGTCAGTCTATTTGGTATTTTTTCCTGCCTTTATTTTTTTAAGCCTTTATGTAAATTAAATAGGTAACACATTATTCATAAAACCTAACAAATCTCTGTTTACTAAAATGTGTTCTTCTGTATTAGGCATCCTTCTCGCTAACACAAACTTAATGCCAAAGTGAAAGATAAAGACGAATTTTAACATCATTTTGGCTAAAAGAGGTTTGATGCACTTTATGAATTAAAACTGGAATGACATTTGTAAAAAAAGCCATTCCTGATACATCTCAATCTCTCGTTCGCAAGATATAAACGTGCTGACACGTCAACTACACGGGGCATGGTTTACGAATATCGAGGGAGCGTCTTAAGAGAAAGACCTAGAAAACAAATACAAATAACTTTATTGCCCAAACACAATAACAATACAGAACAAAGGATAGGTAGATATTAAAACTAATTTCACTACTAACTAGAGATTGCACAGTTACATGAGACACAATATCTAAGTTAAAGTTAGGAGAACATTTACTGTTATCATGTTGGCCATGGGTACCAACCTCAGCGTGTGCTGGGCTTATGCCCAGCGCTGGTTTTCCAAAAACCTACTTTTTAATGCGGAAAACGAATTGGAAGTCAGTGATCTAAAGATTTAAGGGATCTAAAGATCAAGTCGCTAACAAAAGCTAGTAATGCTTGTTTATTACGTAAAATCTCATGATTAAGGCCCATGTTTACCCACAATCCGTTCTTTGCCACGGCCAAGGTAAACGGCGAACGTGCAAATTACATTATCTATTCACGATTCTTTTGTAGTATTGACCTGTATACTTCTAACAACTATGCGTAATCGGGGACCAGACATTTTTATGGTTAACCAGTAGCGAAGTCGGTAACCTTCGTGAATGGCACAGGACGAATTGTGCGACGTCGATAACTTGACTTGAACTAATATTTAACAACTTCATTTAGATTTATAGGATGATGTAATTTATTATCGGCCATTTGCGGGTATGGGTTATTTCAACTTCATTGATTAAGTCAATAAATTCAAGATCTCAGATATTGACATTTATGGTTTCTTTCTTTCCATCCTCGAGCCTAAATTAGGTACTTACATACGTAGATCGAAAGTATTAACTAACATGTCTGTGTCATCATCATCATCATATCAGGCAAAAGACGACCACTGCTAGATACAGGCCTACCCAAAGAGTGCCACAATGACCGGTCCTGCGCCACCTGCATCCAGCGGACTACCACGACTGGCCACGACCTTTATACCAGATCATCAATCCACCTTGTGGGGATACCCATGCTGTACCTGCCGGCACGTGTTTGCCACTAGAGAACGAGTCTGTGTCAAAGATGTCATTATTCAGACACTCTTTTATTGCCGGTACTTTTTTGCGGAGTCGTCAAACACTTGTCAAGATTTCTTATGGCAATAACGGGAACTTTGCTTGTTCCATGCATAAAGTAGCTCACACTGCGCTTGACCGCTATATATAATTGGTCATGAATCCTCATTGATGAGGGAATGACGAATACCGAGACGGGAACGGATTCCATGGAAACGGGTGTTATTAGGTTATTAGGAAACGTATAAAAAGTTTGGCTGATTGTTTCCAAAGAACCACTACTGTCGGTGTCATAAATATAGACCCAGCCGGCTGTAGACAAAAGTACAGTATATTCGTCCAAATATTATTTTAGTTTATTGCCACTATAGTATACGTACGCATTATCTTTGTATATGGCAATGTGCTCATGTTCATTCTGCTTTATTTTTCATGTCTTTTAATTAACATATACTTCAATTGTAAACAATAATATCAGCATGACACCAAATAGGAACTTGGTTTCCCGCGATAGCTAGCACTTTTGCGTTGTAAATTCTTATGCACTTTACCAACCTTTACCATACTGTGTTGTGAACAGTATGTTTATTTTTTGTGCATGAAAGTTATTTTTATATCTTAATTTATCTCTCTTATTTCCGCAGAGAAAAGTTAAAGTCCGTATATCTCATGCCCACAATTAACAACATCGAAAATGGCACAATTTGAGCTCAAGGTCCAACCAGTATAGCGACCTCAGACCAATCTACCTAAGATATCTTCCGATGAACAAGACGCCCCTTCCGAGTGCGGTCTGAGGTCGACTGCAACGGAGGTTAACCACAAGAGTAATGTCAAAAGTCATGTCAAAAGTCATGTCAATAGGGCTACGAAAGTATTGGTAAATACCACCCGAAATACGTAAATACGTAGGTTTCTTAAATAATAGATACACTGAATGAATGAATGATTTATGAATGAATGAATGAATGAATGAATGATTTATTTATTTGAAAACCACAACATTACATACAAACTGGGAAAAAAATATATAATAAGAAGAAGTTCAATGATGAGGGTGGTCTCAAAAAGGAGTCCACTTACTCGTAGCATGTGTCGGAAAATGGGGAGCCACGACGCTAATATATTAATCACTAGAAGCCCAGGAACGAAACGAAAAAGGTCCCGGTTTAAAGATCACGTTCACAGCTCTTTCATCTTAAACGCTGACCTATGTTCTGAATAAGCTTCTTGGCCTTCGAACAATAAGTGCCCCCGTCTTTACAGCGACCGGAACAAAGCCGCACGCCGATTCCATCCATATCGAGAAGTGTTAAAATAGCAACCATCTTACGCCCCAAGGTTGTAGCCTGTTTATTTTAATTGTTGTCAGACGAATCAACACAGAAATGAAATGAAAGCGAGGACATTTTCACACACCTACATTGAATCACTTGTGGTATTCTGTGGGTCTGTCTATATTACTAAACGAAAATGGATGGAAATTAGATATGCAATTGACGCGCGCACTCATTCTAATTTCTAACCATGTTAGTTTTAGCTCGCGTGGAAGCGAAGAGAACTAACTACAAGGGCTTTGGCTTCAATGAGCGTGTTCCAGAATTTGTTCTGGAACACGCTCATTGAAATAATATAAATATACGCTTTCTCTTTCGTAAGGACATAGCCCTTCATGCGATGCAGTTTTGATGGAATTGTATAATATGTATACGACAGCATATCATTATATAAATATTAAAATCCTAATAACTATTTTCCGCTTTATAATTATTTCAATGTAGAATTATGTTTGAGCACTAGGGTAACATAATTAGATTGCACGTAGAACCGATGGCCGTTGGGGCGCAAAGGCTCTCGAGTGGCGATCACAGGTACCGGAAGACGCAGCGTGTGTAGTAGGTTATTACCTTGTGGGAGATCTGCACGGCTATCACAAGACGGCGCGCGAGCTCTCTCGATTTTTCTCGCACTATCCGTCTCTCTCTTATTAGAACACTTAGAACAAGATGTATACTTAGTGCGAGAAAAATCGAGAGTATGCCGCGGGCGTCTCATGATAGACCTGCTGACTAATAACGGTCGCGGGAGTCCGCTAGATGCGGGTAGCGCAGGACCGATCACTTTATCACTCTCTGAGGGAGGTCAATTCAATGTCTTTCAGCTGATATGATTACGGTGGTGATGACGAATTGCAAAAGGAGAGGGAGGGGAAGGGAAGGGAGGTTAGTGACCCGATAGGTAAGACCTCCCACAAAGTAGGTACCTATATCGACATTGGTCATCTAAGTAAGCAGTTTTGGTAGCCGATGTTATTGTCTTTATTTATCGTATGCCTTGTTGGTCAGCATTTTATTTGCTTACGATACGCATTGGCTTTATAAAAGATAATCGTTCATTGTTATTTCATGATGAATACCCTCGTTCGTGACGTATAAATATGTTTAGGCAAGCATAACTTTTTATTCATATTTTAACAGCCGGGGTTCCAATTTATGGTGCCGTCAAGAGTCCTAGCAAATATCACGTACGTTCGCCAGGACGACGTTCCATTCATAGGTACGACCAGTAGGGCTGTCTGTTGCACCGCGAATTTTATTTTTCCGGAATACTAATGTGAACCACCTATTCTAAGAACTGTCCATTGTAAAACGTAAAGCGATTCAAACTTAGAATTAATAATATTCTTGTTTGAACGGTTCTACCAAAGTATTTATTCTGCTAAAACAACTTTTACAAGTCAATAAGTAGGTAACTTAAATCATTTGTTGATTCTAAATTATACATAATTTATTAGGAAATAAAATACATTATCAATATTTTACATGTTGCTACGGTAGCCTAGTCTCAGCCATCGCCTCCCTCGACCATCTGTTGGGGAAGATTGCTATTGCTACCCGATCAACGACACCACCGTAAGCAAAGACCTTTAGGCGAGAGTATTCAGATTCCGATTCATTTACTCACAATATAAGATTACATTATATATTACATGTCAATTTAAAAGAATCCCTATTATGATCGTCAATAACATACAATAACATTCAATAATAACTTAACATTAAAATATAACTATGTCCACTTGATTTAAATGTATGTCATATAGTTATCAAAGTTCACCTAAACGGATATAACATACATGATATACATAATATATATATATTTTTTATGATATAGGAGGCAAACGAGCAGCCGAATCACCTGATGGTAAGCGATAATCGACGCCCATGGACACTTACAACACTAGAAGAGTTGTAGGTGCGTTGCCGGCCTTTAAGATGGGAGTACGCTCTTTTCTTGAAGGCTTGAAGGTTGTAATTATGTCAAAAACAATAAATAAAAATTATGCGGTTATGTCAAAAAAATCACTTATAGAATACAGTGGATTTTCCAATGGAAAGTTTCTTAATCGACGCATGAATATGGTTTCTGATGTTTAGTAAGTGGGACCTATGATGCGCGGGTTTTTTCCTGGAAGTGATGCATGACATAGTCAGGCTGCAGGACATTCTTAGCAAACTAGATAAATAATCTACTGGAAAATCAGTTCATCGTGAAGACAGTTTTAAGAACTATTAAGAAATCACTAACGCGCCGTATGAAGTCAATGAAGTGCATTTTATCCTCGTTTCGTTATTCTAGTGATCGAACAGGAATACTGATTCGAGAAACTTGCAACACATAGACGGCAAAATGATGCATTCACATCACGTGTTTTTGTGTACCCGTAACGTACCTAACAGCAACAGCCAGCTGTACTGATACCTATATTGTATAACTTTAGCATAAACTACAGACCGTCAAGAAAAAAATATTCCCTATCGTACTTCAAGATTATGGTTTTTCCGAATGACCTTTACATACATAGATTCATGTATGTGTATACTTTATTCAGAAAAGGGGTAGGCAGAGCACATGAACGTATGTTCCAGTGCCACTTTTAGCATAAATGTGTGTATAAAAGATCGACAAAATGTGATATCGCAGTAATAGTTTGTTGCTGTTCCTTAGTACGACTCTTACGACACAGGAAGAAAGGGGGTGGTGCACTCTTATTTCTTCCCAGTTTTCTTTTGGTGATCTTCGGACAGTGTACTTATATATGTCCAGGTACATAATCGTATGAACGGTGAAATGTGGTTAGTTACGGTCCTCAAATACGAGGAAACAACAAAAAAGATGTTGTTTTTGAAACAAGGATTGTTGATCAAGGATGATTGAGGACACACTAAAAAATGTTTCTTCATACATATGGCCTTACGCAAACAGGATAATTAGTACAATGGTAAAAACGCATGACAAGATTAGCCACCACCTAATAGTCACATTTAGCTAATCGCCTACTGTGGTATGGACGTGTCATGCAGAGGGATGATAGTCATATGACGGCGGGTTTTAACTATTCATATCAACGATTGTAAGAGATGATGAAAACCAAGAAAAAAGTGGATCCTGGACTGCGCGGAAGATCACATGAATAGGAAGCATACTGCGTGGAACCGAAGTACCTAAAGCTTACCTATAGTTTAAGGCGATGCCTTGATTTGAGTCGATAAATACCTAACATAGAGACGTTTTATTTAAATTTCATAAAGTGAGATTTTAGATGAGATAAAATACTATAGTATTAACTTGATTGTGTAGTAAAATAATGTATCGTTTAAGTAGGCTGGGTAAAAACAAGGAAAATACATACCCACCTTTGTTTTTTTTTCTATCGAGGAAATTTTAAGCAATCATGTATCGATAAAATCAGATAAACAATCATATAGTCAAGAATCATATATCTGAAAATCAGACCTTATTGTTTCTTAATCTAGCCAGAACGGCGTTTCGAAGAACGCGATAATTTCCAATGCACAGCCTTAAGTGATAATATCCATCCTACCCGCGGAAGGTAGGTTCAAATCCTGCTGAGTCAGGTTCTTTTTATTGTGTTGTTTCAATAATACCTGACCAGATAATGTTGTTTAATGTAAGGGTACAAACTCACGTGATGTCGAAGGCGGTCTTCATCTTGCCGGAGCAGGGGTCCCTGTCTGTGTATATCTCGCTCATGACGCCGCGCGTGGTGCAGAAGCGGTCGATGCATTTCTTGGTCCTCTCCAAGCTGCCATAGCAGCTGTGGAGGAACTTCTTGATCATCAGGTCACCTGTAAGTATTATATTTAAATTATTATGTCAAATTTTGTATTAAGCCTCCCGTGTTGAAATATATAGGAAACTGATTGAAAGATTCGTCATCCGAGTAATTGGTTCCAATTAATAGATCGATGTTAGCAGCGACTGGATCTTCATTGTTCAATGTTTCCCGTGTTACCTATTTGCAATTTATATTTTACTACCTTCCGCCCGCGACTTCGTCCGCGTGGACCCGGGATAAAAACTATCCTATATTTTAATCCAGGCTATAAACTATCTTCGTGAAGAATTTCATTCAAATCGGTTCAGCCGCTTAAGCGTGATTGAGTAACAAACATCCAAACATCCAAACATTAGGTATACCTATTTATACACCGTGGGCTGTTTAAACCCGACCGATTTCAACCACATATTCCTGACGAGATTTCAAGTAAAAAATGTTATATGAACATATGTCCAATTACGAGTTTATATTTTTTTAATTTTTGAAACAAAGTAAATCAATTAGGCATCGCAGTTCACTGTGAACGAATCTTTACTTTGGTCACAAAAATAATTTTAGACATTGACGTTATTGACATTATTTAAGTTCAATTTACCGGCCAGTTCTATTATCGTAATGTACTATGTAGGTATAATAGGTTGCACTCTAGTGATAATTGATAAAATGCAGAATCTAAACATAAGTCTAGTTTAGCGATAAACGTGTATGTGATAAAGAAAAGATAATAATTTGATACATAATACGAGTACTAACTACACTGGCACTCAGCGGTAAATGGCGTGTTCGTTATACGTAAAATTACATTCCGTAATAAAACCTTTCTGTAATTGAACACCAAACTTAGGAACAAGATACTGGCCAATAATGATTTTTGTGATTCTGCGTAGAAAAAATTAAGTGCAAATAATTACGTCACATTCTTAGGGTGCGTTATACTTGAGATTATTCAATTTGTTAAATACTTAAAATTGCGATTTTCTAAAAAACTATGCATTTTCGGACTACATGTTGTACGACTTTTTTTACTCTATTTTAGCTAAGGAACCTATGGTTAAAATCGGTCGGGCTTAAACAGCCCACGGTGTATATTGAATACCACTGACTGCATGCAGTCCGCCTTTCGTCGGTGTAGCGGCACCTTATTGTTGTTATATGTTATGTCGGGCGTATAGAAAGCATTCGTTTCTTACTGGAAAGGTATATGTGAGAGGGATAAATGTCTTATGTTGGACATAAACACTGTACAGTCTGTGATTATTGACTGTTAATGTTTCTACACAATAAATCGAAAAGTTTATAAATTGTATAACCAAAAACCTCTTTTTTTAAGGTAATATTAACTGATTATTTTATTTTTTATCTTTCTAACCACTAAAAATGGTTTTACTTTGCATTCAAAGTTAGAGTTGTGGTGTCAAGGTACCCTAACCTCTTCTCACTTTAACTGTGATCATGTTGTTTTTTTTTATGAAGAAACCAGTTGAAACCTTAAAATTTATTAAAGTTCGCACCCTAGGCTAGTTGCTAAATAAATTCATCATTCATGTCGTCACCACGGCCGTGCCAGTGAGCACATAAACCACCAATAGTTTTTTTTATACCACGTCCGTCTTTTAACCCACCTGATGATGATGAGTGGCCACCGTAACCTATGGACGCTGGCAACTCCAGGGGTGTTACAGGCACGTTGCACCCTTTAATAATGTATACACTCCTTTTTAACATTTTTCAAATGAAGTGGGGTCAGTGGTTTGACCCCTCGAAGTAGGGAGATGGTTGGTATGTATAAAAATAATCATACAAAAACCGGCCAAGTGCCTGTCGGGCCACGCGCAGTGTAGGGTTCCGTTGTTGCCTAAATGGTGCGGTTGCGTCGGCTGAATTTGTACGAAAGTTGGCCTTTCCAAGGACGCATTAAGTTGGTTGACTATTACCGTCACCGACTTTATCTTGGCGCCGCGATTCGTATAGTAAGTAAGAGTAATCGTTAGTGTAGTTTCGCTAGGTGACGGGTGAGGTGAGGCGAATGAGCGCGTTCATAATAACAGCCGCAAGCAAAAACAACACAGAATACAGACAAAAGTTACAGAATAGCGGGGCGGAGGTCTAGTTCCGTTAGGCGAGATTGGTGAGGTGAGGCGCTTTGGCGCGTTCCGGATAACAGCCCATAACAACGGCGCAGCAAGTTATGCAACGGTCACCAGCGCCTGGATGGGTGGATCGGCTTTTAAATTTTACTAACGGAACTTTTCCGTGGTTCGGAAGAAAGGCACATTAACGTAATTTTTTATACCATATATATAAATATTTTGGCGTTGGCTCTCCTAATCCTTAATCTCCAGAGTTACGTTTCTGGGTCGTCTTTGGATCTGTGTTGGACGTCTCCAGGCATTTCTTTATGACAGACATCCCGGAGGGAAAACTACTTAGACCTTAGGATTAGATTAGCTCGATCCGTTTCCCAAACATTTATTTTTGAAAAGTGGTTGATGGACCGTCGTGGCCGTCGAGTGGTGGGTCGTTGATCCACGTATATTCCAACTGTATTAAAGGTACCTGGGAAATATTAGCTCATAAGAGGTCACTTCAGTGACCACGCGCAGATCTTTAAATTCCATATTATATCACCTCAAACCGTATATAAACCACCTGTGATAAGTATAGTAAGTATTAAGACTGACTTTTTTATCTCGACTGTATTACGTACTATAATTATACGTATCCTACTAATATTATAAATGCGAAAGTTTGGATGTTTAGATGTTTGGATGTTTGTTACTCAATCACGCTTAAACGGCTCAACGGATTTAGATGAAATTGTGCACGAAGATAGTTTATAAGCTGGATTCAAATATAGGATATAGTTTTTATCCCGGGTCTACGCAGACGAAGTCGCGGGCGGAAGCTAGTATAGAATATTTATATACGTATTATACGTAGTACTTATACTTATACAGCTTATACTGTACTTATACCTTATATACGTATCAAAATAAGTTTGGGTGAAAAAAAAAATTACTCACTCAAGTCTTGAGGTAGATGGGGTTCCTTGGCCAGCCATTCCCGGATGGAGGTGACATCATGCCCAAAATCTAGCGTCTGTTGCGGCATCTGACCAATCGGATATCCATCTTAGAGAAAGTCGTATTAAGTAACTAGTCACACGTGGAGAAAAAACAGTGTTAATCATAAAACCCCAAATGTAGAGACATTTTGCTTTTATTGTAGTACCCACACAAATTAATAGATTTTCTTGTTTGGTTGAGATTATTTAATGTGGCTGACTTTTTATAAGCTGACATTGGAATTGAACTCGCCTACCTAGGCTGATAGAGTTGCTTTTTGAATGGACTTCTTTGATGAAATTCGGCCGAGTCTAATAACCTCAAGTATTGCCCGTTTCGGACTTTTCTTTATCGATCTATTCAGGTACCTATTAAAAAAAAAAAATATAGTTACTTTATTTCTTTAACAACTAGTTACAATCAAACAGTGACCGGCGTCTCCTTGCAATTATTTATAAAATAACCTGTGTCAGGAGGCACCGCTCCTCCATAACTAACAATTTACTATGTTGTATAATACTACTAAAGGTGTTTTTTTCATGCGTGGCAGCCTGTTATTTATAGGTGCTTGTATGTTTAGATTTTGAAAAGCTGTGATCGTGCAATGACTTCTAAAAAAATGTTCGGTCTCCTAACGTTCACTAGAATTTCTTTTCTAACTTTGTAACATAAATAGTGTCTCTCGCCGTAGATTAACATTTTAAGTAACTACACTCAACCAAGAAAGCCAGTTACCACTAATCGACTCTATTATTTGTATGTTAAGTTTCAAAAGTGGTAGTCGTTTCTTGGCTGTTCGAGTCGTGGGATAACCCCTTGGTTTTTTTTTTATTACAATTTACTTTAAAAACGTGTTAACCGACTTCAAATCGGTATTTCAGAAGAGTTCCCTCGATTTCTCCAGTATTCATTCATCAGATCCTGACCTGATTGATGACTATGAAACACATGGGAATATTTCAAAAAAAATTTTTTTTTCCAACTTGGCCCAGGAGTCTTTGAGTATTAGGGGAGCATACGTCTAGTATTAATATGTTACAAACAAAATTCAGCATCGGACAAACGGTACCATAATATTTACGACAAAAGCCACATGAAAATCTTGTATGTTATATTGCTGTGAAGCAGAATCTATAATAATAGGGTGAACGGTAAAACAAATGAAACGTCAATGACGTCACGATCAAAATGAAAAGAACAAAGCGATCATGAGAGAACGGTACTCTTTTCGGTGATTGTCAAAATTCAAAATTAGAAAACTTGTTTGTTTGTTGTATGGATATTTTTGTCTGACATTGTACATTTATTTATGGGCATGTAGATATTATTGCCCTTGACTGTATAGATATTTTTGGCTCGGATTTTGTTCTTATGTATGTGAGAGTTGCGTGTATAGATATTTATGGCCACCTATTTGCCTACATATATTTGACTGACATTGTACATTTATTTATGGCCATGTAAATGTCTAGAACTTTTTGACTAATAAAATGATCACATATTTTTGACCGGATTACCGTACAGATATTTCTGGCTAATCAAGTGTACAGATATTTTTGACGCCTTGGGAACGTATATATATTTATGCCCTTGACTGTACATAGAAAATAAAAGATTCCGACGAATTGAGAACCTCTAATTTTTTAAGTCACTTAATGATTAAGTATAACTATGGGGACCTCAGAACGCATTATTATATTATTAACCCTGAAATAATGGCAATCGATCGATAAGTGTCTACAATTTGATAGGTTGCATCATTCGGATAATTTGTATTCGGCATTGGAGCCACATTACGAAACACTTTCGATTCCAACGAATTAAGAACCTTCCTTTTTTATTAGAGAAATTGAACATATATTTAAGTTGTATTTAAAATTATTTGAATTTTTACTTAAATTCAGAACTCTTCAGGTCAAACCATGGCCTTCAGATCGGCGAAATAGGCGAATTAAATTTATAAACATATAAACATATTTTTGTGCTGAATCAACCGGTTATAGAAATAAATATGAACTGGTTTCCTTTTATTAAAAAAGCTGCAATGCAAAAAACCTTGCCTGCTATGAATTCTTACTAATTCTGATATCTTGCAAAAAATACTTCATTCCAAATTGCGAAACCAACACAAAAACTGATGAACTAATTTGATATTCGAAAAGAATTCTTCAAATATAAATTATTAAAATAAATCTATACTTACTTTAAATAATAATCACACTGAAATTAAACAAAGAAGCTCATCAAAAAAAAAACAGAGAAATCGCGATACGATATAGTTACGATGGCGTGACTCAAAGTTATCCGTGTCAACCGTCCCACCAGATATCTCCGCGACGACTGACCACTGACCACGCGCTGATCCGAACATCCTTGCATAATATACTACCTAGGTAAGTAGTATGATGAAAATATTGGTTGTTCCGCAAAAACGACCGAGTTAAATCAATCCGAACGGGGCTCTCCATGAGGTCCTTGCCGCAGGCTACTCGAGGGTTCTTTTTGTAATTATAGAGTAAAACCAATTTTACGGGCCTCCACGAATCGGCATTGGTGAGAAAAAGTATTTATTTCAACACATTTTCTAAAGTGTTGCACTATTACATTGTGATTACAAGTGAGGTATGTTGATAATTACATTAGAGGCGGAATTATCACACGAGCCGCAGGTGAGCCTGATAAGAGAGCCGAGGATGTAATTATCACAGCTCACGCGTTTCATACGACGTTTTTCAACACATTTTGCGAGGAAACAATCCTTTTCATAAGATGAAAATTTTATAGGCCTGCCAAGTTATTTTCTTTACTTATTGATGACAACAGGTTTTTACTCACATGATGATATACATCGCCAAGAATTTCCAGTGGCGTCCATTCTTTTTATCACTTTTCTAGTCACCACGAGTCAACATTTTTGTTAATAGCCAAACACGCATTAACAATGTTTACACATATCTGTGAAATAACCTATAATGGCGCGCAAGTTTTTTTCGTGAAGTTTGCGCAGTGCCACGCATTAGATGAAATCTCTAAACAGCCAATAGAAAATAAAATAAATATTTTCGTTTTAAATATTATCTTTATTAACTCATGTAAAATGTTATCAAAAGTGAATAGTTTTACTAAATTAAACATTTCTATATCATATCCAAAAATAAATAGTCAATTAATTAACAAAAAGGATTTAATTTATTTAGTCGAGTAAGAATCCATTTAGCGAGAATTAAAAAAAAAAGCTGTACATTCTGTTCAACCCGGTTCATTTAAGGATGCACCGTGTGCATGCATACATCTTGCTGGAAGGTGTCAACGTGACTTAATCGGGATATAACCATAACACACAAGTGTCGTAATGTAACACGCGTGTTTAATAACCAGGATTATGAGCCTAAAAGCGACACAATAAGAGGTACGTTACGAGCAATTGTGTTGAAAAATATTTTCCCTCGCACATTTTTGACGTCAGTTAGTGGAGGGAGCGGCGTTTTACTCTGCTTGGACACATATTTTACACTGTTACATTACTTATATTTATAGTTTTGATGTTTTTTACACGTTCAATTTGTACTTAAATGTAAACCCAATCCTACTAATTAATATTATAAATGCCAAAATTTGGATGTTTGTTACTAATTTACGCAGTAACGGCTGAACGGATTAAGATGAAATTTAGTATACTTACCAATAGAGTAAGTATAGCCTAGATTAACATACTTATAGAATACTTTTTATCCCTGTAAAAGTCCAAGAAAATGAAGTCAAGGCGTAAATGCTAGTAAGTTTATAATATTTTTCTTGTAAATATTGAACTGGCAACCAAATATTGAGTTCTAATTATGAGTAATTAGCAACCAAATGTGTCTTAGTGAGAGCTTCCTAGTTAGGCAATACTGTGCATGCTTAGTGTCCATCTGTAATTAGTTTATACGTTTTCTTCTGTTTGTTCTCCAATAATTAAATAAACAATAAAAAAGTAATTAACTTCGCATTCACTGTAAGGTCCAACAGTAATTCTCACCTAAACAATTGGTTCACCTATGCCAGGCTCAGGTGAGATCGTGTACGGAGTACTGTTGTCATCTCTGGGATGGTGCCTCTTATGGGTGCAGCTAAATATCAGCTGAGTGCTTTGGACTCGGTTGAGCGCAGTGCCAGGTGACGCCGCCCTCATTGGATCCAAAACTTCATATTTTGGAACATCAGCGAAGAGTTGCCAACGTTGCTATCTTTTATAAGTAGGCGGTAATGAGTGTGCCGAGGAGCTCCAACCCTGGTTTACCTGGTGCCTTCTTTGACTTTTCTTTATCGAACCACAAGACACCGTATGGGTCCACCCCACCCCCATGTAGTTGAATTCCCGCTTTGCCGCATCTCGCGATTTAAGTAACCCTTTTTGATTGGCACAGCCTGAATTTGGAATTCTCTTACGGCGTCTTTATTTCCGGTATCATACTCGTGCAACCTTGATGTTTCGAGGCAAGAGTGAACAGGTATTTTTTGGGTGAGCGTGATCCATCTTAGGCCTTGTGTTGACATTCCATCAGGTTAGACGAAGGTCAACCGCAATCCCATTTTGAATAAAAGTGTAAGTTCAGGTAGAGTTCGTTTGTTAGGTTATTAGTTAATTAATTTAAAAAAAAACAGATACAGACTTTTACGAAGCGAAGTGCCTTTATTTCCTTCCCAGAAATTAGGAAATTTTGTATGTGGCTTGTTTTTTATATTTCTCAAAGATGTACAGGGTTATTACGTTTACAAGGGATTATACTTTCCATTGCAGATGTATATAGACGTACCTACTCGTATACCTATATGTTCACACCAGAGATGCTACTGCTTAACAACGCCTAATCGGAGATCTTGGGTAATGGACAGATCTCCGATTTGGGGTCCATTTACAACTTATAATACAAGCGGCCGATATAGACCTCCGAATCGCTAAACTTAATTGGCAGCGGGCACATTTCACGTAGAACCGATGGCCGTTGGGGCGGAGAGGTTCTGGAGCGGCGACCACGTACCGGAACGCGCAGCGTGGGTAGAGCCCCCCACAAGGTGGACTGATAATTCATATTCATATTCATTTATTTATTGCGATCATGTTCATTACATTTGGTATGTTAGTGGTTGTTGGTGACAAAGCGGCCGCATCTTCATCTTAACTCGACGGGAGCAACAAGCACGGCTGCCTTACCGTTACCGCGACTGATAAGCCGGCCGCGACGTCACTACAGGGGAAGGTCCGCGGGGGCGGGGCAGGCATTCTCGTGTCACTCGCGCTGCGTACCGCACATATTGTTCGCGCTATTTTATTGTATTTATAACTTTCGGAATTAAACAGAAGAAATTACAGTCCACTCGCATTTTTAATAGTCTAGATATCCTTCAAGCACTGAACAAGGCACTAGACCGAACAGTGGTCTTTTGGTTAGGAGGTACATGATACCCCGTTAGGGCATTGCAATTTTCTTACTAGCTAGGCAAGGATATAGCATATTCATTTCAAGAAGGGAAAGAAGTCTTGCAGCCTTCATGGAATGAAATCGCCAACCTAAACATAAACTATTACCAATTAAGTATATTATCTGGGGGCACGGTAGTGCCCCCGCCAAGTCGAGCAAAACAGCGAGCGGCACGGCCGTACCATCCTTTTCTCGAAGCAGTTCAGGCCATTTTCGACCCCCCTATAACTTCGTTGTAGATAAAACTAGAAGCCTGAATTTTCAGTAACCAAGCACGAATTGTATAAACACGATATATTTGAAATTTAATCCAATTTGAACCAGTGGTTTAAGAATTATAACTAGTCAATGTTTCTTAATTTTGTCACTCACTGACTCACCGATCATCAAAAGTCTAAGGCACTTCTAGCAGATATAGAAGCTTCAAATTTAGAATACAATAAGTGATTAGTGTATAAATAAATCAAGACAAAAAAAATGCAATCACACAATACTACATAGATTTAGGTATACAGAAATCCATAAATGCAGGAAAGTAGTGTGATTGCCAAGTTACAGAATTTTATTTAGCAAGCAAATAAAGATTAATAAGAATGCCTGAGACTTGGCTCTACGAAATATCTCACAACTTTTTACGGTGGAAGAGTTTCGAGACTTGGCCTTTTTTTTACATGGAATATTTTTTATGGGATATTAGCTGAACAATCGACTTGCATGCAATACTTAGCCGTAAAGGTGGTAAAGGTCGCGGGAGACCGCTGGATGCGGGTGGCGCAGAAACGGTCATTGTGGCACTCCTTGGGGGAGGCATTGTGGCACTCCTTGGGGGAGGCATTGTGGCACTCCTTCTTTCGGCTGATATGATGATGATGATGAATACAAGCGGGAGTCACTTTCTAATGAAAATAGTTAAAGATATGTTTTCGCATACCGCATGTCAACAAGACACTAATTAATGAAATAGGCCTCTGATACCTTGCACCTTGACGCTGTGGTACCCTTCTGGTAAGAGATTGATACGGCCAGTTACAAAAATATGTTATACCCACGACTTTATTGCCTTAAGGTTGTTTTTGTAACTTTGTAGTCGACTGTACAGGCATAAGGCTATGAAACTGAGGTTGTGTGTTAGTTCTAATGAAGTTAGTATTCAGTTCGATTTTTAGTTCTATTAGTGACCGCCAGGGGCGGTGTATAGATTTCATACAAATCTTTTACGCAGTCACTAGCGAGTAACGTAAACGCGAGTGACGAAATTCCAGTAGTAGGGGTACTTCACCGTTCGCAGGTTTCGTTCTGGATTCCAACTAACGCGTGACCTTCTTTTTAAGCCTTAATCCTTATGCCTGTACCAGAAGGCTGCGTAAAGGTGAATATCCATCAGAGATATGCGAAGCTGTGTTTTCATATTTGACACCTAATACTTAACTATGATACATTGTGTCATTTCATTTATGAAAACGCAGCTTTAAGTATTTTATTTTATAAGGATCTTCACCTGAAGTTGTACAATGTACAACTAAGAGGTCGAGGTGAGTACTATTTATCACGGAAGAAATTATACAATTTTACTATGTCAAGAACTGTGTTTAGGGTAAATAACGCTATTTATCTTTATCTATTGTATTCTTATGTTACACGTGCCTCCGGTGTACTTATGTCAATGTCATGACTTGTTAATGCGCCTAAGAGTGTGAACTCAGTTTTTGCGTTAATTTTATACTTGCCTAGTGCAATAATACTGAGATAATGTAGCGGCGCCTAGTGAAGTGAATTGTCATGCTGTCTTGAGTGTCTTGACTAGCATAGAGGTATTATTTCGTGTTCTATATTCATAACCAATAGAAATGTTCCAGACATAATAATTTGACTGTTTCTTGGTCTTAGTAAGTAATGTATTTATTTAATAAAGTAAATTGACTCGCTTACAAAAGTTATAATTAAGAATGAATAACATAAGAAAACCGAGAGAACATTTGGCAACGTTTCCGGAAAGACCGGTAATATCCCCGGCAATATTGTTCCTAGGAATGGAAATATTAGCAACGGCACATGAGTATGCCAAGGGCCCTGTCGAAAGTGTCGAAAATTGCTATTAGCAAATAGGATTTATTCGACTAAAAATACAAAGAAAATGTGCAAGACACAGGAACAAATATTCGTGTTCATCACAAAAATAAATGCCCATACCGGGCTGCGAACGCGTAACCTCCAGGGTTACTGCTAACCTAAGTAAGTAGTCTTAATTGGTCGTCGAAACTATATTTAGGAGTCAGGAATAAAACAAGTATTTTCAATAAATCAATCAGTTACAAATCTCTCTCCCGCTTCTCGCTTCCTATAGCAGCTTTTCACTTCTCTTTTGCGAGGAAATACTTAACCAAAACAAGTCAGATTTGGAAAATACAGTCAAAGTATAACAGGTAACCTCGGGCAAAAGCTAGTCCTGCTAATATTATAAATGCGAAAGTTTGGATTTTTGATTTTTAGATGTTAGTTGTAGATAGTAGATGGTTGATTAACCACGCTTAAACGGCTCAACTGATTTTGATGAAATTTTGCACGAAGATGGTTTATAGCCTGGATTCAAATATAGGATAGGTTTTATCTCGGGTCCGCGCAGACCAAGTCGCGGGCGGAAGCTAGTTGTCTGATAAAGCTGCTTGCTTTCATTGTTTTATTATTTATTTTCAATATAATACTCACCTTCGGTTTGCTGACGATCTAATAGTCTTGGCTGAGACCATGAAGGACTTAAGTACGATGCTCGATGACCTCAGTAGTCTCCGAGCGAGTTGGTCTAAGGATGAACATGGATAAGACAAAGATCATGTCAAACCTCCATGTAGTACTTACCAACTCTTATTTCAATCGGACACTTTACGCTCGAAGTTGTAGACGATTATATATACCAAGGACAGACTGACCAGTTAGGTAGGTCCAACTTTGAGAAAGAGGTTAATCGTCGAATCCGACTCGGCTGGGCAGCATTCGGGAGGCTACGGCACATCTTTTCGTCCAATATTCCGCAGTCTCAAGACGAGTCTTTGACCAGTGTGTGTTGCCAGTGATGTAGTATGGCACGGAAACGTGGTCGCTTACTATTGGTCTCATAAGAAGGCTCAAAGTCACACAAAGGGCAATGGAGAGGGCTATGTTGGGAATTTCTCTGCGCGATCGCATCAGAAATGAGGCTATTCGCAGCAGAACCAAGGTAACCGATATAGCCCTCCGAATCGCTAAACATAAGTGGCAGTGATGCCGATGACCATTGGGGCGGAAAGGTTCTCGAGTGGCGACCACGTACCGGAAGGCGCAGCGTGCGTAGGCCCCCCACAAGGTAGACTGATGACCTGGCAAAGGTCGCGGAGGTCCGCTGGATGCGGGTGGCGCTGGATCGGTCATTGTGGCACTCTTTGAGGGAGGCCTATGTCCAGCAGTGGACGTCTTTCGGCTGATATGATGATGATGATGATGATGACTAGGAACTAGACTAATTTTACATCACCCGGGTGTAAAGTGGCAATAACAATCTCACTTGACAGCCAAAAGAAGACGTGAAATTGTGCATGGGGGGTGAAAAAGTACGCTTCAGAGCACTCGCCTCGCCTTCGGCTCAGTACCTGAGGTGGCCTTTATTTTACTGCTTCAGGTGCGTATCATGACCGTCTGACTAGTATAATTGAGAGCTCGAAGAGTACCCGAAGAGCTACTTCGTGTTTTTCTATATTGGTACCTTAACCAGGAAAATAGCGTGAGATGGGCAGGGACGCTCTCCCATACGTACAGGTTGCAGTGTGGGGTGAGGCACGGGGGTATAACCTCTCCCAAACTTTTTAACCTGTACGTAAATGACTTGCTCGTGGGGCTGAGTAGCGCGTATGTCGGGTGCAGGATTGATGTTAGTATTAACAATATCAACTACGCGGACGACATGGTGCTGCTCAGTCCGACGGTCAAAGCGTTGAGAGAGCTCTTGCATATATGTGAAGAGTATGTACAAAGGCACGGCCTCATATATAACGCGAAAAAGAGCGAATACATGGTTTTTAAAGCCGTCGGAGGTAAATCACCCGAGCATGTGCCCGTCATTAAACTGAACAACCAGGAGCTCAGACGCGTGTACAAGTTTAAATACCTCGGCCATTATATCTCCGACGACCTTAAGGACCATATAGATATAGAAAGGGAGGGTAGGGCACTGGCGGTTCGTAGCAATATGCTTGTCCGAAGGTTTGCACGCTGTAGTGAACAGGTAAAAATCTCTCTTTTTAAAGCCTACTGTCAGGTATAAACACGTGCAGCCTTTGGACCAGCTTCACGCAGAAGACCATCAGTGCCCTGCGAGTCCAATATAACAATGGCTTCAGGATGCTGTTGAGGTGGCCCCGATTCTGCAGTGCCTCAGGAATGTTTGCGCAGTCACTCACTGATGACTTTTATGCCATTGTGCGAAAAAGACTCGCAGCGTTGGTGAACAGGGTATGGGTCAGCTCCAACCCCATTCTGAACACAGTGGCGGTTAGGTATAACACCTACACCGCCATCATGCGCCAATTTGTCAATGTTATGACACCTAGGTTAGGTTAGGTTAAGTTTATAATGGTGGACCAATTTGTTGTCTGATTAATAAATGATAATAATAATAATAATAATTACTCAGAAAACAAAACAAGAGTTTCTAAAGGCGCGAAGTGACGCCAGCGATCGCTAGCAGTCGAGCGTGCTGATAGTTAATCGGTGCGTAATTAAGGAGAGACGCGCCCTCAAGAGCGCGTGAAGTTCAGGTTCCTCCAAAGGAGAAGCCCCCGCGCACTGATGTGGATAA
This sequence comes from Epinotia bilunana, assembly GCA_947049275.1. NCBI lineage: Eukaryota > Metazoa > Arthropoda > Insecta > Lepidoptera > Tortricidae > Epinotia > Epinotia bilunana. The sequence goes on along the minus strand of OX346267.1, from coordinate 8,604,445 downwards.
GGAGGGTTTTACAACGGTGTCGAGGAAGCGCAAGCCGCGCAAGAGTCAGTGTGGTACTGCAGAACCGGTTGGTTCCGGTCTGCGGGTTGCCACACCGAGCAAGGCGCTATATGTATCGCGCCTGCATTACACCGCCACGGCTGATGATGTGGTGGAGTACGTTCGTCAGAAGACCGGCTTCTCGCTGAGGGTGTTCCAGCTGCGTTCGCGCCACTATGTGCACTTCAGCTCGTTTGTGGTGCGCGTGCCGCGACCGCTGCAGGAGACCATCGCATGTGCTGACTTCTGGCCGAAGGGTGTCGTGTTTCGACGGTTCCGGGGCAATCTGCCGAATCCTACACCGGAGATGACGATGCAACGGGGCCACGCCGTTTCGTCGCCTAAATAGTATTATTTGTTGTTTTTAGTTTCGTGACGCATTGGTTATTACTGTAATGTCACGTAAATGTATTTGTCAATAAATAAATTAATGAACAAAATGTATTATTACTTGGTTATTTATTAATGTACTTACACCAACAAAATCGATATTGTTGGAAAGCTTATAAAAAATACCTATTTTTTTATTATAACTTTAATTGCGCTAAAGTTATTAATTATTGAGTTACAAGCGTGTTTTATCAGTACTCACGCAAACACGTACGGTAAAAATGACGTATTTTTTCAAATATTAAAAAAAAACTGTTGCTGGTACGTCATAGGATTTATAATGTGTACAAATAAAGACTTATTTTTTATGAGCTGTATTTTTGCATGTTGCACTTTCCTCACTACAGTGAGGTGAAAAGTTTTGTGTTACACACGGGTGCAAATATTTTACTTCTCGTGTATTGAAACACTCGCTACGCTTAGCATTCTATTTTAGAACCACTCGCTTCGCTCCTGGTTCAACTATGTAATCCTTTCCCTTGCTCGTGTTTCAATTCCGCACTCGCGGATAAAATACAACCTTGCACCCTTGTATAACAAATAATAACTATTTCTCAATCGTGCAATGAAATCATACTACCAACGCCAGCTATGGGCAGTTTTGAAACTTCATAAGCGCAGTGGGTGTGGGCGGCGACTTTAAGTTAGAACGACAACCTAGATTAACTTGCTCTGTCACTGCTAAATTGAAAGTATATGATATCGAAGCGCAGCCACATCGAATCGCTATGAATTTCGTCTCCGATTGCTTGACCACGTAGTCTCTCGCGGCCACCCAGATTACATTGAACACGAAATTCCTTGACAAAGCTATCGATGTTCGTCATACCCCATCAGGTAGACCTAAGAAGCGATGACAGGGCTTCGGGAAAGCCGTCACGAATCAGAGGGCCTACCGCGAAACGAAAACGAACTTCGTTTGTGTATCTCCGTCTCTGTCGCACTTGCAAGTTCCAGCGATAGAGAGAGAGATACACGAACAAAGTTCGTTATCGTTTAGCGGTAGCCCCTCAGAATGGGCTCACGAGAAGAGAAGAATGGCGGAGTGGAAGCAAAATGCCGGACGTTATGATGTATATACAATAAGAGCAATAAATGCGAATTCGCAAACGACGGGTTCTTCTTCTACGTAAAAGAAGAGAATTTCACACTATGACAAAGAAAATACATGGCTGTTGGTGTAACGTAACGTTATGTCACGGCTGCATTGCACATTACTGAAACGCGCTTTTCTATATGATATTATGTTGGCCACAAACCATGACAAGGAGTGCGTCGCTCGTCGATATACTGCATGAGATACGCACGCACTCGTGAAGGGGCGCCGTCGCGGCGCCCTAATGCTATAAGGCCCGCCGTAAGCCCACATGTGGTGCGAATTACGGCTGGATTACAGACCATGGAGCGTCGTTTGCTCTGGACAGTTGGCAACGATACCAACGCACGCTTAACGCGCATGTAGAGTCAGCAGCATATAGTTAGTAGTAGTCAAAGTAGCCAGGTCGTTCGTAACACATCCTTACTCCCATAGTAATAAAGACATGCTGCGATATATTTGGCTACTTTGGCCGCTTTTAACTATATGATGCTGACTGTACCATGGAGTGACTGGTAGTTAGTAAGGTTGCCAGAGCTCCCGTTTTTTTTCTCTAGACATAAGATAATGATTTTTTGCACAAAAAAATACAGAAGATATATAAAAAAATATCATTATATATATGTACATATGTCAACTTACCTAGTCTAGCCATAAGTTCTGTTACTGGCAGTTAACAATGATTTTAAGAAAAATAATAATTCGAATTTCGAATGTTGTGTTTTGACGTAAGTACTTGGATGTTTTTGCCACCATTTATATACAATATAATATTAAAATAAGTAAATTAATAATGGAGTGGGGTGTCAAAGAAAATAGAATTGCTGTGATTGCTCTGCATAAGGTAGGAATGGAGCCGTCCCACATTTTTGAGACACTAAAAAAGTTAGAGATCAGTCGAATGTTTGTGTATCGTACCATTCAAAGATACACCAAAACGTCCTCTGTCGATGACAGTAAAAGATCTGGCCGACCACGTACTGTTAGAACAAAACAAGCCGTTAATGCTGTAAGGGCCAGAATTCGCCGAAATCCCATAAGAAAACAGAAGATCCTTTCTAAGGAAATGAAAATACCACCTAGGACACTTTCGCGTATAATCAAAGATGACTTAAGTCTTGCAGCTTACCGACGATATACAGGACATATGTTAAATCAGTCACTAAAGGACAAGAGAGTTGAAAGATCAAAAAGCCTTTTATCTCGATACGCACATGGGAAATATAAAAATATTCTTTTCACGGATGAAAAAAATTTTACTATCGAGCAGCACTACAACAAACAAAATGATAAAGTGTACGCACACAACTCTCGAGAAGCTAAAGAGATAAGTGGGAGGATTCAGCGAGGTCATCATCCCGCTTACGTCATGGTTTGGTGGGGTGTGTCGTATCAAGGCGTCTCTGAGATCCATTTTTGCGAAAAAGGAGTGAAAATTTCAGCTAAAGTGTATCAGGACACGATTTTAGAAACAGTAGTTAAACCACTAAACGACACAATGTTCAAAAATGTACACTGGACCTTTCAGCAGGACTCAGCCCCGGGTCATAAAGCTCGCACCACCCAGATTTGGCTGCAAAGGAATGTTCCGGACTTCATCAAGGCAGATGATTGGCCCTCTTCCAGTCCCGACTTAAATCCCCTGGACTATAAATTGTGGTCAGTGTTAGAGGACATGGTCTGCTCTAAACGCCATGCCAATATCGATTCTCTAAAAAAATCTTTGAAGGTAGCAGTGGCAAATTTCCCAATGGATACAGTGCGTGAATCTATAGACGTGTGGCCGGATCGTTTGAGGGCGTGTATTAAAGCTAAAGGCGGGCATTTTGAATAAAAAATATATTGTTTAGAAACCTTATTAACTTACCTATAAATAAACATTTACTTATGGTAAATTAATTACATCCTTTTAAAAATATGTTTCATTTCATTTGTAACAGAACTTATGGCTAGACTAGGTATAGACTTATCGTACAAAAAACAAAATAAAAATATTTCTCCCTTAATAAATCAACTCATTTCAACTATAGCGAGTTGTTGTGACAAATTCCTAGTTGTGTAAAGCGCTTTTTAACTCGCGTTCGGAGATTGAAGGATTGACGAAAATGTTTTAGTGTCAATGTTCTTGCATTACTTCACTGGGGCTCTCCATAGGCTGTCCTTCATTAACGTCTCTCTGAAATGAGAGTACACAGTTTTGACAATTAATTCACAATTTACACAGTTTTTACAATAAATGTATCTTATCTTATATTATCTTAAAATAAACAGTTAACAATTGAGGCATTTTGAAAAGCTACAAGTAACCTAAAATGTTACTGGCAAACTGGCAACAGTGAGACACTGAGCTCGGGCTCGGGAGTCAAATACCTGCGATCTGAGACAGTCTTTGTTTTACCGCCCTAGGTAAGTAATGTACTATTATATAATGGGCATCTGGCCTTAAATAGGAATCGTCGGCGCCCTCTGCGCCTACGCCCGCACAATGGTTCCACGATTGGCCAGAGGACGACGTAATATTACATAATATACCCAACAGGGTAAAACAAATATTGTATGTCTCAGATCCCAGCTATCTGTAATTATCGATCTAAGGCTTTTTCTATTACTGCCAGCGGAGAGAATACAATTTTACGTCTTTTCATGACCAAGAAACGGAATATTGTGGTGTTTTCATTGTGTTGTGAATTAGATTATATTCTATCACTAAACACTTTTTGTGGAATGCTAATATGATTATATTTTTCTTTTAACTAAACATTCTGACAATTGACAATTACGAATAAATGAATATGAATATCAATTCTTCCAAGTAGATATCCATCAATATTATACCTGTGTTTATGGAGTAGATCAATTACTTTCTTGTTATAACTTTCCAAGCTGTCGAGGTTTCCGCCGAAGTCTTTGGGTAGCTCGTCTCTACTAAAGTGGTCGAAAACGGTGTCTGACTTCGGTGGATGGAAATGAAACTGAAAACCCAGTAGGTAACTAATTATTTAATGACAAATTAATTAAAATAACCCAATTCGTACAGTTGACCTAGCAAATATGGTAACAATTTTGACATCTAGGTATAACACGGTTCATGTGGCGTAGAGCGGCGGGTCAAATGGGTGACACCACGCACTTTTCGACCCGGGTGACACGCCACCCGTTAATGTGCAGTTGACGCGACAACTGCACATTAACTGGCTAATTAAGCTGTCACGTCTTGCCCACAGAATAATATCACTAAATGTCTCAAAGTATCCTGGACACATGACCCATCCTACTATCCTACTAATATTATAAATGCGAAAGTTTAGATGTTTGGATGTTTGAATGTTTGTTACTCAATCACAGCGGCTGAACCGATTTGAATGAAATGTTGCACGATGATAGTTTATAGCCTGGATTAAAATATAGGATAGTTTTTATCCCGGGTCCACGCGGACGAAGTCGCGGGCGGAAGCTAGTAATATTATAAATGCGAAAGTTTAGATGTTTGGATGTTTGTTGCTCAATCACGCTTAAACGGCTGAACCGATTTGAATGAAATTTTGCACGAAGATAGTTTATAGCCTGGATTAAAATATAGGATAGTTTTTATCCCGAGTCCACGCAGACGAAGTCGCGGGCGGAAGCTAGTAATAAATAAATTAAGATATACACAGGGATCATAAGACACATACAAAAGGGTAACAAAGACGAACATATTATCTGGTATAGATATACAACATACATACTTCTTACCCCTCTTCTTAGAAAATAATTTTGCTATTGCTATTCTAGATATTGACTGACACATTATGTACATAGATAACTGGAACTCACCATATCACTCATTTCTTTGGTCATGAATTGCTTCAATAATGAAAATAGCTTGTCGATAAAAGACGGTGCGTTTATCAAGTGCATTTGTTTAATACGAATCGGTAATGCTTCCTGAAAAAAAGATAAAAACAGATTAGGTGACTGATAACGGTACATTACTGCAGCGGCCGGGAAAAAAGGGATTGCAGGGCAAGTAGATATCGGGCATACGAGGCTGGCAATCTCTTTTTTACGCCGGGGTATGTATATCACATTTTATCGATCTTTTATACCCACATATTGATGCTAAAAGTGGCACTGGAATACAAGTTTCATGTGCTCTGCCTACCCCTTTTAGGGATAAAAGTTTGAATGTATGTATGTATCTATGTATGTATGTATATTGCTTCTCATGTACAGCAATGAAATAAAATGAATAACTTACATACTTGCGATGCGATGCGATGATGTGTCATAAATTGATATTGAAACAAAAGGTCACTTTGCAGACCTTAAATTTTGTATAAAATTCCATTACTTATATGCTCTCGTCTCGCCGCACCTAATAATGTGATCGCTCACAGCCATATGAGTAATAACGTCAGTATTTCATTACAGGTTTGAGAAAAGTAATTTTTTGCTTATTAGTTCCCAACCACGAAAGGTATCTCGCCTATTTCACGTATCCCTACTGCGATATCCCCCCCAGTGGCACGTACCGCCTTATTGTGAATCTGATTGCAACGAGATAGTGCCTTGTAATGCCGAATGTAACATGTTGCTGTTTGTACGTAGTCTTCAAAGATGTATCGATACATTTTTCACCTTGGAATACCTAAGGTGCAAAAATGTGATTTTGAAATAGATGATACTGCATGACGCCATACTTTATGACTTTTATGAGTCTACTTTGACTTACTAACTAATGAGATAATTACTTGTATAGGAGTGAAAATCTTTCTTTTTCGGTTCTTGGTTACAACAACAAAAAGTGTCCTAAATATTCTATTCCAGTTCGTCGCATTGTTGTATGCCGTGTTCCGTACCAAAATTACTCCTACGAAACACTTATTTATTTAAATTAATATGAAAAAGTAAAGTCCTGAGTGGGTCAGATGAAGACCTATGGTCAACCTGTAATCGTATTTCGCAAGAACAACCCAGGCCCAAGACTAGATCTAACAGCAATGAGATTTGCGAGCTGTGGTCACCTATAAGTGGCTAAGCATCTTACTTAGTTTTTTTTGTATTTAAGCCAAATGTATTGTTCAGATGTGTTATCCGTTGGTGGTCCTTAAAGAAAGAAATAAATAAATAATAAATAGATTCACTGCCTTTAGTCTAAAGGAAATTACTGTAATTGTCAAATAGTGTCAGACATTTACTGTCACTGTCCATTATTGTAATAAATGTAGGTCATCATTGTAAAATAGTGTCAGATCTCGACTGTCACTGTCAGAAGGTATTAGAGGTTGACTTTTGTTGTCAAATAGTATCAGAAATGTGTCTAAAAGCAAAACTGAAGTGACAAAATGCTATTAGATAATAATGCTTAATAGCGCGCCATTTGTACATTTCTGTGTTTGTGCAATAATGTTTATATAAATGAAATAAATAACTACAACTTAGAAAAGTCGAGAAACCCCCGACATTTTCATTTCAAAGTCCAATATCTCAAAAACGGCTAAACTGATTTTCATGAAACATAGCTAAGAACATTCGGCTTTCGAATAAAAAAAACCGCATTCAAATCGGTCCATCCGTTTCGGAGCTACGATACGACAGACAGATACACAGATACACAGACACTCAGACACGTTAAACTTATAACACCTCTTTGCGTCGGGGGTTAAAAAGGCTAATCACATACCTCCTGATACTGGACCAATTTCTTCTGCAGGGACAGATGTAACTTCCAGAATATCTTCCAGCTTATATCCTTCGCATCGAAAAGAGTAACGTCTCCTTCTTGCAGGATATGTTCGTCTAGGAACCAGGCGTCTATGGCCATCAGGATACTGCGAGTGAACTCGCAGTAATCGTAGTTCTGGAGACCTGGATCGTTGACTTGAAAAATCCAGAGCATCCTGTTGCCTGATATGGGAAGCTGGGCCAAGTTTCTGAAAAGAGGTAAAATAAGAGATCAAATCGTATCCTATCTACGAGCTAATAATTTTTACAAGAGCGATAACTATCGCTGCAATAGTGGCGTAGCTATCATGGGTGCCACCCGGGACGGAGGTCGTGTGGGTCGGACAATGGGTGTCACCCAGCGGCGTGGCTCCATAGCTCGGAATGGATCTCCGTCGATTGCGAATTTGTGACACCTGTGGGGTCACGTAACGTTTTGAACGCGCGTTAGGTAGATCCAACTGTCATTTTTAGTGTTCCGTAGTCAACAAGAAACCCTTATAGTTTCGCCATGTCCGTCTGTCTGTCTGTCTGTCCGTCTTCAGTTTAGCTCAGTAACCATTACTACTAGAAAACTGTAATTCGGAATGGGTATATAAACCAATCACGCTGAAAAAACAGTACAATAAAATCTTGAAAAAAATTTTTTTTGGGTATACCTCCCCTACACCTAAAGCGTAATGTAATTTTTTTCACCTCACCGGCTCGAAAAGGCTTGCTTTATCGCTCAAAGTCTGCGCCCAAAAGCCCATTATATCCGCTAGCGTGGAAAGAGTTTTTGAATTTGGAACGTGACGGTCAATCGCGAGATCCAACTTTTTTCTATACAGAATGAGAGGTGATTATCCTGCGTTCAGAAACTGATGGTATTATGCCAATAATTAATTGTAATTATTTTGATAAAATAAAATTAATAATACTTATTATTTCTTAATTACATACGAAATATTAATATTTAGACTGACTTATAAGGATACAATACGAATTAATAATTTTAAAATGAAGTTATATTTTTCAAAAAAAATGGCTTCTTCCAAATTTGGAACGCACCGTTTTAAAAGTTAATTTAAGAAAATTTGGTTTTGTTCTAAAGCCACAGTAAAACCAAAATAATGGTGGTTATTTACAGATTTTAGTGCACAAGATACACGTAATATGCCTGCTAAGTTAGCGGAAAAAGTGAAATAAGCGTATTTGAGCCTTAGTTTACCCGTGAGTACCCAACAACAACAATACTTTGACTTTTTTAGTGTAGGTAGGCGTGGAGTTGTTTAAAGATGCAAAAATGTTTGTTACATTTAATAATTATAAAATGCTAGATCTTGATGAGATGTAAACAAACCTTTATTGAAAATGAGTATAAGGTCCAAATATCCTTTACATTTACAATTTTCCTCGCGGTCGTGAGGTGAAAAGTTGTGTGTTCCGCTCGGCAGCAAAGTTGTTTGGCGTCTCGTGCCTTGAAAGCCTCGCTATGCTCAGGATTGTACTTTTGAACCATTCGCTTCGCTCATGGTTCAATCTTACAATCCTTCGCTAGCTTGGCTTCCAATACAAGCACTTGCGCCAAACACCAACTTTGCAGCCTTGCATAACAAATAACTTTTTCTCGTTAAATATTATGGGTTTCCTAAAACCATTTTTTAATCAGGTATTCGTTTGCGAGATATTGCTCTTTAAGGTCTGTACTCCCTTTGACTCTGTGTGTCTTTTGTGTAGTGAATAAATGTCTTCTTTCTTTCTTTTTCTTTCTTTCTTAAAGCCCTAATTTTTGTTCGAGTCACGTGATCGACCTGCTGGATGTCACCCCCAGAAAGGTATTCTAGGAGAATTTAATGTAAAAACACAAAAGATCCGTTGCGATGCGAAAAACTTGAAAATCGTGGTACAAGGCATGATGAAGATAATGTAAGCCAATTCACCGCTTTGCTATGCTATGAAGAAGTGTAACACAGGGGAGGACAATAAAAACATATATAAACTTCAAAAATATCAAAATAAACAAAGATAAAATGTATTAAATTATTCGGAAGTGAAACATGGACCTTTACCCAGAAAGATGCGGAGATATTAGAAGCGTTCGAGATGTGGTGTTGGAGGCGAATAGAGAAAATTTGCTGGAGAGAGAGGATAACGAAGAAGTGCTGAATAGAGTGAGGCAAACCAGGCAGTTAATGAAAAACTTGGAAAATAGAAGAGGGAAGATGATAGGGCGGGCACCTCATACGACATGACGAGTTCATCATTGAAGGAAAGATAGAGGGGAAGCGTGGAAGAAGAAGAGCTAGAATAAACTACATAGAGCAGCTCAAAAAAAAGAGTTGATGTTAGGTCGTATCGACATGTCAAAGAGGTTGCCTAGGGATCGGGGTAGATGGAAGCCCTACTTTGAACTATAAGCAAAAGAAGATCTTATCTTATTTTCAACTTACATGTACTTAGAAGCCTTTTGTGCGCGTGGCGATAGTGGGTCTCGGTCTGAAAAAACCTCCGGAACAGTAGCGCGCATCCTTGAAAAAGTTTCTATGGTTTTCTTAGTTTTCTCCATGTCATAATAGCAACTGTGTAGGAACCTTCGTAATAATTTATCGTCTGGAATATTCCATAGAAGGGATCAGGACTTTGCTAAATATCTCTATATCTATTACACTATTGATAAAGAGACGTCCATTACACTGTGCAACGCTGGCGAAATGTTAGTTCATAGCTGCATAATCATAAGGTAAAATAGGATGATTTTTTGTCTCCGAAAAAAATCATCCGATTTTGCCAAAACTTTCAAAAAGACACTCGTGAGTTTCAGGTATACCAGAATTGAATGAACCAGGTTACCCAGGACATTAAGATCGAATATCGCTCATCTCTCGCTAAGTAAGAATCGCGTATCGATTCAAAACATGTCGAGCTATATTCGACCTTAATGACGTGTCTGACAAATTGTTATTGACACGGCATGTTGACCAGACTAACTGCGTAATGCACGGCACAGCACGGCACGGCATTCATTTCAACAGGCATATTTAATAGTAAACCTACCATACACACGAATGTATCAGATGATATTTGATATGCAAATATTACGTTCAAGGGCGTTGGTATGATATACAAGGATAAATACTCATTAATACAATTTGGTGAGGATATGTTGTAGAATGTTATCTTTTCCTAATTTTATAGGTGTGAATGTTTGGATGTTCGTTACTCAATCACGCTTAAACGGCTCAAGCGATTCGGATGAAATTTTGCACGAAGATAGTTTGCATTAGAATATAGGATAGTTCTCATTCCGGGTCCACGCAGACGAAGTCGCGGGCGGAAGCTAGTTAGGACTAAATATGCGTCGAATACATCTAGATTGAGTTGAACCGAATAACTTAGCCAAACGCAAACATTCTAAAATATGCAGACGTTGCTGAATACCGAATACTCGGCGCATCTCTCTATGGAGTAGTTATAATACATCCTTGCAAGTAGGTAGTCATGATTATTAGAAAAGTTGAAAACCCCCTTCATTTTCATTTCAAAGTCCAATATCTCAAAATCGGCATATTTTCATGAAACATGGCTAAGAACACTCGGGATCACAACAGCTTTCGAATAAAAAAAACCGCATTCAAATCGGTCCATCCGTTTGGGAGCTACGATACCACAGACAGATACACAGACACACAGACATGTTAAACTTATAACAACCCTCTCTTTGCGTCGGGGGTTAAAAACGGCTTACCCATATCATTTGGTATAAGTGAATGTTGGACGACCCATTCTTTTATCTCCACCAATTGATGTTCCAAGCCCGCTCCTTGCGACTCCCCCATACCGATGTGCTTCTGTTAAGGAGTAGGCACCTACGTCAGTCGAAAAATATTGATAAACAGCCAAAACGGATTTCAATGGATTAGGTCTCATGCAATGAAATCACTGTTTAGTTAATTAAATTTAATGATAATGCTAACACTAATATCCACTGAATTTTTGGTCACCCTACATTTCTTGAAGTTAAGTAGATCAAGTCAAACACACATACGTCAAATTTTCGCACTACTACTACTACTACAACTACCGTTAGGGTGACAATGATTTCGAATTATAAAGTAATTCCTAATTCAGTTTTATTCAGAAAAAAAGAACGTCTGTTTTAAGTAACTTCGAGTTAATCGTGTTTGGTATCAATTACAGAATTTGAAAAATTTACTCCTGATCGCGAATTAAAAATCATCTTGTATAATTTAATTATACACATCCTCTTGGACATATGGGCTATATTTGTATCAATACTAAAGCCACGGAGCAACTCAGGGCCAAGTGGAAGGTAAGAGAGCTCGCGGCCGATCCCCGACCTGCTGGGCATACCTATTCAGAATTAACCGAGTCCACCCTGGTCCAAAGCATCAAACGCAATGCCTCTAACCGTAACCGGCAAAAATATATTGCCAAGAAAGCACTCGATAATGACACTTTATGCATTATTAACTACCACACACATCCACGACCACTCTGCCAAGGGTGCCTAGAAATCTAAAGCCACGGACGGCGATCGCTGACATCCACCTTTTGCAACTTCGCTTTTATAATTTTTCAAATACAATATTTATACCCACTACGACTGTCGCAAACATACCTAACCTACAGCCTGCCTGATGGTAAGAACACTTAATATAGACACTTGCAACTCCAGAAGAATCACAAACGCGTTGCCTACATTTATTGATTTGAGGATTAGTTGTGTTGCGGTAGAGTTAAATGCAGTTCCCTCACGTTCAACACGGCACATCCACGGGAGTTCTGACCGCTACCTTTCTACCAGGAAGCAGGAACACAACACCCACCCACAGAGCAAATGGTCGCAATATTATCTCTGTGGTCTCTCTTGAGAGCTGATGGTTTTAAAAAACCATCCCTTCACAACAACAGAGTAAAACGGGACCCTGTTACCAAGACTATAGACTGTCACCAGGCTTTATCTCATGAACCATGATAGTTAGACAGTTGAAATTTTCACTGATGATGTATTTATGTTGCCGCTAAAACTAAAAATACTTAAGGGGGCTCCCATACAACAAACATGATTTTGTGCCGTTTTTATAGATAATGGTACAGAACCCTTCGTGCACGAGTCCCACTCGCACTTGGCCGGTGTTTTATGTATTACCTACATATATTTCTTTACCTTTACAAATTCGCAATAGACTAGGACGTAAAGTCTTTACAAAAATGATGTTTTGGACGGCGATGTTTGAGAAGGACTTTAGTCTTAGTTGATAATGTAGGAAATCTAAGATATTTTTGAGTCTTTGGGAAGGTACATATTTATAAACTACCAATAGTACCAATGATATAATAAAAAAATACTTACATACTTCAATTAAAATTTCAAACTCACTCACGTTATCGTAACTACACATACACATACAGCAGCAGTAGATAGGATTGCATTACAAATAAAATATCGATTATAAGTTATCTACAATGTCAACCGCCCGCCACTATGGTAGATATCACTCAAACTGAACACAATCTTATTGCAGAGTAGATCTATTAATAAGTACCGACTTATTTCATCAATCGTCCATTGTTAGTTGACCCCCAGGTCACAGCTACTCGTGATTGGAGGTCAGTCTTTCACTGGGGGTTGCTGAGTTGTACACAGAACGTTGTGAACTTTAATAATTGGTCTGCGTCCCTGTTTATTAGAGGCCAGTGTTTATTTATCTCGAATTAAATATCTATTGTCCACTTGTTTGTGCGGTCTAATAGCGCGCGGCCCACTACCTACTTGTAAAGCTAGAATTTCGAAAGGCCGTAAGTCTAAGTAGTCTTCTTTTTCCTTCGCCAAATCAAAATCTAGGCTGCGTAACGATCGATGTAAAAACTTTTGATATGTTTTCACGGGATATAACGATTAAAGGATATAATGCACTTTTGATATAACAACATTTGTTATATTCTCATGTAATATAATTATCAACAGATATAATGAACTTGTAATATAACAACTATTAATCTAACAGTCATAACGTATAACATTCATGCGATATAACTTTGTTCGATATCAAAGGTTAGTAGGTACTATTAGCATAATCTGAAATACTTACTATATTATTTCTTACCTATTTTATTTTAAGGCAGTTGTTTTGTAGGTACGACGATGAGTAAACCACTGACACACAACAGTATAATAGCCACTGATAAACTGGTAACACATAGTATATTTTCGTATAAGATTTATAATATAAGAGTATTAGGATAGGGCAGCTATAAAAAGGGGGGCAGTAAAACCCGCTGCATCAGCGATGGCGGGAGTACCACAAGCCTTACACTGCGGCCTTGGGATAGGGTTTTTTTTTTGAGGTTTTTTTTATTATTTATTATTATTATTTGACATTCTTAAATTGTGTAATTATATTGTTATTTAACTTAATTTGCACCTGTGGACTCTGTCTGGAATAAATAATTTTCATTTCATTTCATTTCAAAACAACGACAAATAATTGTAACAATGGTATTATTTGTAGGTTATTTGGGTCTTACCCCGTTAGTAGGGAAAGACTAGCAGCTTTAACATTCTTTAGGTTTCCCTAAATATATCTGTTTTGAATAAATTTGCGTTAAAATCAATATACTTTTGTAAAAGTTTTCAAAAATCTTTAGTTACTTCAACTATTCATATAATAGTAAGACATACAATTTCGACGTAAGAATCGATCTTTATTACTAACAATAAACTATGTTAGTCTTACCTTACCTTACCTTATGTCCCTATGTTCTGATTTAGGTGATAACAGATTTTGCTAATGAACTAGAGCCGCTTGTAAAAGGCAAAAAACACACTAACTTTACCCTCACCTATAGACGTGAACTGTACAAAAAGTAAAAAAAAACTAAACATATGGACAACTCTTTTTTAATTAATACCTAGTTGAAGATTTATTTACATAGATAGGTCTAGACGGAGAAAATAGGGATCTGCGGCGGCTCGAAATTCAAGTGTATTTAGAGCCGCTTATATAGAGCGCGCGCCAACCCGCATGTCCTCTTAAGGGGATGCGGATGCCTTGATTCGAGTTGAACACGCCCCCTAGAAAAAGACACGCTTATGCCTTCCGCGCACGAGAAAAAGAGATGGAACACTCGGGAATAGCTTTTTTGGTCAAATTTCGATAAATACCTAACTTAGAGAAGTTTTATTTAAATTTCATAAAGTGAGATTTTTTTTGAGTAGGCTGAGTAAGAAAAGGAAAATACAGACCCAACTTTGGAATTTTTTTCTATCGACGAAATTTTAAGCAATCGTGTATTGGTAAAATAAGAAAAACAATCATATACTTAGTCAAGAATCATATATCTGAAAATCAGACCTTATTGTTTCTTAATCTAGTCGGAACGGCGTTTCAAAGCACGCGATAATTTCCAATGCACCGCCTTAAGGCGAGTCTGAAACAGAGTCCGAGGCTCAGTCCACCAGCCTTGGCAAACAAATATTGTTAGAAAAACATGTTTCATGTTTAAAAACCACGAAAACATTGGCTTGAAAAGCGCGGTCACAAAGTAAGTAGGTATTATAGTCGTTAAATAAAATGAATGAGTAATAATCACGGAAACCAAAGACAATAGGTACTCAAAGGCCCACTCACTTATAGTAATTTATCACATCAACTTGCTATAGTTAGGATGAAAGAGGAGAAAACTTATGTATTTTTGTCTCATTCCAACTATAGCCAATTGGTGTTACAAATTGCATCGTCTGTAGTGTGCTTTATTATGAATTTATCCAAAGAGATTTAAGATTGAATCTGAGGTTGATACTAAGGGTGTGATTATGGACAAGCAGGGCGTTTGGCGGCGGCGAGACACGCGTGCTGTCAGGCGAAAATGGAGACGCTCAAGCCTGTAAATAAACCCTAGGGACATTTGGGATCAAGCATCGCCCTATGTAATTTCGCGTTTGGTCAACTTCCGACGCCGACGCCAAGAATGCTTGATCTAAAACGTGGCCATGTTTTTTTTTCAGGTTGATACCTAAACAAAGCCGCTGCTTTACAAAAAAGTGATTACTTAATTATATTAGGTATATATTACGCTCAATTTGTTAAGATATTGTAAAATAATACAACTATTACCTTTGTGAAAATTGTTTAATTATCAATAGATTATTATAATCATATAGTATTTTCAGATCATTTTCAAAAGGACATTGGATACCTTACAATTATGCGACACGAACAATGGAATGACAAAAGATAAATAACATTAGACACCTGTAAGTACCTAATCAAAATAACTAAGTACCTAATATAGTCCATAAAATAACAATCACTCATAAAATATCTAAACCCTTTTAATCGTGCCCAGTCTGAAATCAAATTTCACACTATCAACAACTTGCGAGTCTGGCAGGGTAATAACGTAACTTTTAGAACAAGTGTTAGGGCAAATCAACTATCATTTAACCTTCTAAAAATCATTTTTTTTATAAGTACGTATTCGATTGCCTTAACGCGCATTCGAAATTACACAATTACCCCGCAGGGCTAAATCAGGGCGCTTTTTTTACAAACGTTCATTAAAGTAACATTGCAATATCGATAAAAGGGATAACAGCATGTCTTGGTAACATATAAGATGAAACCCGCTATTGCATTGAGGATATCACCAAACTAGTTTCATCTTTAATACCTACATCCATCCAAAGATCTACAATACAAGTGACAATACAAGTCTCTACTTGTAAGAAATACGTAGGTTTTACCTACATACTAATTCCCACCAAGTAAAGTTCGACACCCAGTTACTAATTATTCATTAGTATCTCCAGCAAAAATTACTTTGAGCTAAAAAATCAAAACATTTTTACAAAAACCCTGCAACTGCCCCAAATACGTAGGTAATTAATAATTATCCTTTAAGAAAGCGCATTTGCGGCACTTCACAGTTTGGGCGTCATTAGCGGCCGAGCTTGGCTTTTTGGTAGACCGCACGATATGGGACGGGGCCAACGTTTCCACGCAGGTCACGCCCCATGCCGAGGGTGGGGCCCATATGCCATGGCACTAGTGCAACCGTCAGACCTTTTGCCGTCTATCGCAGACAGACCTACAGGCTCTAAAGTGGAGGGAATGGCTGCAGAGTGGAGAGCCCGGAGAATGAGGTCATTCAGGGCAGCGTGTCTGAACAGCCAACCGTCACTCGACTGGCAGTGAAGGCCGCGGTGACCAAAGGCGTCAGCACTGACACAATTGAAGTACTTAACCCTAACTGTAATCACGTATCCGTTTCAAATAAATACCTAATTAAGTGATACTCGGTAATTGTATTTCGTCAACAATCATCACAGTTTCATACAAACTTTGCATTTAAATTCCATACAGATGATGATTTTTATGACATATAGTATGTTACTTTGAACGGATAAAACATGTAACAAACAGACAGTCAAAGTTACTTTCGAATTTATTATAGGTACTAAAACTTGCACAAATTAACCCAGTAGGTTACTGAATTTTTGTTATGGACCGTCAAGACATTTCTGCCAGCATCAGTCAAAGAAATGAACTAGAGGAAGGGAGACGTAAAGTAAAGGAGAAACAAGAAGACGATTTGGCCAGATTTTGTTCATAGTTATAATAGATAAAGAATAGGGAAGTACATTATTATGTACTTCCTTAGATAGATAACTTTATAGAATGAAAGGAAGGGTTAAAGTTTTTTATTAAGGGAGAGGAAATTTGAGATCAGCCGGAAGACACCAGGATTCGGAAACAGAAGGGGCAGTACGTAGGTAAACAGGGGCATTTTCTGAAAAATGAGGCCAGTATATAGGCTAAAATGGTCCAAACGAGGGCAACTCAAAATCAAGTGATTTAAGCTGCCCTTGTCTACACCACACTCACACGGGGAAGAGTCCCGAATACGGAGCCACCTTAAGTGTACATGGGTACAGCAATGGCCCAGCCCCATGCGAATAATAGTAGAAGTTGTTGGTTTACTGAGAAGAATTTTTGAAAACCAGACTTTCAGGGGTAAATCAGGTTGGACCTTAGCATAGGTTGAGCCGGTCCGTTTGCTGCTAGACCGCCACCGAGCGTTCCACTTTTTCCTCAAGAATAGCTGAGGAAGTGAAACGATACGTTGTGTTATAGCATGGATTTGAAACAGATTTTATAAAATAAACTATTAAATACATTAGGTACACATATTATTGTAATATATAACCTAGAGTAGATAGGTATACATTTTTAAAATGTTTTTAACGGTAAAAGTGAAAATACAAATCCCTTTAGGGAATAATGCCTAGGTACTTGTGCCTTGTCTCTACATCACATAAAATGTCTAGGTCTAAGTATGTTGTAATAATAATATTAACCTTTAGAACGCCGATAACGCGTAAAGTACTCACGAACCCCACGACAACGTCACTGACGGCTTGGTCAGTTAGAAATGTTAGAATTATCGTTAGACAGAAACTGTCACTTCGAACAAAGTTCACTTGTTGAAGATTTACATACGTACAGCTTAAAGATTGTCATTTGGCGCTCAAAAAATAGCAGATTTATCACAAATACATATATAACGGCTACTTGCCCTACAAAATATAAAATATAATTATTTTCTGTAAAGAGAAGTAGTATACACGGTGAAGTTTATTCAAAAAACTCGACTGAATTCTTCAAAAGTAAACTCCTTATTCATAGAACTTAACAAACTTCTGTCACTATAGTGAAAATGCTCTAAACATACCGGGTGTATCAAAAATGGGGTGTGAACTGAGCAATGGCATATTCGGTAGCGCATTGCGATTCCAAATATGCATTTGTTTGTTTTTTATTTTTTGTTTATTTTTGTTTAAATTGATATTTTTGTTAACATTACAGTCTTTGTTTTTGTTGACATTGCTTGTGTATGACAACATTCCCCCGCGAGGGTGAAGGGTGGGAATCCTTATTTCATTTTCAACCACTGCGCACACAGCTGCGTTACGAAAACAAGTGTTTTGTGGATGTGTTTTTGACACGCAGGTGACATCTTTTATGTTTTTAATGTCATAAACAAGCAATGTCAACCAAAACAATGTAATGTAAACAAAAACCAATGCATTTTTGCAATCGCAATACGCTACTGAACATGACCTTGATCGATTCACACCCCATTTTTGATACACTCTGTATTTGTAATATATTGTATAGTTTAATCATTTCGTATTAAATAAATCAGTATCATAATATATTGAAATGTTCTTACATCCAATATTTGACAGCTGTCATCCCAGCACAATTTATGTCATCATATGTCGTCATTGTACCGGGATGACGGCTGTCAAATATCGGCTGTTAAAAAAATCTAATTATAAGTAAAATGTGATTTGTCTCTATCTCAGAAATACAGATGTTAAGTACTGAAGGGGTGAAGAAATGAATCAGGGCATTAGTTCCGATGTCTAGTTACCAAGGTAAAATGGTTTTAGTCTTCCTTACAAATGAAAAAGTGACAATTGTGCACAAACTTTTAAGAGCAAACACTAAGGTCAAGTTAATTGAGAAATAGGTATTTGTAAAATGTATTGCTGTCGCGCCAACCACAAACCTCCCGCCGCAGAGCGCGATAGCGACAACTGTAGCTTGGACCGAAAATACCTATTAAAGTTACATAAAATCAACGTTTCGTAGTCCCCTGATTTCTTCTCCAAAACTTGACCTATTCAACCATTTTTTTATTAAAAATCAAAGAAAGGCTTTGGCCTTGTTCCTATGTTTTCCTTTTTTTAAAATAATCTAGTTAAAATTGTTTTCTGGATGTTTGAACACAGCGGAAAATCAGGCATTTTTTTAGGTTTTTGAAGGTTAGTATCTCTTTTAAGAGTAAAATTATGAAAAAAAGGAAAACATAGGAACATGTCAATAGTAGCCATAGATTTATGGAAAAAAATGATTGCTCTAGTGCCATTATCCAGGGAGAAAACAGGGGACTACGTTTCTATGGAAAAACGGCCGTTGTGTTTCCTCTTAAAACCCTATAAACTAAGACGTATCCACCAAAGCTGTGCGAGGCAGCGAAGCGGGTGCGAGGAATGCTATTGGTGTTTTTGTTACCTCGCACACCGTTCCGCTACCTCTCTGCGGGCGTAGCATGGTTGCCATTCTTTCGCTTATCGTTGTCGATAAGACATCCGTCACTCTTGCAGCCGCATACTTATCAAAACGTGACGGATACGTCTTATCAACGGCGATAAGTGATAAAATGGCGACTATGCTACGCCGGCTGGTCTCACCCGAAGGCTTCATACACTTTTAAATATTGCTAATGGTTTTAATATGTATTGTAACCATTAGCAATATATTATATTATAATAATCACAAAAAATACCACAGACATCGCAAAATATGCAGAAATAGAAAAAGTTTTTCATGTTACTTACAAAAATTTTACATCGTGCGTCATATGAACTTTAAGTGCAGTCAGAATTTTCTTAAGTGAACTGTTATGAATCGAATAGTTACTAGTCATATAAAAAAGCGATAGTATGCTTGGAAGCGGCTGGGCTAAATAAGGCCCGCTAGTTTTTAGAATTGGATTGTTGTATAGTGAAGGCCCAAATTATTATAACAGTGGGCCGAATGCCAAAAAAAATCTCTCGACTATAGGAGTGGAAAAGAATTTACCCTTGTTTTACCGACAAACTTCATCGAATGAACGTTTTGTCGAAGTTTTTTTTTTTTTAATGGACTTGCGGGCGTTTGCCCATAGCCATAATCAAGTTAATGAAAAGGGAAGGAAATAAAATCGGATCAGTACGGAAAGGATATATCGGAATTTGGAAAAAATAATCAAGGCAGGAAAATGGAATTGGAATACATACAAATAAATTATAAAATATGAATAATACTATAATTTGATATTATTCTCACAAATAAACTTAGCTAGAATATTATAAATATCTGGATTAATAAGCAAAGAGGAAATTTCGGTGGGAAAAGGAACATTTTTAGATTGGAGCGCATCCAAGAAGACAGTACGATCGAATAAAGGGCAAGACAAGATAATATGGTTTACGTCAGCTTCCTCAGCACCGCAGTCACATTTAGGGCCGAAGTTTTATTTCATTGAAAACATTTTTTTTTTTCAAAAACAGCTAAAGGGTCCTACACCCGTCGAAAAGTTTACTTCAGAAAATTCCGTCCATAGATAACAGAACTAGGGCATGTGTCCTTTTCCATATTTCGTCACCTCCTCGGCAATATGCCATGTAGTATGCTCGTAAATTAAAAAAAAAAAACCAATAGCAAAAAACAATGATTCGCAGGTTTGCCATGAGTTCCGATTTAAGGACAAGCACTTAAAGTTTTTAAATCAGTCTATAATTTTACAAAACTATCTAACTGGAATATATTCCTTAGCATATAACTTTTCAAGTTGTGGTCGTAGGTAATTACGTTTAGAGTTGTTGTGGGACACGCACGATAAAATGTCAAAAATGGTGAGATCTAGAATCTGTGTTTTGTCAATCTTAGTCTATGGCAAGAGAACGGAACGACTCTACTTCTGGAACATCAGGGACTGATTCTTTCTGCGATCCGTTCTTGGATTTATTCTTTGACTTTTTCTCAGGTGCCTTCCATAGGTCACCCTTTTGCAGATTCGCTCTGAAAATATTTTTAATAGTGTCATAGATATATATCTTATATAATATACAACATTATCATCATATCAGTCGAAAGACGTCCACTATATATATTTACTAAGGCGTCGACAAATTTAAGAGATTTCTCTGGATTTTGCCTAAGCTACTTTCGCACTATGCACTCCTATCGCTTTAGGCCTCTCACAGACTGGCGCGTCCTGCGGTGGCGGTCAATAGAAAATTTGACAGCTAATGACGCCGCGGCCAGGCCGCGCCAGTGTGTTGCGGGCTTTACTGGACCTGGGCTATGAAGTCACAGATAGGATTAAAAAAATATTCATGGCATGCATGAGAGAGGTAGGACACAGCCAAATGTCATCTCATCTCGTTCAAATATTAAATAGGTGTAGCTCCACCGATAGAAGACCAGCAACACAATTTTTTGCACGGTAGGTATGTCATGTTGTATTCCTGGTGGTTAGAAAGGTCGCCAGAGCACTGAGGATGTGCTGGGCCGAGTGTGAGGGGGCTGCATTTGTCTGTAGCTCACCACTGTCCTTCTCGTTGTACATATAATCTGATTCCACATACCTTTGCTTCAACAGCAGTTCAATAAGCCTTTTGTTGTAAGTCTCCAGGCTGTCGAGGTTGCCGCCGAAGTCCTTGGGCAGCTCGTCCCGGCTGAGGTACTTGTAGAGCGTGTCGGAGTTGGGCACGTGGAAATGGATCTGAAAGAAGCAAAGTGATTGGAGGTGAGGACAATCGACCATTCTAAGTAAGTATAGCGTGATGGTAATAGTGATTCATAATGTTGGCTCATAATGTGTGTGAACACACTTTTAATACAAGAGAGAGAGAGCTAACTTATGCAGATTAGAAAAAGCTGTCAGAGGGTCAGGCAATAAAACATTATTAAAATTAGGCAGTAGTATTTACCATGTCACTCATATCCTTGTTCATGAACTGTTTCATGATTGAGAACACTTTGTCGATGAAGGACGGTGCGTTTATCACATGGACTTGCTTCAGCCGAATCGGCATTGCTTCCTGAAACCAAACAACAACAACCGTGATCATTCTAAGGCATAAGTATAGAATGAAGTAATTGAAAAATTCAATCCCATTCGATAACGAAAATTGTCTTCTTCGTAAAAAACCAAATACAAGAACGGTTTTTTTTATAGTGTCGTTTTGTTGCAAAATTAACATATTCAGTTCGTTGCCGTGGTACCACCCCAACCTTTTAGAAAAGCTTGATAATTTGATGTTAACCATCCTTTCTTACTTACTTAGTTTACTTCGTCAATCATCGACATACAATTTTGGACTATGCTCACTGCTCAGTGGTCTGAAGCCACCCTGCCTGTCAGGCATGGAATTATTGGGGACCGTAAAATATCTAGCATTTCTTTACCCGCATTCCTTTTTTCGGTTAATAGCACTAAAACTTTGGTTGCTCCAATTCTAAAATTAAACCCTAATGAGTTGGAAATCCCTTATTTGGCAGAAGACGTAAACTTGTGGAGATCAAACTGCCGCAATGACCTGCCTTCGACTTCCCATTTGCAGCGACAGTGGGACGAGCCGCTCTGCGTCGACTGCGTCCTATTACAGGAGCGGGCTAATCTTTTAAAAACGTCTACCAACACCAAGGAGCGTGCTCGTCTCCTTGCTTTTGGTAGATGGGAATCGGGGGCCTGGTAAGAGGTTTTACCGTCTAATAATATAGGCACACTCCTTTACAAATAATACTTTCAGGTTCAGGGTATCGCTGCGCCTGGAAGCGGCATGTGTTGCCCCACATCGGTGCCACTGTGGTGACAGTGTTAACAACACTGGTCTCCACTGCCTTTCGTGTAGCAGGAGTGCTGGTCATATCGCGCGACACGCCTCCATCAACGATATCCTGCGCCGAGCCCTTGCCAGTGCCGGTACACCGGCGGTCCTACGGGCCTGGCTCGCGACGATGGCAAGAGACCGGATGGCATGACCCAGGTTGGCAAAGCGACTTGTTGAACTTTAAAACAAATGTGAATATCAATGATGTAAATTACCTCCTGATACCTCGACATCTTCTTGGCTATAGACAAATTAATCTTTGTGAGGAGCTTCAAGGTGAGATCCTTCACGTCCAAGATGGCGATGTCCTGTTCTTCAAGGTTTTCTTCCTCCAGCAACCAGGCGTCTGTGCTCAGGAAGAAAATACGCGCATCCTGGAATAATACATACATACATACATTTACGCCTTTATTCCCAAAAGGGGTAGGCGGAGCACATGAAAATTATGTTCCAGCGCCACTTTTAGCATAAATGTGGATATAAAAGATCGACAAAATGTGTTATTGCAGTGATGGGTTGCTAGTCCATCGCCCACAACACACTTCAACTCTGCTCCCTTAGTCGACTTTTACGACACCCACGGGAAGAAAGGGGGTGGTGAAATTCTAACCCGACACCACACCAGGAATAGTAATGTTGAATTGAAATTATGTTGGACTAGTAATCAAGTTGGAATTATATTAGTCATGTTGGATTAGTAATCATGTTGGAATAGCAAACATACTGAAATAGTAACCATACTGGAATCGTAATCTTGTTGGAATAGTAACCATGTTGGAATAGTAATCATGTTAGAATATTAGTCATGTTGGATTAGTAATCATGATGCAATAGTCGACGTGTTGGAATAGTAATAATGTTGAAATAGTAATCATGTTGTAATAGTAATCATATTGGAATAGTTCATGAATCTTTGATTTCGAGGTTGCCTAAAGTAATTAATCGAATTGGAATCGATAATTCGTACCTGGACATAATCGTAGCGTTCGAGGCCGGGGTCGTTGAGTTGCCAAATCCAGATGTTTTTGTTGCCTGGAGCTTTCACCTGGCCTAAATTCCTGGAATTAAAATAATTGACCATTATTAATCCTTGAAAACTAGAGTCGTCGAACTCTTAATTCGATTTTAAGATACACAAATTCGAATTATAGTCTACGAGATTTGGGACTGGTCTTTACATCACGTCTCTACATCGCGACACCCATATAACGTAAATTGGCACTGCTCATCGAAATAATAATAAAAAGTTTCAATAGCTTACGAGTTACGAAACAAAGTTCAATCTCTATGCAAGCTCTTTTTAGCACTTATAAAATGATTGTAATATTTTTTTACTGCTTATTTGTGCATAAATTACCATTGAAAACTCGGTATGCGAACAATTAGTCTGTCAATGTATGAGTCGGTCAATTTGGAAATAAATCAGTATGACTCAAATAATTGTGAATATAGGAAAATAACAATATTTTATTTAATTACTGTCACGACACCTTTGATTTCCTAAAAATAATGGTTACATAGTAATCAATCGATTCCTTTTATTAGCCACCATCAATCGTAATCGGATATTATGACAATCGATTTAGTCTAGCCACATCACTTTTTACGTCATATTGGAACTGTCAAAAGACCAGTCGCATTTCTCGTAGACTGTAAGAGGATTTTTCTTCTTTCGAATTTTATGCCATGTCAGTTTGACATATAAAGTCTTCATCTCTTGTGTTTTTTCCCTTATTCTTTTAGATCGATAGATAGATAGATAAAACGTTTAGTTTACTTGTTTGCTTTTGTAATGAATAGTTTTATATTCATTTAACTTCATTTAGTTTTGTTAATCCGTAATCTTTAATCTATTATTGTAATTAATTATACATTTTATTAAATTGGAATTTTTGATTTTACATGTAAAAGTGCTCTTATTTGCAGGATCAAAATTAATGTTTGATTTTAAAGGGCCATTTACACGGTGCAACAACTCTGTTGTCTGTGTAGATATTGGAGAACTTGACTCTACTAGAAGAACATGTTTTTTTTTATACAGAATGGAATCCGCCATATGTAGGTCAGAAACTATAAGTGTCTGTTGATATTAATTAAATGGTTTTTTTTTAATTAAGCGATTAGAAGCTTTGTATGAATAAAATAAGTTTCTGACAAAAAAATCATTTTAGTTACAAGCTTTTATTGCCTACTTTTTTTGTATACCATCATCAACTACTCATTGAGACGTTTCAAATGAGCCCAAACTCAACGGGGTTTTTCGGTTAAATACTGAATTCTCATGGCCACCTTCTGTCTCCATCATCAGAACAGCTCGATGGTACCATTATATTGAATTGTTACCCAAACTGTATAGTTTGGGTAACAAATCAATATATATATATTACCCAGAATTTCAGCTCAATCGGATAACGGCAAGTGACTGAAAAATGGATTGCAAATTTTGACGGACAACTTACTTACATACGAACAGGTCAAGTTAAGATAAAGCTTTCTACTGGCTCTATTTAAATTTTTAACTTTTTCTGTTGCTAGAACAGAAAGTTTCCGACCTACATAGATATGGCGGACCCCATTGCGTAATATATATGTAAATATTCAAAGTTTCATGGAATTCTAGCATGTCGTTTTAAAATAAGAACCAAACTACGTTTGTATGGAGAGCTGAGCGTCCTGGCGACACTTATACCACAAAACATAAATAAAATGCACTTACGTATAAATGTTATTAAAAAATAATCATGCACCTAGGGACAATTAAAGTATTTTTTTTAAAAAAAAATTATTGAATACAATTTTTTTATTATAATCATAAACATGTATAGGTAATAAAGATGCAATAAGTAGTAGCTTATGCAACTGATCCATAATGAGAGGCCTTAAAATATAAGTGTGGTTTTATGAAACGAGCGTCGGCGAGTTCCATAATAGGATCACACGAGTGTTTAGAAGGCCTAATTATGTACAGTTGCATACACTACTTTATCTACACACATATCATAAGTACTTACTCTAAGATGGGTTCACAATTCTACTTTCGTAACAGCAAAAAAACCATCAAAAAAATGACAACAGTATAATGGCGGCAATTCGATCCTCAGTCAAGACGAATGGTTTTAATTAAATCATCGAATGAAGTCCTTATACCCATGTCACTCCACTCGAGATCAAATGTCGTGCGTAAATATTAAAAAA
The DNA here is from genome assembly GCA_947049275.1 of Epinotia bilunana. NCBI lineage: Eukaryota > Metazoa > Arthropoda > Insecta > Lepidoptera > Tortricidae > Epinotia > Epinotia bilunana. The sequence goes on along the minus strand of OX346267.1, from coordinate 8,578,565 downwards.
CATACGAATTGATGTTTCGTATCGATAACTGTTTTAATATCTATAGATACTAGAATAGAGACCCACTTGAGTTTTGACAGCTGTTCCAAATTTGAACTCATAACGTTACAAAAACCTGTACTGTTATGTTATAACATTAAAGTACAGATTTTACCTACTACCACAGACAAGAAAGTTCTCATAGTAAAATCTGGTCATTTTCTATGGTTTCTGAACGCATTTTAGAGCACTAATGATATGTGCGTAGAAAAAAGAATATATTGTGTGTCATTCGATGAAACAAAGACTCCGAAAACTCACACCACTTTTCTTTGTTTAAGAACGAATCATGATCACGCTGTGCTGACGTGTATAATAACATGAAATAACGTAACGTACAACTACTTATGCTTTTTTAAGAGAGGTACAGCGGAATGTAATCTCGCTCATATTTGGAGCAGACAACCAAGGAAGTACCTCCTTACAGAAGATCGCTGCCATAATGATGCCACTATTTGCTCTGTAGGTATGCGGTGACGTGTGCCTGGTGGTGAGTGAGGTCGCCATAGGCCCCAACGATGCGTTGTGTTGAGAGTGAGCGACCCGCGTTCATCTCTAGACCAACACAACGAATCCTCAAATCAATAAAGTGTCGGCAACGCGCTAGTGATCTTCTGGAATCGTAAGGGCCCATAGGCTCCGGTGTCTGCTTACCATCAGGCAGTATGTGTGTTTGCCGCCGTCGTAGTACCAAAAGTACTAAGACGGTGGTAAACAAGCACACGGCCTGCCTATTGGTCAAATGGAGGTCCGTCACTCGCAACACACCACAATAACGTGCATTATAGCTTTGGTGTTGAAAATACTACACTCAAACTGGTGTGGTGATGATGTCACAGACATTTCAGACGTACTTTTCCTGTTTTGTTTGAAATTGCGGAAATAAAAAATCAGCATAAAATTTAACTGACGCGTGACGTAGTAGTCCAGTCAATCAACTGACAACTTGTTTGGAAAAATAATTTATAATAACTTATTTTTTATGTGTAACAGATATATTATCAATTAAATAGTTACCCAGCGATAGAATCCGACAAAATTTCAGCACCAAAAAAATGATAAATTAACTAAGCTTCTGAAAAGTCAGAAAAAATATGAATAAATATTTTTGTCTTTATTTTGGTTCTTTTACATTTGATCTATAATATTCAAGATCATTTTAATTGGGATCAAGCATGACCACAAGTTGCGGGAGTCCGCTGGACGCGGGTGGAGCAGGATCGGCCATTGTTGCACTCTTTGGGGGAGGCCTATGTCCAGAAGTCTTTCGGCTGTTATCATAATAATGACCACAAGAACCGTATGATAAGGCCGTGTTTATGGACAGGCAACACGTGCAGCGGGCGGGGCGACGCGCGAGGCGTAAACCGAAACGCTCACACCAGTCACACAACACTCCTATAAGCAATGCTATTGTTTATGTACGGGCAACTGTAGAAGCACACTCATCGCAATATAAAATCGAATTCCATTTATTTCACGCCATTTCTGTCGAGTCTTTCAACAGGCATGTCATTGGACTTCAGCCAATTTCAGGCCATTACACCCGCATAAACATTTTAAAAACATCCAATCGTATTTTCATGAACGCCGATTGCTTAAAATAAGTAGGCTAATGCTGCGCCTCTAAGCAGTGACCGTCGGCGCTAGTACAGTCGCCATCAGATATATCGGAGCGGCCAAAGTGCTTACAAATATCTGAACATGTCTATGTTGTCGAGGCATTAGAGACGAAGACGAGTGAAATCTGTAACTGTAATTTGATTAAGAGAATCACCTTGAAAATGTGTTTCTTCAAGTCACTTCCTGAATCTTCGATCTAACCGTTACATTGAAAAATCAGTCATTTAACGTTTTTTTAACGAATAGCGTAAATGCATCTTTATGAAATCCATTTTTAGGGTTCCGTAGTCAACAAGAAACCCTTATAGTTTCGCCATGTCCGTCCGTCCGTCCGTCCGTCCGTCTATCCGTCCGTCTGCGGCTTAGCTCAGTAACCATTACTACTTGAAAACCGTAATTCGGCATGGGGATATAAATTAATCACGCCGACAATACAGAAGAAAAAAATCTTAATAAAAAATTTTTTTTGGAGTACCTCCCCTACACCTAAAGTGGAGATGTAATATTATTTTCTCGTTAAACCCATAGTGTGGGGTATCGTAGGATGGCTTGTTCAAAAGTATTATGGTTTCTAAAAATGATTTTTCAAATTAGTGATTCGTTTGCGAGATATTGGGCTTTAAAGCCCAAATTTTTGTTCTATTCATGTGTCCCATAGCATAACCTCTACAAATGACAAGCAGATGCTATTTCATATGTTTCAACTTGTTCGTATGTAACTTTGTAAACATGTAAGTAAGTGATATGTCTATCAAAATATGCCAACCATTTTTCAGCCACATGCTGGTATAGGCACAGAATTGTATAGGTACGATTGAGATTGAAATTTTGCATAGGTACTTAACTTATGTATAGGTACTAGGCGGCCATAAAACAAACGTTCGTGTAAACGTTTATTGTAGGTAGGTACACATTTTCAATTCAATCCAGAATCGCTAGTGACTGATATTATACATATATTGTTGGTGAGGTAGGGCACAGCGAAATGTCATCCCGCTCGAATTTGGAGCAGCCCAACTGGGGAAGTACCTCTGCCTTGCAGAAGACCACAGCCATAATAACACTACTACTTGCTCTGTAGTAGTGTTGTGTTCCTGGAGGTTAGCAAGGTCGCCAGTGCTCCCGAGGATGCGTTGTGTTGAGAGCGAGGGAATTTGTTCCCTCAGCTGTCAACACGGCGAATCCTCAAAGATATCAAGGGTCGGCAACGCCCATGTTACTCCTTTGGAGTTGCATGCGTCTATAGGCTGCGGTGTCCGCTTACCATCAGACGGGCCGTACGCTTTTTGCCCCCGGCGTTGTATTAAAAAAAAAACGTACAAAATCTTCATAGTGCTCTGCACTTGCGGCGAAAGCGGGTCTCGGTCCACGAACAGCTCGGGGGTGCCGGCCCGGAGACTCGTGAACGCTTCGATGGCTTTCTGCGCTCTCTCCATGTCGAAGTAACAGCTGTGCAGGAACCTTCGTAACAGCTTGTCGTCTGGAACATTGTCTTGTTTCTAAGAGGATGCATGCATAGTTATGAGGTTTTACAAGGGCTTACCGCCTGATCTAGAAACAAAAATAAAAAAAAATCGAGTTGATTGAATCAGGCCGGCAGCAGTTTCTTTTCGGATTGCCATATTAAAAAACATTCTTTCGCTAAAGATCTTTTTAACTAAGTATATTGTTCGTGTAATATACATTTTGGGATTTTAATAAAGCATGACACGATTTCATAAAATGTTTTATATATAACGGCGCGCGATTTATTATTTCGATGATTTGTATTGGAATTCAATTAATCGAGTAGGTACTCGCGAATAATGTTGAGAGAAGTTTATTATTTCTTTAAGCGGGTAGTTGATAAAATTGTTGACATCAAGTTGATTTCCCGTGTGGTGTCGGGTTAGAATTTCACCACCCCCTTTCTTCCCGTGGGCGTCGTAAAAGTCGACTAAGGGACCAGGGTTGAAGTGTGTTGTGGGCGATGGGCTAGCAACCTATCACTGCAATATCACATTTTGTCGATCTTTTATACCCACAGTTATGCTCAAAGTGGCGCTGGAACATAAGTTTCATGTGCTCTGCCTACCCCTTTTGGGAATAAAGGCGTGAACGTATGTATGTATGTATGTAAGTTGATTTATTTTAAGAGCGGGTAACCCCGAATGGAGTTGTAATAGGTGTCATGGCGGCGAGGGACGTCATTCTCATTCATTGAAAGCGCCCCGTCCGTGATGGTCGCTTGCAAACTCATTAGCTTTTTAATCGAGATTTATTATTGCAATCCTGTTATATTTTCGGTGTTTGTGAATTTAATCAAGTAGTATAGTGATGAGTTATATTATATTGTGCGACTTTTATTTCGCGGATACCTGCAAGCACACGCATACACGGTCCGTAATGTCGGATCCGCCTTCACACACGCCTGCTCGGCCTCCCTATCCCTCGGTATATACAAAAAAATCTTGTATTCTTATGTTCTTTTTTTATCTCAAACAAAAACCAACTTGAACAATACTTTATTAAACGACATACTTAATCAAGTTAAAATGTAATAAGTTTTAATTTATTCATTATGTTACGATTGCAATAAGTATAGCATTTTAGAATCTCACTTGACAAAACAAAAGCATCGATCAAACATTGTAAGATATCTAGACGACCTACTTGAAAGTCAAGGTGTTTCTAACCTAACAATAGGTACTTACAAAACATACAATTAAACAACGTTCTGTGATCTCGAACCCGTTAATCTGTTGCATATTTAATCATACAGCATTTGGTGTCGCAATATTTACCACTTGATGAACGAAAAAAAGGTCTTTAAATCGCCTTTCGGTGAAGGAAAACATCCCAAAACAACAAATCCCAGCATGGTTTAGTTTCCCTCAGGGTTGGAAGATCAAATGGCCGACGCTTTCGTAAAACTAGTGCCTACTTCGAATCTTGGGATTAGGTAGGGTAGGAGAATGATGACTTGATGACCTAGTTATTTTACCAATTGCTACTGTGAAGACCAAACTGACGTCGTTGCCTCTGACGTCAATCTCGAGATTCTCAAGGTGCAGTTTAATAACTAAGGTCTAGCCGATGATTATAATTGATCACTACATTGGCATAAATCATGGCAGTCTATTTCGCATCAAACCGTGCTTCTGTTTCGTGCAAAACATTTCAGAGAAAAAGTAAACTATTTTGTAGTTGACTGCGAACTGCAGATTGCTGGCTCGCCTATTCTTTATTTTTTTTACCTATAGCATATACTCTCGGGCCGCGATAAACAGTGAATCTCTATTCTTTGTGTTAATCGTATCACTAGTCGGTAATAACCATGAGCATGTTAATTAGTGCAGTACATACCTACAGCGGTAAAATATTGTCTCAGATTGCAGGTATTTTGTACCTGAATTTAGGATCTGCATTTTCGAGCTGAGGCTTTTTTATTAACGTGATATGAACAACATTTTGACATCATCTTTTGTCCAGACTAGTTCGCATGATCACCACGCGTTTTTGTCGGATTTAAAACATTCGTACCTATCTTAGCAGCAAATATTTAAGTACGAGAAAGATTGAGGCTGGGACCGCACTGGTAGAGCGATTAGCGACGCGACGGCGATCTTCATACATCAAGTCGCCCAGGTTGTAGAAATCGCGGTCGCGTCGCCAATCGCCCCACCAGCCGGCCCCAGCCTGATGCTTTGTGCTCGACATAAACGCGATCATCATATGCAGGAAGCGCGTTCTTTCAGGGTTTTCTGCGAGTGAAGCTAGTGGCAATTGCGTTTTACGGGGTGACAAATTCAAAGACGATCGCAATCTGAGACATCCTTTGTTTTACCGCCGTCTTTGTTTTATGTAATTATTGAGCACGTAGTTATGAAACGTCACGCCAGGCCTTTAATTTTCTTACCAAGTACAGTTTTGTTTTGTAAAATGGTGTAGTTCTGTATTTTCAGAGGGCGTATTGGGCAGCGAGTCCTGTCCAGATGGTCTAGATCGACAGACATTCATTTATCGTTCATTCTTCATTTACAAGGGCCAAGTGATTCAGGAAGGAATAAATATAAGTCGTTTTGCTATGAAACTAGTGTGTTTCTTACCCTATTACCTCAAGACCTTGGTGCAGTATTGTAGAATCAGCCAAAAAAGTGTTCTACCGCTTTTCAACTCTATTCACTGTAAGTAGGTATAGTATAAGGTTCAAAAGGGATAGACTAATTTCTTAGTTTGGGATCTGGGGATCAATTTGAGATATACATTTCTCATTTTAATTTGACAACAATTTCGTAGAAGTTAAGAACGTTAAAATGGGAATACGACGCGAAAGTGACGAGCCGAATTGAGGCCCTTTATATAGATAGTGTAGAAGTTGTGGAATTGTCGCGGTATCGGAAGCGCCATTGTGTCTCGAGCGGGCGGGGAACTTATCTTGAAGATCGCTGGGAAACTCGGACAAATGGCATCGAGTTCACGACATTCCTCTGCTGCTTTACAATGCTATACCACTCTCTAAAGTCGAATTCTAATCCTACAATTATCGACCTGAAGGGTAAGTACCTGAAGCCTAGCCTAGCTTTTGCCGCAACTTCGTCCGCGTATACTCGTTAATCGACGAAACTATCCATACTAATATTATAAATGCGAATGTGTGTGTGTCTGTCTGCCTGTCTGTGGCCTCTTCACGCTTAAACCGCTGGACCGATTGTGATAAAAAATGATACAGACACAGTTTGAGTCCCGAGGAAGGACAGGATAGTTTTTACACAATACAATAAAAATATCCAGCATTGAAATGCCTCCATTATTATGGGGACTTTTGCACCAGGAACGGCTAGGAGCGATTAAAGTTAGACTAAAAGTTAGGTAAGTTTGTGTTGTAGTATATAAAAATATTATTTACTGCTCACCCGAAATAGCACATAATAGAAACTGAGGTAAATTAAACATTAGTATTTTATGCAATCGTTATATAATGTACCTATGCTTTTTCAGTCGAGTACCACGATTAAATGGCCTAATTAAGGTACGAGACTTAAAAAGCTAATTATATAACTATTGTATACAATACTTTTTCTACAAGTCAACTGAACTAATTAAGCAAACTTGGTGTCTATTGAAAACGAAGTGCAACCAACGGCTTTTTCTTTTTTGTGCGCTGATGTCTATTTCCTTTTGACTTTCTCATGACGGCGTCCCATTGGTCAAATACATTATAGTTTAGTAAAGGCGCCACGTGATTGGACAATTTCATTTTAGTTGTCGCAACAGTTATGAAATGTTGAGTTGGGAGCTCAATAGTAAAAAGTATGTGATTTAAGTTTGGTGTACGAAGTCTTAATTCAAATATTGAGGTCGACGAGTATAAAAAATATTTATTACTCACCCATATCCTTAGGTACGTGCGGTTGCTTGGCGACCCATTCTTTCAATTCTACCAGTTGCTTCTCAAGATCTTCTGCTGCTTTAGGCTCTGCCATTCTGCTGCGTTACTGTAATGAAAGGTTTAAGTTTACCAATGTGTATACGTCTAAAATATTGGAAGTATAATATTTTCTCCATAAACTTGGAAAAAAACGTGCGTTTTTTTTATTGTCCAAAATACTTAAAAAACTATTTACATGTGCATTCGAACAGCGAGCGAAAACCGCGTACGGTTTATCTGTCGCTATTTGTCGCTCGTTTTACAGAAGGAAAAAGAGAAAAAGGGTAGATTAACTAGTTACATGATTTGTGCACCGCTCGGGCGCGCATCGGTAGTTGACAAGAAGTAGGGTAATTTGAATAGAGCACACAAATTATTTCGAAAAACAAAACGGTGACTTAAATACGTGCATATGCAAAATACATATTATGCCTTCGGCTCTCATAGTAAATACCCCCCGCAACTCGCCTTTTTTGAATTAAGACATGTTTGTAGGTACCATACAGTACCTACATATACAGCGTGTGTCATCCATTAGAACATCAATTTACACAAATTTTAAGTAACGATAGCTTTAAGTGCTGTGTCGAAAAAATATAAGAATTGCCATTTCACTTCTCATGCTCGAAAAGTGTGTCATATTAGGCTTGGATAGCGGGGCTAAAGTGGTAAATTTAGCCCCTAGGGAAAATACGTATAGGTACATATTTATGATTTCGTAAACATTTTAATTTGACCAATCAAAACACTTCACCATATTAAATCCACTAATCTCTTTAAAAAACATTTGTATTTGCTATCAATTATAATCAGAATAGGCAGCTAGATATTAAAATCGACCAATCAGGAAAAATAATACATTTTTCACTTCTCATGCTCGAAAAGTGTGTCATATTAGGCTTGGCAAGTGGGGCTAAAGTAGTACATTTAGCCTCTAGGAAAATATGTAGACATATTTATGATTTTTAAAACATTTCATTTGACCAATCAAAACACTTCACCGTATTAAATCCACCAATCACAACTCTTTCAAAAAGCATTTGTATTTGGTAACAACTAACCAGAATACAGCTAGATATTAAAATCGATCAATCAGGAAACAGGATTCATGTCAAACATTACCTAATGTGAAACCACCTGGTTGCAATCCCTAAATAACAATATCATTAAAAAAACGCCTTTGACCGTCAAAAGACGCGTCCAAACGTTCAAGCGTGATTGACTACATACTCGTAATTGGCATATGCCATGAGATTGAGCGAAATAGACTACTGTCTATCTCGCTTTATCGTATGCCCCGTATGCTGTCCACCGCGCTCGGCCGTTTGGAGGCGGCTATAGTCAGACGGTCAGAGGCGTTTATTTGTGGTGTCAATATTTTGTATCTGTGTCAAAACAGTTTATTAAAAAAAACATGCCGCCAAATTGAACAATCTTTTCGCCGTGAAATTTAATTTGATTATCTTCGTTTTTACTATTTTCTCGCAGTCGAAGTGAAAAGTAGAGTGTATAACTCTGGTCTAAAAGCCATATTACCGCTCGAACAATTTTAACCATCTCGTGGTGATATGGCTCATTTTAGCCCCTTGTCATACAATCTACTAACAAACAAATATTAGGCGTTTTTTATTCCCGAATTCACAATCATTCAAAAAATAAACGCCTCTGACCGTACATAGCCGCGTCCAAACGTTCAAGCGTGGTTGGCTCCATACATGGCATAACCTATGTGATTGAGCGGGATAGACTGCTGTCTATCTCGCTTTATCATATGCACCGTATGCTGTCCGCCGCACTTGACCTTTTGGACGTGCTTATAGATGGTCAGTGGCTTTTAATGAATGGTTTTAATATTTTGTCTCTGTCAAAGCAATTTATAAAAAAAAAAAATGCCGCCAAGGCCAAATTGAACGATTCTTTCGTCGAATGCTGTCGTCGTCATCGTGCCGAATTATTTTATATGAAAACGAAATCTGTTTTTTTTTTAACTAGTGATGTCAATGTCAGTTTACGTTCATTACGGCTTTTACTTTCAGCTCTTAAAATAATAATGTTCTTATGAAAGTCACACACTGTATAATTAGAGTTTTGTGGCATTCCCAAGTTCAGTCGCGTCACGAAGCAGCCCCCCTATTCTGTAACTTGTTTTAAGTTCACCTCAACGCTCACCCACAAATATATCTTGACACCGCGATGCGTAGTAACTAAGCGTAGGTGGAGCTCTAGTTTCGTGAAGGGCGACCGGCGGGGTGAGCTGCATTAGCGTCTAGCGAATAACAGCCCAGGATTGCAACACGGCTATCACAAGACGGCGCGCGAGCTCACTCGATTTTTCTCGAACTATCCCTGTCTCTTATTAGACAACTTAGAAAGAGACGTATAGTGCGAAAAAAATCGAGAGAGCTCGCGCACCGTCTTGTGATAGCCGTGCTGAGCCACTTGCCAGTCTTGCCACTGATCGTAGTTAATTTTGCCGGGTAATATGAAGAAAGGGGGCGATTCCAAAATAATTATTCATGAATAAATACTCACTTACCAAAAAATTTATAATTTTATGAAGCTGAAGCTTTGGCTAACGAAATTCCAAAACCCAGTAGGTAAAAAATAATGAGTTTCAGCCGATCGCTTTAAATACTCGTAGATACCTACATCGTGCACATAATAGAAAAATATTTTTTATTTAATCAACGGGAAAACCACTGCCTTTTCCTACCTATTTTCAAATAACCAGATGTGAATTATGTTCATCAAGTATATAATAATTATTTAAATTATTAAATACACATGCATAATTAAAAAACATAAATGGTATACCTACTTATGTTCTGTTTGTTTATACTGTATAGTCCCAAAGTCATTCATATCACATTCAACATACTTACTTAATTATTGATGTTTTAGAAAACATCATTAACATTTCATGTAATATACGTAGCTCGTAGGTATACAAGTTGTACATTCAACTGCAAACATCTACACTAAAGTAGTGGTTCTAGTGACGCTGTGAGCTAGATCTTGCGAGCCTATTTTTTTTAAGAAATCGGATTAGTGATTCCGGAGCTTAAGGCTGCACATTCGAAATTTTCGTGAAAATGAGTTGTTTTGTAACCGTTTTATACATTATAACGTAACATTTCTGTTGTCGGAAAAAATATATCATAATCTGCAAGATATGCGACGGGTCATAGTTTTCGTAGAAATCCATTTTAACAATAAAAATTAGAGAAAAAGAAATCTAAAGTCACCACTATTTTTTCACTTGTAACCATTTTGCTCCATTTTTTATCAGAATAATATGAAATTTTATAACTTTCTTCATACAATAATGAACAAGGGCATCATTTTCTTACTTTCTTAATTTTCTTAAAAATTTATCTCGTTTTCTGAAATATTCCGCCAAAGTTCCTACGCCTCCCCGTTTTCGTCCATACGGTCAGTGCGGGACGAGACACGTTGCATGACGGACCTGTGTCAATTTGCGCTGCGCCGAAATTTTAAAATATTTGTGGAAAGCGTGGACTATATTTGTTGCATAGAGTGGACATTCCGTTTTGTGATTCGTATAGTAGGTAAACTAATAAACATTTGCGTATACTTTAGTTTTTAGTGACAGATAATTTTGTTGCATAGAGTGGACAATCTATTTCGTGGTTTGTAAAGTAGTAGGTACTATAGACAAGACAGCTGACTGACCATCCGTGCACTTTATGTGCATTGTAATAAGGTTCTTGTATAAATACAGGATGGTCAGTTAACTGTGTTGGCGTTTGTACCTAATTAACAGTTACGTAGGTATAGTTTAGATTTTGTCTTTAGTTCAAGATGGGAAATAACAATAATAATAATAATAATGGCTCCCGCTACCGGTGGTATAGTGCGCCGCATGCAGTGGACGCAATCCATTAACGAAAACTGCATGCGCGCCTACTATGGGGCGACAGAGGGAGGAACTAATCTGTCTGCGTACCGTGTCCGGATGCTGCCTCTGTTCCAGGCGCTTGAACCGACCATCACCGTGTCTGCGCAGCGCCTATCGGATCAGGTGCGCGTCATCCAGCGGCACAAGCGGTTGGATGACGCTACGCTTGATCGGCTACGCCTGGAAGCACTCTCTGTTCGTCCGGCCTCTACCTCGGCGCGGGATCCGCCCGCTTTGTTGCCGGCTCCGATGCCTGCTCCCGACCTGGCACCGGGGGCACCGCGTGTTGATCACAGTGCCGACGAGGAGGACCGTGCGAATCAGAGCGTGAATACCCAGACCAATGAGCAACTGAGGAGGGCTTTGGAAGATGCGATTACGAGGTATCGTTCCACAAACAACTCTAGGCCACGACTACCACGCCTGCCCGTAAATAGACGCAATCTAGCGTTAATGGGAGCTCTAAACGGTCTGCTAGACCCGTATATACGGGCTAGTGAAGACTTACTTGATACACACTCAATCATATACTGCGGGGCCATCGCGGCGTGCCGTGTTGCTCGCGTCAAGTTTCCGGACGCTGACCGTGCACCTAGGACCGCCGGGGGTGTCCCTGCATGGCAAGTACGGATTGAGCGTCGTATCAATACGTGTAGGACTCTCATTGCAAAGCTGATCTGCTTCAGGGGGGGCAACAACCGCCCCCGAGTCATGCGCTTTGTGAACCAGGCCTTCGCGGGAACTGGTATCAGACCCCGTGACTACATGGCCTGTGTCACAGAGCGCATTGACTTTCTGAAGCAGAAAGTCTATGCATGGGCAGGCCGTATTCGCCGCTACAGAGAGCGAGTGGATCGATACCAGCAGAATTGCCTTTTCCAGAGCGATCAAAGGAAGGTATACCGAGAGTGGGAGGGAACCGACCTTCGTGTGTCCGACGGACAGCAACCGGATGCTACTGCCATGGTTGACTTCTGGCGTAGTATCTGGTCAGTGCCAGTCGAACACACCGAAGGCGGGTGGATAAGTGTTGTTGAACGTGAGTGTGAGTTCATCGAACCCATGGGGACTGTTACCATCAGCCCCGAGGACGTTAGTTGTGCCATCCGTTTGGCTCCGAACTGGAAAAGTCCTGGACCGGATGGATTACACAACTTCTGGCTGAAATGGTTTCGATGCTCACACCTGCGGTTGGCAACACAGTTCCAGCAAGCCCTTGAGCTCGGTTCCCTGCCTTCTTTCTTGACAACTGGTATCACCTCCCTGCTCTATAAGTCCGGTAGTACCACGGAAGCGAAAAACTACAGACCCATCACGTGCTTGCCTACGCTGTACAAGCTCATTACATCCATTTTGAGAGCAAAAATTAACGCACACATAGTTGCAAACAACGTTTTGGCCTCTGCTCAAAATGGATGTAGGGTTGGGTCTCGTGGTACTAAAGAGCTCCTCCTCATAGACATGGCCATTTGCCAACGAGTCCGGCGGAACAGAGGGGCCCTTTCGACTGCCTGGATTGACTACAAGAAGGCCTATGATTCGGTGCCTCATTCATGGCTGAGGAGGATCTTAGAGTTGTATAAAGTTGATGCAGTTCTGAGATCCTTCTTGGGCGCTTGCATGGGGCAGTGGACCACAGTCCTTCGTCAACCGGGGGGAGGAGATTGCCCTTCTGGTCCGCAGGACTCTATAAGAATTGAACGTGGGATCTTCCAGGGCGACAGTCTGAGTCCTTTGTGGTTCTGCCTAGCGCTGAATCCGCTTAGCACCATGCTGAAGGATTCAGGACTAGGTTGCCGACTTCGGAGAGAGGGTGAGGTCATTTCTCATCTGCTCTATATGGACGACCTTAAGCTATTTGCACCGAATGGACATGACCTGATGGAACTACTGAAAACAACAGAAGTCTTCAGTAGCGCCATCAAAATGGAATTTGGTGTCGATAAGTGTGCGGTCATGCATGTACAGCGGGGGAAAGTTGTAAATTCAGCAAATTTGCAACTTTCTGAGACAATGTCCCTCAAATCTATCTCCGAAGCAGAAACCTATAAGTATCTTGGTATGTCACAGTCATTGGGTATTGAGGGTGAGGGCGTAAAGCGGGCGGTGAAGGAGCGCTTCTTTTGTCGCCTGACCAAAGTACTTAATAGTCTTTTGTCGGGCGGCAACAAGGTGCGCGCCTTCAACGCCTGGGTGATGCCCTTGCTTACTTACTCCTTTGGCGTACTAAGGTGGACTCAGACTGAGCTGGATGCCCTGGACCGAAGAGTCCGAGTACTGCTTACTGCGCATCGCATGCTACACCCACGCTCGTCTGTTATGAGACTGTACATCTCGCGGAAGTGTGGAGGTCGCGGCTTTTTAAATGCCAAGGACATTCACAACCGTGAGGTGTGCAATCTCAGGGATTATTTCCTAAACAACGAGTGTGGGATGCATCGCGACGTAGTGGCAGTAGACGGAAACTTCACCCCGCTCTCCTTGGCAAACGAGAACTGGCGCAGACTTAAAGTAATGAGCGTCGAGGACCGCAGGGCGGTGTGGAGGAGCAAGGAGCTACACGGGCGGTTCTACAAGGCCCTCACAGGACCCGATGTAGATCTGCTCGCGTCGGTGAACTGGCTACGCTTCGGGGATCTCTTCGGGGAAACCGAAGGTTTTGTCTGTGCAATTGCGGACGAAGTTATCATGACGAACAATTACCGGAGGTATATCCTGAAGGACGGTACGGTCGACATTTGTCGGGCATGCCACCGTCCCGGGGAGTCACTCAGGCATATTATCTCCGGTTGTGGTCATCTTGCTAACGGCGAGTACTTGCACAGACATAACCTTGTAGCCAGAATTATTCACCAGCAACTTGCTCTGCTATACGGTCTTGTGGCCTCCGAAGTGCCTTACTATAAGTACACACCTGCGCCAGTTCTCGAAAATGGTCGTGCCACGCTCTATTGGGATCGAACTGTCATCACGGACAGGACTATTCTTGCCAATAGGCCTGATATCGTGCTGACAGATCGATGGAAACGCAAGGCAGTGCTCGTCGACATCACCATCCCCCATGACGAGAACCTCGTGAAGGCCGAGAAGGACAAAGCCAGCAAGTACCTAGACCTGGCTCACGAGGTAAACGCCATGTGGGATGTTGATTCGACGATCATCGTCCCGATAGTCGTTTCAGCGAACGGTTTAATAGCGAAGAGTCTCGACCATCACCTCAAGAGACTCTCGCTAGATGGCTGGATCAAGGGTCAGATACAGAAGGCGGTACTCCTGGATACTGCGCGGATAGTCAGGAGATTCCTGTCTCTGGCGCCCTGACCACCGGCAGCTTAGGCCCCGCCTCGCTGCCGGCGGTACCCTAGGTTAGGTTTTTATAATGATTTTATGTTTTGTATGTATAGTTTTATATTTTACTTTTTATATAGTTATTGTAAAAACCTAGCTTAAGACAAAAGATGAATAAAGAGAATAATAATAAATTATTTATTTCAGGCCAGTTTGCCCATAGATTGTTAGTAACATACAAACTTACGATACTAGTTAGTACGTCTTAGCTTAGGTCTCACAAATTTTTCAATAATTATTTTGGGTCTTTGGGGTTCAATAAGCGCAGGAGGAAAATACGTAATATCAAGAAATTTTACAAGAGAAGGGGAAAAAGAATACACAAGTAAATACCTATTCTATCAAAGTATCAAATATCTAAACAGTATCAAAATTGGGAAATCGCTAAAACCAGACATTTTATTAGTAAATATATTTACAATATCTATTGCTTAGGAGCATGAACAATTATAGAAACAATATTGTTTTATCTGCTTGTATTAATGACTGTCAAGCGTTAATAGAATAAGTTCTAATAAAAATAGTGGGCTTGGCAAATATTGTAAGTACCTACCAATGGGTTGCATGCCAACTCCAAGTTCGATACAGAGTTATTATTTGATATGAAACAAAGTATGGTTAACGTACAACTAATCTATAAGTATATATTTACCCAAGGCCGATTTCTGTACAGTCAGCATAATATAGTTAGTAGCAGCCAAGTTAGCCAAATATATCGGAACGTACATTCATCGAAATAGTCTTTGTTACTATAAGTAGGAGTAAGGAATGTGTTACGATATATTTGGCTACTTTGGATGCTACTAACTATCTGATGCTGACTGTACACGCCATCATCATTAAATCAAGGAAGTAGAACGTAATAAATATACCGAAAATTAGTTTAAAACTTAACAACCTTACACTTACACAAAAGGTAAAGGACAGACAGACATACTTTCGCATTTTTAATATTAGTATGGAGTATGGATATGGAAGTATGGATAGTATGGATTATATGTCTTTCCCGCTCACGGGACAATGATGTCCCGGACCTTTGGGAGGCGTGCGTGGAGCTCTGAGACAACACGTAGAGGCCTTTTTGACAATTTAATGAAATGCAAGGAGTACACCAAGCCGTGCCCGTGTCATGGGACGCACACAGAAACAGCACCCGCTGGGGTGTAAGAGTCTATTGCTAGTTGATGGAATCTAAAATAACGGGTTATTGGGTGAAAATGATGTACTAGTAGCTGGGCTATTGGATGAAACATCGGACGCCTGCCCAATAAAACTGTTTCACATTTTATCTCTGGCAGACGGTGACTCGCTAACTGCTAGATAGGCCCCTATTAATAGCGACATTAAAAAATGGCGTAAGGGCAACAGTAGGTATGGATTATTATTATTACCTTTATATTTTTTTCGCACTATCCGTCTCTCTCTTATTAGAATATTTAGTAACAGAGGTATAGTGCGAGAAAAATCGAAAGTATGTCGCGGCCGTCTAGTGCTAGGCGTGCTGAGGGCCTATCGCGAAACGAAACCGAACTTCGTTTGTGTATCTCCCTCTCTGTCGCGCTTGCTAGTTCGAGCGACAATGAGAGTTATTCGAACTAATTTCGTTTTCACTAGCACGGCTAGCACGAGACGGCCGCGACATACTCTCGATTTTTCTCACACTATACCTCTCTTTCCTAATGTTCTAATAAGAGAGAGACCGATAGTGCGAAAAAAATCGAGTGTATGTCGCGGCCGTCTCGTGCTAGCCGTGCTGACGGAACTACACTAATCGTAAGTAAATAGTATTATAATAGTAGGGACATAATTTTTAAACTTAATAAATTATGTAATTTATGTATGACAAATATCACGTTTCAATTAAGCATGACGAATGTCACCCACCCACGTCCACCCTTGCATTGGTAACGATGCGCGATGACGCGTCTGTAACTTAATCTATGTAACGCTTAATAAACGACGGCGGGTTGTGCGACTTGCGCGGGGAGAGGGTCGAGGCTCCGCCCATACGCTCAAGGACTTAGCGGGTATACAAGGGTCCACTGTATAGAGCAGGCTTTAAGCTGCTCTATACAGTGGGCCATCACGACCCATCATACAGGACGCAACTATGCGTTAGACGGAGAAAGACATCGCCGCGCCATAAACCACCGCTACCCTCTCCACACGCTGGCCCATCCTAGTGGGCCATTAGGATGGGCCATCGTGTAGAGGAGCCATTACATATAAACTTACAATGCTACAATATCACGGACTTTTCCTCTTCATAATATAACATAGATTGTTGCTGATTGTACATGAATTAGCGACCCAATATTTGTACCTATTCTCATGCAAAAACTTAAATAAAACATGGTTTTATAGGTATGCATATCCATACTAATATTATAAATGCGAAAGTGTGTCTGTCTGTCTGTCTGTCTGTCTGTTACCTCTTCAAGCTTAAACCGCTGAACCGATTTAGATGAATTTCGTTATAGAGATAGTTTGGGTCCCGGGGAAGGACTGCATAGGACAGTTTTTATCCCGGAAATCACCCCCTAAGGGGGTGAAATGGGGGGGGGTGAAAGTTTGTATGGAGCTGCGATATAAACAAGTTCCACGCGGACGGAGTCGCGGGCAGAAGCTAGTATAATATAAACTATACCAGGTTGCGAATTGCGTTCTTGAACTAGGTACCTAGGAAATGGATATAAGTAATGGTATATAATGGCAGTAGATACATGGATATGGTAGGTTTAATGGATACTCCGTGCATAAATAGACAGTTATGTCTCGAACAATACCGCGATCAGTGGGATTGAAATATTTGTCCTTTGTTTGCGGAAGTTGCAATTGTTTCATTATGTACGTGTATGACTCCTTATTTTCAATCCATTTCAATATTAGGGACTAGTTGGTTTAATCTAAGGAAATTAAGCCGAATATGGGCAATCAGGGGAAATTATTCGTGTAGTTTTGTAAATTGGTACAATTATACCTTGTGGTGTCCAGATACACATACTAAAAGTCCTCGAGGGAGGGGGCTCTGCTGAGGGTGTGTGTGGGGGGGGTGAAGGAATCTTCTTTCAGATTTTCGTACATATCTCGAATATCTGTACGAATAGCGTTATAATAACTTCAGACAAAAGATTCTACATAAAATTTCCTACAAAATTGGTCATAATTATTTTTACTCTACGATCAATACTTTGGGAGCTACAGGATGTTTAAGTTAAAAAAATAGTAATTTTAAAAAAACGTCGTTTTTTCGTATTTGTTCATCATAACTATTATAATTACGTCAGGTAAATGTTTCTCCGTACAATTTCCTACAAAATTGGTCATATTTATTTTTACTCTACGATCGATACTTTAGGAGCTACAGGATGTTTAAGTTAAAAAAATAGTCGATTTAAGAAAACGTCGTTTTTTCGTAGTTGTTCATCATAATTCATTTTGTTTTAGGATAAGCAAGCTTAGTCACCTGCTTATCGAACAAATTCCCATGTCGATCCATTGAGAATTTCTTAACAAAACAAACAAATAAAGCTGCAAAACCACTGATTTCTCACTGACATAGTTGTTCTCCGGGAAAGAGTGCAATTACGACCTGGTGATGTATGGAACAAGTGTAGGGTCCCTCCGTGTGACCCCCAGAAAAATCTGACATTTCAAGATTTGCCTCGGGGTAAAAAGTTGGAGTACGGCCTGGCTAAACGGTCAGACCTAAGTCAGGGGTGCTTACGTACATAAATATCTGTACAGGACTTCAATGTCATAAAGGCGTGTACCTACAGATATGATAAAGGCGTGTACAGAGACTGTATAGCCTGAGAAGTTTCTTTTTGACCGTAGCTAGGCTGTGGATTATTAATGGCACTAATTTATTTTACTGTCAAGGAGTATCTACTCTTAACACAATGCCAATACACACTGTCCCGACTATATCTACATGACGTATGTACCTACATAATTGCCATATGTTATGCGGTTTACAGCGACACTGCCTCAGGGTTAAATAGGGACTTGTCGGGCTATACATAGGTCGAACAAAACAAGAATGTCTTAGATCGCAGGGTCCATTTTGAGATATTTCTAATTCTTTATTATAGTAAAAATGCCCTTACAGCCAATATTTGACTGCTGTCATCCCTGACGTCTTAATGTCATGTACCGGGAATCGGGATGATGGCCGTCAAATATCGGCTGTTAAAAAAATCTAATTATAGTTTATTACATCTGCGGTGTCTTAAAATGTTTACGAACGCATACGACAACTTGTCAGAAAGTGTTTTGTCCACTTAGCGCATGGAAATTGCCGCTTTATGGCCAATGATGACGTAGGTAAAATATATTATAAGTTTATGAGTACGTACGTCGTTCATTTTTAAAACCGGTTTCCTTAATTTTGTTATATAGATTATGTGATTTTACCCCAATTTGTCAGTACAACATGTCGAAGTCATAATTGGGTGTAGCGTACAGATGTAATGTAACAATCCGACCACATGTGCATGCAATTTCTCAGTACAACTCGCTTGACAGTATGTATGTATGTATGTAAGCACTTTATTGTACACAATAACAGGTTAAAGAATATACATGTCACACAATAGATCAAAGTACAAAGTAGTAGTAGTAGTTGGATACATACTGAAGATTTTATTACTGGATTTGACTTAATGAATTGGATTGGAACAACTGAAGCCTTATTTTCGGATTTGACACATTTGTTGACAATACTGATGACTTTTTATCTGGATTTGATCATATAAATTGGAAATAACTGAAGACATGTTTATTGGACTAGACACTTCTGATTGAAACTACTTAAGACGTTATTACTGGATTTGACCACATGAAATTATATTTACTGAAGACGAGGCAGTATGGCCCATGGTCTTAGCATGTCCGAATGGACGCATTAAAAAAAAAGCAATACCTCCAGACGATAGCAACTCAGCTGCTGATAAATTGGGGCTGAATCATCATGACATTTATAATGTATACACCCCATCATAAGACAGCAAAGACAATCAATGTCGCGGCGCGGGTCCTATTCCTATCTTTTATAACAACTTACCAGACAGCATCACCGAAGCTAATTTCTTGCAATGTCAGTCTTATTAATGTAATCTACAAATGAATATACTTGCTAAAGAAGCACGAATTTACGAATTAACATCCGACATAAACGCGACCATATGGTTGGCTGGTTGGGATTATATAAGGCCGAGTTTTTATAAAACTTTCATTGGAATTGGAATCATCAACCTTCAACGGTAGAGTTGATTTTAGAATGGACTACCTACTTTGATGCAATTCGTTGGCCAAATAATCTCAAGTATAGCTGGTTTGACTTGACCACACCTATACACTGACTTAAAAACCTGCGTCTGTACTCTACATTGTACCAGTGAACCAGTTTATTCGATCATGTGACGCTGTCAACACCAAATGCCCTTGAAGATTCGGGAGACGTAAGTACGAACAAGTGTAACAGCAATATGACGAATGCCTTGTTGAACGTGAAAGCGCACTGGTGTGGACTGTGGACCTAGCTTATCGGAGTAAACGAGAGCGAGTGTTATGGGCTCTACAAACCATACAATTATCACTTATGATTTGTCGGCCCCAATTTCTCACAAATTGTGGCAATTTAGGGATACCATTTAGTAAAAATTATATTGCCATACCAAAGCACTGTCTCATGATTGTGATATTTTTACTTTTTCCTAAGATATCGCTATTCGCAGTAAAATACAAACCTGATTTAAAAATTACTGAGCTAAGACGAAGACGGACAAACAGACAGACAGACGGACGGACATGGCGAAACTGTAAGGGTTCATTGTTGACTACGGAACCCTAAAAATACAAAGATTTCAAAGGTTGACTCAAATAGACTATAAAACGCATTTTTATAGCACCATAACACCTTTAACATACTACAATCTCTTTCATAAATGGGTGTTAAATTTGTGGAAAGGCTAATTACAAATTATTATATAAAATTTTAAATATTTTACTTCTCGACTCTACTTAAAACCGTCTATAGCCGCGTCCAAACGTTCAAGCGTGGTTGGCTGCATACATGACATAAGTTATGAGATAGAGCAGGATAGACGCTGTCTATCTCGCTTTATCATATGCACCGTATGCTGTCCGCCGCGCTCGGCCGTTTGTACTACTTTGTACGCGGCTATTAGACGGTCAGAGGCGTTTATTCGTGGTGTCAATATTTTGTATGTTAGACCAGCTTATTAAAAAAAATATGGCGCCAAATTGAACAATCTTTTCGCCGTGGTATTTATTATCGACTAGCTTCCGCCCGCGACTTCGTCTGCGTGGACTCGGGATAAAAACTATCCTATATTTTAATCCAGGCTTTAAACTATCTTCGTGCAAAATTTCACCCAAATTGGTTGAGCCGTTGCGTGATTGAGTAACAAACATTTAGATGTTCCACATCCAAACATACAAACATCCAAACTTTCACATTTATAATATTAGCAGGATTGTGAATGGATATTCTTTGTTTTTACTATTCTCTCGCTGTCAAAGTGAAAAGTAGTGTAACTAGTGTAAGTATAACTCTGGTCTAAAAGCCATATTACCCCTCGAACTAGGGTTGTTTCGCCGTTACGCGACCACCTTCGGTTGGCGACCACTTGACTGACTAGGCTTCTTTAACTAAAGATATTATCATTTCTACTAACCAATAAGATAAAGTATCAATTATAAACTATTTTTGAACAGTTCAATTTTAAGTAAGGGAGGGACGACGGCAAGAGACCTGACGGAATGACGCTGGTGCCTTGGAACATGGGTCAGCCGCTAGTTTGGGATTCTACTTGCGTTGATACCCTGGCACCGTCCCATGTTCCAAGCACCAGTGCCGCCGCTGGCGCTGCGGCATCCTCGGCCGAAAGCTTCAAGCGCCGCAAATATGCCGTCCTAGGAAACAGCTACATGTTTGCGGCGTTTGGAGTTGAAACCTTGGGGCCTTGGGGTCCAAGTGCGCGTCGGCTTTATAAAGATTTGGCGACGCGCTTAATAGAAGCCTCGGGCGACCAGAGGGCTGGCCAGTATTTCGCACAGCGTGTTAGTATCGCTATACAGCGAGGAAATACGGCCAGCCTTCTGGGCACCATGCCCGTTGACGGCGATTTATGCCAAATTTTTTACCTATAGTTTAAGTTTTATGTTTGTTTTTTTTAATTATGGTTGCTTGAATAAATGATTTTAAGTATATTATTACTTTAAAACCGACACTTTAACCCAAAACGAGAAAAAACAACTTTAGTTTCACATGGCCTCCGTAACGTGTTGACGAGCAGTGAAACTGTAAAAAAATTAAAGCGACATTTGGTGCGCAACGGTAAGTTATGTCACTTAATTTTAGTATTAAACTGAATTTTGTAGTTTCATTGCTTAAATGATTTAGTTACGGTTAGGATTTCGTTAATTTTCGGCATATTATAAAAATAGATTTCAGTAAAATGGGGTGGTCGGTAACCCAAATGAATAATTGCGTATGAGGTTAGATAGCGACCACATAGTTTTCTACGAATCCTTGAATTGCCATTCCCGCCAAGGCCAAGGTATAGTTAGTGTTTTTCTCCAAAAAGGCGAGGAAATCAGTAAATATTTTCACTACAACCTTAAATTATCAAAACATTAAAAGTACACGGCCTGGTTCATAATGCCAATTTCTGTCGAAATAATGTTTTAATACAAAATACATCAAAATCAATTCCCGTGATTGATTCAAATGGGTGATTATTAATTATGTTGGTATTTAAAATAAATGTATTTTTAATTAGTTTTAAATCTAAACAACTTTCAGTTCATTTTCAATTCAGTTTTGTGAATATTTTTTTCCTATTTGAAACTATTTGAGACAATTTTAAATACGCCACTTCTGCGACGTGTAAAAGTGAAGAGTAAAGCCTATAGCATTCAAGAAAAAAGAATACGTGGAACTACTTCAGACACGCTACAGCCGATGCAATTTGTCACACCGACTTGCTATGGTCGGAATGAAAAGTATGTATCGCTGTCTCACTTCAGCTACAAGCGCGAAATGCCACGATTCCATTTGTCTTATTTGACAGAAAAGGCCATCTCTAGAAGATCGCTTTGATTGATGTCTCTTTCATTCTGATTTTCAAGGACAGATACTTAAAAGCCAGACATTTCAATCTTTCTAACCAAGTGCCATTTTCAATGCTTTTACGTAGTGGACTGTGGCTGTGAGTGTGGATAGCGCCTATGATGATTAAAAGTATTAACTTAAGTACTGTAACTCGCTGGAAGCTAGACTGTAGAGACCGATTCTGCAAGTTCACCTTCGACTTCAGTTCGGTGGAATATAGCTGAATCATATCGTATAGACATCATAAGCGCATTAAAAAACGTAACAAGGTCTACCTTTCTCTCCGAGTAGAAAATTCATATGGCAGTCGCTTTTGTAAAACTAGTGCAGTGCCTACGCCAAATCTTGGGTTACGGCATTAAAGCGGACTCCGAGCTTCTTTATGATGGAACTGGGAAAATTGTAAGGAGGACGATGAATTAATACAACTGACGATGGTAATTAGTAACATATAGTAAAAACAAATATTATCCTCCAATACCGCTCATTTTACAGACAAAAAAAAGCCACAGTAGATAATCATTTTGTTAGCTATGTATTGTATTTCGTGTCATAAAGAAAATGTACAAACATGGAGTGACGACGGCAATGACAAAAAGAAAAGATGGGGCGGAGGGGGAGGTTGGTTGTAAAATTTTGCTTAGTTTAGAATTCCTGCTCCGTCTTCGCAATCGAAGGCTTTGATGTGTCTTCTGGTGCCTACTTATACACTATTTTCAACACATTTGCTCGTAACGTACAGTCGGCGCATGAAAATGTTGAGCATACTTAGAACCTTGTCGTACCAAAATGGAAGGAATTACGTTTTGTACTCAAATGTCACAAGTATTTGAAACCTCCTCAGTTTAGGCATTCAAACTTTTAAAGTTATTATATGAATTCCAAAAATTTCGCCTCAGATTTTTATTACGCATCAGAACATTAATTAAAAATTAATGTTCTGATGCGTGTGAAGAAGTAAAATTTCCAGAAGAAATGGAAAGAGCTGAAATTGTTGCCCAGTATCAAGCGGGAAATACAATTTCTGAGATATCTCGAAATTTGGGAGTAACTAAGTATTTTTATTTCTAAACTTAATTATATTATTTGGAGTTTGATTATCCTTTTCTGCCTTGTTGCCGTCATTTTACTGCTATAAAAATACTATTATAAAAGTATACTAACAAGTATTTATTTCCAGCGCAATACCGTGAATCTGTGGGTGAGAAGATACGCTGACGAAGGGACGGTTCGTGATCACCGCCGTAATAATTCAGGTCGACGGTCATGTTTGTCCAACGAGCAAAGGGCTCTTCTTCGAAATATCTATGGGGATGGATGTCTGGTGACGGTGTCGGTGAACTTCACTTCATACCCACACGGGATAATGCCAATGTTTACATGGAGTTACTGGACGAAGTGATGGTGCCAACTGTCAGAAACGTATATCCAGAATCGGACTCTCCCCAAATAGATTTTATCCAAGACAATTGTCCCATACATACGGCACGGGTCACTCGGGAATGGTTCAGTCGACATCAGGATATTAAATCAGTGCCTTGGCCCGCAATGTCACCTGATTTGAACCCAATAGAAAACCTTTGGGGCTTAATGGTTCAACGGTGGGATCATCGTCATGAAAGAACCAAGGAAGCGATTTCCAGACACTGTAATGAGATTTGGGAGGAAATGCGAGGAACTGACATAAGTCAACGTCTTGTCGGCTCAATGAGGGACAGACTACAGGCTGTTATAGACGCAGACGGCGGTTACACGCATTATTAACCATACATTTTGAATTTACTTTTATAATCAATATTATACCTAATTATTTTACATAAATATTGGATTTTATTTATTAAGGTTCATTCACATTACTTAAATGAAGATAACTTATGTCATTTACCTATTTGAGGTCTCTCGACGTTTCGGATGTGTCACAATATCGTCATCTCACATCCGAAACCTCAAAGATGTAAATGAATACGTTCATCATCATCATAACGTGAAAGTCTAAATCAATATAAATATGAAGACATTGTTCAAATAAAAATAAGTAAATCCACGAGTCCTATTTTTCTGATCCAGAATAATTACAAATCACAGTAGAAGTAGTAGAAAACTAATTAGGTTTCCCGCTTTTTTGAATAGATATATTATCCTATTCAAAAAAGCGGGAACACTAATTCGTTTTCTGCTACTTCTACTGTGATTTGTAATCATTCTGGTTCAGGAAAATAGGACTTCCGTGGATTTACTTATTTCTAACCCCCGACGCAAAGGTATTGAACTTTGAAATTAAAATGTCGGGGGCTTTTTAACTTTTCTAAGTTGTAGTTATTCTAATAGCAAACATACCAATAACTAAACTTATAGATACACAAAAAAGACCGTTGTCTGGGATTAGATCCCGAGACCTCAATGTTAGAAAGCAAGCAATTAGTGACAACGCCACGAGGGGTCATACTTTGTTATTCGAAATTAACCTTCTCATTTGTGGCTTGCCATTTTGACATTGTGTCGTGAAATATCTATTCCTAATTTAGTTAACTGCAGTCTGTCAACACTGTCAACATCGCAGAACAGACAGAGATATGCAATGACAAGTCTACACTCTTTTGCATGAATGTCATAACAATGGGTTCTAAATTTAAATGGTTGACATCTTACCTTCTCGCGCGTCACTCTCCCTTATCGTGACTTAATTTGACAAAGTCCTAAAGTGCTCATCATTATCATGGGCCGACTGTACCTCTTATCATGTCGCTTTTAGGCTCATAATCCTGGGTATTAAACACGCGTGTTTTATAACATTACGACACTCGTGTGTTATGGGGTATACAGATTATGTGATTTTACCCCAATTTGTCAGTACAACATGTCGAAGTCATAATTGGGTGTAGCGTACACATGTAACAATCCGACCACGTGTGCATACAATTTCTCAGTACAACTCGTTTGACAGTTGGATCAGCAGCGCAACATGCCTCCAGACGATAACAATTAGTCAGCTTCTGATAAATTGGGGCTGACAAATCATGACATGTATACATATACCCCATTTGGCACCTTGCAGCAGAGACATGGTACCTTCCTTGCAGCAAGATGTATGCATGAACACGGTGCATTCTTTAATTAACCGGGTTGTACAGAATTTACAGCTTTTTTTTAATTCTCGGCAAATGGATTCTTACTCGACTAAACAAATTAAATCCTTTTTGTTCATTAATTGACGATTTCTTTTTGATCATTTTAAAACGAAAATATTTATTTTGTTTCGTATTGGCTGTTTAGAGATTTCATCTAAGTCTGGCTTAACACATGCGCGCGCACTACGCAAACTTCACGAAAAAATACTTGCGCGCCATTATAGGTTATTTCAAAAAATATTTGTAAACATTGTTTATGCGTGTTTGGTTATTATAAAAACAAATTACTCGTGGTGACTAGAAAAGTGATAAATAGAATGGACGCCACTGGAAATTCTTGGCTATATACAATATGTGAGTAAAGAAAATAACTTGGCAGGCCTATACAATTTTCATCTTATGAAAAGGATTTTTCCTAGCAAAATGTGTTCAAAATCGTCGTATGAAACGCGTGAGCTTTGATAAATACATCAGAGGCGGAATGAAAGTGCTATATTTTATTGTTGGTTTCAAAACTTGACTATACTCCGGGCCTATACGAATGCCATCTATTATGCGTGTACATATAATATGTATATATTTACTAATCTAAAGTGACCAACTCGGCTAAGTGGTCGCTAACCGGCGATCCGACCCTATTTCCTCTCACTTCGTTCGGGAAAATAACCATCTCGTGATATGGCTTATTTTAAACCCTTTGTCATACAATCTACTATTGTCAGCCTCCATAATGTTAAAAAGATAGGTCGAACTAGAATGAAGTGTTCTATTTACAATTTAACGCCAATCAGGCTGACAGATAGCAGTATTTAATGTAGGTTTCTTTATACAATCGGCAGCAAAGGGTGCTATGCGGGTCAAGTGCTCACAATGACCTACGCACGTGTAATACGGTTCTCCCCGAACGGGCCGTACCGGAGCGCGCCTGACTGCATTTTACAAGTTGCCAAATGACGATACATTTCATATTTGAATGGATTTGCTGCCGGTCGGCTTCGCGCGGACGTCGACGGCTGCGCTCGGCTGTCGTGTCGTCGCGTCTGATCTGCTCCGTCCGGCTTTTGCTAGTTTTGCTGCACTCAATTAAAAGTATTAAAACGCGGTCGGCCGGTGCGGGCGGGTGGTCATCCGTTGCGATGCGGTGCCACGCGACCCGGCCTCTCCCGTTCGGTGGGAATCGTACATAATGCCAAGAGTACAAGGCTGACTAGATAGGTTTGAGCGTGTTATTTTGCTTATGCTGCTGAATGTACAAGATTATAAATCTTATAAAATATCTATCTGAAACATTCATTTGCCATGTAAACAATTCACTGGTTAATATTTTTCAAACTTAGTAGGTTACTCGTAGGCACCAATAATGTGAAGGGCCGCTCCCTAAATTCTGGCTATTTTTGCCATATTTAAGTTAGAAAGTTCAAATTTTCCCATCATCAGCCCCCCTAGCACACTAGGTTTTATGTCCGACTTGCACTCGCATATTTGCCAGGGGGACTAGTACGCTAAGTTTTATGTCGGACATAAAGCATTCGTCCCGTTCTGGCAAATATGCGAGTGCAAGAAGGACGAATGCTTTACGTCGGACATAAAACCTAGTGTGCTAGGGGGGCAGAATGGGACGAATGCTTTATGTCCGACATAAAACTTAGCGTACTAGCCCCCCAGTAGGTACCTACAACATCTTTGTTAGTTTTTTTTTTTTTTTTTTTATGTATTCATTTATTAGTTGCAACCATGGTATTACAGGTGTTCTTAAATTAAGGTGAGTACAATCATGGACCCTACTAGGGCGTAGCAACATTTGTATTTCTACTTACTTCTAAGGCACTCTCTTATAAAAATAATAATCTATAAACATTAATAAAAAAATGAATAATAGGTTATTAAAAATCAAATATTTACAGTATTAAAATAATTAAAATCAAATGTTTACATTATTAAAATAATTAAAATCAAATATTTACAGTATTAAAATAATTAAAATCAAATATTTACAGTATCAAAACAATTAAAATCAGATATTTAGGTAGGGTTCAAATGTACAATCAGCTACAAAAATATGTTCATTTAACGTGCTCTATATTATCTTGAGACCGACTCTATTATCATGATAGTTAATAGACTTGGTACCTATTTTGATTTTGAGTAGCGCAACTATTATTTATTACTATAAGCTTCCGCCCGCGATTTCGCCTGCGTGGACCCGGGATATAAAAACCGTCCTATATATATTTTAATCCAGGCTATAAACTATCTTCGTGCAAAGTATCATGCAAATCAGTTAAGCCGTTTTTAAGCGTGATTAAGTTACAAACATCCAAACATCTAAACTTTCGCATTTATAATAATATTTATTATATTATAGTAGTGTGAATGTAGGTATTATATGTGGCAGGCTTAATATCAAATATTATTTTCTATCAGCCAACGCGCGACTTTTATTCATACCTACTGGTTTAC
Source organism: Epinotia bilunana (assembly GCA_947049275.1). NCBI lineage: Eukaryota > Metazoa > Arthropoda > Insecta > Lepidoptera > Tortricidae > Epinotia > Epinotia bilunana. The sequence goes on along the minus strand of OX346267.1, from coordinate 8,550,498 downwards.
TCGTCGATTATCCAAGCGGATATGGACTGTATTTCTGTACAGTTCAATCATGTGTAATTCAATCATAATTCTTTATCACAACACATAAAACAAAACTTTACGTCGCTAGATTCATAGTCATATACAGTAACAATGAAGCATTCTTACCGATGATGCCTGTAGGTACTTTTTCTTCAGTCAATACAGAAATCGCATTAAATACTTCAAATGTGCACTCACAAATTCAACACTAATCTAAACAAAACACTGAATCGCACGTACGAAACAATTGAATCTGATAGTTTACCAAACACTCGTAGAATAATATAAGTAAGGCAATTTGGTAACGGATGTTATTCAAGGTTATCCGAGAGAACGCAACTGACAGGCATAAAGCGTGCTGTAATACTGAGCTAAAAGCAATACGAAATACTATAAGCGACGCAAGAGTTGCTACAATCGCGGCAATCGCGCGGACCAGTTTTCGATGGTTTTAATACTATGACGGTGCCAGATATGGACCTGGTGATAATGATAAGTAAATATCTGTCACAAGAAAGCGTGCATAAATATATCTGACCCGCCCCTATTTCTAGGGCCTAGGACGTGTCAGATATTTACGTCCAAAAATGTTTTCAAAATAAAATCGATTCGATCACAAAGTATGGAATATGGAAATGTCAATATGAGTTATTTAAATAAAGATAACAAACCAGCGAACGAAAACCCATAGAAGTCTAAGTAGCGCCGCAAAATGGCCCCACAGAATGGGTGCCATGGCCACTATGCGGGGCTGGGGGCGATACCAGAGGGAAAACCGTGAAAGGACGAGCGACAGAGGGAGATACAGGTTTCGTTTCGCGGTAGCCCATCTGGTCGCATTTCCCGATCGATTCTCGTGAATAATTAATTAACAGCAATTTTTTGTAGTACCTATCACATTTTAGAAATTATAAAAGTTTTTTAAAGACATGCTCGCTATGTTTACAGCTCACAGAGAGGCACTAGCCACTAATAGTTTAGGATCTAGGTACTCTTCTACTCCTCAATTTAGAACTCACGGATATTGTTTTATTATACTCCTAAATTATATAAGTTGTAAATTATATAAGTAATTGTCCATAAATCTCATCTTCCCATGAACGGAAGAACATGAAACATTTATAGGTAGATTATTATTCTGGCTTTCGCTTAGGATAGTTTTTATCCGACTGCGACATTTACATTACGTACCTAGGGCGGTGAATTCGTGATTGCCCCAGATCGCAGGTGTTTGTGGCCAGAACGGAAGGTGAGTGCCATAAATATGAGACCTGGGGCTTTACGAATTACCGACCGTGGTGCGTACACAATTTTACGTCTTCTCATGGGTGTGAAGTGAAATTTGCTGCTGCGCCCGTGGGCGGTAAATCTCACTTAAGGCCGAGTGACGTAAATATTTTTTTGGAAACATTTGACCTCATTGATTTTTTAATTTCTTTTTCTTCAGGGGCACCGGCTAACACCGGAGCGTGCCGTGCACGGACAGTCCGGCTGCCGACCAACCGGAATCTACTTGTCAGAACGCGTCTGCGCGGTGTCCCTTTGGCAAAAGAAGATACTTGATTAACGATTAACAGATTCATGGAAGGGAAACGGAAGTTAATGAGTCCGTAACGATTTTTCAAGTTAACTTAAAAGTGAATCCGTTACCCATAATGTTATGGCGCGTTCACATGCACTCCGTGCAGCCTGGCAATCAGATTTGCATGCAGCCCGTGCACTTTTGCGGCCCAAGCAGACTGTTCACACGCTCGCGGGCGCGCTTGTCATGCAAAAATAGGAGTTTTTTTTATCTTTGGAATATTTATTCTAGGGGTCTCATATTGTTGGGTCCCACTGAAAACCCCCCCAGAAAGAGCAAAAATTCTTTCTTTGACCATTTTTAATCTTCTGACGACTCCAATTCCGACATGTTCAGATACTAATGCACGCGAGCGTGTGAACAGCACGTCTATCATGGGACGGCCGCGACATACCTACTCTCGATTTTTTTCTCGCACTATACCTCTTGTTCTAAATTCTCTAATAAGAGAGAGACGGATAGTGCGAGAAAAATCGAGAGCTCGCGCACCGTCGCTTGATAGCCGTGCTGGTACACAAGCACGAGCACATTCACAGTATGATTTTTGTCAAAAAACCGACAGTGTCGTCCGGATCGGCGGCATTCACGAGCGCGGGCACGGGCGCGTGCACATTCAGGCTGTTCACACGCTCGTGCCCGTGCCCGTGCACGTGAATGTCGCTTTAAACGCGAACATGTGAACGCGGCATTAACTTCGTTAATTAACGATTAACGGATTAAGGGTCTTGTGCTTATTCTAGTATATATATAGCTATAGTTTCTTATCCTTATTCGAAGCTTGTGCCCAGCTCTGAAAGTAGGTAGTAGGTACCTAACCTATTCCAGCCCCTACAGCCGAGACAATTTGCACATGTGTTATAACTTTTGCACAATAGCTGAATGCAGTCCCTCGAGCCCTCTATTCAAATTTTCTCATGCGAACACAGCTAGTGCGCCCAACGATGTCCCCCTCCTGACCTATATTTTGTAAGTGGGTTGCCGATATTTCTTTAAGAATGAAGTACTTAAGCTTTGAAAGCTAATTGTCACCAATAAACTCCACATCACATGTGTCTATAGCACCCTGCAGAGTACCTGCTTTTAAAAGAAGCCTGACAGAATTAAATAGCAAACATGTTTACAATGCGTGTATTGCTAATTTGATTTCACGGAACAGACTAGTGTTAGTAAATGGTGTGTAAGTAAAGTAAAATTTACAAGAGTAAACAGAGTTCTAGTTTCTCATACCTAAAATATAATATGAATTATTTCCTCATTGCTAAATGCATACAATAAAAAAGAAAATAGTGTCGACTTCCATAAGCAAAATAGAGATTACAATTATTTTTGTGAACGCGTCATTAGTACACTTGGTGTTGCCAGTACACAAAACACCTCCCTTTTAATTTTTAAAATTTATTCGATTTTAGCTTCCCAAAAGATGAAATTTCTATAAATAACAAAAATAATTTTCATTAATAATATATTAATGTTAAATAATCATGAAATCAGATTAAAACTGTAGTTAACTAAAAAAATTTTTTTTAGGTGCCAACATTGCCTTGTCCAAGTTTGCGCATGCGCCGAATGGCGATTTTACAGTGATAATTCTTTGAGTTTTCATATTTTCTAAAATAAGAAATTTTGTCATAGTTTGGTAATTCATCTATTAAAACATAAAAAATCATTTCACTCCTTGATCAAACTTTTAACAACACAACCTGTGTAATTTTTATTATTAAAATATTTAGTGTAACATTGGTGGCCATTACAAAACCTAAACTTTTTTATCAGGACAAATGTCCACTTGATGTTTCGGCGACGTTGTGACTAATCTTTCGAAAAGCAAACCAAAAACACAAGTCCCGTGATTCAATCTTTTGTAGTTCTTATTGTGCGAGTGCTGTGCCTTCCATAACCGAGAAACCTTGCAGTATATTTGAAACTGCTTGCGAGCCGACCGACGATTTATTACTAAGGTTGATATCCCACATAATAGGAACTGTCAATTGTTACATTTTCCATTCATTTATTTTATCTTCATTATCGACAAACTGTTTTGTGGCGTGGTTTACAGCTCGTAAATAGCGAAAAGATTAGACAACCAGGTCGCGGTGTTGGTAAAAGTGCGAACAACCACCCACATAGCTTGTTGTTACTCTTGATTGAGCATAACATTGGCACGCCTCGGCCTCTATTCTATCGGTCCCTTAAGTTAATGGTTTAAAGATTAGCCTGAACTAATAACTCTTCCGAGTGTAACTCGTTATTTATTCTATTCAGATTCCACGCGTAACCATGAACGGGCGCCGAAACATCAAAGAAAATTGGTGATTGCAGTGAAACAAAAATGATTTTGAGATAAATTCTATAAAAAGTGTTATTAGTTGAAGTGTTGAATTGCAAAAAAAGCGAATTATATTGAAAAGCTTTAATAAAAGAAGTGTTGGTGGTGTGTAGAGTGGTGTGGCATGGGGAGAGACTGCGCGCCCCTGCGGGTGTGGTGACATGGGCAGCGGCACGGCCACGGAAGCCGCGCACGGGAGTGAGCAGTGAGGGCCGGGCTGGACGTCGAGTATTATGAACAAGCGCGACAGCACTAAGGAGAAAGAACGTCAAAGTGACGAAAAAAGAACTTCCACGTAAGGATGGTTTCACCTATTTCTACTAACACTTATATATGAACTTGCTGTTCCTTGTCAATAATAGATTATATTCGCATCATATCATCTGATAGATATCTATGTTGGCTGTAGGCTTACCCCAATTGCACTAGTTTTATACCGCTTCGTAAAGCTTTGAGTTATTCGTGAACTGCATGTATCCCTCCTGCTGTATTTTATAAAATACACGACTTTCTGCTTAAATATAATTGTATACAGAATTAATAAAAGAATTCTGTAGTATTTACTTGTACAAAAATAATACATACTTCAATTACAGGCAATTTAAGCCAATGTCATGGATAACACTTCTATTTGCTAAGTTAAATACATCAAGGATAGGAGTCCATCTCATAGAAAGAATTGATGAAACATCAGTAGTCCGATCATAGGATAACTCTTGATACCAAATTTCATTGAAATTGACTACTCATAGCTATAAGTATGCATTGTCTTTGTACAAGTAATTAGTAATTACTACATCATTTTTTTATTAATTCTGCAATTGCCTAGTGTTGATAAAGCAATCACTAGTTAGCATGATTAAGTTTTATGTCAGACATGAAGCATTTGTCCCTCACTAGCCACGATTTAATCTAGTGTGAGAGGGATGAATGCTTTTATATTGGATAAAAACTTGATCAAACTGTGATCAGTTTACAGTGCTACTAGTGCTGAAATGACAGAAAAAACTACATTTAAACCAGTTTTGAGGTTATGATTAACAACTCAAAACTTGTCTAGACAGGTGTCACTCCTTAATTGGGTTACCAATGGCTTCTCCCCAATAATACTTACTGAGTTTAATTTACACAGTATCATTCTGTGTTTTGTTTGAATACTTTCACTTGCATTAGGTAATGAGTCATTAGGACAATAGCATCAGGCTTGAAAATTCTTTAAAAATCATAAAATAAAACTCTTATAACCTGATCTTTAGTTAACTTCAATAAGTATAATTGAATGGTGACAAGTAAATAAATATATACTCTGCATTATTATTGTTTCCATTTAGACAGTAAACATCTTATATCATTCATTATACTTGATAAGGTAAAGTTATTAAAAACACAAGTTATCAATATGGCTACAATTCACATTCAATACCTACATAAGTATTTGTGATTGCTTATTATTCATCTATTATTAAATTTATGAATAAAGATTGGTTTCAAATAATTTATCTCTGGTTTTAAATGCTTTCTTACTCTGTTCAGTGTTTGAAACTGAAAAGTCAATACTCAATTATCCAATAAAAAAAAGTGTGAAATCTAGACTGCTGGTTAATGTATGCCAAATTGACAAGTCATGTATCAGTGATAAATTGTTTACATCTGATCAAAAAATGTATTTAAACGCTGATTCCTCTTTTTGGATGTGTTTAAAATTATACAAAAATGCATAGAAAATAGTAAGTTTTATGTAGCAGCTTCTTATTATACTAAACTACCACCACTAAGTTAAGTGTAATTAATGTTTCCAACTATTCTTATACAGCTCACATGTATATTCTCAATGTTAAACAACTTTGTATGTTGCACCATAAAGATAGCTCTCAAACTATTCTTCTATATCTATTCAAACTAGAGCCACTGGTCAATTTGCATGTCAATATAATTTGCATGATTGATTTCTCGTCTCTGTGCCATGACATTAAAAGAATACAAAAACTCATTGTTGAGACCTTAAACTGGAATAATGTGCATCTCGTTTTTCCCTGCAAGGCTAGATAGTTTTGTTCCACACTTTTGGTAGTTTGGAGTGCATAAGACTTTCACTTTTAGTCTCAATGCCAATAACGGTTGCCTAGTATGATTCACAACAGCTAGTGAACAGACATGGCACAGTGTACATCACATTTTGCTGAATATTGCCTCCCTAAATAAAATTAACCCATTTTTAAACAATAACATTGGGACAGGATGTGGCAACACTGACCATAGCTTGTAGATTTTCCATGAGTAATATGTACACAACATGGTTGGAATAAATATTAAAAGAATATTATTCTTATTGCTTGTATATGAGATAGCCTGCTTTTATTTAAACTCAGTTGTCACCTAGCATACCTTATAACTGTTAGTTGCTTGTTAAATTAGACAATATGGTTATGTTCTGGATTGCTTTAAACAGGTGAGTGAGGAGTGTTATCAGTATTTTTAGGCTGCTCCCTTATCAGAAGTGAATGGTATGAGATTAAATGTTCAATATGTTTCATATCCTAAATATCAGCTATAAGCTTTATCAAGCAAGATTATTGGTGATGTCACACATGTAAATGTGCTACACCCATGATACTAATATTGTTAATAACGTGACTAATTTTCTTGTACAGTGAATTATATATATGTATTTTACAATACTTTAATGCATTTTTGGTAGTATATGTTTTACTAGTTACATTATTAATGTTGATTGGGCCATGTCATTCATTTATAAATAACATATTTATAATGACCTTGATATGAGGTGCCTATCATATAATATGTTGTGATTAACCATAACAATCCAAACATGTAGTAAATATGTAGAATTTTATGCCCTCAATATATGACAAATTCAACACAGCCAGTCCCAATGAAAACTAACCTAAAAACATTCAAAATGTGGTGCATAATCTGTTGTGTAAGGATTGTTGAAGAATGCAGGAGAAAAAAGTTTCTCATTTTATATTATTTTGTCCTAAAATGTGTCAAGGTAAGTTTATTGGCCTCATTCAAATGTGTAGGTATGTCATTTATAATTAATTAAATGTGAGCCTAGTTGTTTTGTTTAGTAAAAAAACTGTTTTAAAATATATTGCATGATTGGAAATCCTTGCTTGCTGTAATTATGAACGTCATTTTTAGTTTTATATATTTATGCAGTTAGCACTATGGTTCTGCTTATTGGACCATTTAAATGCACCATATGGTTCGTAGTTTCATCCAATAAAACTAGTGATTTACACTCAACTTCTGTGGTTAATCAATAATCATACCTGCTTGACTCACCACTAACTAATGTATTAAATGATATAAAAATAATGTAATAAATTAACTCAATTCTACATTTTAATAACCCATAAACTTCCCCTGGTTGAATATTGTTTCATTTTTATTAATACAACATTCTTTAATTAGGCATGTTAATATAATTTTTTCGGTTGGCACAAGTCTAATATATTGTAAGTCATAAGTTTATCTTTTTCGGAAATTACTTTATTTATTTTAAGCTACTATGGAATATATCTGTCTAATATCAGTTTAAGGGTCGGTTAAAGTATGGAATGTTTAATTTGTGTTTCTATTATCATGTTTAATTTTTTTAATTTCTATTCTACAAGAATATCCTATCGGAAGTGTAGTGTCTCACCAAGCTGGTACCCTCTATACTTACAGACCCACCAAATATGAAAATCATCATGTTATTAAATACTAAAACCATTTATTATAATACCATACAAATAGTCATCCCATCTTACCAACACCATGATACATATTATTTGATATTCATTGTACATAATAGCCAAGACTTGTGTAGACTGGAATATAATTAAACTAATACATTTGTTTGATTGATATGACACACAAATATACACATCCAAATGCTTATACTATATTGTATCTCTATTAGGAACTGCGAGACTAGTTGTGACTCTTCAACAATAGACAGTAATAGCGAACAGTCTTCTTTTGGGTAAGCGTGTTCCGTTGACCCCTTGTCATCTGTTGCCATCCGAAAAGGCTAAGATGAAACAAGCCCTTTCATCAATGGAACTTTTGCCTGCAGTACCAACACTTGTACATATGTCCATTATCGCTAATGTTCCAGTAGAGCACTTGGTCACTTTCTGATTCAAGATGTTACATATCAAAAATGTTCATTGATTTTCTGTTGGGCATGACATCTGATGCTGAACTTTATACGGATTTGGTGGTAGTTTGTTTTATTAGTAGTTAGCATGTCTTGATTTAGCTTAAAATAACACTGGGCAGTTTTATGACTGATTTTATAAGCGTGGTATTGACTTCACTTGTAACTAAACTATGTATAGTCTGCAAAGTCGTTCAGAGTGGAGGGGGTATAGAAAGTTGGATACAGGTACGCTTTTATCTGCAGCCGACTGTACCCAAACAAATCTTGCAAAAATCTAATGAGAATGCACTAATAAAGTAAATTACATTAGCAACTAAAGTTCTTATGGAACTCAGTAAAGTTTTTACTTTTATTATTTAAATAATAGAACTCTGACATCAATATAGCTAGGGAAGTACCTCCTCCACCTTGCAGTAGACCGCATGTGATGCTCTGGTGTCGCAATAGTCTATAGGCGACGGTGTCTCCTTGCCATCAAGCAGGCTGTTTGTTTGTTTTCCACAGTCGTAGTATTAAAAAACCTTTTATTTTGATTGATAGACGCGAGGATTGTTTTAGAATAAGCCATATTTTTACACCTATGGCATAAATTCAACATTAAACCATTATCAACATCTTTTCATTTACAATTTTATCTCCAGTGCAAATCGAATACTTTCGCCTGTTCTAGTTAGTAACAACAATACATCCAATAATCTTTCTATTAAACAAGATTTTATTATCTAAGTATTTCGTTCAAATCTTGCAAACCAAACTAGACTGTGAGGTGAATTAAAAGAGGAAATTTTCTTATGATGAAGCCATTTAACCCCCATATTCATAAAACTTAAAATGCCTGAGAAATAAAATATTTATCCCTTTCTTAAGAACACAAAACGTCAAAGTGACAGGTAAAGACCGAATTATAACGGTATTTTAGCTAAAATAAGTTTGTTGAACGTTTATAAATACGGCCATGTGTCTTTAAATAATATTTTCTCTATTATTCCATTATCAACTACTTTTCAAGCAATTCTAGGATATTAAAAATGTTTAGTAAATTTTTATAATGTAGGCCAAAGACTGGGTCGGTTATTTACTGTCACTAGTTGGTTAAGACATATTTAACATCAAGACACCTCAACAAAGAGGACTTTCGCAACAAGCGCCACTGAAATGGCACTGGGGCCGTAGACAAGGTTACAGTCGACAATCGCTAACGCCAATAGAAAATAATAAAATGTATGGGAATGACAGATGCCGACGAAACACTTTTCGTTAACATGTTTCTTTATGTAACAACCATACATGAGACTGCTTGGGACCAAACGCCACCATAGTAGAGGGAGTGCAAAGTACGCTATCATCTACAAACGCACCGCGCGCGGCTTGTATGTGTGCGCCATAGTATCTATAGGCGCTCTTACACGGGCGATTTTTCGGGCAATTATTGCCCGGCGACACGTTGCCGAAATTAATGGAGCAATAATTGAGCAATATGGAGCAATTTATAAAAATTGCGGCAATATTTCGGAAATTATTTCTCGAATTGCTCCATTCATTTCCGTATTGCTCCATATCGCCGACTACAATTGCCGTATATCCAGACGATTGGAAAATTCAAGGCAATTTTTATTTCTATCCCGTACGCACATATATGCATGTCCCATTCTTTTTCTAGTAGGGTGAGCGCAGTCCGGGCGTAGGGGGAGGGGAAAGGGGAAATAATGAGATAGTAGAGTCGGAGACTCTAAATCTAAATAAATACATTAAACTTTTGTATGAATGTTTGATGGGTGCAGATATTGGATCCCTCATATTCGTCGTCTGTTTTGTAATTAGTGGCCCCAATTTATTTAAAAGTACCTAATTCAAAATCACTTCGGGACATCCTTGTGAAATTTTTGAATAAGACGTTCGTCTAATTCCTTACACATCATAATTGGTTTTCTTCTTCCAAGATATGAACGCATCCATACTCGTCTATTTCTCTTTTTCTTTTTTAAAGCCAATATTATAAATGCACTGCAAGCTGTCGCAGCTAGAATTACCTCGTCCATAGTTCAGAGTCAGAAAGATTGTGGGGCGAGTACGGTGCGGTTCGGGCGTAGGGGGAGGGGAAACAGCGCGATCGCAGTCAGAGTTGCTGCTCCACTGAATTTCTCGTGTATGAACGTATTGCCTAGTTTCCCGAGTTGCTGCATATGGGGCATAATTTGAATGGGGCCAGAATGGCGCCATACTGGAGCAAGGATTGCTCCATTTTGAGCAATATTCGAATTGCTTGAAATGGCCGTAACGTCAAAATTGCCCCGAATTTCCGGGAATTCGTCAATTTTTATCGTCCGTGTAAGAGCACCTTATGCGTCGCCGCACACACACTCAAACAAAATCTCGACCCGTTTCTCAGTGCGCCAGTCGAGATTATGTTTGAGTGTGCGTGCGGCGACGCATCTAGATACTATGGCGCACATATACAAGCCGCGCGTGGTACGTTTGTATGAAGATAACCTACTTTCCACTCTTTCTACTATGGCGCCACTGCAATGGCACTGGTTCAATTTTTTCAAAGTATACGACCGTTGTTCAGTGACGGGTGACATTCAATCCTGAACCTTATCCTGTTGTAATAAAGTGATTTGTTACAGCGCTACCGGCGCGGTTGGTGGGCGCGGCGGCGGCAGCAGCGCCATGCATCCGTCACGGCATTCCGTCACCTCATCATCGGGCGTGCTTATGGTCGGGCCCAACTTCCGCGTCGGTAAGAAGATCGGATGCGGGAACTTTGGTGAACTCAGACTTGGTAAGTTTATTCCAAACTTGAAATACTGTAAATGTTGAATTTAATTCAGATTCGAACTGGCGACCTCAGGCTACTAACCAACTGAGGTATTGATCTGAGTTGCTGACCTCAGAGCATAGACATTTAATTTTTTTCCGTGATTTAAATTTAAATACATTTCGGTAGCGGCGTTACTTACTTCTTAACTTATTTATAAAGATTAATATGAGTTGCCTGTTTTTAGCTCGTCTTTGATTGAGATACTTGTATCTGATAAAGGTTACTTAGTTGTTCTGAGTTACTTAAAATCAAAAAAAGTAAACACAATTTGGAAAATAAGAATAATATGGTTTTGTGCGCCTCGATACGGGCAACCGAATGAGCCAAAATACAGATTTTGGAGAAAAAATTACTTGTTATTAATTTCAAGCAGCCGAGTCCTGCGATACGCAATCATGCCCTGCGCTTCTTTAAATGCGCGTGGGCTCAGGGCTGTGTTATTTTATTAAGTGCGCAGTCTCTCTACACCGATCTCACTCTTTGCATTCTTTGCGGGCCGCATACAATATCTAGCCTGATAAAGGAGTCTCTTTGCGGGTCCGATACAATATCTAGCCTGATAAAGGAATTTTGCGGGCCCAATACAATATCTATCCTGATAAAGGAGTCTCTTTGCGGTTCCAATACAATATCTAGCCTGATAGTGATAAAGATAAAGGAGTCTCTTTGCGGGCCCTATACAATATCTAGCCTGATAAAGAATGCTTTTTGCGGGCCTAATACAATATCTAGCCTGATAAAGGAGTCTCTTTGCGGGCCCATTACCAATAACTGGCCTGATAAAGCTGTCTAAATTATCCCGCCATCGCTGACGAGGCCTATCTCGTCTCCGCTTTGAGTCGCGGGGCTAACGCTCTGTGGTGGTCTTGGTCCACAGGGCATTCTAATAAGAGTCATAATAATTATCAACTTGGAAAAGTAAAAAAACCCCGACATTCATTTCAAAGTTCAATATCTGAGAACCGGCTGAACCGATGTTATTGACACGTAGCTAAGAACCATCTCGATGCCGTCAGCTTTCGGATAAAAAAACCGCATTAAAATCGGTCTATTCGTTTAGGAGCTACGATGCCACAGACATCTGTCTGTCTGTCTGTCATGTGTCTACATAGACACATCAAACTTACTATTACTAATAAAATAACTAGCTTTTATTGCCTACTACACTTTTTTGCTGGATTCTAATGAGGCAAAACACGACTCGGCTGGGCATGCAGCATTCGGGAGGCTACGGCACATCACACATTGCACGTAGAACCGATGGCCGTTGGGGCAGAAAGGTTCTCGAGTGGCGACCACGTACCGGAAGGCGCAGCGTGGGTAGGCCCCCTACAAGGTGGACTGATGACCTGGTAAAGGTCGCGGAGTCCGCTGGATGCGGGTGGCGCAGGACCGGTCATTGTGGCACTCTTTGGGGGAGGCCTATGTCCAGCAGTGGACGTCTTTCGGCTGATATGATGATGGTGATGAAAACACGACGGGTGTATCTTGTGTAGAGCATTCCCAATGGCCACCTTCTGTCTCCATCGTCAGATAATAATATATATATTATATAGAGCCTGATGTGTCCCACTGCTGGGCAAGGGCCTCCCCCCTCTCCTTTCACTGCTCGCGGTTTTTAGCTTGACCTGGCCAGTCCTTTAAAAAGGAGTCCAACTTATCCCGCCGTTGCCGATGAGGTCTGCCGCGTCTCCTTTTCGAGTTCTGAGGTTTCCACCTCGTGGTGCTATTTGCCCATAACTCACCGGGCATGCGGCAGACGTGACGCGAAAACGTTAAAATAAACAAATAAACGTTTATTGAGAAACACGTTTAGTTTTACAAAATTTGTCAGGGGTCTCCGCAGGGGTCTTCTCCTCTTATCAGCTTTAAGGTGCCATAATATTACACCGTCACCCGACTTTCAACTCAATTGGACTTTGGGAGATTGGTCGGTGGTGGTTGGTTGGAATGTTACTTTCAAAATTTGACCCGAAAAAGGAAGCATTGCAAGTTAATAGAAGCTTGTAAAATATTTTAAAATTGATCAGGCATATGTCTGACGTAAAGCATCCATCCCTTTCTACCAAGCAAGTGCGAAAGGGACGAATGCTTTACTTTCTGAGAACATAAATTGGGTCGTGAAATGTAGATAAACCATATGGTCGAGATAACCATAACAGCTTAAACTCCTATTTTCATTGCATGAAAGTAAAGATAAGCTATCGTGAATCAAGAATCACCTTCTGCAGAAGTGCAATAAGCGAGACTATCGCTGGCATGACAATACAGCATTCTAATACAATTTACATCGTTTACTACAAGTCCGTATTATTGGACGAGCGAGCGAAGCGAACGGTCGCATTCTCAACCGATTGCCTTGTAATTTTGTAAACAGGTTCAATAATTATATAGATTTTTCTATCAATTATATTTTTCGAAATAAAAAAAATCGGACTAGTGTGAGTCAGACTCGCCCACCGAGGGTTCCGTAATTAATTGCAAATGTATAGTTTTCAGATTGTTTTCACTTGTACTATAAGACGATATTACTTGCCAAATTTCATAGTTCTAGAATCTAGGTCAATGGGAAGTTCCCTATAAAATTTGATTCCCTTGAGTGTGTCGAAATATACGCAGCATAGGCATAAACGGCGATATTTTTTTATTAAACATTAACTTAGAAATTTGATTTTTTCACAGCTTTAAGGGACCGTAGACAAGAGTTTATGGTTTTAATTTCAACTCGATACCTCCACGCATTCCTGAGATAATGTAACAGACGGACGGACAAGAAAGTGATCCTATAAGGGTTCCGTTTTTTCCTTTTGATACACGGAACCCTAAAAAGACAGGGTCGTGAGTTCTATAGCTAACGGAGCCACTAGTGTTATACAGTGAGCAGCGGTTGCGCACAATGTACTTGAAATTAAAATGATCTCACACACTTCTGCATTGGAAGGCATATAAGAGCTAGTTTAGATTTGAATTCTTCGCCCGCATGGCTATTTCAGCTGCTGACTTTATATTTACTAACTTCGACACCGCGTGTTTGTTATCCCCGTTACTCGTTTACCGTGTCAGCTGCAAATTTACAAGATTTATAATAACTTGCATTGTGTTTGTATGTAAGTTGTCCTTCAAAATTTGAAAACCATTTCTAAGTAATATAAGAAGCGATATTAAACGAAGAACTGGGAAAAGTTATAAGGATGGGAAAATATATGCGCTGCAGGACGCTGCAGATTTCAACGAATATTGCTAACCTAACCCAACTGACGAGTTGGGTTAGGTTAGCAATATTCGTTGAAATCTGAATGTATGGAAAGGTTGACAAGTTTCTATGGAATGCAGCCGCCGGCGCCATATTTAACGTCGATCAGTTTGTAATCGTCAGTGATCGGAATTAGGTGAGCCAAAATACCTATTCTTCGCAAGAGGACATAATATAAAGTGGTTGCAACCGGGTAGGAAAACAGAATTTTCTCTTAAATACCGGGTATTCGTTATTTTTCCGGGTACCAGTCGTAATGTTCAACATATATGTTTTTACTTATAGAACGGGATGTTTAATGTTAATCTAAAAGTTATAACCATTTCATACTTTTTCCTTCCCTTTTTACTACAAACTAACATAAACAATCCCGTACTATAAGTAAAAATATGTATGTTTAACATTACGACTACTTATAGTACCCGGACAAATATCGATTACCCGGTATTAAAGAAAAAAAATATTTTTCTACCCGGTTGTATCCACTCTACATTATGTCCTGTTGCGAATAATAGGTATTTTGGCTCACCTAATTCCGATCACTGGTAATCGTAAGTTGGTGAAACCCGCCCTTATTCTATCAAGTTGACCGTACAAGCTGCTTTGCACACAGCGTCTCGGTACCTCAATGAACTTATACCAATTACTTCAATTGAATACCAAAAAGTGCTAGACGTCATCAGAATCGTTATTCGACGTTATCGACGCTACTAAATGCCGGTTGAAGCGCCGATGACTCATGCTCGTCAGACGGTATTTCAAGTTGATGCCTGCCTGGTTGGGCGTTTTACTTAACCGCTAACGGAAAATAAAAACCGGCCAAGTGCGAGTCGGACTCGCGCACGGAGGGTACCGTACCATTATCTATAAAAACGGCAAAAAAAAACACGTTTGTTGTATGGGAGCCCCCTTAAATATTTATTTTATTTTGTTTTTAGGATTTGTTGTTATAGCGGCAACACCAATACATAATTTGTGAAAATTTCAACTGTCTAGCTTTCGCGGTTCTTGAGATACAGCCTGGTGACAGACAGACGGACGGACGGACAGACAGCGAAGTCTTAGTAATAGGGTCCCGTTTTTACCCTTTGGGTACGGAACCCTAAAAAGTCCTTTGGCTGTTTGTTACTGTTCTGTATATAGAAAAAAAAATTAGTTCAACTAGTAGTACGGACGGACGGATAGACAGCGAAGTCTTAGTAATAGGGTCCCGTTTTTACCCTTTGGGTACGGAACCCTAAAAAGTCCTTTGGCTGTTTGTTACTGTTCCGTATATAGAAAAAAAATTAGTTTACTCGAAAAATAAAGTAAAAATAAAGTTGACTCTTGACGAGTCAACTTTATTTTTACTTTATTGTATACATACATAACATACGTATGCCAAATCAGAACCGATTCGAACACTTTATTTAATTTACAGCCACGTTTAAAAATATGGGTGCATACAACTTTGTGATAAACATGTCCCATCGCTCTTATATCAGCGGTTTCAGTACATATTTATGAGGGGATTAAATCGATACATATTATTGCGCTTAACTGTAAAAGAAAATTTGGATGATTCCTTGCAATATTACGAAGCCCTGTGGAAGACCAGCACGGCTATCAAAAGACGGCGCGCGAGCTCTCTCGATTCTTCTCGCACTATCCGTCTCTCTCTTATGTTCTAACAGTTAGAAAGAGAGGTGCGAGAAAAATCGAGAGAGCACTCGCGCCGTCTTGTGATAGCCGTGCTGTAGTTCAATCAAAATACTAAATACAAGAGCGTGTTACAGTCTCCTAATTCAGTGCCAGTGAGAGTACGATAATGTTCGCACTTTTTCAACATTTGGACCGGGATGGTTCAAAAGTAATGAAACTTTTAATTTCCTGAACAAATTTATCATATAGCGTAAAAAACGGAACCAGTTTTTTGCCTTTTAACATCATGTTTAAATACACTTTATTGCACTAATTCACCCGCCTTCTTCACACGCTCGTACTTTCTAATTGAAACGTGACGTTTCCATAATTGTTAGTTTACATTTCGCAACACATCCACTTGTCTCATTCTGTATGTGAAATTGGCATACTTAACTGAGATAAAGATGCTTAAAATAATTCTTTTGTTTGCTCCTAGTTACAAGAAATAACTGTGAAATAAACAAGGAATCTTAAAACATTTTGTGTTAATTTCGTTTAATTATGCCATTTCATGAAAAGTCTTGGAATCCACCCAAACACGTAAAGATTATTGCTCCCTTTGTATCCGCCGGGAAGTACTTGCGTAATAAAGACGATCGCAGACCCGTGTAGATTTTTTATGTTTTCATCCGAACGGTTGACTCAGTGTTAGGGGTCGGAAGTTCAGTGTTCAGAGCTATCTAGCTCTGGGAATCTGCTCCTGGACTCTTTATGAAGACTGTTTAACATGTCTCACGAAAGTTTCAATTCGAAATCGTTTTTTCTTGGGTTTTGACTTTTTATTATACCTATGCCTTGGTTTAATCGTTGCATATCATGTCTATAAATGACTCGTGTGTTACACGAGTGGAATCAAATAGGTATGCCACATGCTATATATGCCGGCTAATATGGCCTATTTCTTCAGAAGCGTTTCAGATTTGTGCTGTGACTTGCGCTTACTAGTCGATCTTTTATAATTTTCTGGTGTCACCAAAATGTGCACACAAATTAGGTACTCGTAAACATTCACGTCCGTACAGTTAGTAGCAAAAGTAGCTGTGTGAACGAACAACTACCAACACTTAAGCTGGGCATACAGTCGCTCACGTATCAACTGTTGCTAGGGACTGTGCCCTATTTCTGTAAAAATATAATAATATTCATGAACTTATCTGCACCTACAGTATAGTTACTTACAGACAGCATCACAAACATGAATACATTTCAGATGATTCTAGAACCTCACGGCTTTGAGATAAGGTCGTAAAGTGTGTACATGTTTATGGTGCTGACTGTGCCTTGCTCATTTGTGTGGAGCCACCATAACGTTCTGCCCATCCAATAGTAACCCTACACCGACCTAATGCCGACTGCCGCATTAAAATGACGTAACAATTTGATGTCTACTTTTAGATTTAACCAAACATTCAGAGATATTTAGTTAGTGTTGTAACTTCTAAACACGTAGCGAAAACTAGCCTGAATGACAAACTCGGACGTAAGATGGTGTGCTTCGTCGTGGATTCCTGTTAGTCAATGAAAGAAAGAAAGAAAGAAAATATGTTTATTTGGCATATAAGAAATAAAAGACACAAGAAATTACAGACATACTCAAAACATGATAAAATGGTCGCCACTCAGCTTCGTCCCACGAAATAAGCCGTTGGGTTATATTTCGCAGCGTTGATTTTCAGTGGCGCCTGGCTACCGGGGTAATTGACAAATTCTGGTTGATGTTGATTTCATCTACAAATACAATTTTGAACCCCCGACGCAAAGAGAGGAGTGTCATAACGTGTCTGTGTATCTGTCTGTGGTATCGTAGGTCCCAAACGGATGGACCGATTTGAATGCGGTTTTTTTTATTCGAAAGCTGATGTGACCCCAAGTGTTCTCAGCCATGTTTCATGAAAATATGTTCAGCCATTTTTGAGATATGATGATATGACCATGAGGTCACAATTATCTTGGAAACGAAGAAAATCGAAGAGGCAGACATTCAGGACTGCATTATCATGGGACGGAGTTGTAAAAATGTTAAAAAAAAGCTCTACTAAGTCATTTGCACGCGGTTCTCATTGCGCCCATTCGATTCACTATGAATCCGTGGATTCGAAAAAAAATGTGGCAGACACTTTGCTCGCTGATTTGAAGTGCTCGAACTTGTCAATGACATACTCCGGTAATGCGTTTCGGAACGTTTAAAAAAAAACAGGAATGAAGGCGGGATGTGGTCTTGTCTGTGGCATTTTGATCAATTCAATTTATACCTGCTTGGTTTGGCGCGAGCGTCGGGTTAAAAAAAATCAAATGGTCTGCCTTTGGAATATCAGAGGCCTGAACGTCTGCCTCATCGATTTTCTTGGTTTTCATAAGGAATTCAAACATCAGTCCAAGAGGCAGACGTGTGCGCATAATATAGCACACCTTTTTTTTTTACATTTTTGGAGCACTGTCAATAGACAACGCAAAGGCAACATTCCGTGGTTCTTCTCATTGTTTTTGATCGAACAATTCAAATCTGCCAAGTGTGCAATTCATATACAGTTTTTTTAATCATAAAAATACATTAAAAAATTGAATACTACAAAAGTTAGAACCCTGGATGTCTGCCTTTTCGATTCTTTGTGTTTCCAGGATGACTTGATCATCAGCCCCAGAAGCAGACGTGTGCGCATAATATAGCACACCTTTTTTTACATTTTTGAGACGCTATAAATTTACAACGCAGCGTCACCATGGTGGCAGACAAGGTCCTTGATGTTTCTTAGGGCATAAATATCACTATTAATAACGTCTGCCTTGTGTGCTGATCATATCGAAATTTTGCTCGCCAGCTCCCTAACTAATACACAAACCCCTTATTCATAAAGCTTAAAATGCCTCTGATACAATGAGTTTTGTCCTTTTCTTACGAACACAAATGTCAGTGACAGATAAAGACAAACGCATTTTAACGGCATTTCAGCTAAAATAGGTTTATTGAACGTTTATGAACACGGACGGTGTTCAGCACTATCACTATACACGCAAAAAAACACAGACGAATGTGAAGATGAGTCGTTTGCCGAAGTAGTTTAAAACAAGCTCGGTGACCGAGGCTTTGTAATCGCTTTAATGTAGAAACTTGCTGTCAAATATTGGCTTTTAAAAAAATCTAATTATCGATGCGATATTCGATAGTCGTTAATTTGTAGTGACGACGATTTGCTTGATCTCTAAACGATAGTGTTCCATTAGAAGTTAATTTTATGATTCAGTTTTCATTAAAATTTTCTTATTAACGTCATTTGGTTATGCTCAGAGTTATCACGTAAACCTTTGTAACTTTGTCACCGGTTCACCTTTCGCGCCGATTTGCTGATCGGGTCTTTTTCTATGGTTTCAATTGATTCGTTCGGTCCTGGGATCTTATTTACGTCGCTAGCCGAGCGCATTGCCACAGTATTAAGTTCGACCTCCGATTACGTGCAATACGAATCTTAGGGTCAAGGTAGTCTTAAGGTTGAGTAATAAATTGTAGGTGAATAGCTAGGCTGCAGTCGGCAGCTGTTTATCTAATCAGTCTAATCACAGGTTTGATATCCAACTAAAGGCGGGTGGTATCAACTTACGATTACACACCGATCAACGCTAATATGGCGCCGGCAGCAGCTGTCTTTTTTTTTTTTTTTAATACAACGACGGTCGCAAACAAGCCGACGGCCCGCTTGATGGTAAGCGGACACTGCAGCCTATAGACGCATGCAACTCCAAAGGAGTAACATGGGCGTTGCCGACCCTTGATATGTTTGAGGATTCGCCCTGTTGACAGCTGAAGGAACAAATTCCCTCGCTCTCAACACAACGCATCCTCGGGAGCTCTGGCGACCTTGCTCACCTCCAGGAACACAACACTACAACAGAGCAAGTGGTAGTATTATTATGGCTGCGGTCTCCAGCAAGGCGGCCATCCCATATAAAGCTGTCAAACTTCTATACCTACATTCAGATTTTACCGAATACCGCATACGATTACAGACGGCTAGGTGCAAGTCACTAGTCAACTCACATAGGTGATCTCCCGCTTACAGACGGCTAGGTGCAAGTCACTAGTCAACTCACATAGGTGATCTCCCGATTACAGACGGCTAGGTGCAAGTCACTAGTCAACTCACATAGGTGATCTCCCGATTACAGACGGCTAGGTGCAAGTCACTAGTCAACTCACATAGGTGATCTCCCGCTTACAGACGGCTAGGTGCAAGTCACTAGTCAACTCACATAGGTGATCTCCCGATTACAGACGGCTAGGTGCAATTCACTAATCAACTCACAGGTGATCTCCCGATTACAGACGGCTAGGTGCAAGTCACTAGTCAACTCACATAGGTGATCTCCCGATTACAGACGGCTAGGTGCAAGTCACTAGTCAACTCACATAGGTGATCTCCCGATTACAGACGGCTAGGTGCAAGTCACTAGTCAACTCACATAGGTGATCTCCCGCTTACAGACGGCTAGGTGCAAGTCACTAGTCAACTCACATAGGTGATCTCCCGATTACAGACGGCTAGGTGCAATTCACTAATCAACTCACAGGTGATCTCCCGATTACAGACGGCTAGGTGCAAGTCACTAGTCAACTCACATAGGTGATCTCCCGATTACAGACGGCTAGGTGCAAGTCACTAGTCAACTCACATAGGTGATCTCCCGATTTCAGACGGCTAGGTGCAAGTCACTAGTCAACTCACGCTAGGGACAAACACTACTCTTTTCTCCCAACGAAACGCTAACTATGTAGTTAAGTGGTGGGGCACTTGCTCATGGGCTGAACAATCTATAGGCTAAAGAAGCAACTACGCTTCGTCCGGCAACTCGGTGGTTCTAGACCTGTCAGTCCAGCAGGGTGGGTAATCGCGTAACTTTTCGAACACGCGTTAGAACATATCAACTATATTTTTTGAAGGTGAAATGACAGTGTAAGTCCCTAAAACACATTTAGTTACGCCATTATGCTGGATATGCTGGATAGTTTTTATTATTAGAATTGACGAACATGGTAGAAATTCTTGTAATCTTGACATTTATGCAATATTGTAATGTTTATCGTGTAATAAATAAATCTAGTCTAAGACTTGACTACAGAAGAGGATTTTCAAAACTTTTAAAAACTGCTAAGGATCGTGATGTGCGTGGCTTATTCGAAAAGAGGGCTCAGCAGTTGGCGACTGAAAATGACGACATACGCTAGATGATTAATTATAAACAAACTATGACTGCCTCTAGGTTTCGCGTAAACAACGCGTGAAGCATTACATTTTCACGTGCATGCTACATAAATAAACCGCGCTTTACATGCGTAGCTTATCTCCTAGGAAGTGAACGCTCCACTCAAACGTCGAGTGCATATTAATTCGCCGCACGTTATGAACCGTCGTGAATATTAATTTGTTTCGGTTATTGAAAATTGCCTCTCCATTCGCCGCCACAGAAAAAAATGCGAGGTGGCACCACAACGCCACGCAAGTCTCGAGTCTATTGTTTTTAGACTTCGTATTAAGTCGGTGGCAGGTGGGTGGCAACGGTGATAAAATTGACTTCAAGTCAGTGGCGCCGAATAGGCTCACTAATAGCCGGTACTTGTGAGTTTTTAACGGGCGAAATATTCTGCTGCCGTTGTCGCTAACTTTAAATTACCTAACATGTTTCCGTGTATCGGAAATTGCTAACTAGATTGTTATGTAATTAATTAGTCTATTATTAATAGTATTACGGTTCCGTTCGTCTATGAGCAGGAATAAGGATCTTTTGTTGACGAGAGGTTTTAAAAGATATTAATTTTAATGATTAAGGAAATCAGTTTGTTATCTACTCTTCAGAGTCGTATGTGTAATTAGATGTGCGGCTAAGTTTAAGAAGATTATAAAGACGGGTTATGAAGTTTTGACCACATTCAACAGGTGAATTGAACCATAAGTATGACGCCGTCAGCTGTCATCCTGTAACGAACTGTCAAACTTCCCATATATTATCAGAATAACTGGCTCAAGGCTAGATTGTTTCACACCGTAGTAGGTAATCGTAAGTTACAGCCGTTAAAAGTTTTCGTATTTTCATTTGGCGTTATTTTGTTTCAATTCATTAAAATTTTTGTTACCTTAGAAAAACTTTTCAAAGAATATTACTTGATCGATGATTCATTTACAAGTATCTTAGTGACAGAACTACTGAACATCGCTGTTTATTATTCCATAGAAACTTGAAAAACTTTCCATTCATTCAGATTTTAACGAACACCGCTTACGTTTACAGTCGGTTTGGTACAACCCATCACCCTAAGATTAGAGCATAGTTCGAGATTGCGACTTAAACTACTACAACTCCGCCTTAAAAATCAGTCAACTGTAATATATATACTGTCGTGACCTTTTATAGAATCGTTACGGAACCGTCCAATTTCCCAATATCCATGAAAAATCGTTAATGTTTTGACCTTAGAGCACGTTAGTCAGTAACGAAGCGCCCATTCGCTGGAACCTCATTAATCAGGAATTAATTTACGTCGCCTTGGCTAGCCCTAATTTTATTGAGTGCTGAAAATAGATTCTATGAAAACTGTCTGAAAATCAATATAAGGTATTATATTTATGCGTTCAATAAAATGGTAGACAGTTTGTTTGCGCAACGCATCAGGAAAAGCAGACAAACATGATTGACGTGTTTTTTGCATAGGTACAAAATAGTTTCTGATTTAACTATTTACCGTACAGTAAAGGCTTGCATCTTTCAAGGATGTAAGCGTTAATGTCCACGAGAAGTAATCCGATTGCATTGCTAGCTTCGCTCAGTCATCTCTTCCTATTGGTGGATGTTTCCTCGCACAGCTCTTGCGGATTTTCACCCTTAGATGCACGCCTGTACAGTACGGTTATAGCATCCAAAAGTAAAATAGTACTGAGATGACCTCTATCATTTTCACTTAATGTACGCCCGGGTGAACTTTTTTTGCACATTGAGAGGGTCCTATTGAGAAATCATTAAACCCAAACACGCCGGGTTTATCTAGTCGAGAGTTGTTATGGCCACCTGTCTCTATCATCACATCAGCTCGATGGTGCCATAATATTATGTTGCTGCCGAAATAACAAATATGTCATATTTCTGCTTACCGGCAAAATATTTGCCTATTTTGAATGACATCACCAACATCACTTTTAATAATAAATGTCCAATCATTAGATCTGGACACACGGCGGTACGTCCGGTCAAGTTTACGTATTTAGACGAATATTTTTTCACTGTCCAGTTCACGATGTTCTCATCGGAACCGTTCGAAAGTGCACACAACGTGCCAAATTTCAAGTCCATCAGATATAAAATTGGGCCACGATCGACTTCCGAGATTGAACGTTTAAAGAAGAATATCGGTAAATGAAAGTGTGATAATTATAGCGATATAGCCTATAGTATAGATACACAAATATAGAGAACACAATTTGTATCGCATTCATAAAACGAATGAAACTGAATGATTTCCACAGAAAAAGCCAAGTTCGTATAAACACCCTCTTTCGTGGACGTACTGGCAACTAAACTAAGTGGCTAACAGTAACATGAGCGTGTAAAGGAATATCTATCCGAAAAGTGGATAAGCAATATTTCTATTTCGCTGCTAGTTGTGTCATAACAGGAATCGCGGCGAGTATTAATTCAGTTTAATCCCGTCTACTCTGGAAGTCTATTAATCGCAAATTAGCGTCATTAATATAAAACTATGTCGATGCGTCTGACATTTTATTATTCAGAAATTGTTCGCAATGTGACCTGAACATGCGTCTTGTTGCCAGGCACTAAGGTTTCTTTTAGCGGCCGTTTTTGCGGAGATTATATGGCTGCGTGCTGGATGAGAATTGGATTCAAGTGCGCGTCACTGAAAATAACATTATAACCAACGCACGTGCTAGGTTACCAAGACTTATGCGTGCCCTGTCGTCGGGCTGGCAGACGATTGTAATTAGGTACATTCACCCACTTATACCGACACTGACTGACAAACACGTTAACTTAAAAACTGATCTAATATCCAGCAGCTTTGATCTAAAGTAATCACCAGTTGAAAACGAAAAAAAATGTAAACAAACAATGTATTGAATTTGACATATTAAATGTCAAATTCAATACATTGTTTGTTTACATTTTTTTCGTTTTCAACTTGTCTTACTTTACAGTTAGATATACTTGTTAGCTTCCGCCATCTTTGTGGCGGTAAGCATTAACTTTAGCGTGGAGTTGTGCGACAGTTGAGCTGTATGAAAAAGCTCAGCATTACACCTAGGAGTCCTAGGACCCATGAAAACTGACTAAGATAGTGTACATGAGACCGAAAGGGGTCTCTGTTACCACTAAAATGAGTGTTAGTAGAAAAAACCCAGGTGTTACCGCAACAAATTAGTGGAAACAAGCAGGAATAACCCGAAGGAAAGCGTACAAACATTGTAAACCCGATAACCCGCTTTCTAGTAAATCAAATAAATTATTAAGATCTAAAAATTCTCTGAAATTACATACACTTGTTTCCGTGGTAAGTTAGTCTTTAAATCAATACATTACAGTACAAAACAGCTTGAGCGGTTTCCGCATACTAAACGTGACCTACTCTGGACACAATAGTCTGAATGCTGTGCTTGTGCATAACTGGTAATTACACCTTAAGTATTGATTGAGGCTTTAAAGACGGCGAGCCAATATAAACACGTTGCTCGGCCTGTAGAAGAATGAGAATGCTTAGAGTTCTCATCAATTACGTTATTACCTACGTTCTATGGGGGTCTATGATTGATGGAATTTCGACTTTGTTCAAACTTAGAGAATATTCACGACAATAATGGACAGTTATCTATTGTTCTCCGCTTGTCAAACTGTTTAGGTTTTGTTGTAATTGATGTCTGCAAAAATATTCTGTTTGAAATAATCCACTTAGCTAAGGCTAATTGAATTAAGCGAAGTATTCAAAGGCATACAATAGAGGGTACAATATATTTTTCCCAGTATTATTGCGAAGATTAAGAAAGCCTTTTGTTAGTCTGACTTATTTTTAGAATAGCCTGGGGTAATATTTTATGGGACAGCCCACTTTCGCCGCTCTACCGCTATCGCTACCATATAATTTCCGTGTCTTCTTTTAGCTGATAAGATATGTTTGAGGACGTCTTTATTAATTTCAGTCAGATGTTCAAAACGATAAATGACATGTCTGATAACGCATTCCTCATATGTTACATTTATTTTCCGAATCGACTCGTAAAATAGTAACGGAAACATCTTTTGACGACAATTTTATGTTCAGTTTGAACTTCAAAACGAATAGCCTAAATACATTTTGTAACTGAAAGAGAGTACCTAATTAGAATGCTTCGATCACAGGTAATTTTACGAAAAGAGGTTACCAAGAAAAGGTAGCCTTAATCTGAAAAGTATTGAA
Organism: Epinotia bilunana; assembly: GCA_947049275.1. Classification (NCBI taxonomy): domain Eukaryota; kingdom Metazoa; phylum Arthropoda; class Insecta; order Lepidoptera; family Tortricidae; genus Epinotia; species Epinotia bilunana. Next base: position 8,525,190 of record OX346267.1, on the reverse strand, counting down.
TGAAGTGAAGGGTAACAAAAAGCCAATCGTAATCTGAAAGGTATTGAATGAAACGAGGGTACTAACAGAATAATGGGTAACATTTCGGCATGTTGCGGGGATATGCGCGACCTTGCCAGCAACACTTCTGTTGGTCTTGAACCCGCGGTACTTGATTTTTGCATTGTTGGTCTTGTGCAACATTTCGCTGTTGTTGTAAAGGCATCGCATTTCCGTGTTGCAATTATTATTATTTTCTTCTCTTTTGCCAAACCCTATAGGAATTCCCAAAATACCATGTTTACTTGTAACCTACCAAATTGTCTCTTTACCTTATGCCTACGCTTCAGAAATTCATTATCGCACTATGCTGTGTTTGAAGACGATTGTATGGTCTAGGTACGTTAAAGTATGCATTATTTCCAAAGACATTGTCACTGTTTTTAATTGTCTTACCTCATGCATTGCATCTGTTTGTTACAGGGAAAAATCTCTACAACAATGAACATGTAGCGATTAAGATGGAGCCTATGAAATCCAAGGCTCCACAACTCCACCTAGAATACCGATTTTACAAGTTACTCGGCACACATGGTGAGTCTACAACCATACCTAATTAGAGAGTACATTACTATATTATAAACAGGGAATTACTTTGTTACTATACGTTTATGGGTAAGGACCAAATTCTTGGCCAGTACTTAGCCTGGTTAGTCGGTAGTTAGCCATGCGAACTGAAGAAGTGAAAAAGTTCCGTTGTGACACAAAAATTAACCATAGAATCGTATGGTTAATTTTCGTGTCACTACGGAAAACTTTCATAAAAAAGTAATTGATTGAGTTAAGCTGTCCAAGAATTTGGTCCTTACCCCTTATGTGTGACTCAAACAGTAGCTGATGATGTATTGTCAAAATCATCAAATAGTTATGCTACATTAATTATTTACCTTGTCTGAGTAATAGAGGTCCCCTTATAACAGCTATACTCTCAACCTGCGGCGCGGGCGCGCAAGCTTTTGCGAGTGACCCGCCATCCACTATGCGATCCTAGTATAAAAACCCCATAAATGTGCCTTGTGGCACGGAACCCCTTAGCTAAAATATCTTTTCACCTCACCGGCTCGAAAAGGCTTGCTTTATAGCTCAAAATCTGCGCCCAAAAGCCCATTATATCCGCTAGCGTGGAAAGAGTTTTTGAATTTGGAACGTGACGGTCAATCGCGAGATCCAACTTTTTTCTATACAGAATGAGAGATCCTGCGTTCAGAAACTGATGGTGTTATGCCAATAATTAATTGTTATTATTTTGATAAAATTAAATTAATAATACTATTTTTTTCTTAATTACATACGAAATATTAATATTTAGACTGACTTATAACCTTATAAGGATACAATACGAATAAATAATTTTAAAATGTAATTTTGTTTTCAAAAGTTTTCGCTTATTCCAAATTTGGAACGCACCGTTTGAAAAGTTAATTTAAGAAAAAAATCATATATACCTATATTTAATTTTGTTTTGTTCTAAAGCCACAGTAAAACCAAAATAATGGTGGTTATTTATAGATTTTAGTGCAGAAGATAAACAATATATGAATTTGAATGCCCGCTAAGTTAGCGGAAAAAGTGAAATAAGCGTATTTGACCCTTAGTTTATCCGTGAGTACCCAACAATACTTTGACTTTTTTAATGTAAAGCGTGGAGTTATATAAAAATGCAAAAAAGTTTATGTTACATTTAATAATAGAGAGATCTTGATGAGATGTAAACAAACCTTTATTGAAAATGAGTATAAGGTCCAAATTACTTCCATTACATTTACAATTTTCCTCGCGGTGGTGAGGTGAAAAGTTGTGTGTTTCGCTCGGCAGCAAAGTTGTTTGGCGTCTCGTGCCTTGAAAGCCTCGCTATGCTCAGGATTGTACTGTTCAACCATTCGCTTCGCTCATGGTTCAATCTCACAATCCTTTCCGCTTCCTCCGCTTTCAATACAAGCACTTGCGCCAAACAACAACTTTGCAGCCTTGCATAACAAATAACAATAAAAGGTTGATTATGACTGATTTATAATGACAATTAATTTCGTATAAATTATTCTTTGAAATATTGATAATACTGTTTGATCAGAGGGTGTACCAAAAGTGTATTACCTCGGGACTTGTGGCGGCCGCTACAACGCCATGGTCATGGAGCTATTAGGGCCCTCGCTCGAGGATCTGTTCGTGCATTGCGGGCGAAGGTTCAGGTTGAAGACCGTTTTAATGATCGCTATGCAGCTAGTAAGTGCAGCGACCTGTGTCTCGTAGATAGATACTCTGACACAACACCGGACAATCAAACTTTTTGGGTACCTGGTCGCGAGGGCAGCTAACCGTGCTCACGGGTGTTGTCGGGCCGCCATTGCCCCTAATTTTTTTATAACTGACATGCTGAGGACTTGCGATCTCCAGACAATCCAAGGCACGTCAGTCGTTATTTTTATTTTATTATGTCAACGAAGCAATGCTCTCGCCGACCTTGAAATTTCCATTTGTCTGCGGTGTTGTGTCAACAACGCAAGATTCCTGTCAAAAGGTGTGAGCGAGAGCAATGCTCGTTTGTAATTACGTGAGTACTTACTTTTACGTTATGTTATTTCTCTCTCTCTCTCTCCTACCCCGTTATCCCGTGGCTCCTGTAGCTCCGTCGACGGCGGAAGGCATCCCCGAGGTGTACTACTTCGGTCCGTGCGGCAAATACAACGCGTTAGTGATGGAGCTCCTCGGGCCCTCCCTGGAGGATCTCTTCGATCTGTGCGGCCGCCGGTTCTCTCTTAAGACTGTGTTAATGATCGCTATGCAGCTGGTGAGTTAATGCTTCTTGAATTAATAATTACTTGTTAGATTAAGCTTTCACGTCGAGCCAGACGTTCGATTTACTTTACCCTAATATTACCAACGCTTTGGCCAATTTAATTACTATGTATTGAAATTGGGTTTATCAGTTTTTTTAATTGATTGTTATGCAACTGGAAACTTACGCTACTTGATAAGTTTTACCAAACCTGTGCTAGAATATGTTACGTCCATTTCTCACAAACATAAATTTCAAACGTATTTTAACCCATTCAATGCCGAGGACGCGAATTCGCGTCCTGTGTATGCGTAAACGTGATGCCGAGGACGCAAATTCGCGTCCTCGAGTTATTTGTGTTTTTTTTGCTAGAAATCAACTGTACTTAAAAGCTGATACCAAAATGTTATTTTATTTATGACGGATAATATTATACCGTCGCTGGTTTCTGGATTCAGTGCATTTGTAATTTTCATAATTCTTATCTCGGATGCCGAAGACGCGAATTCGCGTCCTGTGTATGCGTAAACGTGATGCCGAGGACGCGGATTCGCGTCCTCGAGTTATTTGTAGAAAACAACTACTTAAAATCGGATACCAAAATGTTATTTATGAAGGATAATATTACCTATACTGTTGCTGGTTTCTGGATTTAATGAAATTGTAATTTTTTATAATACTTGTCTCGGGTGCGGAAGACACGAAGTCGCGATGTTGCTAGAATAACAATTATTTAAAAAGCTTTTCCCGAGGTAATTTGTAAGACAAATTGTATACTGTTACCGGTTATTAGAACAGACACATTTGTAATACTCAACATTTTCATTTCGGGTATGTTTATAGGTAAATGTCTTTTACCTATTATCGTAAGTAATTATGAGACACTTTTTTTTCATTATTGGGATCGAACGTGCTCGCGATTCCGTATAAAATACACATGCGATTTCTGAAATTGGAAAAAAAAAACAATATAAAATGGCCCTATTAATAACTGAACTGTTAACTACTTCACAAAAAAATATCAAAATACTTACCATTTTTGTCCATTATCTAAACACTTGCTTTTAACACTTTCTTTATTATAATCTAACTATACAATAAAAAAAACATATATGCGGCTCAGTCTACGGCTGTCACGTCTATACTGAATACGTTTTCGACAAAAACTATTTTTAGACGCAAAAACATCACTTACGATGCCGAAAACGAATTAGCGTCCTTCAAGTGTGAAATAACCTAATGCCGCAGACGCGAATTCGCGTCCTTCAAGTGTGATATATAACCTAATGCCGCGGACGCGAATTTGCGTCCGTTGAAATGTTAACGTGATGCCGTGGACGCGAATTCGCGTCGTCGCGTAGAAGGCGGCGGCACTGCGTGATGATTAAAAATATGAGGCGTCGGCATTGAATGGGTTAAGATATTCTAACGAATAAAGGCATTGATGTTTCTTGAATGAATAATGACGAATTGGAACAAGCTTTTACGTTTCCATCAGTCGTTATATTTAACCACGTGCTAGCCAATCTAACTGTATTTAATGTAGTACTACACTTCATTTGTGGCTCATTTCAAGTAGCTGGGCCATTTTACGGAAAGTTGTAAACTCGTTTTTTATTTTTAATTTTGATATAATCGTGTTTTTTCTACTCAGAATCGAGAGCACTTTCGAACCTAATAGGAGAAAAAAACTGTCCATAATGTTACATATAATTTTCGGTTTTCCGTTCCGTTACCACCATACAACCTTAGTATGGAAACGGTAACGGAATGGAATAAAAATCTTGGGACACTTTTTTTCTCCTATTAGGTTCGAAACTGCTCTCAATTCTGAGTAGAAAAAACGCAAAAATAACAAAATTTCAAAAAAAGTCGAGTGTACAACTTTCCGTAAAAGGGCCCAGCTACGCGTTACAATTTTACGAATCTAAACGTAAACAGGCAATACTGGGGCACTTGACCAATCCAATGGATGGTCAAACTTTAGACTCGCAAAGTTGGCATTTGCTTTAACGATACAGCTTCGAATCGATTATAAAAGTTTCAGTAACAACGTGAAAGCACACTTGTGCACAGAAAGTATAGATCTAGATAGACACTTTCTCTCAGCCATATTACACGAGACGGCCCATCAAAGCCAGCACAATGCAACGTGTGATTATGCAAATTGTGATCTTACACTTAACTTGCACTGCCGACTAATTGGCGCCGTTTGTCACTAATCGACCGTTTATTCCAGTTACATCGTATCGAGTACGTCCATACCAGACATCTAATATACAGAGACGTGAAACCGGAGAATTTTTTAATAGGTAGAACTGCAACTAAAAGGGAAAAAATCATTCACATCATTGGTAAGTGGTTTTTGACTAATATTGTCTTTGGGTTATCGGTTGGTTTGACACATCAAATATAAGAATTTAAGCCCCTCACAGACTGCGCGGCCTGGCCGCGGCGGTCAATAGTAAACTTGACATTAGCTGTCAAATTCACTATTGACCGCCACCGCAGGCCGCTCCAGTGTGATTTAGGACTTACGCGTATCCTACTAAATAGTCCTACTAATATTATAAATGCGAAAGTTTGGATGTTTGTTACACAATCACGTTGCAATTGTGCACGAAGATATTTTATACCCTGAATTAAAATATAGGATAGTTTTTATCCCGGGTCCACGCAGACGGAAGTCGCGGGCGGAAGTTAGTTGTACAGAGTATCATGTATACAGATGTAGTGAGGCGATTTCTGTACCTTTTACTTTGTAGTTGACTGTAGAAATAAACATATCGACAACAACAATAAATAGTTAGTTGAATTTAAACTTTCGCGAATCATATTTACAATCATATAAATAATTAAGGTCAAACATATTTGCGTTGTGATACGGCCGCTAGAACACTCGCCCTAAAGAAGTACCTATCTCCACCCGTATGATGAATATATGTAGAGAATTAATCCCTTGAAATCGTGTTATCGAATCTTTACGTATAGTAAGAATATTCAAACTCCGAAGCTATTCGATATCCCTGTCTTACGCTTCGATACCTTTTCGGTGTCGTGACCGCGACTACAAACTCACTAGTTTATTTATCATACTCATTAGAGTCACCCATGTCATTAGGTAACGAGATATAAGCAGCGAGAAACATAATATTGTACTGACGACTCGAGGCTGCGGTTGAAATCTATTACTCCTACCTATTTTCATATGTATACAACAGCCACATTAAGTGTTTTGTCTAATCTCTTTGTGTCTTTTCAGATTTTGGTTTGGCCAAAGAATATATAGACTTAGAGACAAACAAACATATCCCATATCGGGAGCATAAGTCACTCACTGGGACCGCAAGATACATGTCAATAAATACACATTTAGGAAAAGGTACGATGGTTAATTATTTTATTAATTGCCCCCTTATTGCGAAGACTGACTAATATGTTTCAAGAAAAACTCATCAGGGTCGAAACTGTTATTGGGTTAGTAAGCATTATTACAAAGGAATAAGGTTTACATTATTTTACCTTATTTCTTTGTTAGTATATACGTCTTTGACGCACAGTACAGGCCAAAATTAGTTAATTTCAAAGTCGGCAATTGGGCTTTCTAATTTTCGAGAACATTAGTGAATTTAATGTCAGGTCGATTTGACGGTTCCAAAGATTTCGGTTTTTTTTGGGTAATCGTAGTTAACTACTTAACTATGATTACTTGATTACACAAACAAACGGAAATCTTGTAGTAACTTGTAGTTGAAAGTGAATTATGACTTATGACGAAGTACATGTATGTCTTGTTTCTATGTGATCTAAATCTCGAAGGATAATCAAACTTAATGGTAATGTTCTGCCTATAATTAGTCGGTAGTCAGTTTTCGCAGTGAGGGGACGTCATTTAATACTCAAGATTTACTAAAATTTTATGTCATTCATGACGTATCTGTCTTGGAATTGTAATTTCCAAATCCAATTAATACTCCTTATCGAATAAGCCCTTTCACGTCTAGTAACCAATAAATAGTCTACGTCCGTTGAGACAGCGTAACTTAAGATGACGCTTCTATAGGGTTGGGGTGGGGCCCTAAGGAATACAGTGGCATTCGCTGATTTGGTAACGAAAAACACAATCGTCACAATTCTGTATGGAAATTATAGGACATTGTTCATCTAGGGCGATAAAACAAAAGAATATCTCGGATCGTAGGTACATATTTGACGCCCGAGCCGAATGCAAGAGCGATAAATATGCGAACTGAAACTTTCAGTACAAAAATTAACGTCTTCCCTTTGGCAGGAAGTGAGATTTTCCGCACGTGTAGTGGGTGGTAATTGCCACTTTATGACCAGGTGTGACGGTCATTATGATTGTGGCAGTCTAAAGTTTATATATATTTTTCTTTTGATAATTAAATAATATGTTGATGTGTTTGTTTTTCAGAACAATCTAGACGCGACGACCTCGAGGCTCTCGGGCATATGTTTATGTATTTTTTACGAGGTTCCTTACCCTGGCAAGGTTTAAAAGCTGATACACTCAAAGAAAGATACCAAAAAATTGGGGACACCAAGCGTGCAACACCCATCGAGGTATGTATCGCTTCTATCACTTCAGTGCAATTCATTCAAATAATATAAGGTGTATTGCAAGATCCCTATTACTTTGCCAATTAACCTCAGATTTTGAGACATGTATTTATTCCTGTTTAGAATCCGGCACAAGACGAGTATCTGATCATCATGAGCTCACCTTGTGTAGTTTAGAAGTTGCGATGGCCACTTTCTGTCGCCATCATTAGAGCTATTATTGGCCTCCTATTTTGCAAGGAAGCATATGTAAACTGTATATTTACGGCTGTTGTTATCCTAAATACCAATAAATAAATAAAGATCATCTGGGTGGTGCCATAATATTGCATTGTCACCGAACTTGCATACGTATGCCAAATTTAAGCTCGATTAAATAGTGGCAAGTGGCTGAAACGTGTAATGCAAATTTTGAAGAACAAGTTATGGGATTCTTGTGGCACATGACAGCGTATCGTATTTACCGACCGATTCGTGGTTACATTTATACAATTGGGAAGTTGCTCAACAATACAGCGGTTTTGTTCCGCTTGCGCAGCGGGTTGGTCAGCTTTCATGTGTGTACAGTCGCGAAGCGTCGCGACTGTACATACATGAAAGCTTGTAAAAACAGAATCGAACAAGATGTTACATATGACCAGAGGCAGATAAATGAAGTCGGAAAATGAGAAGTCCCTATGACAGCTCGAAAGTGCCACGAGAATTTCTGCCTCTGCATATGACTCATTCAATTACCTAACAATTATGGTATCTAAACTAGTTATCAACCAGTGATTAACGCTGTTAAGGACAGGCCAGCTATCTTTATCATTCAAACGGCTGATCGCTTATCGCCTTCGAGGTCTTTGGTCTACTATATTATCACAAAACAACTAGGTGTCAGAATGCCTAAACCTTTGCTTTGCCTTCTGTTGTATAACAAGCCATATATTTAGCCTCCTGTACAGGGACACAATAAAACAACAATGTCATTTTATTAAATAACATTGTTGTTTTTTATAGTTAATTATATGACATTGTTGTTTTATTTCCACCAAACGGCCCGCAACGGATCGGAACGGAAAGAATTTTATAGTCTTTAAACGATACTGACTCGTATATGTACTGTTTTTAAGTCTACATTCCCAAGCTGCGCACAACAGCTTGACCGCGGGCGTCTTCCGCGACATGTGATCGGCTCCGTTCGCTTGCGATCGGCCCCGTTCGCTTGTCGTCGTGTGCGATCGGAACCTTTCGGCTGTCGATGCCGTCGCGTACGATTGAGGCCGTGACCGGGCGAGCCCATTATCAGTCATCCCTCATTCTCTATTTAATTATATCCATACTAATATTATAAATGTGAAAGTGTGTCTGTCTGTCTGTCTGTTACCTCTTCACGCTTAAACCGCTGAACCGATTGAGATGAAATTTGGTATGAAGATAGTTTGGATACTGAGGAAGGACATAGGATAGTTTTTATGCCAGAAACCATCCCCGGAGGGGGTGAAGTTGGGGATGAAAGTTTGTATGGTGCAACGATACAAACGAGTTCCACCCGGACGGAGTCGCGGGCAGAAGCTAGTATGTTAATAAGCTTGCTTCCTGACACAGGTTCAACATCGCTAACAGAAAAGAAATTCCCAATGCAAATAAAAATGCAATAGCCAATAATACTACGTCAACTTCAACCATTTAAAAAAATTACTACACGTCAACGTGGTAGGAACGAAACTATTTGACTGGGTGCGGATACGTTCGCAAGCAACCGTACGGTGCCGATCGTGTGCGTCGACATCCTGTCGCCCGCGAACGGCTGTTACCGCCCGATCGTATACGTCAACATGCTGCCGGACACGATCGGTTGTCGCCGCATCCGTTCGTATTCTTTCCGATCCGATCCGATGCGGGCCGTTTGGTGGAAATAGTGCTTTAGTCGTGACATCTTTGTAAACCCCTGTACAGGAGATTAGATATATATTTAACGCTTGTTATACAACATTACTCTCCCTACACTGAAAAGCTCGTTTGCCTACGGTCAAATCTTGCTGGAGGCTTTATCTTCCGACCTGACCGGTCGTGGCGACGCTGGCTGGCCGAGTGATAAAAAGTTTTAGTCCTATTTATTTATTTATTTACAATAATACATTGAAAGCTTACAGTGTAAACACCAAATCGCTTACATGCTAAAATAACAAAAAAAAAAAAGATAAACATTCACTGGTAAAAATGTCACAAATCGTAATTGTAATGTCAATCGTAATTATAATGTCATTCCATTCATTAAATGCCAATTCAAAAATATCCTGGCAATATTGCACAAGTATGTCAACCGATCAGCGAACATGTCAGCGTCTTCGTGCTGAGTGAGCATTCGATGCAGCCACGTCATGGCACGGGCGGTAGGCGCGTGGCTCGCGTATCGCGTGCGAGCGGACGGCCGCTGCAGCAGGCCCGGCCGGCGGCGGGGCGCCACCGCCCCGCCCGCGTCCGCGGGTATCCGCGTAGGAACCACCAATCCGATCCGAGCCAACACCTCTGCACTATCAACTCGGTGATGGACAATTGACAGATAGTGGACTAGCAGCAATAGCTTTCTTCGCAGCGCCAGCGTGTCCAGCCCGACCATGCCCGAGACAAAGATGGAGGGATAGAGGTACGGGTAGAAACCGTAGGCTTTTTTGTACAGCCAGCGAGCAAATTTGCGTTGTACTTTACAAAACTTAACAACATTACTGTCTCAAAACACCATACGTTCAAAACTATGTTTTGACAAGACAAATAGGCATAGGCATTCTGGGGATTTAGGCATTTTTACACTAACTTATTTGGAGACCTATATTGGAGTATTAGGAAAATGAAATTACGTTGTAATGAAACCAAAGCTCGCGAAGTATCCCAGACCCACAATCAATACAACACTGACCGTGTCTATGTACGGAAATTTTACCGTGGGTTTTACGGCGAAAAACTGTGTTGTTTACATAGCTCTTCATTAGGATAACTTGGTTTTCCTTAATTATTGCGAAATGTAGGTTAATCGATTTTACTATTGTTATGATTAATTAGTGATACATGCTGTACTAAGGATTTTACAAATAACAATAGCAACCCATGGACATGGCAACCCTGCGCTGTTGTCGTTAACGTCGGCTCTCTGTAATTTAATTAGTAAATATTGCTATTTAATAGTATTAGTGCAAAAGATACTAAAAAACATATAAAATATAATCAATAGTGGCCTTAAGTAAACGTGTATTAGAGATCAGCAAATATTTAGTGCATAAAAAGTGTTCGAACATTTAATTGCAGTGCGCGGTAGATATAATTGTGCGCCTCCGTACCACGACAGCGCCGCGAACAGTTGTGCGTTATCGCTCGCCTTACTATTAATGCTCAGCAATCGTTAACGAAGTGAAAAATAAATCTAGTGGTACGAGGTATTCACAAAAAACAACGATGCCAGATAACAATAGAATATGCTGTGGTTGCAAAGAAGAGATTACAAACATCAAAACCGCGATGTTTTGTAAGTCACAGGCATGCCAAAGGGTCTTCCACGGCCTGTGTATCAATGTAGACAAACTGTCAACATCAGAAAAGTCAAGCTGGATCTGCCCTGAGTGCAAAGCGGCAACAAAGAAAGGCGGTGATAACTCCAGTACCCCACTCCGTAATCAGCCGGTTGATAATGTTACGACGCGAAAAAAAAATGCACAGCAGCCGCAGCCATTCAAAACGGCGTCGGGACCGGCGACGTTGCTGCCATCGTTGGCCTCAGAAACAAAACTCCCACGGTGCGTGTCGGGTGAAAATGAAAGCAGCCTTGTTCGCGAAATGCAGCTGTTTCGATCAGAGTTCGCAGCGATGCGCCAGGAGCTAACCAATATCGGCCTAAACTTTGAAAAACTCTCAAATGTAGTCCAGGGTCTGGATGGCCGCATCAGCAGTTTAGAACAGAGGGTCCTGGTGTTGGAGGAACAGAAGCAGCCCAATCAGTCATCCAGCACGTCATCGAGCGAGATTAAAGACTTAATGGACACGGTGGACCGCCTCAAACACGAGCTAAATGACAGGGACCAGGAGCTTCTGTCCACGGAAGTGGAAATAACCGGTCTTATTGAGACTAGCAACGAAAATCCAATCCACTTGGCGATTTTGGTGGCACAGAAGCTGAGTGTGGAGGTGGATCCACGAGATATCGTAAGCGCGGAGCGCGTCGGTATGCGGCGCGCGGCGGGCGACGGCGACAGCGGCGACGGCGGACGGTCGCGGGCGTTGGTGCTGCGGCTCACGCGGCGCGCGCTGCGCGACGAGCTGCTGCGCGCAGCGAGGCGCTCCCGAACCGCGGACACCACCGGATTCAACCTGCCCGGCCCACCTAGAAGATTCTACATTAACGAACGGCTCACACGCATCAACCGTCAGCTGTTTTATAAAGCTCGCCATGAAGGCTCACGCTTCAATTGGAAGTATATTTGGACCCGAGACGGCCGAATTTATGCCAGGCGTCAGCCGAACACCCCGTCGTATAGGATCCGTTCTGAAGAAGACCTAACCAAATTTTTTGGGAATATTTCTATTTGATCGTGAAGTTGAACATAATTACACCGTGTTTTGTAATCAATGATCCTCAATCATTATGTATACTCTTTGATTTGATGGCAGATAAAAAACATATACTTCAATTATTTTACTGTGATCTAAAACATGCAACTGTGCCATTTTTGTTGTTGTTTATTTCAATATTGAAACTGGTACTCTTTTGTAATGATATATTCAAAAAACGCTCATTAAACTTACTCAACTACACTGTCTCTGTAAAACACTTAATTCGATTTATAATAATGTTATACAAACACACACGTACCTACAATTTAAGTAACACTGTGATAATATATGTATTTTATTTAAAAATTAAAAATAATTGGCCTTTCAGGGAGTTCTTACTATTATGTACTATACGAGTCCCCTTCTTTGACAACACCATAACACCTATTTATTTGAAACAGACATGCATAAGAAAATAAACTTGAAATTAGGTCTTCTCAATGCGGGCTCTCTAGGTACTAGTCATAATGAATTTATAATTGCAGTTGAACGGTGCAATGTCGACATTATGGCCATAAACGAAACTTGGCTGCGAGAAGGGGAGGAGGGCAGGGCGCCGGTGGTGCCGAACTATCGTCTGCGCCACATCCCGCGGCCGCGCAGCATGCGCGCGCGCGGCGGCGGGGTCGGCTTCTACGTGAAAAATGGCCTTACCGTGCGCCGCTGCCCCCACCCCCCCGACTCGAGTGTGGAACAAATGTGGCTTAGGATATCTATCAATGGTTTAACGTTATTAATTGGGACAGCCTACCGGCCGCCATGGTTAAATGTCGATACTTTTATAGATACAATGACCGATACAATATCCTCTTTCTCTGGTTTCGACTATATTGTTTTAATGGGAGACTTCAATATTAATTTATTAATTAATGATGGTAACTCCGTCAAATTTAACCAATTAATGACCTACTTCGATTTAAGGCAATATGTTAATACGCCCACCCATTTCACTAATCATAGCAGTACATTAATAGACGTGATTTGTAGTAACTTTGCCATTCTTAATACCCAAGTAGACTATATACCCACTCTCAGTCACCATGCATTCCTATCTTGTGAATTAAATATTAAAAAACTTAAATCTGCGCCGCAAAAGTTTATTCTACGTCCACTAAAAGACATTGACTTAGTCATCTTCAATCGATCCCTTGAAAGTATCCAGTGGGAAGATATATGCTTATTGTCGAATGTAAATGACATGGTTAGTACTTTTAATCGCATAGTCCTGTCTCTGTTCGACTTATATGCACCTCAGAAACAAGTTATTATTAGAGAGAGAAGCTATCCCTGGATAACTCACACAATAAAAAAAATGATGCGTTTACGTGATCAGGCACATGATAGGTTTAAGTCAACTGGTTTAGACGAGCATAAGAAGTACTACAGCGAGCTAAAGGGCTGCGTAAATAAAGCATTATTTAACGAAACACGTGCATATTTCAACCAACATATTAATCGCAACGTTAACAACTCACGAGCTCTTTGGAACAACCTTAAACGCACTGTCAGAATAACCCAGAACTCACACGATTCGGAAATTCCTGCACATTTAAGCGACCCCGACCTTATCAACTCACATTTTCTAAATGTTCCAGGAAACCCAGTTGCTACTCCATCATATCTCGACCACTTTGAACATAATCACTTTAATACTTCATCATTTCAATTAACTACAGTAAACGATAGCGTTGTACTCAAAATTATTAAATCTCTTAAATCTGCCGCTTTAGGCGATGATGGTATCTCACTGGATATGCTTCTTCTCACCCTTCCCCATTCATTAGCCGCAATTACTGCCATAATTAATAAATCCATCTCATCTTCGATCTTTCCTGATGCATGGAAGGTGGCATTGGTAACACCTCTTCCTAAAAAAAATAATATTACTGATGTGAAAGATTTACGGCCTATAAGCATTCTTCCTTGTATGTCTAAAATATTAGAACGAGTAGTGTACATACAGTTGTCGACATTTCTTGAGAGTAATAAAGTTCTTCCTACTTTTCAATCCGGTTTTCGCAAGTCTCATAGCACGACAACAGCACTCCTGGATGTGGTGGACAACATTTTGTCAGCGCAAGATATGGGTCGTGGTACGATAATGGCACTTCTCGATTTCTCACGTGCTTTTGATGCTATTAATACAAAGTTATTGCTATCCAAAATGAAATACTACGGCTTTGAGTTGAGGGCAATTTCGTGGTTTTCTAGCTATCTTTATAGCCGTAGTCAAGTCGTTAAACTTAAGAACAATGGTGGTCTATATGAAAAGTCAAAACCATTGCCTGTATCCAGAGGAGTGCCACAAGGCTCAATACTGGGTCCACTTCTATTTATATTATATACAGCAGATGTCAGAGACGTTATAAAAAATTGTAAGTTCCACCTATATGCTGACGATATTCAAATCTACATATCATTTAATCCAGCTGATACCGATGGGGCTGCTGCTAAACTAAACGACGATTTAGAAAGTATTGCAGCTTGGTCCGACTCTAACTCTTTGGTACTAAATCCCAGCAAATCTAAATTTATGATTTTCGGCTCTAAAAACCAGCTTAAACAGATACATATACATAAACCAGCTGTTATCATATCGGGTGATGAAGTGGAGCGAGTACCTGAGGCGCGCAATTTAGGCATTACAATGGACGAGTCATTGCGTTTCGAGGGTCATATAGCGAATGTCGCCAAAGCTTCATTTTACAGGCTTAAGGTACTTTACCGTATTCGTGACTACCTTAGTGTAGATTTGCGTGTTAAGTTATGCGATTCCCTGGTGCTTTCGAGGTTTGATTATGGGGATGTGGTGTATGGCCAACGGCTATTAGCTTGTACGGACCGAATAGTGCAAAGGGTGCAAAACGCATGTGCGCGCTACTGTTTTGGTATCCCCCCGCGATCACACGTGACCCCTTACCTGAACTCGGCGGGTATTCTCAAAATGGCATACCGAAGAGAACTTCATCTGTCTTCCTTGCTGTTTGGCGTGGTAAAAACATCCGAGCCAGAGTACTTACATAAAAAGTTCACCTGGCGCTCAAACAGGTCCTCCTCACACGGCATCAGATCAGTTTGTCATGAATTGCTACCACCACGTCACCATACCGCCGCTTTCCGAGGAAGTTTTAAATACACTGCCACTAAGTGCTGGAATAACATACCTCCGCCACTCAAGAATTGTAATACCATCGGCAATTTCAAATTACATCTGAAACGATACCTTATGCAAATTCAGCAGGCACTTCCTCCTGGCAGTCGAGCTGTGCCTTCATATATGTAATGACCCTAAGATTTAAATTCATATGTGAATTTACATTAGAGTACCTAGTAAATTAAAGTAATTTATTAATTATAATATTTAATTTAAATATTATTATTATTATTATATATTTTTTTTTTTTGGCCAAATACGTTTACAGTGCATATCCAAACATACAATATTATTACCTACTCAAACATTCCTACGACACAATATCACACATATTCCGTCAAGTCAAACACACACACACACACACTCATACAAATACGCACACACTCTCACACACACGCGCGCACACAAACTGAGACATTTCGTTCCCGACAAACAGCGAGCAATGTAAAATGGATTAATATTGTTACCAGGGTCTGCCTGAAAACCAGCGTTGCAGTGGCCTTACTACTGTAACATTATGCTGAGGCAAGCCCCTTTTTAACATCACATAAGGATAACTGTAGGATTCATTTTAAATTTTATATGTTAAGTCTACTTTTAAGGTTCCCATGTAACTAGAAATGTCATGTGATGTTGAATAAAGTTTTTCTATTCTATTCTATTCTAATAGCATGAGAATATTAATGCTAAGTACAGAGAAAAATATGCATTTGTTATGTATTAAACTCCGCGACGCCGCGGTACATAAATAATCTGAGTACATTATTGAGGCATTTATAATGTTTAGGTGCACTACTTCCTAATTCCTAAGTAATCAATAAATAACATATACGTAGGCTAGTCATATACAAAAAATGAGCGAAAATTTTGCTGTTTTTCGTGTGCTGCAAAGTTAAGGTCTTTCGAAGCTGCCAACTTGGATGTACGGTACTTGAAGTGGTCCTAACAACATATAAAATAAACACAAGCCGTTAGCTTGCGATTTTAGCTATTTGACTGGTCAAATATGACTGGCCTAATATGCTACGAACAATATTCGTTGGCATGTCGCCCCTAGGGCTGAAAAGTAATAAAAAATAAAAAAGCAATGGCAGAAACCTGGACAGCCACAGTTTCAGAAAATTGTACTGATTTTGAAAATTTTTCTTTGTTCAATGTGACCGCTTCAGAACAGTCATTAAAAAAAATAACAATGACAAAACTATACTGCCACACTTCCATAAAATTGTGTTGATTTTTGAAGCTTGTTGATAATTATGATGGTTTTCATTCTTCATTACTACTTATATGGTGTATATAAATAAAATTATTAATTTATTTTTTCATCCAAACAATAATTAAAATTAGTTTTCGACATAACCACTTCAAAAGCGCGTCCAGGAAATGGTCCACACACTAACATTATTCAAATCTGTCAACAGTTCCCGCCCAAATGGTCGATACACAAACGCTTTTAAAATGGGTTCATAGGATCCTACTGATTTAGAAAGTATTAAAGTTTTTGGCTTTCAATTCATATCCTCGAATTCGAAATGAAAAGTAGTGTTTAACTCGGGGAAAGCCACCCATTTCACCCTCGAACTATTGGCGCTCTCACTTCGTTCGAGCGCCAAAATATCTCGTCAGGGATGGGTGACTTTCAACCCTCGGTTAACAATCTACTATTGTATTCCCCACATAAAAGACGCGGACGTACTGGTTCAGCGAATAGTGACGCGACGGCGATCTCAGTTCATGAAGTCGCCCTAGGGCTAAATTATGAAACGACAATGTTTCGAAAACCCACAAACAAATTTGTTACCATTTTCCAGGTGTTGTGCGAAGGCCACCCCGAAGAGCTAGCCACGTACCTGCGCTACGTCCGCCGGCTCGACTTCTTCGAGACCCCGGACTACGACCAGCTGCGGCGCATGTTCCGCGACCTGTTCGACCGGCGCGGCTACGTGGACGACGGCGAGTTCGACTGGACCGGCAAGACCATGGTAAACAGCTCTGTCGCTTAGCAACCAATGCTTGTGCCCGTTGTGAGCGTTCCGAGAATAGCAACACCGCAAACAGCTCGCTCAGCAACCGACCGCTCACGTTCCGAGATTAGCAAGACCGTAAGAACGTCGCTTAGCAACAGGAGTCACGCGTTCGCCGCACGTGCGTGTTGCCGGCGGGGCGTGAGCGACATCCGAATGTATGCATTAGAGCGGTTACACACGAAGACCTCTTATATGATACAGGTGATTTTGACGGATGATCTATGACTAGTGTTGCGATACAATCGCGCGTTCGTGATTTGTATCGCTGCAAAAAGTCGCTGTGTGTAAACACTTATGTCGTTACATTAGGGCACGTGTCGCGCCGCGCTCATGCCCCGCTGCATGGCGGTGTGTGGCGAAGCCTTATGCTCGGGCTTGTGCCGTAACCTTGGGTCACGTTCTGATTTTGGCAAGACCATAAACGGCTGTCGCTTAGCTTGCAAACGCTCGCACTTGTAACCACCGTGCCTCCGAACTTTAATCAAACAAATCTTTAACTTAAGAGGTTTGTGAACGGGGCGCCCGTGCGAAAAAAGGGCCCAGTTTTGACAGTTTTCTGCTCCAAAATTCATCTCCTGTAAACGATATTTTGTGTACTATCGACAACACAGCTAACTGACCATCGGTGCACCTTAAGTGCATTGTGATAAGGTTCTATATAAACACAGGATGGTCAGTTAACATGTTGTCGTTTGTACCCGAATTTGGTCGATGTTTGTTTACTGTTTTGTTACTTTTTGAATATTTGTACTCTTGACTACTGTAAAGTAGTAAATGTTATTGTCACTTAACGTTTAACAAATAACTCTTAATCCAATAACAAAACTAAATATGAATAAAAACAAAATAGGCCAACTCTTCATTATGCAGTATATGGAAAATGGTTGAAATATGTTGAATTATGTAGGAGAAAACAGACGAAAGCTGGACTTCAAATTTTTGTATGGACGGGACGACCCGTTTACTTTTCTTCGTCAAGATTGTCGTTAACTGCTCTGTACGATTGAAGCTTATACCTTCCATTTACAGCACAATTTTTTTTTACATGAAAGCAATTCATATTATTTCCACTCCCGAAGGTCTTCCTTATATATCGCACGCCAGAATGACCAAACGCGTAATGTAAAAAATCAAGTAGAGCGACGCGTCTTTTTCTGATTGAACATACTCATTCAAACAAAATTAAAGCCGCTTACTGGCTGGTCTGTATGCTTCACTCAAGGCCCCGTCAGATCGGTCGCGGAAGCGGGACAGGCGGTTTGTTTCGGGCCCGCGCGAAATAGAATACAGGGAACGTTGTGAGCTATGTCACACGTGAAACCGAACGCGGGCCCGCCGCGGCACCGCACAGCTCGGTATGACACGGCTCACGACGTTCCCTACATTTTAACTCGCTCGGAAACCGCTCCGCCGCGCCCGATCTGTTGGGGTCTTTATTTTCCTTTTTATACCTTAATGGTATTGTCAAAACTCTAATTTAACCTCTTTATTAAGTAGATGTTAAAACACCTCTATAGGAATAGAACAATAATGAAAGTCTCGAAGTCTCACTATTCCAATCCTATTCTGGTTCCTATGTAATTGTAAATACAAGAATTTACCAAACGACTTTCGACACCGGTGGGAGAAATGCAATTTTAATCAATAATAGGATTGGAAAGGTTCTGTTCTATCAAAGCTTGTTTACATTGTTATGCTTGGTCAAAACCATCCAACATTTTTTTTGGTTGTTTTGCGTTAGATACCACTAAACTGTGTTATTTATTTGTGCAAAATTCAAACTAACATATGAAACATTTTTTCTCGCATTGTACAATTTGTACATTTAGAAATATTAGACATGGCCTAAATTGCCGCACCTAATTTCTGCTACATCAAATCAGAAGCAAAATGTCGTGTAGCTTTCAAGTTACTTTGTGTTTGGCACTGCACGCTAAATTTACGATAGACTAGGATATTCATTTCAATGCATTACAGCACAAGGCTTCAAAAATTTAAATAAATTACATGAATTTAGTGTATTTGCAAATCTGCTTGAAGTTTCTGAACAATTCTCACCTTATTGTAAAATGAACATCCTCTTCCGGCGAATACTGGTATGCTAGTCACCTATAAGTGATACCACTACCTTTAAGACATTACTTACATATTTATAAATAAAATGACACAGGACCTAAAATAACTTAAGGTACCGGATACATTATTGTTAAAATTAATATTACTTTTCTTCCCTATTGTTAGAAATTTCATATTTATTATCTTTGTTAAAAAAATAAAACTTATCATCCTTATTGCCCGTGTTTTTGTGTAGTACTTGTTTATCGTAATCAATAATCGAAATGTTCTTATTAATTGGATATATTTCATTTACTTATCGGATCTCTCATGTCCGAATTTTCATCCTCAGATTTTTCCTAGTGTGTCATCTGCCAAATATTTGTCCCATAGCATTTTTTCTAGAACAGCTGCGCTGAAAGTTCAGCTAAAATAAATTCAGAGAAACACTTCGGAAGTATGATAGACAAAATTTTGGATGGTGTTATGCCCACATGTCTTCTGGTCGGCATTATGCATAGGCACTTATTTAACGTTTATTTGGGATGTTGCATGCTGCATGCTTTCCGCTTTTCATCACTCGCCAGCCCTCGAACATTCACGTGATGCGCATATTACGGAACGCGCCGCCCTCCAATGTTGTTAGAACTAAGTCTGACAAGGTTAGTGGTAAAGGCACTCTATTACTTATAACTAGTTAAGTAACTTACTTAAAGTAGCCGAGATATAATTAGATTGAACACTTGTATAGAGCGGTTATATACGGCGACTTTTTGCTGCGATAGTAACGATGCAGATAATTATAATTAAATGGTTAGACCGCTGGATGCAGGTGGTGCAGGACCGATCACTTTGGCACTCTTTGGAGAGGCCTGTGTCCAGCAGTGGACGTCTTTCGGCTGAGATGGTTCGCGTCGCGATACAGTCGCGGCTCCGTAAAACGCGCCTTTGCATCGCTGCAAAAAGTTGCCGTGTGTCGCTTAGGGTGGTATTCCACTTGTCCAAGATCTATGTCAAATGTCTATTTGCGTCTCACATTTTGCTTAGAGAGTGAGTGAGACGCAATGCACATTGGACAAAGATCTTGGGCAAGTGGAATACCACCCTTATTGAATAACCTACATAAGTAGACGGCATATTTAGATTGAGCACTTTTATATTGGTTTGACACGATTAGACATTTATTAACAGGTAATATACTATACTATACCTAGTGTAGTGGTAAAATGCGGTAACTAGTTACCAACATAAATTTCTACAAAAGAGATTTTACATTTGTACAATCAATAAGATAATTTTGTTTTGGATTAAAATGTAGTTCTTAGCCTTTTAACCCCCACTGCGGATCCAAATATAAAATTAAATAGAAAAAAAAAATCTTTAAGAAAACCTTTATGATATCGAAATGAGATTGAATTTCACCTGGCCTATGGAAAAGGTTTTTGCACTATAATGTAAACATCCCAGTGCCCGACACGAGCCCAATACATGACACTTTCAATCTTATCTTATCAATCAATCATATATTTATTTGCATAAATAAGTAGCTTTACCATAAGCTGACAAATATTTAAGAATCAATTGCACCTTAGTGTAGAATCATTTTAATTTATATAATAAAAAACGCAATGATCAAAATATCATAACATCTAAAATCAAATAATAATATAATTTTTATAATAATTGTATACTACTAAAAAAATTGCACATATAATTAATTTATCTTAGTTACAGTCAAGGTCACCAATATGTATACTCCACAAAGTCTCAAAAATATGTAGACAGACCTTAATTCTGCAACAATAAGGTTATAGTATACATATTTATGAAACTTTGAGTGAATACATATTGGTGCCCTTGACTGTACATACCATTCTTATTAATTACAGATAGTCAGAAATTCGTCAACAGACTAATAGCTATCTTCAAGTAAATAATTTAACAAATTCATCTTAAATAAAATGTTTTGATGTGGTAGTTATCGCCTTGAAATATAATAGACGGAGAGCTAGCGACCAATCGGTCATGTGGCTTCATCTGTATTGAAACTCCGTTAGCTACTTCCCTGAACAACCCTTTCCGATAATCTTCGTGCTGGCAGGCCGCGGGCGGTGGGTGCGGCTGTAGTGGGGTGGGCGTCAGAAAAAAGCCAATACAGCTGAGCCCACATGAAAATTATTATTATTTTGGTATTCTTAATTAACGCTGGCAACCCCTTCCCACCACCCGATCGATTTAAATTTTTTTTTGGGTGCACAGGGAGTACAGAGCAACTGTTTGAAAAAAAAATTAAAGTCGCTGAGCCCTCATTTTTTTTCTTTTTTTTCCGCACCCCACTACACCCGCACCCACCGCCCGCGGCCTGCCAGCACGAAGATTATCGGAAAAGGTTGTTCAGGGAAGTAGCTAACGGAGTTTCAATACAGCTGAAGCTACATGACCGATTTGGTCTTAGACCATAACGGGTGTTTTCTGATAACATGCACATTTCGAAAAAGTACATAGCCGGTAATGTTAATATTATTTTAGTGTTTAAGATAATCAGCTCCACATGCTGCCCTAATAATAAAATTAAAAAAAAAAAAATTAAAATTCTTTATTTCAGACCAATTGATCCATAGTGTGTTAGTAACAAGTGACTTAAGACTAATTAAATTTGGTTAGTAACGCAAGTATAAAAAGACAGTTCTTAAATAACAAATTGGGCAACGCCCTTAATCTGCCCATTGCATTTCTTTTGGGTCTTAAATCTTAAATATTTCTTATAATAGAGGTGAAAAATGGGTGTTAACTATTAGGCATTATAGTGTCCAACATTGAGACCCTTACTTTATCTGTGACAGTGTAAATAACATTTTCTTGATTATGGCCAAATTTAAAATTAGGAGCTACGGTAGCCTAGTGGTTAAGGCATGCGGCTGTCAAGCGGCGGTCGTGGGTTCGAATCCCGACTCGTACCAATGAGTTTTTCGGAACTTATGTACGGAATATGTACCGTTAGCTTTTCGGTAAAGGAAAACATCGTGAGGAAACCGGTCTAATTCCAATAAGGTCTAGTTTTCCCTCTGGGTAGGAAGGTCAGATGGCAGTCGCTTTCGTAAAACTAGTACCTATGCCAAATCTTGGGATTAGGTGTCAAAGCGGACCGCGGGCTCCTGTAGGGCACAACCGGGAATAACGCCAGGATGATGATGGCCAAATTTAAAATTGCTAGTAAACGTGTGGAGGTTAAAAGTGAATTAAAGGGCATTGGGTAACCTTGTATTAGAAAAAATGTCGTTTTTTTTGCAGCGGCCAAGGATCTTTTTTTAATAATCGTTTAGAGGACCTCTTAATATGTATAGATATATAAAATTAAACGCGTTAAACAATATCAGAGCCGAGATATATAAGTTTGAAGTTTATAACTTTACAATATGGCCTGTGAAAATATACGTATATATTGCTAATATCTCGGCTACGATGCATTTTAGTGTATTACATTTCATAACAAAATATGTTTGAGTAGCTCTATCATAATCTACCACTTTTACGAGTGGCCGCTCATCTAAAAAAAAGACAAATTTTTACCCAAACCCCTTTAGAATACTTTGTATTTCTGGTATTTGAATGGCTTTTATAATGTTTGTTTGATGTTGATTTCAGTCTACGCCTGTGGGATCGATCCAGACGGGGCACGAAATCGTTGTCTCTCCGAACCGCGCCCACCAGCCCTTCCACAAGGTTAGATATACTACGTGTTTTTGTCAATTTCTGTTAATTGCAAGGGGACATAGGTTAGATCAAATAAAGTTAATTTCTCCAAGACAGTAGTATCTTAACTCTTACTGTTATCAAGATATTCAATGTCTTAATTTAATCAGATTTGCAGCTTTAACCACTGTTAATGGTATACGGTATTTAATTATTTCACGTAATAATTATGCTTATTTGTTTCTGTGAATGTACTCTGCAATATGCCGAAGTTAATGAAAATTCCCGGGAACGCCGTGTATATGTTTTATATCAAGTTTTTTTATATAAGATGAGAAGGGTCATCTCCAAAACTAAGGGTTTAGAGATAACCCTTACCACATTCAGTTCCAACTAGCCGATCCCGTGGTTTTCCCGCCAAGTAGCGGAAAGCGGCTACGGCGTAGGCGCCCGCTTGGCGGGTTCCTGGCAGTGAAAGTATTAAGTTACGATAGTAAGCACAGTCTGTGAGTTCATAGAAGTCTTAGAGTTCGGGTGAAACAGTTTGCTTTGTCATAAGAGTAAACGAGAGAGAAATACAGTCCCGAAGATTGTTTTAAGTGCTCACGGACTGTATGTATGTATGTAAGCACTTTATTGTACACAACACAATAACAGGTTAAACACACAATAGATCAAAGTACAAAGGCGAACTTATCCCTATAAGGGATCTCTTCCAGCTAACCTTTGAGCAATTTAGAGGAAGGTAGGTAGAACGAGATAGGCAAACTTATACCGTGTACAAAAACACGGAGAAAATAAAAACAAAACCTCATAGGTATTCATTCTAGACAAATAAAAACATGCCAATACATATATTAATTTACAAAAATACGAAAAATAATAATACGAAACTATTATAATATGAAAAAACAAACAAACACATTACAAAAAGGTGGGTGAATCAACTTTTTCCTGTCACCAGATGCCGTGGTTCGTCACCGGGTTCACTTATTAAAACTGGAAAAACGGGTTTAAATTTACCAAATGTGGGGTTCTTTTTAAAAATTTTTTGTCCTGTTCAACCTCTTTTTGTATGGACCATCTTATAAGTGTCTCCACTAATACTGTGACTCCATATATATTTTATTCTAAGAAACTATCATGTTGTCTCCTGGCTAACGGGGCAGAATAACAAAAAAAGTTGATCGACCCAAGTACAAAAAAAACAACAAACGACGCTAAAAAGGATTCACTCGGAAGAATGCTAATAGATTGTTACACGCCTTTGAATCGAGCAACGGCTTCCATGGCTCAGTTTGTTAACATCGACCAGTTTGCCAAAAAGTCGAAGATTCGATTTCGGCTTTAAGCAATTGATTTTTATAGGGCAGGCTCATATTCTATGCTACTGACACTGGTTTTTTTGTCAATGCAGGATGATTTGTGTGATTATATGATTGGTTTGGTCGAGGACGATGAAGCCGCGCTCATCACCGGAGAGGTTTGCTCCTTCTGTTGTTAGACGCTACCCTAGCCACTCCCGTCACTTGTTTTTGTCATCCAAACTTAGCACAATACCATTATACAGTCACACTTATATATTCAGAGCAATGACGCGTAGTTGCAGTATCCAAGAGTTAACAGGACGGCTCGCGGCATTTGGGCTCCCGAAGTGTTGTGAAACCGCCCTGTGAACCAAACTGAGCCAACTTGGACTGAGGCGGAAATTTGGGGGGAATTATCGCCAGGTATTCGATTTAGACCAGCATTTCGTTAATAAGCACACTTTCAGGAAACCGCTGTTTCAGTCGGCTGCTTCTCGACAATTATTTTTTTCATGCTTTTTTTTTATTTCCGCCCCAGACCAAGTTGGCTCAGTTCGGGTCACAACACATATCATAACATATCGTTTATTGCGTCCATAGTTGTACATTGGGCGTAGCACGGTTGCCATTTTATCACTTATCGCCCATCACGCTCTGACAAGTACCTATGTACTTGTCAGAGCGTGATGGGCGTCTTTACCACAACGATAAGTGATAAAATGGCAACCATGCTACGCCCACAGGTCTTATATAGTAGGTACATTCGTTTCATATGGTCCCTGGTAGGGCGTAGCAATATTTACATTCACAAATCAATTTCATCAAACGAAAATTCACATTTACAAGTCAATCAAAATATTGGTTTACATTTACAAGGCAATTTCAAAAGGTACAAAAGAAAATAAGACAAAGAATGTATATAATTAAATGTAAATCCATACTAATATTATAAATGCGAAAGTGTGTCTGTCTGTCTCCTGTCTGTCTGTTACCTCTTCACGCTTAAACCGCTAAACCGATTGAGATGAAATTTGGTATGGAGATAGTTTGAATCCCGAGAAAGGACATAGGATAGTTTTTATCCCGGAAATCATCCCCTGAGGGGGTGAAATGGGGATGAAAGTTTGTATCGAGCTACGATATAAACGAGTTCCACGCAGACGGAGTCGCGGGCAGAAGCTAGTAGTAAATATATCGATATTTTTTTTTTTTAAATAATTAATAATTTGATTGTCATTATGTCTCAGTTCATAGTTCAATGATTGGATAATAATATGTAATTTTCACATGCACATAACTAAATGATTGAGTACACTTAAGATCATTTAAAAGAAGTTTCATTAAAAAACTCTTGTACAGAATAGTAAGCTTTTCCAATTAAGAGTCCGCAGTAAGCTCGATTCTCCATACAAACGTAGTTACGCTATCATTTTAAAACTACGTTTTAGATTGTAACGAAACTTTGTATATACAATGACATGAGGTATATCTATGTCTGTAATTAGTTTATATAGCTTCAGATACCAAACTAAAAAAAAATACAGCGAATTTAAGTTTTTCATACAAAACTTGTTTTTGCTGTATTTCGTTTGTTTTATAAACTGGAACCATATAAACTAATTACAGACATAGATATTCCTCATGTCAATGTATATGCAAAGTTTCGCCACAATCCAACACGTAGTTTTAAAATGAGAGCGTAACTACGTTTGTATGGGAAGGTGAAATTCGGCTGAGCTTACTGCGGACTCTTAAGTAGTTTCTAAGTTTTGTTTTGAATACGCGCCCACTATTTTCCTCTTGGATGGTCTTGGGAATTTTTATTAAATATTTTTACCGCTATGGCGAACGGGCTGAGCTGACCATTTTCAATTTTGAGTCAGGCAAAGCATGGTTGTATAGGGTCGTAAGAACTCTCTGCGTGAGTATTGTGGGAAGAGAGGCATGTTATTTTTTACAAAAGTGCTTGTTTCACTTCGGGAGCTCAAATACGAGTCATCCAGTTGCTTGTTGGACACTGCCACTACGCGTCATTGCTCTGAATATAAGTTGCAAGTAAAAACGGGCAACAGAGGCTCTAGTATAAGTTTTACCTAAACAAAACTTTACGATCGCGTTTGCGTTTTACCCTCAATTTGTATGGGATTTGACAGCTAAACGCGAACGCGGTCGTAACGTTTTGTTTCGGTAAAACTTATACTAGAGCCTCTGATGTCAAATGGTAAGTCGCTATTGATCAAACGCCTCACTGGTGGCAATTTAGACAGTAAAATTGGAACTTGTAGGTTCTTGAAACGGGCCACTGGAAGAATCGGCACGGTCCCCACAAGACGGCGCGCGAGCTGTGTCGCGGCGACATAGATGGATAGTCTATCTCGCCGCGGCTTAGCTCGCGTGTCGTCTTGTGATACCGTGCAGCTGAAGAAGAATGTGACTTGTAAAAGTGTGTGTTTCAAACATTTATCTGAATAATGATTAGGCTTATCATTTGCGATGGCTTGGTGCTTCTAGGTTTGCTAGTCCCTAACCGATTCAACCGTGTTGTGTGGATTTCGATAATGCTTCTACCAAAACGGTATTCTTTCTACTTCTACCTGTTTTGTGTTCAGTGCTTGAGTGTTAGCTGCATTTTGGAAGAGATTCCACGTTCCCCGTTTTGATTTTTGTATTCCACCCTACTTGTGTTGTTTTGGAGTTGATAGAGCTAGTGAAAATCTATTTGTACATACGTTTGGTATGAACCTTGACAGGTTTCAATGTTTTTCTATATAAAAATGTAACTTAGTGCCTCCAGAGACGGACTGCTTCGAGCAGTCGAGAGCAGTTGTCCAATCCAATCCATCCAGTCCGTCCGACTGCTCTCGTCCCGTTGGTCTGGACTGTTCCAAGCAGACCGTCTATGGAGACACTTAAGCTGATTTTCCACCGAAGGGGCGAGACGAGACTAGGCGAGGCGAGAATTGAAATTTGTATGGCACTTACTATTTCCACCGAACGCGCGCAAGGAGAGAATTGAAAATTTGCCATACGAACTTCAATTCTCGCCTCGCCTCGTCTCGTCTCGCCCCTCCGGTGGAAAATCAGCTCGTGTCAAAATACTGAGAAAATCGCTACCTATTTCGAGAAAGTCGTGTTTGGGGAACTCACATAAATAAGACGATTTTTACGACCTAGGCCTGTACTGCGTGTCAGTTTGATCCGTCTTGTCAGTTTATCATTAGATTATGTTATATTTTAACACATAATTGCGTAGATGCATAGGTTTCTATAAAGTTGTTACGAAACTGTCCTTCTTTCTTATAGTTTGGAAATCATCTAATGCAATCTACAGTTTTCGAAGATGGTAGTTTTGACGCTGCTTATAAGGGAAAATTATGGGATAAGTTTTTACATATCGGTACTATTCACCTTAGGGTTCCACCACACCGCACTTTAGCAACGCGGCGTCGACGCAGCAATATTTGTGTGCATGTGGTAATTTGAGTGTCGTTTGTTATTCAGGGGACAGTGAAGGACACGGGGACCGGTGGCACGGCCAACACGGGCGGCAACTGGCCGCACAGCGGTAAGGCCACGCCTCTCACCACCGGACACCTCACGCCCGCGGATAGACACGGCTCAGTACAGGTGAGACTACAAACATGTTCGAACACGCCCCGAAACCTGGGCATACACCGCTCTGGTTAGGCTCCGAAAATTTGAGTTTTGAGGCGAATCGGATTATTAATTGCTGAAAGAACATTACACAATCTACCGACTGAACGACGCAACGGAACTTGTTGAATTCTAGTGTTTCGTGTATAATCACAGTTCGCTGTTCATTGCGCGAAAAGTTCTGCAGATTTCCACGCTTCCACGGCCAAGCGTCGCTTGCGGAAGCGAGCGGTATACGCGATGCCAATTTCTCGTTAAAATATGTGACAGTAAATATTATTCAATGATGGTGTTTTTTTTTGTACTCTATTGGTATCCGACTCAAGTTTTCGTTGCGTTGCAAAGCCGGTTCACAAACCTCCACAGATTTATAATGTAATGTCGTTATTCATCAAAGAGCGGGACGATTCTTTCGTGGTCCGAGGAAGAATAGAGGTTTATATGTATTTATTTTAATGCTATGCGATTAGTGATTCATCGCCTTCCGCCGAATATGCGCACTCTGTACCAACCGAATTGTATATGGACGTGAACAAATCAGTGCTTTAGTTTTGTCGGAAATAACAGATCAATGTGCGTATTGTCGTTCGTCCATTGGTAAACCCCACAGGCTTACCAAAACAAAAATATAAGAAATAAAGGCATGAACACGTATAAAAACATACTTCACAAGACTTCATAAATGTAAACTGCCGCACAAGTAAAGCTCGACCAGGAAAATAAAAAACCTGGTCTGGGGGCGCTAAATTAGCAATAATTATGGCAACACTAATTAATTTCCACTCTGTCATGTTGACAAGGTCGCTGATGTTATTTAGAGGAATAGAGTCTAATCCTTCAGACTTTCTCTCCGACAAATACTTCGTCATATTGTAAATCACTTTTCTTCAATCACTTTTAATAGTTTTCGGTATTTTAACGCAATACAACACGTAACTCACTTTGACAGCAATTGACAGATGGCATTAATGACGTCTTCAAAGTTACTGTTGCCAGTTGAGGAAATTAGTTCCAATAGTTTTCCGCAGTATGGCGAAGCTTTTTATTTTCCTAACAGAGTATTTTTGGGCCCATCAACATTTTTATTTCTCGTTGGCATGGCTACGGGGATGATTGAAAATTATGTTTTTATGAGGTTTTTCACTAAACACTGATTTGTTCACACATCTAAAATATTGGGTTGGATCAAGGTAGTAAGTTAATGAATTATGCATTAAAATACCATTTTATAATTTACATGTAGTTAAATATTTTATTTTATGCATGCTTTTACGTGATCAAGGGCGAGTTGCACCAATTACAGGCCGTTCACCGTTAAATAGCAGCGGCAGCTGTCATTCCATAGATACTTGTCAAACTTTCCATACATTCAGATCTTAACGAATACCGCTCACGATTGCAGACGGTTTGGTGCGACCCCCCCTAAGCATATTTGCAACATTGTGGATGTATATTGGTGTATTTATTTTTTAGCTGTTGAAGAATAAGCATTTTCGGTATGTGAAATTTCCCGGATCCGTTCCCACGGTCAGTTGTTACTATTTGCGGCAAGCGTTGTGTGACTGTATGCATGTCGCTTGGCAGTCGACTAGTTGTATCGGAGACAAAATCTTACCATAATCTATTATCAGATTTTTCTGTCAACCTTCTAGCAGAACCATCAAAGGCATTGGACTAATTATAAATGTTACAAGTATTTTGACAATTTGGATTACTTGACTAAGCCAGATATCTGAACATTATACGCCTATATTATTTGTTACGTGACCCAGATGACTTGTATAAATTAGAATATGGTATTTACTACAAAAAAATCGTGAGAAAAATAATAAAAAGCTTTTATTCTGTAGGTTCCGTGTGTCTCCTAATGTTTGTTTCGTTGTATTTTTTTTACATATTTTTATTTATTTAATTAGGCTCACAACACGAGTTAGTTAGTCTATAGAATAATACAAATTATGCAATATGTTCGGATCTGGACGATAACTCAAAGTATAAAATAAATAAATATTTGCGGACAATCTTACACAAATTGACCTAGTCCCAAACGAAGCAAAGCTTGTACTATGGGTACTAGACGACGATAAACATACTTATATAGATAAATATATACTTAAATACATAGAAAATATCCATGACTCGGGCACAAATATTCGTGGTCATTACACAAATAAATGCCCTTACCGGGATTGGAACCTAGGACCTCTTGCTTCGTCGGCAGGGTCACTACCAACTAGGCTAAAGCGGTCGTCAAATACTAAATAATAATAAATATGTGTGCACAGAAAGAATAATTTTACATAAAATTATTTTTTAGAGGATAGCCGTACAATTTTAGACGATAGGTGTTTCATTATTTAATATGACGACAGTGAAACAATGGGTTTGATATAATGTAACGTATGTTTAGTATCCCTTAGCCTGTCCAAAAACCTAAATGTTGTTACTGGTTTTTTGTTTCGCTATAAAATACGCATGTTTATTTGGATTTTGACTTCGATGTACATAAGTCGATTGCATAATGTGCTCTTGTCAAACACTTGTCTTATTGCTTACTGAAACATAGCCAATATTCATTCATATACAGCTCTGTTTCATTCGAATATGAAGTCCCGTGTCTTTCTGCCTCTTGTCATATGTGTGAAATTGGCGGGCGTCAGAATCTCCGACTCCACTTAGTGCAGTCTTCTTGCGCCAGATCATGTTCTTCAATGCCCGTGCAACCAGCTGCTCCTAATGTGATAGACTCTGAAGAAGAACGGACTAGCCTCCAACCATGAACCTAGAATACTCTGGACAGGTTATGGTAATAATAATATCACGTGCGAGCGAGCTGGTAGCATACAAATCTCGATAAGTGTGATAGAAAGGGAAATATCGTTCATTGTCCTTGTAAGAGTTCCACTTTTTTTCTATTGGCCACAACTGATTTAGTATGAAGTTGTGGCACATAAACCATTACCCGTCCAAATTAAGTAGGTTGTTTATGGCAAGTCATCACAGCCATTTTAAGACCAGTTCTTAATTTAGCTGCATAGGAGCCTTTCCGTCCCTCACTGTGGCATCACGTACAGCCTGTCCAGAGTATTCTAGGTTCATGCCTCCAACAGATGCATTGGTGTCAGTTGGGCATAATTATACATTGCACGACTCATGATAGTCGCGTCATAGCTATATCAGTTTTAATTCTTCCAAAGTTTTCCAAATCCAGGACCCATCATCATAAATTGTACGAGTTATAATACCACAGAACACGAATCGTTAACATCTGTGTCTCACACAGGTAGTTAACTAAATACACCTGTTATAATAGCTTTGATAATTTTATGAATTATAAGATAATCCTACAAATGGACAATTGTCTAAATGGATTTACCTATGTAGATAAAATACGTAATCTGAAAAAGCGTTATAACTGTGATCAAGTTGATTTCAATCATAGAAATTCAAACATGTAACCGGTATAATAAGAGTTAGTACCTCTTGTGGACTTCTTGTTCACGACATGTATATAAGCTAAAACCTTTTATTATTTTAGCTCTGTTGATGAAAGTGCTTTGTCGCTTGTAGATGTTTGCTTTAGATGTTGTTATTTTTCTTATTGCTTTATACTACAAAAGTTAACATTTTTTTAAGTCTCGTCCATTTTTCAACCGTCACATATATAATATAACAAACAGGTGAAGTGCAAACCATAGGTAAATTCAGTAGAAGTCGCATCTTTTAGCTACTGAAAGTACCAATGACTATGCACTTAATAAAGTACCTACCAAACAAAAAATTACGGAACACAATACTCCAATAGCCACTAATATATGCTTCCATACTTTTTCTAAATCCAATTATATTTGCTTCTATTAAAAAAAATACAGATTTTTTATTACTAATCGATATTTTTTATGTTGTGCTGCTCCTTACTATCATTTAGTACCATAATAATAAAGTAAGGCTTAACCTAATACAAACTCTGACTAGGTCTTTAGTGAAATTTTTCTCACGTCAATGCTTTATTTTTATTACTATCCGATATGGATATGTAAAAAATAAATACAAATCCTCCAATTAATCATCTTAGTTATATATACTTAATAGTCTATATATGTAATATTATTTGTTTTATAAGCGTTTACTATTCAAAATTAGTGTTAATGTACATAAGTTATATAAATAAAAGTAAAGCATTTAATTCGACCCTTTCACCGCTGCTGTGTTCTATATACGACAGCGCCATTAGTGAATTATTCTATCTTGTAATAATCATTGTTTACTTTAGAGACTTGTCACTGGTAGTCTGGCAAACGAAAGCGTGACCCGAGAAAACGCGGCAAATTAAAAAAATATACATTTAGGAAAAAAGTCTATAAACATAATTTGACATGACATTGCATCTAAACATTGTTGTTTCTCTTGGAAAACAACTTCTTTCTCCTATTGTTTTTGCTTGAACTTACTGATCATAGTATGTAGCAGTTTCGCACATTACTCTTTATTGTTTTACGGCAATTATAAATGAAAAATAATTGAGTTCACAACATACTGATAACTCTAACCAAAGACTTTGACGGATTAATAATGTTGCCATATTAAAACTTTGAAAAAAGTCCAGGTCACGCTTTCGTTTGCCAGACTCTAGAGCTCGCTTGGCGCTGCAAGGGTTATTCCAGCATAGCTTTAACTCGATATCCGGATTTGTACAGTCAGCTAAATATTTAGAATAGAGTCGCGACCGAGTGTTTTTTTTTTTTTTGCTGACTGTACACGCATTACCACACTGTAATAAGTCGCACGATTTCTTTATAATTGTGTACTATAACTTGCACAAATTGTTATGAGCGGTGTTTCTGGAATCATTTTCATTGACAGTGATATAACCGTGTTAGGGCGTGGTTGTCACTGTTAAATCTCTCAAACTGTTACACACCAACGACCAATCATAACTTGTGCAAATTATATTAGACCAAAGACACACCACTACACAGTATGACGCACCACTGCCGCTGCCGGCCGAAGCAGTGGCAGAGGCGGCTGGTTCCCGAAAGCTAGGTTTTGACAGTACGATTGTACTCGGACGACAAGCGACACGTAATCGGAGCCTATTCGTCTGAACGCACTTGTACTGTGAAAACCTAGCTAAAAGCAAGTAGTTTCCCTAAAATACTACGATTAAAGTTGCCCGCTTTAGCAATGCTCTAATATTCGTGGCTGTCGCCGAAGATTAGATTTGCGAGGCGCATAGCTTCCATTATTAGGCCAAAATGAATATCTACCTTCACTCACCCTTGCTGTCTTTACAGTAGGGTCAGGATCAAGGTACCGTTGCAGTCATAAATCACTACGACGGAGCTCAGGTTTGCACTCGCATTTCACTCCACTAGAGTGCGAGCGAGGCCGGCACATAGATTCTTGTGCTCCTTTACACATGCGTGTATTAATAAGAGCGCTCGCAAGAAATTATACGAACGGTTTTATTGCGTTCACAAGCCAAATCGGTATGTCAAAATGAAATGTCATTGGAGCATGTCGCTTAAAATCTATGGCATAACTTACATCATTTCGAAAAAGCGTCATCTGGCTTATGAGAGCAGTATAGAGTGTAAGCGAGATCGGCACATTGATTCTGGCGCTACTGTACACATGCGAGTCGTACGTGAGCCTTTTCCAAAAAATTCACGTTGTTAAGTACTTTCATTTGTTAATTATAAATCGTCACATATGCTATAAAATTTCGTTACGCAGCGGTATGAATTAAATTTCACTACTGAAAGTTCTTAACACCGTGACCTTTTTTTCGCAAAAGCTCACGAGCGCTCGCAAGATGATTTAAAGCCCGACAAGTTTCTATTTGACCCCAGCCACGTACTACAGCGACACTATCTCAGGGTCAAATTCATTGTCAGGCTATACGATCATTGGATTCGTTTTGGCCCTATAATATCCGTCTATTGCGGCCGCTAGGTCCGGTATAGCTCAATCTCTTCAAGCCGAGCATAAAGAATCAGACAGATGATGTGTGTGTGTGTGTTTGTGTGCGCGCGGCAGGTGGTGAGCTCGACGAACGGCGAGCTGGGCGCGGACGACCCGACGGCCGGCCACAGCAACACGCCCATCACGGCGCCGCACCACGACGTCGACGTCATCGACGACACCAAGTCAGTCTTCCAACTGTACGAACATTTTTTATTTCTTTTTAATGTTAAGGCTTAAGGACTACTGACGGACGGACAGGGCGCAGGTACCATTACTATCGCGGTCTCGTTTTATAAATATGTCTATGAGGACAAAGCTTTCAATGTTACCATCACTTGCATTTGTTATGCCTCTTTGAAAAAAATACGTTTCTGTCGAAATACGCGTAAATTACGATTGTCGTAAAAATAACTTGTTAAAAATTTAATTGATGCTACCTGCCAATGACCACGGTACTGCATGCATTAGTTCACTTAAGGTGGTTCGCTTTCCATACAAAACGTCTTTTTACATTCGCAGGTAAATAGCCTGATATTTTAAGAAACTTATGTAACAAGCAGAAACATAGTTTTCCCAAAGTATCACGTCCCAAACGAATTTCTCAAATTATTGCAGTTTATTCTAGGAAAGGGGGAATTTCGCACAAATGGAAAGCCAATCTATGAAAGTTGTATACATTAGTTTCTTAAAATATAACGCTGTAAGCCTACGAATGTCAAAAGACGTTTTGTGTGGAAAGCGAACCACCGTAAGCGTGGTTAAACCTTTTGTCAAATCAAATATTATTTCCGTTTTTATGACATAACTATATTAATTACTGACAAAAGGTCTAACGGATCTTTATAAAAGCAGGCCTAACGACGAATCCGCATCAGAGATGTGCGGAGCTATGTTTTGATATACCTATTTGACACCTAGCTGTTAAGCATGCGATGTGTCAATATAAGAAAACAAATCTTAGCTTTGACCTTTATGGGATCCTTGGTAATTATCCGGGTGTCTCGACGTCACTGCTCGTGTTATCGCCATATTTCCAGCGAACGGAAAACCATAGAAGTCTACGTAGCGCCGCAGAACGGCCCCACAGAATGGTGCCATTATGCGGGGTTGGGGGCGGGGTGTAACAACGATGCCAGGCAGCCGTTTAGTTCGAACATGGGCATACCGGGTTTTAGGCAGTGTTTGGGTAGAAATTTGTAAGGAGCTGGCATTCTATGGTTTTTTGTTCGCTGCATATTTCCTGTAGACTTGGGTGCCACTTCCAGTTATTTTTCCAATGGAAAATTATAATTTAAGAGTCCGCAAGTAAGCTCGGCCGAATTTCACCCTCCCATGCAAAAGTAGTTACGCTCTCATTTTAAAACTACGTGTTGGATTGTGACGAAACTTTGCATATACAATAACATGAGGTATATCTATGTCTCTAATTAGTCTATATGGTTCCAGTTTATAAAACAAACGACATATAGCAAAAACAAGTTTTGTATAAAAAAACTTAAACTCGCTGTTTTTTTTTTTTTACTATGGTATCTGAAGCTACATAAACTAATTACAGACATAGATATATCTCATTTCATTATATATGCAAAGTTTCGTTACAATCCAACAGGTAGTTTTAAAATGAGAGCGTAACTACGTTTGTATCGAGCTTACTGCGGACTCTTAAATCTGCAGCAAATTCTACAATAATGCGAGCAAGGGATTATCAGCTCTTATTAAAATATTATGAAACGTGTCACTCATATGTTTCAAACCGATTCGCGATCCCTATTCATGAGCAGTGTGTAAGGGGACGGGAATCATGAATAGGGATCGCAAAACCGCAAATCGCTTCGAAACATGTCGAGCGATATTCGACCTCAACGACGCGAGTGACCCGTTTCAAAATATTCTAATATGTCTGAGTCTCACGGAAGTTTTCTATATATCAGCTTTCACTCTAATACGTCCACTCACGAATGCAAAGTATACGCTATAATAATTACTCATTTCTCTTTGCTTGTATGCGTATACGCATTAGAGAGATTCATTTGTGGATTAAATGATCTAATATGGTTCTGTGCCCGAGGACCAGAGTGACACGATTTTTACCCCATACTGACCCCGTATCATGGTCGGCCTTATCACGCGATAAGTGTCAATATAGAGCGTCCGCCTCGTTCTATCGAACGGTGTCAGCCAGTGACGGACGCTCTATCTTGTCACTTATCGTGTGATAAGGCCGACCATGGTACGGGGTCTGGTATCAAGTTCTCTAGATAATTTCGTTTTTTTTAAATAAATTTTAGTTCTCTTGGAACTCAAGTAATTTGTACTCATTTTTCAAATAATTTAAAATATTTATATTGCCTTTAAAAGTTATTTCATATCAAAATAAATTAGGCACATTGTATACATTAATATCCCGTGCGTGTAAATTATGCATTTTCATACAATGTGTAAAGTTACATTTTGCGGCGCAGAATCAAAGTAATCAAAGCCTGACAAATCATACCTGTCTGTATTTAAAAAAAAACCGTTTTCAGTCTAATTCCACTCAAATAAGATACTATTTTCAATGATCGGTTTTTTTATGGTCTTGCGTTATGAACAATTGTTGCACTTACCTAGGTATATCCCTTTTCAAAATTTCTATTACAATTTCAATCATTGATCAATATTTTTTTGCATTGGCATAAATTTTATTGTTATGGCACACTCAACCACTTCAAGTATTTTTGCATTTAGACATCATCATCAAATACGTTTGGAATTCTAAAGATTAATGTAGCACATATTAACATTGGCATGCGAGTCGAATTTTAAATCTTATATCGTTATTAAGGCTTGTACATACCCATGGGCGTACCCAAGGTTGGGCAAGGTGGGGCATTTGCTCTCAGATCCGAAGCTAAGAATCTTTAGGCATAATTTAATATTAATTAGGGTACTTTATAAAATAACTTCTGCCCCACTGCTTAAAACATGCTGGGTACCTACGTCCATGTACAAACGACAACACTGTTAACTGACCATCCTGTGTTTATATAGAACCTTATTACAATGCGCTTAAGGTGCACCGATGGTCAGTTAGCTGTGTTGTCGATAGTACATACCTCTAGTATCGCGCCAAATGTGAGAACAAGAAATCGCGTAAAGGTTTCGTGCCGGTTTTACGTATTTATTTTTAATGTAGATGTTATTTTTATATGCGACAATCTAGTATTCTAGAAACTGTCATCAAATGACGACGGAAAGGAAAATTTCTTTAAATTCCAGTTTAATGCACAAACATCTACAAAAGTTACACAATCACCAATCAGTGTACCTAACAAATTCTTACAGTACGATTACTATTAGTTAACCACTGACAGATGGATTGCCTTAATTTAATTTTCAACTTTAATCTTATAAAATAGTTATTACTAAATCGGTAGATGTGGGTAACAGTACCTATTCCGAAAAATGCTTTATCTGTATGAAATTAAAGTTGAAAAATTAAATGAAGGCAATCCATCTGTCACTGGTTAACTAACAGTAATCATACTGTGCATGTATACAATTATTTGTATTTAAAAAAAATACTAAACGTGACTTTTAATTAAATTATTTATTTACCTCACTGAGGTCTTCGACGTTAAGAGGAAACACTACGGTCGAGATAATTTTGAAATAGGTATTTGTAAAATGTATTGCTGTCGCGCCAACCTCAAGCCTCCCGCCGCAGAGCGCGATACAGACAACTGCAGCTTGGACCGAAAATACCTATTAAAAGTACATAAAATCAACGTTTCGTAGTCCTCTGATCTCTTCTCCAAAATTTGACATGTTTAACTATTTTTTTTATTAAAAATCAAAGATAGGCTTTGGCCGTGTTCTTATCTTTTCCTTTTTTTAAATAATCTAGGCAAAATTGTTTCTGGATGTTTGAACACAGCGGAAAATCTGGCATTTTTTTTTTAGGTTTTTGAAGGTTAATATCTCTTTTAAGAATAAATTTATGAAAAAAAGGAAAACTTAGGAACATGTCAATAGTAGCCATAGATTTATGGAAAAAAAAATTGATCTACTGCCATTATCCAGGGAGAAAACAGGGGACTACGTTTCTATGGAAAAACGGCCGTTGTGTTTCCTGTTAAGGATGTGCCGCAACATCCATGTTCACGGGACAAATGGCTTGAGCGGGTATCAACATCTTCTTGCTGCGTGGGTTTTCCGAACTACCCGCACTTGTTTATTAACCACTTGTGCACTAGGGTTGTCACCCGGCCGACACACAACACAATGTCCGGTGATATAACGGACGGTGTTTTTTGACGCTGGCATTATTTACCTATGATCGGATTCCACGAAGATGAAATCTTACAACAGCACAATTTATGGCCAATCTGAACACTGGGAATTAGCAGTGCTATAACCAGGGGTCGGATTTTTCATCGCATGGTGAGATGAAAGAAAACTGTGGAGTCGATATTAAAGCTAATTTTTTATTAATATTCATACTCATTCATTTAATTAAGAAGGAAATTAAATTATAAATAAAATAAGTCATATGAGTAGAAATAAATTATATCGTAAATAAAAAATAAAATAAAATAAAATATTAATTTTATAATATGCTCCTAGTTTCCAATATCCATAAAACTTGTAAATATAGGAATGAGTGCCTCAAAATCTTGACAAGGTATGGCATGTGCATCGTCCATTTCAAAATCACAATTGTAAAACGAGTAAATAATGGCAACTTTTTCCATATTTTCTGGGCTAAAACTGGTTCTATATTGGTTGAAAATCCACTTGTTTTTTGAAAAAAATCGTTCTACGTCAACGGAAGTTAGCGTAGCATATTCTAGAACTCGCTCAAATTGTTCAGTACTTGCCATGTGCCTTAAGTGTATGAAGTCCGGATTTCTGTTGAGTACATTTTCCAATTTATTCTTGGCTGTTTCAGGGCCGAAAATAGTTAAAATTTGTCTTGCGTCGTCCAATATTTGAAAACTTTGCTTAATCGACATATTAGTACACTGCAATTTTGTGATTGAATCAACAATGATTTCAAAGTTATCTTTTATATAACTTAGCTCATTTGGCATATTAACGTTCAATAATACAGTTTGGGCGTTTAAAATTGCGGCGGCATCTCTACTGTTCAATGATGAAATAATATTTTAAATTTTTTCGTAATGAGTAGCATAATAAAATGCAGCACTCAGCCACGTCCCCCATCTGGTTATTATAGGCTAGGTAAGGGCACGTCAGGGGCCATCGTTTTAAATAGTCTTATCCGTTGTGGCGATTTTAGAAATCCCTCTTTTACATTGGATATTAATTTGTTAACGTCCTCGTGTTCTGATCTTATATGTTCAGCAACACGATTGAGTGCATGTGCTAAACATGTAACATGTCTCATGTTATAAAATTTCTTTTTTAATATTTTACCTGCAAGAAGCATGTATGCAGCACTGTCCGTGCATAACACTAAAAATTTGCATATATTCCTTTCGAAATCATCTTGCCACAAAAACATTAAAGATCTTTCTACCAATTCTGCAACCGAAATCCCATTTACTTTTTCTAAAACCTTGCACGATAGCAAATAAGGTCGAGATGGAAATCCTCCTAATGACTTCACAATAACATTAGTAATGCAATTGCCAACAGTATCCACCGTTTCATCTACTGAAAGCCACAAGTAACAATCATTCAATGAAGTTCTTATTTTACTTATGATTGGTGTGTAGACTTTTTCAAGATAAATCTTTCTTAAAGTAGATTCTTCTGGAATTTTTCTATTTGAACATTTACAACAAAGATACTTGTTCATAAACTTTCTAAACTCGGGATGATTGAGTCTGTTCCATGGGATATTGCATGTAATCAAGAACAAACAGAGATCTATGTAAAAGTCGTTCGTAGTGCAAAATTTATTTT
The DNA here is from genome assembly GCA_947049275.1 of Epinotia bilunana. Classification (NCBI taxonomy): domain Eukaryota; kingdom Metazoa; phylum Arthropoda; class Insecta; order Lepidoptera; family Tortricidae; genus Epinotia; species Epinotia bilunana. Next base: position 8,485,440 of record OX346267.1, on the reverse strand, counting down.
GATGTCGGGCAGAATTTACGTGCTTTAGGACATTATCTTTTTTTAGTTGAGTTATAGTAATGTCACACAGAGTACACACTATAGCTGATTGGTCAGCATCGTACCTTAGCTCGTGATATGGTTCTTTCCAACTCTGAATAAAAGACGACGTTTGCTGAGATTTCGTTTCGTTTGATGGCTATTAACATGTTTTAAAATAAATATGTGTTTTAATTGCGTTAGCTCTACTCCACAACACACACACGACACAACACATTTCTCATGATCGTATTTTAGATCTTTGTAAGGTTCTATCTAGTACAAAATTGCAGAAACATGCGGATCAGACATAATTGTTTACGTAATTATTGCACGTACCGATTGCAATAAATAATTAAGTGACACATCGCGTCATGAACGATTGACATGACATTGACATGCAAATGATTTATGATAAAGCAGCTAGTACCTAGCATTACGTTTACCGCAACAAAGTAGTCTGAACCAAACAAAAGATTAACTAATTTGATATAGTTACAGGGTAAATGTAACCCTTTACCAAGCAAAAGGCTTAACACTTCCCAAATCATACTACACAAATATTATTTAATTACATTCAGTAAGAATCATTTTCGATTAACATTTTCGATCTGTCAACCTGCACAAGGGACAAAAGTATTACGGGACTAAGAAAATTGATGAGTATGAGTATGAATTTGAATAAAAATTTAGCTTTAATATCGACTCCACAGTTTTCTTTCATCTCACCATGCGATGAAAAATCCGACCCCTGGCTATAACCATTATAAATTGGCTGTCACATCAATTGTTTATTTAACATTGAATGTGTCCAATCGATATGACAGCCACGGTTATGACGGGGTTATCAATCACTGTTCAATCTCCCAAAGTATCCAGAACCACACCACGATTTGTGTGATGCTAAGTGTGGGTTGCACCAAACCGTCTGTAATTAAGCGGTGTTCGTTAAAATGTGAATGTATGGAAAGGTTTGACAGCTTTCTATGGAATGACAGCTGCCAGCGCCATATTTAACCCTTACACCGCCACAGTCGGCCAACGCAAAATCGTGACTACGACGCCACAGTCGGCGCTGGCCGACAAACATTTTTTCATGAATACCTATTGAAAAACAGCCCATTTTTATGGTGGCGTTATTTCTTTACCCATTTTAATTTTACCCCCGTGGCGTCAGTGGCACAGCGTATTGCTTCGCCGTCGGGCGGTGAAAAGGTTAACGTTGACCGGTCTGTAATCGTAAGTTGGTGCAACCCGCCCTAAGATGTGGCGCTTTCACGTCGTTTGAACATATGTCACCTTTTAGCCGCCCACCATACAAGAAAAATTAGCAATGAAATTTGTATCTACTGTCCTAGGAAATAGGGTGGAAATCGAACGAAGCAAATGCAACCCTGTTCCAATTTAGAATGGTATCCATTTGAATGAAGAGGAGGCTGTGCCTTATAATTGGCCTTTGGGCGGCTAGACGATATTTACATATACAGAGTGTACCAAAACTGGGGTGTGAACCGATCAAGGCCATAACAGGTATCGTGTTTTAATAAGAAATAACTAAGAGATTTTTTTTTACTTTTGTATGGAGCGTTGGCCGACTGGGGCGACATACAAATGTAAAAAAACACGTCAAAAAAAATTCGTTTAGTTTTTTCTTATCAGAACACGATACCTGTTATGCCTTTAATCGGTTCACACACCATTTTTGGTACACCCTGTATAATAATGAATCGATCCTATCAACTAGTTCCTGGCAGACTCTGTAAATCTTCATACAGGCAATCTGTCTATTCCAGATGCTGCTGCTTCTTCAAACGCAAAAAGAAGAAGTGCGCCGCGCGAGCGGGCAAGTGACGCGCGCACACACACACACGCGACCCCTGTGCCCACACACACACACACGCGCACGCGCGCCCGAAAAAGCTTATCGCGATCATTGTTCATACACGTGCGAACTTGTTCGCCCTCTCCAGGTTATTAGCGATTGGCTAGCTCCGTTGATAAGGGTTGGTATAATGTGATTTCTCTAGTGTAGAGCCGGAATGTTCATGCCGACGCGGCCGTAAACGATCTCGCTCGCACTCGCGGTTGTGCTACCACAGCGACGGCAAGTGCGAGGGAGATGTCCAACCTAATACTTTATGGCTCCATTGGCACGATCATTTCGGCCCTGTGATAAGTAATGTGCCGTTCTTGGCAAATTTCTTGATTTGTGTGGGCAAACACAAAACGAGATTTTTCCGATAATGGTTCATCACAATTTTGTCATTGGCTTTTTGTGTTTCTGTTATGGGTCGATTAACTTTTTCTAGCTCCTTGAAGAGTCACTCTTTAACCTAGTAGTAATTAACGGCAACTTATTTTACGTCTATCTACAAAATGAACGGTTCGATATTGAGTGTCTTGATATGTAAATTGTGAAAGGGGTTTTACAAGGGGGGGTCATACATTTCCCATGTATGTTTATTTTAAAGAGATCGATACGGCCAATGTTACAAAAATATGTATACATGACTGTATTGCCTTAACATTAAGGTCGTGTATAAATATTTTTGTAACTTTGGCCGTATTGATCTCTTTGTAGTCGACTGAACAACCATTTACCAGGAATGCATGCCACTAATATCTTAACTTATAGGGCAGAATAATAAGTTAAAGTTGATCAACAGAACTTCCCGTTTCTGACCTGTAAGCAAAGAGATAAACACTTCCAATAACTCAACCCTTATTGATTGGCCTGTCCTAGCGACCTTGTCACTCAACACTAGAGCAAAATGGACTGATTATGTCGTATAAATACGAAGTATCAGTTCTAGGAATATATCTGTTGAAAAGATAACCGAAATTTCCGTTGAAAGCAATTGAACATTTCGCGGTATTTCCTTGACATTGAACCCTTTAAATGTCGGATGTTCTAAAGTTCTTGACTTTGACTTGGTTAAGTGTAAAATGAGAATGGAGGCATCCAAAGGGTTGAATATGTTGGATACTATTGCGACTTCTAGCGTGTGTTGAGTGAAGCTTTCCGATTGAAACGTTTTACAATTATGGCTACCGTTTTGAATTTTGCTACAGCTAATTTACCAAATATGATGAGAAAACTCAGACATATGTAATTATTAAAATCAATTATTTTTACTACTACGTACTAAGTTATGGAACTTTACAGGGTGTACCAAAAATGGGGTGTGAACCGATCAAGGGTATATTTGATAGCGCATTGCGATTCTAAATATCCGGTTGTTTGTTTTTTTTATTTTTGTTTACGTTGATGTTTTTGTTTACATTACAGTCTTTGTTTTTGTTGACAACATGAACATGAAATGTGGGAGGGTTTATTTAATTTTCAACCGCCGCGCGCACAGCAGTGTTATGAAAACAAATGTTTTGTGTATGTTTTTTTGATAGGCAGGTGACAACTGTAACGTTTTTGTTGCCATTCATAAGCAATATAAGCAAAAACAGATACATTAATGAAAACAAACTAAATGTTCAAATTAAAAAAAAATAACAATACATTTTTGGATTAGCAATACGCTATCGAACCTGGCCTTGATGGGTTCAAACCCCATTTTCGTTACAACCTGTATGCAGTAGCTGCCGGCCATACATAAAAAAAAAATGCCTTTGGAACTTGCATCAACTAGAATTAGAATTAAATAAAATTTGTTTTGTTTTAAAATCGAACGAAACGAAAAGTATTAGAATTGACAAATAATAGTTATTTACGATACAGGTGCCAAAAATAGGAAACTCGCAACTAGTGGTGATAAATTAAAACACGACCGAAGGGAGTGTTTTAAATCGACACGAGTTGCGAATATTCGCACGTGTATCGTACAAGGTTTTACTGTACATGTGGCTCTTTAAAGTTTCGACATATGCACGAAAAGTGCTCTTTTCCGCACTAGTGCAGGAAAGTAGCACCATATGTACTGTAAAGAATGTTTTTATGCATGTTTTCTCATCAGCAATTACAAATTGGAATGATCCTCAATGGATTAAATCGTTTCATAATATTTAATTTATGGAGTATGTTCAGATGGTAGCCTATTTAGTAAAATGTCAAGCTTTACAGCAGATGACATTCATAGATAAGAAGTTAGGAGAGGTAATGAACATTTGGAATAGTATTACAATGTAGCCAAATGAACTTCTAATTTATCGTTAACTAATGGTTAACTTCTCATACTCCGTATATATTTATAAATGAAACAATTGCAGTTAAAATAAATATTAAGTTTAATAAAACAGGTTTCTGTTGCGAAAACTGCATTGAAATACTATTTCTGATTCCGGGAATATTGAAAGTCGCACTGTGCATATCGCAACAGCCTAGCTTCTACTTTACGATTAAAATCACATGTAAATTACGTATATAAAGAATTTTATGTAAATTCAATAAGGATATTGTCGCTCAGGGACTCTTTACACATACACCAGTCATTCGATCTAGCGACTTATTTAATTTACATGTTGTCAATATTATGAAATCTTTATTATACTTATTATAGTTCAAGCATTCGGAAGTATTGGCGGAATCCTTGTTATATTTCATTCGAATCGATACTCAGATGACCGGTAGTTAATTATCATCATCGCTAGGTGATAAGCGCTCGTCATCATTAGGGCCGTGGTCACAAGGCCGGGTGCCGTCGGAAGTTCAGTTTTTGTTCCCGTCCGTAGAGAATTATTTTTAATATTTCACTGCTCCCCTCTAGTGCGACGTGAGCTTTACTATAAGTACCTCATTTAACATAATACGTCACTCGCATCGATGGTCCATTCCACTGTCGAACAACTCGGCCGATTTGTGCATCCCGCATCCTCATCCTAGTTGTAATACAGACAGACTAGTGTCGCTTTATACTGTTTAGTGAACTATTCCGTGCGTCCCCGTTCATTACTTACAGTGTATTCGGTTTTGTTACATAGTAATTACAGGGTATGACTAGCGTCATGCCTACTCGGCGTGTGAGCCCGCTCGCGCTGTTCCACTACATACAGAGCTATTACACACGAACATCGAATTTCGGGCGTCTCCGTCTCCATCGCACTTATAATATTCGAGTGACAGAGAGGCAGATACACGAAGTTCGAGTCTCTATGGTCGTGGTCGCGCAGGTTGTGACGCGGGCGGAGCGTTGGTTCAGCGCACCGGTCGATGCATATTCTAGGATAGAATTTTATTTAGTCATTTTGTAAACTAAGTGCACTTTCTGCGAGAAACAAGTATGATTATTATATTATTTAAATTGGCTCCGTTCCTATAGAGGCCACATACTTTCCTATCATTATTTATGCTCGTATTCTTTAATTATAGTTTTAATATATGACGTAACTTCATGCAATAAGTAAGAAATAAAGCTTCGTGTCAAACGATTCGCTGTTCAGTATGGAAGTAATTGGTTGTTGACTTGATGACATTGGTATATTTATCGTGCAATAATTCATGTGAAAGTTCATTGCGGTGATGTATGTAAAGATGTTTGTTTCAATGGGTGTGCCCGACCCGACCCGGCGAGTCCGTGTGAACAGGCTTATCCCTACAAGACTGATCGAAACATTTCACCTTTATGTACAAAACGGCTCGGCTCTTGTCAACTCACGTTTTCGCAAGCTTTCTTTTCATCGTACTCTTACGACGGTATATAACATTTTGAATAGGATAGTCACCGATTCGGCCGAAGCTCGGTCATTCCAGATGTCTGCACTTTCAATCTTGCTTATAGTGAAGCACGGTATTGCACGCCACGGAGTGACGGAAGTTGTTACTTACGTAGAGAGAGTCAGAGTGCTAATAGACTGAGTAGTCTGGGGAGAGTAGTCATCGGCGGTGCTGCCGGGACACCATCGCTCGAGATTCAGTCATTGGTCTTACGTTATTGTTAAAGTTTCAAAAGTAGGTTACATTTCGTTGGTTATTTTGGTTTTCCCTAAAAGTACGTTGAATCGGGTGTGTATGTAGAGTTCATAGATGGTGGTCCTGGTTGTGCTCTGGACGCGGCCGCTGCGTTGGCGGTGTAAAAATTGTACAGCTTAGGAGGATACACATTTGTATATTTTTGCTTGGTCAGGGCGCGGCAAGTATTATCGACAATGCGTGATTTGCGTAGAAGTAAGATGTAGATGCCAATGTGTCGACGAGGCTTAAGGCGCGAGGGTAGCCGCATGGCGAGTCCGAGGCGCCGGTCTGAACTAACAACGGGAAACCCAAATGTCGTACTTCGAATGTGTCCATGTCTATCGCGCCAGCATTATTCGAGTGCCAGAGATGAAGATATTCGAACTTCGCGGCAGCCCCGACGCATTGACATTTTGTAAAGAGTAATGGATTAGTCACAGATGTAGTCATCACAAATTTGTACTCCCGCATTAGAGGTTATTCATTTTGGCGAAGAATGTTTGAAGTGATTTAACATAAAAACATCTTGTTGTGTCGATTTCATATTTTTAGAGAAACTATAGATAATGCGATTATTATCGATTGTGGATATGTAAAGGGAAATTTTAAAATTAACTTTTTTTTTTAATGAATTGTGAACAAAATGAAGTATTTTCCTCGTTAAATGTTCGTTAAATCGTATTGTACAAGGCAATATAATCGAGTATAATAAACCATGTATGTCTAAACATGATGAATACCATAGTTGTACCTAATTGTTACTTTCTATTTGCTAGATAGTATAATCAAATTAGATTGGGTATTAAAAATGTGAAGTGTTTTTTAACCCGCGAACAAATAAATCGGCGCGCATACGCAATAAATTGTAATTTGATTAGAGTTTGACGCGCAAGCCCAGTCGGTGGCGATGTAAGTTACGAGTAGTAAATTAATTACTGGGTCTACCCAGTCAAAATATTTTACAAAATGTGTTTAAATGTTAAATTTTACTGGGCTTCACCGGGCTTCAGGTGTAGCAAATGTATGGTGCTGGGAAACCCAACACAAGCTATAGTCAAAAGCAATAAAAACTGGTACAAAGTCAACCGTGCAAACGGTAGTTTACTCAAGTCGGTAGACTTGAGTCAGAACGTCGCACCACCGACGGGTCGCGCAGAACATTTCTTCAATAAAAGCTTCACTTAGATCGTCAGGCGAACTCAACTGCCCACAGCACTATGCTATGCCTCAATGGACAGTCGAATCCACCTGACAACCCCACGCAAAGCCCAAATCTTCAGAAACCATGTTATGAAGCACGTACTATCTCTTACATCGCATATAAATAAAGAACAATTGATTATGTACTGTGAAAGCACCAAAAATGTAGACGTATGTGCGAGGAAGGAGCTGGCGCCCGCCTAGGCTGCTGAATGTACTATGTAGTTAATTTAAATTATAATTTAAACTTTGCTTACCTAAGTAAGTCATGTTCGGTCGGTCGGCTTGCGGACCCACGATGAAGATTTTTAAGCTATAGTTATTAACTTTATGTATTGTAATACATGATGCTTTTGAAACTGAATTGAAATCTTATTGTAAGTATAAAATAAATATTAATATTCATAGAAACAGTTCTCAGTGTTTATTTTTTCTGTAAGATGTATGGTAAAAATTTGCATACGCAATTTGACTTGTATTCAGTTAAGGTCACAACCTGTTCAAAAATACGAAAATATTTGTTAACTCATAATTAAATAAAGCTTATTATAAGATAATTGTTTTATTCTTTCTCAATTGCAGGCATATTTATCGGATCGTAAGAGACGCAATGACTACGTCTCTTACGAGTCATATTTTCAAAGTCCAGTGTATTACGCTGACCACGTATACATCCACCAGAGCCATGGCCCTGTCAGACCTCTATTATCTGACAACAAACAAAGCTGGCGGTCCCAGGCACCCAGGTCCGGGTTCGAATACTGTAGTCTTAATACTGATTGTTTTGCCAATGGTGCATCAAAAAATACATTCGCATTTAACGAAGCATGTTTTAACGATATATTGTGACAGTATCTTTGTCAACGCAGATTGTAAAAACATGCTTGGTGAATCAACTTTTTTCTGTCACTAGTTGCCACGGTCACTTAAAAACAGAGATTTTAATGAAATTAAAAAAACGAGATAAAATAATTGATAATAAATAAAAAAATAAAGTCCATATTTTTTTCCAAGTACCTAACTCTGACATATTGTCTCCTGGCTAATAACGGGACAGAATAACACCAAGAAATTGACGCACTTAGTAAAATGTGAATGTTATCAGAAAATAAATATGAATAAAAAATTCAATAAAATTACTCTTACATTTTATTTCGAACGTCCACATTCCAATGAATAAAATAATAAACTAGAAACAATCGCGTAAGTAGGTATTGTAACGGAACTATAGCTAATGAAGGGAATCCGAATAATTGTAACCTAGGTCTAGCTAACACTATATTCTGCGATTACTACACGTAATTGCACCAATTTAACACGAAATGCCTTAAAATCAAAATTGCGTAACAAAGTAAAAATATAGTTATCTATACAATAAAGTCTAAGATTATAATCATTATATTAATTTGAAGTCTTAAATAAATAACTCTTTCAATTCATCTACGTAATATCATACTTCATCTAGTGATAATACTTAGCCTAAATAAAATCATACGATCTCACTAACGCAAGGAATTTCATTGAAACAATAGAATTATAGTAAAAATAGAGAAAATCGTTGTAACAAAATATAAAGGAATTAGAAATGTAAAAATAACATTGCAACTCTACGAAAGTTCCATATAAGACAAAAACTTCTCTGTAAATCGTAAGACGCGCGCAATAGGAACTTATATGGTACTTTCACTATGCATACGATTTTACTTAACTAAATACCGTTGACGCCGTTCACTACAAAGCTCTTCACCTCGGTTATATTTCTCGTATCGTAATCGGACACCTCCTCAATCAGAATATCTTCATTTTTCACGGGAATCGGCGGGAATAGATCGATCAGCTCGCCTAGTTTCCTCCCCGTCGACAAGACGGTGTTGGTAAAGAATCCGTTGTCCTCGATTTCGTTGCCTTCAAATTTGGTGTCTACTTTATAGACGTTCTCGTAGTTTTCCTCTTTGACGACGGGGAGGTAGTCGTGTCCGTCGTCGTAGTCGAATTCGAGCTTTTTCATGCGTTTCTTGAGGTTGGGAGGCCAGTCCTCGTCGATGGGGAGGTCCACGTAGCCGCCGGGCAGGGCTGGCAGCTCGTGGCCGAGGGTCTTCATCACTTGGTAGTCGTGGTCGGAGTGCGCTCGGTTGAAGGTGATCAGCTCGTCCATGTTGAATTCGCCGTCGTCGATCACGGCTTCGTCGAGCACCATTTCTAGAAATAAACATGGATTGATTTATTGGCGTGAAAAAAAATATATTTAGGTAAGTACGTTAAACAAATAAAGGCAAAATTTCACTAAGTTGGGTTGCCTAGGGAGTGAAATCTAATCTTTTTGTAAATGGAATCCATTACGAAATCTTAACAGTTATATAACAATTGCATAATTCGAATCGGTTCTAACAAAAACTTTAAAGAAAGTTCAGTTCTTGTGCAAGTGGATCGGAAGTATAACAGTATCGAATTACAGAAAAATTCATAGCACCATTTCAGTTTTTAACTGGTAAAACTTCAGTTGTCGGTGGTCTGTTGTATTTATTTCCGTTTGAGCAGATTTATCGCATGCAAAAATACGAAAGTTGGTAGGTATGGTATAGTATATATCTTAGTATCGCTACTACATGTAGGTAGCGTTATAGCAAAATAATGTTAAAATATACGTTTCGGAATGTCATACCTAAAGTCATAACGACTTATGAAAATGACTTCATTTGTGATTAGGAAGATTATACCTACCTGTATACGTGTTTTTTTTATAGTTGTCGCTACGCTCTTACCAACATAAGTAAAAAATAACGTTGCCACGGAAACGAACATTTCTGTGTGTAAGGCGTTCCATACCCTGCGACAACGTTTGCGTTCTATCTATTCTAAATTATTTTTATTTCAAATAATTCATTACATCAGACAGTAAATTCTAAAGTCTATATTTGATCATGACTATAACATTATCTAGCTGTGCTATTGTCTGCTATCACAGATATCAAAATACAAGAGAGATATCGTAATAAACGATATGGTTTGTGAGCGTGGCGGCTGTTAATTAACACATTCGCTGCCGGGTAAAGCAATGTCCTCGGGGAACAATTTTGCATGTGCATTGAACGTCTTAATGATCAAAATGATTGGCATTTACAGACGTCGTTACGGTTGGCATGATATCATGTCACTTCTATTCAGATAACCGTGTCTTTTATACCACATCAAGGCTGGTTAGATGTCCTCTTATTCTTAAGGATCGTGGCATGGCTTAGGTTTGGTTGTTCTCAACCGTCGGTGATCGTAAGTTACGTTAAAATCTGTTGGTTGGGAAGATTGCAAGTTCTCTGTGAGATGACGACATATTTAACATCTATAGCCGAGTAAATTGTGGTCGATGCAAGATGGTTTTGGTATTCTTCTTTAAGAGTCAGAAGCCTGTACTGCAGAAGCACGGTTATTTTATCGGTCTTCGGCATTCGTTTGGACGATTTTTTTCTCAGCTTCCTTTTAGCAGTCTCATAAGAAGGCTCAAACTCACGCCAAAGGGCAATGTAGAGTCGAGAGGGCTATTCTGAGAGTTTCTCTGCGTGATCGCATCAGAAATGAGGGTATCCGCAGCAGAACCTAAGTAACCGATGTAGCCCTCCGAATCGCTTAACATAAGTGGCTGTGGGCGGAGCACATTGCACGTAGAACCGACGGGAACGGTTCTCGAGGAAGGCGCAGAGTGGGTAGACAAGGCGGACTGATGACCTGGTAAAGGTCGCGGGAGTCCGCTGAATGCTGGTGGCGCAGTACCGGTCACTTTGTCACTCCTTGGGGAATGCATATGTCCAGAAATTAATGTCTTTCGGCTGATACGATGATGAAGAAGGGTCCTTCTTGGAGCTGGGCGCAGCGTGGGTGGTGGCGTCACCGCGATGATGAGACGATAGACCGCGAGCTTGGAGCATAATTTTGTCAGTCACTTACAGCCCGGAAGATAAATTGTGATTCATGAAGCCCTGTGGACGTCAGCTGCGGCTCCATCGGTGGGTTGACTAACAGCAGCCACCCAAACACGTAAAAAAACAACAAAATTTTGCCATTTTACCCCCAATTTATTTTATCATCAAATGATAGTTAATCCAATATAATTATTATTATTTTAATTTATTTAGGAAACAAACGGTTGTTTACAGGATTATATTAGCTTATGATTATGAGATATACGATTAAACCTATAGTTCCATTAAATATAGGTACAGGCAAAAAGTATTTTACATGTGTCGAAACAGTGGGTAAGTATACCGGCATGCCTATTTCGAAGTTATATAAGTTGTTTCATATTATAAATATTATGAAATGCTACATAAACCATGTTTAGACTTGAATTATACAAATAAAGGTTAATAATTAACTTAATTGTTTCTAATTCATGCACTACAATCAGGAGTTATTAAACTATTCGGTGTAGATCAGGCTACGCTGAGCGCTGCGGTATTGACCAAATGATAAAGAAAAAATATCTAAACTAATAAAGTTGGCGTTATAATCTTGACATGCTCGTCTAAAGAATGTGTTTTTGGCATACTTGGTACGGCAAAGTCTGATGTGGAATGTTAAGGGGTGGCAATTAAGTTACACTACTAAGAAGAAGGGGTGAGTCAAAGTTTAATAGCTTATAAAGAAAGATTTGGTCAATGAATATTCGACGTTTGTCTAGAGTAGCTAGACCGTGACGTTTAGCGGTATTGTCTGTGGTATTCAAGCCCTAGCGGTAGCTAAGCGACTTCAATAATTTATTCTGAATTATTTCAATTCTTGTTTTGTGGAAATTATATTGAGGGTTCCAAATAATACATCCGAATTCTAAAATACTACGAACGTAGGAAAAATATAGTATTTTTAAGGTTTTTGGGTTCTTAAAGGGCTTTGATTAAGACTAAAAACATTCGTCAGCTGACTGTACAGTGGTGGAAAACCCGTCAGCTAGTCACATTTTTTTTTTTTAAATATATTCTTACTATTAATGGGCGTTAAAGAATCGGGAATATAAAATTGATCCAGGGTAAATGTATTTTTTTTCATTTCTTTTAAGTGTTTGGGAGGCTGCTGCTGGTCAACCCACCGACGGAGCGGCAACTGACGTCCACAGGGCTTCATGAAACAACACTATGAATCTTCTCACAAGTTATGGGTTCATTCACAAAAATCTGTTGTTAGCTCGCGCGCTACGGCAGCGCCACGGACAGCAGCAGCACGAGCAGGCACGTGGCCGGCTGCCGGCTTGTGTACTCACTGGTGTGCTGCAGCAGCGCGCGCGCGCGCGTGAGCTGCGGCGCGGGCGGCGCGGGGCCGTGCGGCGCCGGGTGCGCGGGGAGCGGCGGCGCGTCCTCGCGCAGCGACGGCAGCGCCACCAGCGCCACGGACAGCAGCAGCACGAGCAGGCACGTGGCCGGCTGCCGGCTTGTGTACTCACTGGTGTGCTGCAGCAGCGCGCGCGCGCGCGTGAGCTGCGGCGCGGGCGGCGCGGGGCCGTGCGGCGCCGGGTGCGCGGGGAGCGGCGGCGCGTCCTCGCGCAGCGACGGCAGCGCCACCAGCGCCACGGACAGCAGCAGCACGAGCAGGCACGTGGCCGGCTGCCGGCTTGTGTACTCACTGGTGTGCTGCAGCAGCGCGCGCGCGCGCGTGAGCTGCGGCGCGGGCGGCGCGGGGCCGTGCGGCGCCGGGTGCGCGGGGAGCGGCGGCGCGTCCTCGCGCAGCGACGGCAGCGCCACCAGCGCCACGGACAGCAGCAGCACGAGCAGGCACGTGGCCGGCTGCCGGCTTGTGTACTCACTGGTGTGCTGCAGCAGCGCGCGCGCGCGCGTGAGCTGCGGCGCGGGCGGCGCGGGGCCGTGCGGCGCCGGGTGCGCGGGGAGCGGCGGCGCGTCCTCGCGCAGCGACGGCAGCGCCACCAGCGCCACGGACAGCAGCAGCACGAGCAGGCACGTGGCCGGCTGCCGGCTTGTGTACTCACTGGTGTGCTGCAGCAGCGCGCGCGCGCGCGTGAGCTGCGGCGCGGGCGGCGCGGGGCCGTGCGGCGCCGGGTGCGCGGGGAGCGGCGGCGCGTCCTCGCGCAGCGACGGCAGCGCCACCAGCGCCACGGACAGCAGCAGCACGAGCAGGCACGTGGCCGGCTGCCGGCTTGTGTACTCACTGGTGTGCTGCAGCAGCGCGCGCGCGCGCGTGAGCTGCGGCGCGGGCGGCGCGGGGCCGTGCGGCGCCGGGTGCGCGGGGAGCGGCGGCGCGTCCTCGCGCAGCGACGGCAGCGCCACCAGCGCCACGGACAGCAGCAGCACGAGCAGGCACGTGGCCGGCTGCGCGGCCTTGCCGCCACCGGCCTGTGTAGCGCCCGTTAGCACATTCTGGAATAAACAACGATATTTAGGGCATTTTTAATAATTCATGTACCCAATAGGGGTGTAGACTCTAAAATTGTTATTACTCCAAAAGAAAGAAGACAACAAATATGCCTAGTGACGAAAATCCCATGCAGATATCTCAAAGAATTACGAAGCTACAACCGTTTTAATATTACTAGTTAGAGAGAGAAAACGCAAACAGTGTGTGACGTCACGATACGCGAGGCTGCCACGTCGCGCGTCGCGCGCGCTGCTGGCCGCGTCGACGGCGGCGCCGAACACGATGGCGCACGGCACGTTGCCGTCTATTAGTGACGTCACCAGGGGGCTTGCAGTGGGCCCCGGGCCGCCAGTAAGTCGAGGGCCGGCAACGCGCGAGCGAGCACACGTGCATCGTGCTGTGATCCGCCGCCGCCGCCGACTTGAAGGCGACGAACCGCGCGTACCTATTTTTGTCTTATTCATTGCGAGGTTTTTAGAAGAACGATGAAAACGAAATAGGGCCACAGCTGCTCCGTTTATGATTGTTAATATCCAAGAGGACGTGGTTTATCTTACTTAGAAGTGAATAATATAATAATCACATATTCAAAGACGGAAAAAAAACATAAGGTATTATATTAAAGTTCAACAATTGTAATTAAATTATTTTTACTAAACAAGTCTGTCTGTTGTCTATCCTATTCTTTCCTAACCTATATTCAGTATTTTACCAAATAATGTATACCTTTCCAATTCCAATATAGAAAAACGTATCCTCATAGGAAAATCATGGCAGTCACGTCGTTTTGTGTAAGGAGCACTTTTCCGCTGATAACGCAAACTTTTTGAGCTAGATATACTCTTAAAAAAACTATAAAAGTACATACGGAACCCTAAACAGAGTATCTTAATAAAACCGTATGCTTTTTTTGAACTTACTTGTGAATTAACTTGCGAATTCAAAGGAGAATGGGCAAATTAGTATGGGCGGTGTACCATGAGTGTATACAGTTGAGACATATATCATTTGAAAGCTCTTAAGAAGAGCTTTAATTCTGTCTATGACGCCGAAGACCGGTCGCGTGCAGGAAAGCTCCAATAGCTCATTTTATAACTGCACTGTGGTGTTTACTGGAACTAAATATTCTCATACTAATGCGCCACTTGTGCATAGACAGTGGCGCCAGTATTTTAGTGTATGGGTAAAAAGGCTTGAAAATTAACTGGGTTGAGATCGTAGATTTTTCCTTGAACTAATAAATATTAAAAGTCCATGTTATAACACCTAATTATATCAAAATCCCGCTTCCTTCGCTTGTGCTACTGCACGCGAGATGTCGCTAGTAAATAATGATGGCTCTACATTGTCGTTTTGACACGCTGACAAGATACAGTTGACGTCTGAGATATTTCATACTGCAAAGTTACCATATTTATTTCTCAATGTGTTCAAAATAATCATTATACCTACAAAGCTAAAATTAAATCTATAAACTATATACTTGTTGACTAATTTATATTTAATGCTTACGATGGGCTTTGGGGTATTTGGCCTTAGGCAGGTGATTATATCGCCTCATGAGAATCGAAGTTCGTATAGCCCTAAGTCTATCGGACTTGCCAATTGATATTTATTGCTTACAATGGCCATTGGGCTCTCTGGCCTTAGGGCAGGTATCATGAGAATCGAATACATACCGGCGAATATAGTCTATCTGGATCGATTTCAGTAGAATTGTATATCTTTTGATTTTACCAAGTTTTCAAGTAATACCTACTAACCTGCTTTTTGGTGTCAACCTATTTGACCTACCATCGTGTAGATGATAGCATCTGGCTGTCTAACAAATACAAAAATAGTGCCATTACTTATTTTCTACAGAGAGGGACGGAAAGGCTCTTATGCAGCTAAATTAAGACCTGGTCCTAAGTAATTTGGGTGGGTATTTGCCACAACCTCGTGCTAACTAGCGGAAAATAAAAAAATAACTGTGGCAAGAATGGTATTTCCCTTTTTGTCACACTTATTGAGATTTGTATACAACTATGTTGCTCGGTCGTGGAGTTGTTATTACCATACCTTGTCCTGAGTAATCATGTCCATGTGCCATGATTAACTTCTGTCGTACTTAGTATCTGGCCCCTATTTCACCAACTTGACAATTGTCACCTGACTACGACAATTCTCCGTACATTGCTGGTTCCACAATTAACCTAGCGACCACCTTAACTTCTAGAACAAGCAATGGATGGTGAATTGTCATTGTCAGGTGACAATTGTCAAGTTCGTGAAATGGGGCTTGGTCTGTGTCAATCAAACATAATGAGATGATCCAACTCATGTGGTGGTTGCCAACTCTAATAATGTATATTATGCTAGTCATAATCATAACGTACGACCCAAACAGAAAAATCCTGGCCTGGGTCGATTGCACTACTCTTTTGGCTGTATAGTGATTTCGATGCTCATACAAAAGATTGGCAACTCTGATAAGTTGCCAATCTTTCGTATGAGCCCTCTTGGCGTCTATTTCCTGCCATTTTACGTTTTCTTTGCCTATAAACCTTACATTTTCAATAAAACTGCTGTCACTGGCAGGAGCACAAGGAATAAGGACTTAAACTGAGATTGAGCGCCTAAATTGCATATAAAATTATAGACTTCTAACTACCCTTATCCCACGTAATGCAAAGAACGCAGGCAAACGAGCGGGATAAACTATAGCTTACGACCAATCAAAAAGCATATTTTATACACTGAAAAAAATTTTTTTTTTTTATCGGTGCAATGTTTTCGGAGCTCTCATTACATAAAAACTTACAAACGTACCAAGTTATAGTATCTCACAGACTTTTCCTCTTTATAATATAAGTATAGATTTATGGATTTGGGCACGCAAAGAAGAAAAAAAGGATTTGTGTGCGGCTGTGTT
Source organism: Epinotia bilunana (assembly GCA_947049275.1). Taxonomy (NCBI): domain Eukaryota; kingdom Metazoa; phylum Arthropoda; class Insecta; order Lepidoptera; family Tortricidae; genus Epinotia; species Epinotia bilunana. Next base: position 8,469,052 of record OX346267.1, on the reverse strand, counting down.
CGTTTCCATAGTCGCCTGACTGCACGCGTGTCGAGCCGCAACACGCGCTGCCTGATGATAAACAAGGCCAGCACTATAATACACCATTTAATATACGCATATGACTCCGTTTTGTTCCATTCCGGCGACTCATCCAGCGAGCAGTTCTGCTGCAAGGTCGCGGAGGCGTTGGCCATGCCCGGGAAGGTCGAAGAGGCTCATCGAGATTGCTCGAAGGAACGTACTGGCGCTATACAGGCAGACAGTCTCACCCCCTGATTGTGGGAACCTTAACAGTCTCTGTCCGGAGCTACCAGTTGTGAGACAGGGCCTATTAATAAGTATACGACTTTATCATACAAAAAATCACTAGAATAAGAGACTCGTCTACTATTTAATCATGCCAATTCTTGATTTTCATGCATGAGACTTCATCCCGCGAAGAAAATTAATGTCTTGGCGTTTTAAATGACCACCTCGTTCGCAAGTTCATACTTAAGTATCTACTATTAGCCAAACAACGATAATTTTTCGGTGACTGGCATACTATTTAAACGGCAGATTCTGGCAATAGCAAATTCTTAAAACGGCAGATATGTTTGTAGTGTCATTAAAGTTGAACCAATCGTTAGCTCTCTAACGCTCTCTAAAGTTATGATTATGACAGAAATTCCTTTTGATAGCCAAAGTTAGGTAGGTTAGGTTCGTTAAGTAGCTTCAGATGCCCGAAGATCGGATTCCATCGAAACTGTTACGGCTGAACAACCTAACACTGATCTTTGAAAATGTGACTGTGTGAAAGCATTATGGCGGTGCTGCCTTTAATGGGACTTTTAGGACATAAACATTTAAGTGCCAATTGTAAGTTCGTACTAAAAAAATAAAACATTTGCAGTTTTCTTGATGGTCCTTTCGCCCTAAGAATCTGCCATAATAGGAATCTGCCTTTACCAGCATCAGCTCTTAACCGAATAAAGGAACAGCGGGGTGTGCAATTGTAAATGGTAACTGGTTACTGGTGTAAACATAAAGTACCTACCTAATGAACACCAAAAATTGCCAGGCCATACCTACCAAAGATTAGAATGGAAGAGAACTTGTTATAGACACTTTTTGTGTAATGCTAATAATATTATATTCTTCTTTTAATAACTATAAACTATAAATATTCTGACATGTAATATTGACAATTACGAATAAATGAATATGAATATGAATATGAATATAATAGGGGTGTAGACTCGAAAATTATTATTAATTCAAAAGAAAGAAGGCAAAAAAATATGCCTAGTGACGAAAATCCCATTCAGATATCTCATAGAATTACGAAGCTACAACCGTTTTAATATCGCTTGTTAGAGAGAGAAAACGCGAACGGTGTGTGACGTCACATTATCCGAGGCTGCCGGGGGGCCTCGTCGACGGGGCGCGGCCCGTCGCCGTCTTTAGTGACGTCACAATCTACAAGCGTCATCGATTCATATGAAATTGAGTTTTGCGAAAAAATATTACATTATTGATTATTTTATTTAATGTCTACACCCCTATTTATTTTGATATCATCATCATATCAGCCGAAAAAGTCCACTGCTGGACATAGGCCTCCCCTAAACAGTGCCACAATGACCGGGCCTGCGCCGCTCGCATCCAGTTGGTCGGACTTAGTTTGGTATAGCTATAGCATTTCTTATTCGGTCCGTCCTCGTCGCGCCACACATGCTTCTTAACATTCTCATCTCCGTACCATGTAACCATGCATGCATGTTTCTTTTCATCCGTCACCTTTAAGGCCCAAAACTGCGATCCATACATGACGACAGGTCTCACAATGGAGATTCAAACTGGAGAGCCCGCCGTAATCGCAAAACATGTGCTCAGTTTTGGACCTACTGATCCGCAGGCCAACATTCTCTAGTTTTTGTCGCCACTTCTCCAGTCTGTTCTGTGTCTTGATGGGTCTCCACGGACAAGAACAATATCATCGGCGGAGAACATACATCAGGTACTCGATCGTATGCCTATTCGAGGTAACAAACACTTTATGCAGATTTTTTCTGTGCACTTCTGTATTTTTTCGCACAATTGGCGAAGTGAGAAAATGGCAACTGCTACCGATCCCGACCCGTATAATATATAGCAAAAACCGAATTGGTTCTGCGTTATAAGACTTTTTCCAGACACGAGACCCTGCCAGATCGATTTCCCGCCCCCGTATTCCAAATGTCATCCAAATCGTTGGAGCCGTTTCCGAGAACGTGATTGTTAATATATAGGTACATATTCCATTTGACAGTGACGTCGGAGCATAGAGGAAAAATATTATCTTGTGATTCCAAACAACAGCAGTTTGGGAGCCAAGAGGAACAATATTTTTCCTTGATCCCATTTGGCAATGACGTGGGAGCAAATAAGAAAAATATCATCCTTGGATCCCAAACAGCAGCGATTTGGGAGTCAAGGGGAAAAGTATTATCCTGAGATCCCAATAAAACTGCTTTGGGACTCAAGAAGAAAAATATTATCCCTGGATGCCATTAGGCAGTGAAGTGGGTGCAAAGAGGAAAAATAGAACTTAAGGGAGGCATGAAAAAATATCATTTCATACCATGAGAGGAAAGTGGCATAAATATTATGTTGAAATTCTATAGGATTATAGCCTTGGGAGCCAAGTGGAAGGAACCTCGTTTTTCGGAATTTCCATTATTACTACACCAAAATCCTCCCAAAACTTCTCTATGACTACGTCATCTCTTCCACTCTAGAGGAACATACACACTTACAAAATGTTGTATTACGTTCTCCAGCATTAACTTCATAGCTATATCTCTCTTTCTACTGACATTCGTTACCTCTTGTTGTAGCCTATTGTCTACCTGATAGTTATATGATTTCCTTACTTTAATCCATCTCTTAGGCAGGGTTGCTTTAACAATATCATAAATAGTAAAATACGAAAACACATATGCTAAATGTCAAAATATTAAACAAAACCTTACCTTACCGGGTGCTGCCCGCAGCTAGGCGAGGCCTAAAGCCACCGGTGTTTAGGGCGACGGAGAGAGGAACCTTCTGGCTATTCGCGCCGTGCCTAGGAGTAGATATAGGTACCGCCTTCTGTATCTGACCCATGAAGCGAGTCTCTTGCGATGTTGGTCGAGACCCATCGCTTAGGGGAACGGTCTGTTCCCCTACACGATTATCGGGAAAAATATCGTCGTAATATCATTACATTACACAGATTAAACAGCTACGGTAACACTATGGAATGGGGTATATTTAACATGAACTACGTAAGTAGTATATTATTTATTATTAAGAAACAGTAAACTCCAAGTACTCCAACACGTGGTGTTTTCGTGCTTGCATCGGAATTTTGCTTGACTGTAGCACTCTTACGTTCATCTGAAACAGTAATCTAATCTATGAAGTGTTTCTAGGCTTTCACATACAAACTTACAAAGCTACAATCTCACAGACTTTTCCTCTTAATAATATTAGCGTAGTGTGTAGACTATTTTCTTTTGTTCAGAAGTTCATGTAGAGAAGCTATTTAGCAATTTGAATCAAAAGAGCCTATGCAAGGTCCACTTGCTATGTGGGTCGGCAGGGTATGTCAGGTTCCCAGTGATGTTATTCTGCTCTATCACCAGACCCTCAGTAGCTTATTTACAGAAGCTACTTTGTGAAACCTGTCAATAGAACCCAAACATTACTTGTTCAGCTCCATCATCAGACCCTTAAGCATTTCATATAATACAGAAACTTCTAGGTAAACCCTGTCAATGGCACCTTAACACAGAAACAATATACGGGCTTTCTCAAAGTTCCCTACTACGTAGTTTCGCTCTATTATCAGACCCTCAGCATTTCATAAATATGCAGAAACTACCAGGTAAAACCTGTCAATAGAATCAAATCACAGAAAAAATAATGTGCTACCTCAGTCCCCTGAGACGTTGTGTTATGTCCATTTCTCTGAAACAGTAATTTTATGTTTAATAAATCTTCCGATGCTTTCTCGCATGAAGTTTTTTTAAGTTACTGAATAGCAAGGTTAGCTTAAGTTTAGTATCCATGTTTTATGTCGCAGAATAGGTAAATGTAGGTAGGTACAACTATTTAAATATTGGTCTCAGCTTCCCGATGTTTTTTCCTTCAAGTCATATAGTTGTACTCGTAATGTATGCGGCCTCTGCCCAGCAAACTACTTCGTACGCTGCTTGGTACGCGTATTGACTTGGTCAAAATAAAGGGATTTATCCTAACAGCCGTTTATCTGATCTCCGGTCCCCGTAAAGTTCTGCTTCACAATAGTCAGCAACGCACATGAGATATTCCTGAAGTTGTAAGCCTCAATAGACTACTATATTAAGGACTTCCAATCAGAATAAATATGCCATCCTCCTAGCGTTATTCCCGGTTGTGCCCTAACAGCGCAGGGTTCGCTTTGACATATAATCCCAAGATTTGAAATAGGCACTTGTTTTACGAAAGCGACTGCCATCTGGCCTTCCAATTCAGAGGGAAAACTAGACCTTATTGGAATTAGAATGGTTTCCTCACGATGTTTGCTTCACCGAAAATCTAACGGTAAATATTGCGTACGTTCCTAAAAACTCATTGGTACGAGCCGGGATTCTTACCACGACCGCCGCTTGACAGCCGCATAACTGAACCACTAGGCCTACCGTAGAATTTTCTGAATAAATAGGTATATGTATTTATTATATATATCCTTCAATGCACGAAGGCGCGCTGCACTCCATCCTATTAAATACTAAATAAATCAGTATATAGCACCACACGGAATATAGACAGATATGATATGACAGACCTTCAAAATTATAGCGACGAATTATTATTCATCATCTGCCTTTAATATTTGAATGATACACAGAAGAACATGTCAAGTTACTTTCTTTTAAAGTGTGTTTTGAATATCATCCATAACGCGCTTTACATTTTGAGACATATGAAAAAAATGTGACTAGAGAATGTTCCCTCCGAGAACTCTTCATTTGTAGTTGCTAGAGAAAATGGGCTTGCATTTATTCACACTGTATGTGAAACCCAATATTTTTGATCATTAATGCCTACTTTCGTGGTCCGAACCCCTTCAGTTCAGGTGAAAGTTCCTTGTAATTTGGCGTCGCGCAGTATCCTCGGCTCCGTTCGAATGTTAGCAAAACGGGCTTTGCATGGTGTTCATTGTGCATCTTGAAACTGCAATAGTTACATATAATTACTATTTTATTAAATACGAGTTGTAAGTATAATTATTTCAGGAAATTATCATACAAACTTGCAAAGTCGCGCACTCATTAACTTTACTTCCTTATAATTATTATTATTTGCCCACGCGGCTCCACGCGCGTAGGTATTATATTTATATACAAACTGCTCAGCTAGAGTTGCTGCATAAAACGTAGCCTATGTCCCGAAGGTCCATTATTTTATATTACTTACCAGGGAAATATTTGTTTACCATAACATGATACAATTATACATTAGTAAAAAAAAAAAAAATTACATATATTTAAAAAGTTATTACTATAGAAGATAGGTATTATATTGCTACCCATTGAAAGTAAATATATGCATAGGTACTATCGACAAAATTGAATCCTGACCCACTATGGAACCTTGTTACAATTAACTGACATATTAACGTCATATGATCTTACGTATGTTCGCTCATTGTAACAAGGTTCTATGGTGGGTCATGATTCAGTTGGTTCGATAGTACATCTGCGGATAAATTCCAAAAGTGTATGTGAAGCTCCCACTGAGCCAACGTGGGGATTACTCTAGAATTCTTAGTCTTGATTGAGAAACCCTGTGCTTCAAAGAAAGATTAACTGTATTCTTACAAGTATTCTTTTGTATTGATGAAATACTTAGGAATTATAATCGACTAACATCTATCCTGGCATCCACAATTAGAAAACATTAACGTTGGAAATATAAAATGAGTACGGTTATTTAAAATTCTACGAAATAATAAAAACGCAACTCTGTTAAAATAAAACAACGCAATTGTGATTCTTCTGGTGTCGCGAGGATCTAAAGGGGTATACAGCGTGTCTGTTCACTGCTTACCATAAGGCAATCCGTATGCTTGTTTGCCATCGTCGTAATCTGTAGGTAATACATATAACTATACTTACTTTTTTACTAATTATGTTATGACGAGGAAAAGTCTGCGAGGTTGCAGTTTTGTTTGTCGGATAGGCAGACAGACAGACGGACAGAAACATAGTCGGAGACACAGACTCACACACATTTAGGTATGTAGCTATACATACATCGTGGCTGACTTGGCGACATCTCAGCAAATCGACGAACGGTTAATCGGTGTGCGGCACAAGCATTTTTGTACTGAATATGCTTGTGCCGCGGCGTTAGCGGCACACGGACAGACGGACGGACAGACAACAGGAGGACAGACGGACGGACAGACGGACAGACAACAGTTGGACAGACGGACGGACAGACAGACAGATGGACAAACGGACAGACAACAGGCGGACAGACCTATGGACGGATGGACGGACGGACAGACAGACGGAAAGACGGGCGGACAGACGGACGGACAGCAGGCGGACAGACGGATGGAGGGACGGACAGACAACAGGCAGACGAACGGATGGACAGACGGACATACGAATAGACAGTTGGACAGACGGACGGACGGACGGAAAGACGGACAGACAAAGGCGGACAGACGGACGGACGAACGGACGGAAGGGCAGACAACAGGCGGACAGACGGACGGATGGACGGACGGACGAACGGACGGAAGGGCAGACAACAGGCGGACAGACGGACGGATGGACGGACGGACGGACGGACAGACGGATAGACGGGCGCACAGATGGATATGGCGAAAATATAAGGGTTCCTTGTTGACTACGGAACCCTAAAAATGTAAAGCAACCTCGACCCAACAAACATAGCTAAGAACAGTTAACTTTATGCATAGCTTTGAATTCGACTCAACCATCTGGAGAGACAAGACATTCAATTAAATAGTGAAATGAAAAGATTTCTCAAAAAACCCAACTGCTTTTTTCAAATTGTACTTATAGCCTATGTCACTCCCACGATTAAGAGGAATCACCTCATATGTCGAAATCCGTCAAACGCTTTAGGCTGCTGGTGTGCCAAAGAATAAGGTCACATACATACATACATTCGCTCGAAAAACATAACCCTACTCTCCTTCGGCAGTTAGGGTAACAACATACTCAAATCAGTTAATCCGTTTGGAAACTATATAAACTACTATATGTATAATATTAATATATACTATGTCAAAATCTATCAACCCGTTTGGACTGTAGCCCGTGAAATTGCATTTTCTTGTCCACATACATACACACACCTATACGCTCGATGTAGGAGTTTATGTCTGATATGGTATTACTACTTGGTGCCTACTATGTTAGACTATAGTGTTTATGAAAAAAGAAACACGACATGAAACCAAATGAGAGTATTTTTCACAATGTGGCCGGGCTATGCGCATGTGACATGGACGAGGTTGCAAGCCTCAGTGGGGTTTGTTGTCCTCTTACCATCAGACGGGCCATACGGTTACTATTATAAGTATTGAAAATAAGTATCCTTCTTTATTTGTACCTGGTCCCACGGCTCTGTCCGTGTTTTGCAGAGAATTCCCATTTCACGGGGCATAATATGGGTAGGACGTTTTCTGAAAGTTCCACACTAGTGCAAAAAAAAGTGGAGTGGAACATTTGAGAAATCCCACTATGACTCCCGTTCTGCAACAATTCATATTCGATCTATTTATAAGTGTAGGTACGACGGTAGCTAATGGCCATATAAACGCGACGGCGTTTGGTTTTTATACGGGAACGAGACATAGGTAAGTGTTTATTTTTCAATTAGATCTTAGCGGTACGTAAATGCCCTACGACTTACCGTTTGGGCAAAATAAAATGAAATGGTATTGTACCAAGATTCAAGTTTCTTTATTTGGCCAAGTAACAAAATAACGTTACATCTAGCTCTAGAATGATGGTTACTTAGTACTTACCTACTAAGTAAATACACGCAATACAATTGCTCAATGGTTAGCTGGAAGAAATCCCTCTCAGGGATACGCTCGCCTTTGTACATGTATCATCTGTTCTTCAGTTATTGTTTAGTTGTTGTGTTCTGTACCATGTACAATAAAGAATTGACATACATACATACAAACATACATACAAACATACATACATACAATTCATATTGCAGTTGCTACAATATTGTAAAATGAGATTTAATCATCTCAAATATTGATGTATAGATTGTGTAGGTATACCTGTGTGTATGTAAGTACACGCAGTCAGAGAAGACGCCTCACAGCCGGCACAGCTGAATGTTACGTCACTGGCATTTGGACCTGTCTTACTGGCATAGTGTATCCGCCTTACAGAAGATCACAGTCATAACACTACTAACTACTCGATTTATAGGTAGGTGATATATGGTATATATGTATATGGTGTTGTGTGGTGGAGCGTAAAGTCACCAGAACTCCCGACGAAGCGCGGCCGCGGTGTTGAGCGGGTGGGACCAGCATTTGTCTCTAGCTATCAACACAACCAATTTCTTAAACGATATAGGGTCAACAACGCGCTTGTGATTTTTCGCGAGGGTCTACAGGGTGTCATTTTCTGCTTACCAAATGGCAAGCCGTATTGTTTGCCTCCGTCGTAAGCTGAACGTATAATATACATAGTCCAGTTTTGCTCGTAGTCTCACCTGTACGTCTAGCACAACTTGCCGACAAGTCGCTTCGCGCGCGACTGAGCGCCCCCTGTCTTACTTGCACCGTGCAAATTCGAAAGAGGAGGGTAGATCTTTCTAAACTCGCATCGCGGCGCGGCGTCAGTTGTGCTAGCCCCCCTGCTGGTAAGCGCCTGACGACAGAGCCTTAGATACACACACGGTTCAGTAATAACACCTATTCACTCTTGTTTTGAAGGCACCCAAATCATAAATGTCAGTGAAAAATACAAATAACGGGAGCTAATTCCATTATTTAGCAGTTCACATTATACTATTACACATTTATAATATTACTAGCTGCCCGCCAGGTTTCACCCCCGTATTGCACGGAACGCATGTAAATTCGCAGGATACAATATGTCCAACCGGAAAGGAAAGTCAGTCAGTACACAGGTGAAAGAATTTATGAAATCGGACAAGTGCATCCGGAGATTCCCATTACATACAAACTTACAAACTAAAACAAAACAAAGACACAAACCTCAACGACTTTTCCTTTCTATAATATTAGTATAGATAGTACCTAATTGAAGTAAAGATTTGAATAAAAGTGAAAACTAGCTGACCACAAGGCATCAATCGCGTATTGCAAAGAACACAGGCAATCCCGCGGAATAAAATATAGACTATGTGCGTCCCAAAAAATTTTTTTTTTAATCGGTCCCGTAGTGCCGGCGATAACTCATACATACAAACTTAAATCCTGACAAGCTTACAAAGCTCCAATCTCACAGACTTTTCCTCTTTATGATATTAGTATAGACTAGCTGTCCACGCTGCTTCACACGCTAGAAGCTAGGGGCTGATCCATATATTACGTCATCGTTTTTTGTCGATTATTGACCCTCCCCCCCCCTCATCAAACTGTTAATTCTTTGAATGGAACCTCCACGCCTATTAAAATGACTACCGTCATCCAATGGTCAGCCTACGAATGAACTCCCTTCACACAAACTTACATATTCACTAACTTTACCTATTTATGATAAAAATTGTTGTAATACTACGATGATGACAAACAATACTGTCTAGGGAATGCAATCGTGGTCTTGCGAGAACTCGACCATTTTTTAGGAGACTGAGGCTCGTACAACTTTTGCGATATTGAGCGAGATTGAGCGAGGCAGCCTAATCCCTACGATCCTTTTCCGTTGATACAATATAAAATCATAAAATTCGTAGATTAACACGAGATACTCACCAAAATATGTAAATAATCAATTTAGACTTGATTTCACATAAGGATAATAAATTATGCTAGAATATTAAAATATTTGATCACTTGACAAATATTGTATTTATTTCCATATGACATGTGGTGACTGACACGACGTGTCAGAATTTTATTTTTAATGAAATCAAACCTCTTTGTGCTAGAGCAAGACTATCGACTTAGCTGCTATAATACATAATATTATATCAACTGAGATATGTACTACTACAGACATCTAGTGTCCAGTAGAAGAAGTTTATACCATCAATTAGCGTAGCGTTAATTGAGCGTTAGCCCCAACAAATCATTATAATCTTACCCCTGCACGCGTTGGAACAAAGTTGTTATTAATAAAAAATAACGGATATCCTAGCCTATAATGTAGTATACGTCGCTATTGTATACACGTGGGCATCTTTGCACAGTAGCCGATTTTTCATTCACACATATCTTTGATTACTTAATTCCAGCCCTGTAAATATTTCAGCGTCGGTGTTGGTAGCCTAACATAAGATAATTGTCATGTTCTTTGATGTTAAATACCGTTTTACTGATTATACCAATTGGATTTCGTTAATTAACAGTTTTTATGTTTTACATACTTTGGTTAATTACTAGACCCCTGCACGCCGTTCAAGATTGGTCCCATATAATGAAATAATGCCATGGTTAAGACCTTTCAAACGAGATATGTCTCAACTGTATACACTCATGGTACAAAATGCCCATTCTCCTTTCAAAAGTTAAATTGATTTAGTAAATAGATAATAGAGAAGTGGCAGATCAATTCTGACGACCGCTTTAGCCTAGTTGGTAGTGACCCTGGCTACGAAGCAAGAGGTCCTGGGTTCGAATCCCGGTAAGGGCATTTATTTGTGTGGTGAGCACTGAATATTTGTTCCTGGGTCATGGATGTTTTCTATGTATTTAAGTATTTATTTATCTATATAAGTATGTGTATCTTCGTCTAGTACCCATAGTACAAGCTTTGCTTAGTTTGGGACTAGGTCGATTTGTGTGAGATTGTCCGAAAAAAAAAAAAATGTTATGTGTAGTGTTATTCATATGACACTGACATTCATGTGAAGTAGCATGTACTAAATTAATATCGGTTCACTTTACTCAAGCGACATCTGGCGAGCTAGAACATTTGTTGCCTTCATTGATGTATTCTTGGCGTGACAGCCACACGCTTGGCGCTACACGTGCCGTGTGTGAATATGTGAATACAAGTTATACGATAGACAGAGATGCACAGAGTAGGCACGTTTCTAATGCCTAAAGGCCTTTTTTGCTAGGAAGTGCAATTTCTGTACTTGTACTATTACTTATTCTGTGACGTCACAATCTATAAGCGTCATCGTTTCATATGAAGTGGCGTTTTGCGAAAAAGGGACAGAACATACCCCGTTTTAAAACTTTAAACACATAACTTCGTGATTATTTAACCTTTTGCGTTGTTTTTTTCTCCATTTGACTACATTTTTAATCCTTTTTCGAGAAAATATGACATTACTGATTATTTTATTTAGTGTCTACACCCCTATTAAGCTGCGTAAGAATCAGAGCAGCCTCGGGTTGAGGCACGCACGGCTCACCTATTTCGCTCAAGTTCGTACGCGCTCACGCGCTGTGCGCGAGCAGCCCGCGAGCGGCGCGCGGCGAGCCGGCCAGAGGCGGTCTTGTGTCCGTGCTCAAAGGCGCCTCAGTGTGCGTGCCTCGCGTAATTTGGACGTGTATCCGAGCGTGCCGCGGACAGAGCGACACGTTCCGACTTGTTTGTGGGCCAGGCGCGTATGAATTTGAGCAAGTGAATGAGCCATGAGCCGTGCATGTGTAATCGAGTTTGTTCGCAAATTTATGAATACAATTCGGTGAAATATGACAAACGCAGCCGCGGCTGTCATCGTGTCCGACGCCATTTTGAAACGCACAAAGTCGGCTCGCCGCGAGCGCGCTGGCTCATCCGCGCATGTTTATGTGCACCAAATTGGCTCGCGAGCAGCGCGCCGCGCGGGGCGAGCATGCCTTAGGCTGAGCCGCTCAAATTCGTACGCAGCTTTACCGTGAGTTGTGTAGACACTAAATAAAATAATCAGTAACGTCGTATCTAACATCACATTAGAATTCACCATGCTTAAATATAAGTAGAATAAGCCTCAATTACAATAACATTATTTTATTTAATCGTATGGCATACATTGTTTTTGGCCTTTAAAGTTTGTCATAACATTATGTCCCGGATATACATTAAATTCGTAAATATTATATTTAAAAAAAAACCAATATAAACATTACGATCACATAAAAGAATTCAATTAAATTTGTCCGCAAAAAAATCTGTCAGGGAATAGTAACATTTGTCAGTGAGTAATTTACTTAAATTATTTTTAAATATCTTGAGTGGTACCTCAAGATCTTAGAGGCATGAGTAAATTATTATCGACTTAATTTGCTAAGCAGAACACGCTTTTTCGCATAATTGCAGTACGTGAGGACACTATACAAAGATTGTGAGCTCGATAGGTCTGATCAGATCTGTATTGAATACTTCAGACACTTGTTTGAAACTAGTTGGTTTTTTTTTAAACAAATACGAGTATAGCTATTACCGTGACTTGTTAAATAAAAATGAACTCGGTGTCAGTTTTGTGACGATAAGCATTCAGTTTGTATAAAAACTAACTATTTCTGTTTTTATTTATATTAATTTATACACGTTAATCGAAATGTGAAAAAAGTACATTTTCACATAATTTGTATGCTTAAGAGTCCGCAGTAAGCTCGGCCGAATTTCAACTTCCCATACAAACGTAGTTACGCTCTCATTTTAAAACTACGTGTTGGATTGTGACGAAACTTTGCATATACATTGACATGAGGTATATCTATGTCCGTAATTCACAACAAAATTCACACCGGAGCGGACAAATCCACGATGAGGGATAAATACAGGAGTATTTTTTAACTTGTAGGTTGCGATCTCCTGAGAGATCGCGAAGCCGTTTGGAAAGATTCACTGCTACTCTGTTTTTTTTTTAAGTTTAAGTGATATTGATACCAATACTACCTATTACTTACTTCAACTTAATTGACATTGGTATAGGGTTTGCAATCCGGATATCCGGATATCCGAAAGATCCGGATATCCGCCAAATTTCAGATCCGGATGTGACAGGTTGCTGGATCCGGATTTTTCGGATATTACGGATCCTTAAAATGCAATCTCGAAAACCGATAATACGGCTACAAAATGAAGTTTGTACAGAGTCCACGCTAAAAACGGAACGGAATGTTATACTCGTAATGTAGATAATTCTCAATCTCTGTTTTTATTCGCCACTTCTTCATCGCAGACCAGATTATTTTTGTTTTTAATTTATTAGTCACAAAAAATCACAAACTAGTAAAACTGCCGGAGTTTGATGGCGAAAGTTGGCGTTAGATTAAATGCACTAATCTACCGTAGGTACTTAGTAATTATATAAATCCAATATTACTTATACTATATGTACCTACTTACTTACTAAAGACTTAGTTTAGATGTACCTGAGCGTTTCTCAAAAAAAATGCCACTATTATTAATTGTACTTCTATGAATTTTTTGTTAACTATTTCCACTCAGAATCAGGAGCACTTTCGACCCTGGTAGGAAAAAAAACTGTCCCAAAGATATTTTTCTTTTTGTGTTACCATTTACCTTACACTTTGTATGGTGGTAACACAATAGGAAAGTGCAAAAATGTATGGACATTTTGGGACACTTTTTTTCTCCTATTGGGATGGAAAGACATCGTGATTTTGAGTAGAAATAACATAAAAGTTGCAGGAAATTTTCGAAAAAATATAGTGGCATTTTTTTGGAGAAATGCTCACCTAAAGAAATATTTAAGAAGAATATTTGACACAGGAAGTAAAAAGTAAATGCAGCAACAGTACCTACGTTTTGTAATTGTAATACATTTTTAGTATTAGGTCTTGACTTCTAATATGATCATGTACAATTAGAATTAAATAGTGTGCTATATTTATGGCCCGTTCACCGTTTTTGCCATATCTAGACATACCTATAGTCGTATTAGCCTAATGGAATGTCGCTTGCTAAACAAACACCTCTTCCCTTGATTTTCACGATTTCCGTGTTGGCTCTTTTTCCAATCGATTACTGAGTAAGGCGTCCGAGTGATCATGTCAATTTCTTTTACAACCCTATCGAATTAACTGTATACAGGGAGCTCATTGAAATGTATGTACGAGCACCAGGTGCGGAGTTAACGCGACCTGGTTGTAGTTATTCAAGTGACAGCTTTCAGTGACTAAACTAACTTTGTCAGTTAGTTAGTAGTCGTAAGTTAAAAGTTGAAACAAAATAAAGTTTTATACCCCATGATCTCGGGAATGCGTATCTATTTAAAATCTTTCAGGTATATAAATACAGTGGTCAGTCGAGTTCTCCAATATCTATACAGACAACCTTTCAAAAATATCTACACATATGTCTTTTATGTCAGTAACAATAAAGTCTCTGTATACATATTTTTGAATGGTTGTCTGTGTAGATATTGGAGAACTCGACTGTACATTAGCCGTTTTTAGTTTTTTCTTAGTTTCGCCTTACAATTCCTACTTTATACCAAAAAAACCTTGTGGATCCGTTTTATCCGAAAATTAAGTTAAAAATTAATTGTCGCCAGGTACAGTCAGCGTCATATAATTAGTAGCAGCCAGAGTAGCCAAATATTTCGTAACACACCCTTATTCTTACAGTAATAAAGACGAGTACCAAAAAATTTGGCTACCTTGGCTGCTACTAACTATATGACGCTGACTGTACCAGGATTTCACTATACAGGGCGTCCCACGGCGATGCCACATGGAGGGAAAGTACCTTAAATATCATAGATAGCATATTTTGCTGAAAGAAGACTTCATTTTATTTTTAAAACTTAGTAAAGTTGCATTCATACGTTTTTAATTTTTTTTGAAAAAGAAAATGTATGGAAAAAAATTATCGCGTCATTGGAGGAAAAGTACCTTAATTACTGTAAATGAACATCTTACTGAAAGAAGACATTATTTCGATTTAAAAAAACAAGTTGAATTGCATTTTAAATAATTTCATGGTTAAACCGGTAATCGAACCCGCTACACGAGAAAAAAAATACCTTAAGTAGCTTTGTCATACCGATCGAAAGGCTTCAATGTGAGAATAAGTTTAAAAAATAAGTAACTAAGTTTTAAAAATAAAATGAAGTCTTCTTTCAGCAAAATATGCTATCTATGATAGTTAAGGTACTTTCCCTCCATGTGGCATCGCCGTGGGACGCCCTGTATAAACCGCGTACACACTTTCGGGCAACTGCAGTTTCAATCGGCTGCCTCGCGACAAAAAAACATACATTTTTAAAAGCTTTTATTTAACTTGCAATGTATGTAATTTGTTCGGGTGGAATCTTTGAACTCAATTTTGAAGTAGATATCTTCAACCGATTGAGCTGAAATTTTGTATACACGTTTAGTTTGGATGACAATGCACGATAAGGTACGTGACGTCATTCTAAATCCAATATGGCGGACCATCCAAGATGGCGGAATAGTTATTTTTAATGCACTTCTACAATATGGGTATCAAATGAAAGAGCTCATTGAGAGCAACTCAAAAATTAATGTGACGTCATTCTAAATCCAATTTGGCGGACCATCCAAGATGGCGGAATAGTTATTTTTAATGCACTTCTACAATATGGGTATCAAATGAAAGGGCTCGTTGAGAGCAAGTAAAAATAATGTGACGACATTAATTATTTTTTTTTTCGAAATTAACCGGCACCGACGTTGCAACAATGATGCGTTGAATGAGATGAACAGACTAAGATAACTAAAAAGTAAAAATAAATTAATTTTAACTATGAACTTACAACCTCAGTATACACAACTTATATGGCTATAAAATGTGATTGTAAGTTCATATCATAGCTAAAATTTAAAAGGAAAATTTTATTTTCTTTAGAGCATTTAAATACAAGCTTTTTCTTAGTTTCTTTTTGCTTTTAATTTTTCTATTTCCGCCGCAGCCCAAGTTGGCTCTGTTCGGGTTGCACAGGGCGGTTTCACAACGCTTCGGGAGCTCAAAACCGCAAGCCATCCGGTTGCATCTCGGGCACAAAACTACGCGTCATTGCTCTGAATAAGAGAAAAAAAACCGAATCGCTCTAAGAGGGCCGATAATATTTGAGGACTTCCTTTGATTCCTCAAGGATCACCTTTGGCATTTCATTAGTTGGTATTTCAACGGAATCATATCAGAATCTGTGACGTACTTTTATAATTTTAAGTACATAATTGAGGAATTCCAAAAGTTATCTGTGGTCTTCATCATCAATTCCACTCACCAAATTTATGATTGTCGGGTTATAATAGAACATACCGAAATCACTACACGCGTGCCTGATACAATTCAGGAGTTCCCTCAATTCCTTATGGATCCCATCATCCAAGCGGATTTTTGAAAAAATGGGACTAACCTGGAATCATATACTTACAAACAAACAAACAAATTTTGCGAATCGGCTCATAAATAAAGGAGTTGTAAGGTAACATAACATTTTTAAAAAACAACTGAATTGAGAACCTCCTTATTTTTTTGAAGTCTGTTAAAAATCGAAACTGACTAATGACAAAGATTGCGGTTTTTAACGGCGATCGTGTATCACTAAATACGTATTAATAACACTACTGAATGCAGAATGTATTTGTATCGGGTAGGTGCGAGATATATTACGATAAAAACAAATTCTGAAAGTAACAGATTAAGCTTCGACAATAACAAATTACATAACGACTGCGTTGTAAACTCGGTTGCAACGAATTACAACGATTGCAGCAATTTTCCGCTCAAGTGGTCGACCGAGCTGGCAACATCGCATTTTTTATTTTTTTTGTCCATTTCTCTAAATAATTTCTTGATTTATTCCACCATAAGCTCAATAAAGCATGTGTTATGGGTACTAGACGACAGTATCCTTAATAATATTATAAATGCGAAAGTGTGTGTGTGTGTGTTTGTTGGTCCTTCTTTCACGTCGCAACGGAGCGTCGTATTGATGTGATTTTTTGTCTGGAGATAGTTTAGAAGCTGGAGAGTGACATAGGCTACTTTTTCAGCGGGAAAACATCTAATTCCCACGGGAAAATTCAATATGTTACATTTTCCTATAACCACGCGGGCGAAGCCGCGGGCATATCAGTTAGTATTTAATAAATCCGAGGTCGATGTCATCATACAAATATTTGCTCCACTGGGATTCCCACAAGGCTAAACCGCTCGATATTTACAACTAAACTACACTCGCAGTCAAATATTTCGGGTCACCCTAAATTAAATAACTGCAATAGGTTTTTTAAAATATTTAACACTTGTTTTCATTTACATAATATGCTATTTTTTTCAATACCCAACTGTATTAGCAATTTCCTGGATCCTATCATAAAAATATCAATATCCAAAAATCACGATGTTTGCGATATCTTGCTCCGCAACGTTGTTCTTTTTCATGAGTTTTTACAAGTCCGATTTAAACCTGGTAACTTTATATTTTTTACTGTTATTTTAGCAGTTTAGATGTAAAATTAAATAAAGATCATGAAAGGATTAAACAAAACTACAACCTTGCACTATTTTAGGAAATATGACGGTATTTTACCAACCCGTATTCTTTGTCCGCGATTGTAGTAATATTCCGCCCTACAACATTAAAAAGAAAGTGTCAGTTACCTGTAGCCTCTTCAATTGCGTGGAGAGCGACTGATTCTGTGACTGCAGGATCTTTATCCTTCGGATCAGCGTTTGGTTCTCCGCCGAGCACTGTTTTACCCTGCAATCAAATATACACCTTATCACCAAGTCAATGATATAAAGAAAGAAAGAAAAATCATACATAGTATATGCATTCTCTTAAGTTCCCAACGATCTGATTATGATAATTGAAGAACAAAGACATGAAACTTTTAGAGGCGCCAATAAAAACTTTTTTTATAGATACTCGTCGACCTTAATGTTTGAATTAAGACTTCGTACACCAAACTTAAAGCACATACTTTTTACTATGGAGCTTCCAACTTAACATTTCATAACTGTTGAGACAACTAAAATGAAGTTGACCATTATTTGTATTTAACATTAAATGTTTATTAAGCAGAAACGTCCGCTAACGAAATTCCAAATTTCGATAATAGTGGAAAATTGAAAAATTATTCGCCACGAGCGGGATTTGAACCCACAAGATCTGGAATTCGTCCATCACTCACCACCTATGTTTGGTTCCGTTCCGGTTTTTATAATTTATTTGACCAATAGGACGCCGCACAAAAAGCCGTTGGTTGCACTTCGTTTTATTGAAAACGAAGTGCAACCAACGGCTTTTTGTTTGCATACCAAGTTAGTTTAATTAGTATGTATGTATGTATGTAAGCACTTTATTGTACACAATAACAGGTTAAAGAATATACATGTCACACAATAGATCAAAGTACAAAGGCGAACTACCCTATAAGGGATCTCTTCCAGCTAACCTCTGAGCAATTGAGAGGAAGGTAGGTAGACCGAGATAGGCAAACTTATACCATGTACAAAAACAGAGAAAATGAAAACAAAACCTAATAGGTATTAATTCTAGACAAATATTAACATGCCAATATATATATAAATATACAGTATAAAATATAATACACACTATATATATCGCAAATATACAATAAATAAATAAATACTATATTCAACCAATTCACAAGTCGTTGGATTAGTTCAGTGACTCCTAGAAAAAGTATTGTATACAATAGTTATATAATTACCTTTTTAAGTCTCGTACCTTAATTAGGTCACTCAGCAAGCTTCGTGGCCTAAACGTGGTACTCGACTGAAAAAGCATACATTATATAACGATTACATAAAATACTATTAAAATACTGCCGCTCTTATCCTCATAGCATGAACAAATTAAATGCAATATTAAAACTTTTATAACTGATTTTGCAGTCATTGTTAGAAGTAGATCGTCAACAGAAATCTTCGTGACTAAGATAAAACACAAAGGTCACCGAGTGATTCAATATTAATTACCCGACTGCCGAAGCTCCTCTCCTTCGGTTATTTTGATTAGATTACTGTTACTAGAACTCGAGTTTCTATAGTGATAAAGATAATATTTTCCGGACACTTTAATAAAACAAAGGATATTACGTAATAGTTCTCACAAAAGGTTCCGTACCACCGTAATTATCCATACTAATTACTAATCAGTTCAGCGGTTTAAGCTTGAAGAGGTAACAGACTGACAGACAGACAGACAGACAGACAGACAGACACACTTTCGCATTTATTATATTTCTATTACTTTATAGTAAACTTGCAAGTGTCTATTAAGATTTAAAAAATATAGCCCTGAGATTATTTAGAGCCTAGAGAGTATTTTTTACAACACATGTACGTTTGTACAAACTACTATTACTAGGAATTCGCTGCCTGTAGTCTGCTACAGGCAGCGAATTCCTAGTAATAGTAGTTTGTACCATCTGGTTACGGAACTATAAAAAAACCGGACAAGTGCGAGTCTGATCGCACACCTCGGTTCTGTACTTCCTTTTGAGGTACGGAACTCTAAACAGACGTCACATACGTGTTTGTATGATCTTTCATGACTCGCATGCGTCGCGACTCGTGAGATGCTACGCAGTGAAAGTCGGACTGATTGTTCCGCCTGTCTTATTGGACATTGAGCTTGCCCCAAATCAAACCGGTCAGATCCAATTCGCTTTGTCCTGGGTATGTTGTAAAATATAATTACGACATATATGTGTGTTACTAACGAGCGCTTGCAAAATCTTGCGAGGTGGTTCAGATTGCCCTGAGCTGGTTGGGTCAGGCGGTGCGTCTGCTAGTTCCCTCACTGTCGAGGATACGTTTTCGTCCGCGTACCGTAGCGCGCAAAAACTCTCCTTTCGTCAAAGCTCTACACAGCCTTAATGCGCTTCGTGCATCAGCACCGGATGTGGACGTCTTTGGAAGTAAATAGTTGGGGAATTGTGTATCGTGAATGCATAAGGTACTGTGAGATCATGGATAGATGTAATTCTTCTGTCATATTGCAGTATATATAGCATGTGTAATTCAGAGTGAATCTTGTACATAAATGTTTAGCACCCACTATCGAAAGGTTGCCTGGAAGATATTGCTTTTTAGCGCCTGTTCTCTACCACTTAATTTTGTTTTCTACTATACATATACCTACTATTATTAGTGAGCAACAAAGAATATTTGTAGTGTATTGTATTGTATATTTTAAAGTTGTTTAATTTTTTTTTGGAATAGCAAAAGCAAATTAAAGTGTGATGTTTTATAGGGACTAAGTATATAACGTGCCAAAAAACCAAATAAATTTACTTTATAGGAATTAACAAAAAATAACATCCTGTGCATTTAACTGACAAGGTGGTTATCACTTTCTGTCAAGTGAGCGTCCTTGTTTGTCATCAATTACATAATCAAAGAAGTCTTAATTGTTGAATTTTGATAAACTAATTAACAGCGTGTTAATGCTGGGTGTGCTGTGTGTGGCACAGTTTGTTATCCTAATTTTCTCCAAAAACTTGTTATCCTAATTTTCTCTAAAAACATAAAATTTGAATTATACTTAAGTCTACTTCTAAGGACGAGCACTATCAACTCTGAAAGTATTGGTATCTAATTTGGAAGCACTATATATTGGCAAATAGTCAAACCTGTCCTCAAGCCCGTCAACATATTCCTTCTTGCGCTTCCTAGAGTCCTGTGCGGAGATCTTATTCCTGATCTTGCGGCGGATTCTCTTCAGCTCTCTCTCTTCATGCTTGGTGAGCGGGTAGCTGGTCGGGAGGCTGATGCCCTCCTTTGCCAGCAAACGGCGTTCCTCGGAGGTGAGAACGAGACGGGGATAGCCGTTGCGGCCGTCGTTCACTTGGGTTTCTTTGTCGTCGTCGTCGTCGCTGTGGTCAGTGCCGGAGTCGTCTGGAGGAAATGGGGTGATTAGTCAACTGACAGGCATAATGACACCCGTATTTGGGTGAGACCGTCAAAATTAATGTTCTTTTTTGAACCAATGTCTGCTTATGTGTTACGTTTTGTTTTGTGTTGTTCATTACATAAAATGTGTGTTGCACACAATACAAAATGCAGAGATATTGTAAAAAAAAACAACACATTTTCATAGAATGGACAGGCCTCTGCAGGCTTCTTCCATTCAGCCCGAATTGCTGTTGCTCGTCCTACCCTACCGTACCCTACTTTAAAGTTACAATATTTCTTTTATTTCTCTCAGAACCGTTTATGTATAAGATGTAATTTTGAACACAATCTTAACCACTGGAATGTCCATGCCGAATTCAAATTCAACCCAGTTCAGTAATACACTACATTTCCCTATACCTAATTCGTCTCACGCGCACAAATACTTCACGTTGATAGTGACAATGACCTCACGGGCAAATATCGACGAACTGATATTTTTTACTAACGCCCAAGATCTCAAACTGAACTTCGTGATATCATACTTAACGGATACTAAGTACTTGGAGAAGCACATCATAAGTTCATAACGAACAGATAACTGTACTAATATGATTTATTTATGAACATTGCGTAGTATTTAAGTGATTTCGAATACTTTATTCACGAAACAATTTTTTTTCAGCGATAAGGAATCGACTTGGATTGTGTTTCATAACATAAAAAAATGGAGACATAATTAATGCAAAATTAACGCATCGAAAATGGACCCAAAGTCAAATGAACCTGGAGAATTTGATTACATACACAGACAGACACCGGGTCAGACGATACAAAATAAAAGCGTTTAAAATGTAAAGTAATTGATTGATTTTAAAAATCCTAGAAATAATCAGAGCACAACTGTTTGACGTCGCATGAGACTGTTAAGTCACAATTAAATCAACGCCAGAAATCTCAAACATGTCGCGCTTCTAAATCAAGCCAATTGGCTCCAATAACGAAAACGAGGTTACTGCCCTCTAGCTACCAAGGTTCTAAGCTATAAGAATTATTATAATCATATAACGCTTTCGTAACAGTAATTTCACTTACCGCAGTTATTGTTCTCATATTCGTAGTCGTTTCTCGATTCCACTTTGAAGTCATGTCGCTTGCTTTGCGAGAGAAGATTCGCAGCGGCTAATTTGATGTTGGAGGCGTTCTTCAGGTCCGCCGCATTGATGATCTTTATGGATTTCAAGTCTTTCATGTCTTTTATGGTGACGGGCAGGAGTATCGACCTCGGGTTGCCCGCCATGGGGGCAACACGTATAACTTTGCGCTGGGGAGCAACGGATTCTACGGGTTTGCAGTACACTTTAGGAGGCGGGTTGATGACCTGTATGTTGGCGACCTTGAGAGGTTTCTGCGGTTGTGATTTGACGACCAACTGCGGCCTCTGGACGTTGTGAGCGGAGATCTTGATGGATGGTTTTTGGAGTTTCGGCTGCACCACGGCTTGGGGCGTCTGCGAGAGGCGCCGCTTTCGGCCGGCTTTTTCTGCGGACCAGTTTTTTTGTTACATAACGGACTTTGCGAAAGTAATTCTAGATCGTGCACGAAAGTTGTTCGGCGTTGAGAGCGTAGGTACAGTAACATTCACTTGAAGACATGCAATATATAACATGAACAATATTTCATTAATATTATTGAAGGAAAATTGATGAGCATAATTGGTGTATAGTTGTTGATGCAATATTTTATTCAGGTATGTGGAAACTCGTGCACAACGCACAACGAATTAATTTCAGGTTTAACTTTGCCTTTCGGAAATGCGTTCATTTGTATAGTTATCAAAACATACAAACTGATGTCAAGTGCTATTTTTTTTTAAATCTTTATTTAATTTCCTGTAGTAATACATCAATTATTGATATATTAACAAGATCCATCGTATTCATATTATCAGTCTCGATTTAGTAAAGATTTTTATCGCGACAACGCACTCCTCTACCATTTTATCATCATCCAAATTGCTACAAAAACAGAACACCGGGGACTATGTATAATCAGGTGTCTTCAATGAGTCACTGATATAATAAGACATGTGAAGCTCATTGCAATACCTAAGTTTATTTTATAATACAGACGGTACATTTTCCTTATCATGCACACTATAAAATTGAGAAATAAGTAACCATCTTAAGAAATAAATACGTTGTTGAATACCATTTTAACGGCAATTCGTTGAAAGTTGATGACTGCAATCGACAACTATTTTATTTTAGATATCATAATTGCTTATTCCTGCAGTGCGATAGTTGCAATATATAATATAACACTAAGACAAGATTATATATATACATTTAACCAAATGGACATGATTTTGACAGTTTACTCGATTCCTACGAGCTAAACTAAATAGGTTAAGTTTTAAGCTGGATATTGTTAACTGCTGCACTAGTTAACGTCGTCTTCAGATCCGTTTAGTACAGCGAAGCTAATGAGGTTTGCACAACTGAATCATTCTCGGCTAGTGTTTTCACAATGTTGTCACCATTTTATTTCCTTGTTGAGGATTTACATACATCTTCGCGCTTGTAACGGGTTACTCAGACCATGTGCAATTGAATTTTTACTACCCCTTCTGGCAGTTGTTAGTCGCCAGAACGATCAGTCTAAATTCGCTTAATTAAATTTTTCTAATTAATTTATAGCAACAGATACTAGTTTCCGACCTAGATATGGCGGATCACATCGTGAATACAAAATATCATGTTTTCTAAAATGTCGTTTTAAAATGAGAACCGAACTACGTTTGTATGGAGAGTCGAGCGTCCTGGCGACCCTTAAAGATGGAGTAAATGTGATCAATTGCAGTGATAGGTTGCGAGCCAGAACACACTTCAACCCTATATATCTCCTATTACGACACTGTGTTACGGTTATTAATAATAATAAATGTAAATACACAGAAACACAATATCTAAATGTTTAAATACACAAAAACACCCAAGACTTAAAAAAACAAATATTCATGCTCATCACATCACCATCACCTAGCTTCGTTGAAGGGCCATTGGCCACTAAGCTTAAAATCTGACGTGAAACTGAAATAATACCAACAAATCTAACCTACGCTATTCAATTTGAAGTTTCAAGGCCTGCTACATTAAATAAACTACACAAACACTATATTGCACCTTGAAACTCGAAAATTACACAATCAACACCTGTTTAAACTTTCAGCAATGCCATTCCGGCGAGTACTCACCATTTTGGAATGTATTCTTGTTAATGAAGCCAGGTACGACGTTCTGCTCGAAATTGAGCACATCGAAGGTGTCTGTGGAGTTGGAGGCTTCGCTCGAGTCCTGGATGACTACGTCTTGGACGTTGCCCGGGCTGGTCGGTTCCAGGCCCGCGGTGTAGGTTAGGTCTTCGTCGCATGAGTTCTGGATCAGGAACGGGGATAGTTGCTGCTCGAAGTCACTGGAAGAAAAACTTCATTTTAATCTGTGAATCAAATGCTACTAGGTCGATCGCTTTTAACCGAGACGGCGCTAGAGGGGCGTAACTATAGGGTGGTAGGGCGGGCAAAACGCCTCGGTCCCTCAGGCCGAGGGACCACGCGGCCGGAGCGGCCGTGAGCACATGAGGAACCAACCTACCTATCGTTGAAGAAGGGGCCCCCCATCCGATGATTTCGGCACGGTCTCCGTATGGTATAGTTACGCCGCTGCTTTAGCAGATATGTGCTATGCTTGCTATGCTATGTTTTCATACATTTGAAATGTAGCTGTAGCTGGAGCTACGTTTCAAATGTATAGCACATCTCTGGTGGAAAGGCACCCTTATACCCCTGTCCCGTCACTGCTGCCGTCTCAGTTAAACGTTAGAGATACACCCAAATAGGTTTTTAAGTTATTTGGCAGGAACCCAAATTATAAAACGTAGTAGCCCAAATCCTATTGATGTAGGAAGTATTAAATTGTAGAAAAATAGTACCTATTAGATTAGTCTAATCATTAGATAATGGAATAGAAAAAAAGACAAGACAAGGACTTAGACGATAGACAAGCGTAGCGCCGTCATTGGCCTGATAGTCAAAAATATTTACTTTAGAACAACCTGGCTTTACAATAAGAAACGAATGAGATAAGATCAAGTTGAAAACGCGAGTAATAATAATTAACCTTGACTTGATGTAGATAGGTACCAGAGACGTTTTACATAAACAGCGAAACTATTACGTAAACGCATAATGTATAATGAGACGTAGATAAATTGGCACCTAATGACCTATTGTCATTATTTGTAATCAAGTGGGTCTTTAGTTCGGCGATATTTTAATGACGCTCACTAACTAAAAGTAGTGAAGTTTGATTATTGCACAAATAAGACAAAAAAACACTAATCAAAACCGCGTTTAAATACAGGCGTAATGTCGCGAGACCATTACCTACTCCTGTGTGTTAAAGCGGCCTTATTCAGTCTTCCCTTGTCATCGTCCGCAAGTTAAATTAGATCTCAAAGTAGCTATACTGGGTTTGGCTCAGCATTCAAAGAAAGTCGACAACTCGGATGAAGACAAAAAGCGGACGGCCTTCTCGCGGCCTGACCCCCTGACTCAATGGAGTTCCGCTTGTCCGAGACAAATAAGGAGAAAACTGGCAGATAATTATGGACTCTGAAGTCCTTGACTTATTACTTTTTCAACGATTACACATGTCTGTAGATTATACACAAAACCATTCAGTACATGAACCAATTTACATTTAACTAACTACAGCACGGCTATCAAAGGGCGGCCCGTGAGCTGAGTTGCAGCGATATAGACTATCCGTCTCTTTCTTATAAGAATGTTTAGATAAAGACGAATAGTCTATGTGGCCGCGACGCAGCTCGCGGGCCGACCTGTGATAGCCGTGCTGGTGAAATAACCTCAATGTTTTACCAACGAAGCGTTACGCTGGTGTTTAATTATCACTGTACCTATGTTACTTGTAAGTATAGGTACAGTAAGTAATAGATATCGCTTTGAGTATCTACAAATACGACTGTTATAACTCAGTAACGTTTTGCGATAGGAATTCCATTTAATTATACCTAAGTAAGTATTGCCATGCCAATTGCCTACAAGAACTTTGCGCGAATACGTTTTTTAACGCTAGCACAACGCAGAACGAATCAAGTATTTGTGAGTGAAAACAATAGTATTGATTACACGGAATATTCCTATACGGAATCGTGATTGCATTCGACTGCAACTGATATGGAATGTCGTTAAAAATGGGCCATGTTAATACGTTATCTTGTAAAGTAGTAAACCATGCTCGCGACCAAGTCGAAGTTTGGAGCGGGCAAACATGTTTGCCCGGAGCTATTGACATTAAAACCACGAACTCGCAACACGTGGGCTCGCCGGTTGTTTGAATACATTAGTTAAAACTTGAATAAGTTATTAAGTGAGTTTGTTTTCGGGTATTGATTAAGGGAAGGTACAATGATTAACGTATCGAGGGACAAGTAAGGATGGCCTACCATGATAAGCATATGTAGCAGTATAGAGTACTAGCTCCCGCCCGCGACTTCGTCTGCGTGGGCCCGGGATAAAACTATTCTATGTTTTAATCCAGGCTATAAACTATCTTCGTGCAAAATTTCACCCGAATCGGTTGAGCGTTGAGCCGCCTAAGCGTGATTGAGTAACAAACATTACAAACATCTAAACATCCAAACTTTTGCATTTATAATACTAGCTTCTGCCCGCGTAGAATTCGTTAATAGCCTCTATGGCTTTTTAATTATCAAGTCTACTTGATAATTTTAAAAAAAATACCGACGTATTCGGTATATCGGGTGAAGATGGACAAAATGCAAAACACCGAGGGAGTACTAATGCATTCTGAACCACCGACACCGAAGAGGTCAAGAGGTCGTGGCGCAACTATTTCCAACATCTACTCAATAGCCCAACGGTGGACGGGTCTATAACCTGCACCGCGAATGATAACGACGAGGAGGTGGAACCCCTTAATTCTTGCGGATGCGGGTGCAGATGTCAACATTGATGTGGTTTTTCCGCGGCTGCGGATGCGAATGTCTGCAACATTCCAGATTCACTGTTAACGAACACCGCTTATCACGATTACCTACATACGGTATGGTGCAACCCACCCAAGACACGCCGTTGTGACAATATGTCGCACCAAACACCTTTTGGTTAACCTTTGCCTTATTGGTTAGGATCCTATTTTGAAAATTCGAGAAATCCTTCTTTCAGCAAAGGTTATTTCAGCAAAGGTGTGGCGCCAATTTGTGCAATTACGCTAGGAGAGGTAATAATTTCACCAGACTACATCCAATTTCATACGGCACTTAAGACATGGTATTCTATTATGCATTAAAGCTCCGAGAATGCACTTTGATACATGCAGAGAGTAAATTCTATTGCATTTGCATTGAAATGACATGCAGAATCTGTAAACCTGATTGTGGTTTAGTTGCACTGATGCTTTGGAAGTAAATTATCATGAATTATCGTAATTCTGAGGGGTAAATAGGTAACTTTTCGAACGAGGGTTAGCGACAATTTAGCCGTTATTTTCCGATACAAAAAGAGGCGTTTAGATCTACCTGACGCACGTACAATACGTTACGTAATCGACCAGCTGGAGTAAGAGTTTGAATATTTTGTTAGTATTGAAATAGGAAATCAAATGCTGGTTATATTTATATTATCTGGCAACCTAGGCTACAAGTATCTGAAACCTTTTGCCACCTCCCGCCGAGGTTCAATTCACCAGAATGCGGTTGACACCGTTGACAGTGACAACTATATTACCACGGCCAGCATTGTACCACTAGCTTTACGTTGACATGATATTAACGAGTCGACCCTAACGAGACGGAAGAGGACGTGCTATGCGGTTAAGCGGGATGCCATGATTGAAGCTTTCTATCTGCCAAACATCGGTTTTATTAGGCAGAGGGCCTTCTGTACTTCTTATTCTGTGGAAATGTTAATAACTACTTCAATAACTTCAAATGTCACCTGTCAACGGCAATACCAAAGATCACCATCACTTTCCTAGCGTTATTCCCGGTTGTGCCCTGAATGAGCCCGGGGTCAGCTTTGGCACCTAATCCCAAGATTTAGCATAGGCACTAGTTTTACGAAAGCGACATCCATCTGACCTTCCAACTGGGCCTTATTATTAGTATTAGACCGGTTACAATACAAAAGATAACAGCACCGTTTTCAAATAAGTCTCATGATCATGAATGATAACTGCTAAAACTAGACTTCACGACTTCATAAATTACGTGTTTCGATTTCGAAGTCACCAAAATGGACGTAAGCAGATTGGAAAAGTTAGAGTTACTTTCGGTTATAAATACGTACTCAAAACCGATGTTGATCTTGTTGTCGAGTCGGAACATATTTATTTGACCATGACGCAAAGGATAGCAGGACTGAAAGGGCAAGAACAAGTAAGCAATTTTGCGGTTTCCGCAAAACAATGGTACCTATTGCTACGTAAGTATTTATTTGTATCGTGTAAAAAGGCGTACATTTACTTCACGTTACAGAATAACATACATAACTCTATGATAGACATCGATTGGTCTGTACTTTTTCACCTCAGCCTCGAAACTTCCGGAAAAGTACACCCTTCGGCCAAAATTCCTCCTTAAGAGTCCGCAGTAAGTTCGGCCGAATTTCACCTTCCCATACAAACGTAGTTACGCTCTCATTTTAAAACTACGTGTTGGATTATGGCGACTTTGCATATACATTGACACGAGGTATATCTATGTCTATAATTAGTTTATTTGGTTCCAGTGTATAAAACAAACGAAATACAGCAAAAACAAGTTTTGTATGAAAAACTTAAATTCGCTGTATTTTTTTTACTATGGTATCTGAAGAAACATAAACTTATTACAGACATAGATATACCTCATGTCATTATATATGCAAAGTTTCGTTACAATCAAACACGTAGTTTTAAAATGAGAGCGTAACTACGTTTGTATGGAGAATCGAGCTTACTGCGGACTCTTAAAGCGTGCTGCGCAATTAATAGGGTTAGTTGTATAAACAAACAACAAACTATCATGTATAGGTATGTGCTATTCCTTGAAAAAAAGCAACTGTATGATTTCGTGTTCTAATATGAGAAGAAAATTAGGTTGAATTAGGTACCTGTAGGTAGGTGGTAGAGACCTGTTTATTCCACGTATTGTCACAAATTTGATTTAATGTAAGTAATAGAGTTAGTTGGCTTTATTCATCAACATCTCCGTCACAAAGTAGCAGGTTACTTACATTGAAATGTTGATATTACATGAGACATGCGCAAATATAGGTAACACACGTGGCGACCCCGCTATCAGTAGGCCTGATAGCTAACGGCTTCGAAACTTGCGGATTGCGTCAATACCAACCATTTAGTGCAAGTAGACTTTTAATATTAAAACTAGTGCCTGCTGCTCCGCGTCAAACTCCTTAATCTCACAAACTTTAAGCCCCTCTTAAGGGGTCTCCGGGACAAAATGTATGTTATATCCTACCGCGGGACTCAGGCCTCCTCAATACAAAATTTCATCTAAATCCGTTGAGCGGTTTAAGCATCAATCGGTGGCAAACAGGAGGACAGGAGACGAATGCACTTTCGCATCTACACTCGAGAGCAAAAGTTTCGGGTCACTAGCATTTACTTCAATATCTTGAAAACGAATAAAGCTATCGTATTGAAATAAATTGAACCTTATAGACAATTTAATAATCCTTCATTACACGTATAAAAACTTATTGGTTGGCGTGAAGTAATGGCATTAAAAAAGTTATAAACATAATGATCCCTTTTTTTCAAATCAGAACTTCTAATTTTCGCAACTATTTTTGCTTTTGTTTTTGTTCTGTCATAAAATGTATTTATAAGAAGTCTTCTAGGTATCCAATAGTCATTATTAAAGTAGTAATTATGTCACTCACACCTGAGGAATGTACGAGAATCCTCACGATCCTGGAAAATGGAAGCAGTCAGCGAGAAACAGCAAGAATAGTCGGTGTATCGTTGTCTACAGTTCAGCGTATTCGCCAGCGGTTTCTAGAAACTGGTTCAAACCTACGCAGACCAATAACAGGCAGACCCAGGTGTACGACGGCACGGGAAGATCGATATCTAGTCAACTCTATGCTGCGAAATCGGTTTCTTACGGGAACATCACTGACTCATAATTTTTTAGGGCTTGGTAGAAGCAACCCTTCTGCTTGGACTGTAAGACGGCGACTTGCTGAAGGTAATTTGAAACCATTTAGACCCGCAAATGGTCCGAAACTCGAGAGGCACCATCGTATAGCAAGACGAATTTATGGACGCGAACACTCGCATTGGACGATTGAAAATTGGTCAAATGTCGGGTTCTCGGACGAATCAAAATTTATGCTGTATACACACGACGGAAGGGCAAAGGTGTACAGAAGACCAGGAGAAAGATTTATGCAAGCCTGTATTGAAGAAAAGGTGGCATACGGTGGTGGTTCGGTACTCGTGTGGGCTGGAATTTCTGCGGAAAGCCGAACAGAGCTTGTACTGATCGAAAACGGTACTCTTAATGGCGTAAGATACGTGGATGAAATCCTCAACGAGCACGTCGGTCCATTTATGGCAAGACTAGGTGAGAATGCCATCTTTATGCACGATAACGCCCCTCCCCACACTGCTCGTGTAGTGCAAGACTACCTTGATGAGGTGAATATTCGTCCCATGGTGTGGCCAGCACGTAGCCCCGACCTCAACCCGATCGAGCACGCCTGGGACGAGCTCGGACGACGTTTAAGACAACGAGATCCTCCTTTAATTACGCTTCGTGACTTGAAACATGCATTGGTAGAGGAATGGGAGAACATTCCCCAACAGTGTTTCAGAAACTTGGTGTACAGCATGCCGAATCGCATTGCAGCAGTCCAGACAGCACGTGGGGGTAATACCAAGTACTAAACTGTGTTAAAACTACTTGTAAATATAAAAAGTTCAATATTTTCAGTTTTGGTTTTGGAAGCAAAATGACGCCATTTTTAATTTGTCGTTTTAAACATAATAAAATAAATGGTCAGTAGTAAATGTAATGCATTTTATTTTAGTAACATTAAATTGTCTATAAGGTTCAATTTATTTCAATACGATAGCTTTATTCGTTTTCAAGATATTGAAGTAAATGCTAGTGACCCGAAACTTTTGCTCTCGAGTGTATAACCAATATTATATCTATTGAATGAGACTTGCTGAAGAAACCAGTGTAGTGTTCCTTTATTACAAGCCAGCTGAAGATTGAGCATCTTGTTAATTATTAAATCAACGACCCATGATAAAATAATCCATTCAAGTACAGACCTTACTAAGTAAGCTAGAAGATTCAAAATGTAACAACAGCGTTTGCGAATAGTCTATCAACTACAACAATTTGAACTATAGTAGCATAATAAAGCGAGTGGTTTCAATTTGTTAAATTAGTAGCGACACTGAAAAATACTTCGTACAGTCTCGAACGAAATTAAATTTGGTATTTGGAAATTCAATTAAAAATTTAAGGGCGACAGTTAAACATCGATTGTCACCTTTAATTATATAGGGTGTTCGGAATAACGCTGTAGCAACTTAACGAGGCGACAGACTGGACTATTAGAACATGTCTTAGTGCAATCTGTGATAGATTTTTTAAATCGAGTTTATAAACTTTTTTTTTAATTTGTACTAAAAATTGTCATAAAAAAGAAATTTATAACAAAGTATGAAATAAATCAAATTCATCGATGTTTTATTGACAGGGCAATTAATAAATAAACCAATAAAAAAATACGACCCTCCCACTTGCTACACGAGTTTTTTTATCGTTTTGTAGGTCACCATGAGTGGTTTCTGTCAAAAAACTTCATCAGGCTCGATTTAAAGATTGGACTAACACATGTAAAGCCTTCCTAATAGTCCAGTATATCACCTCCTTAAGTTCCTACATCGTTATCCCGAATACCCGGTATAACCGGGGATGGTGTTGATGGATGTTGCTTGATAGAGAGAGAAAACGTTCGAAGCCCGTGACGTCACGATCCTTGAGCTTCATAGTAAACGACAACCGTTCCATATGAAGGTGCGTTTTGCGGTAAAGGGACAGAAAATACCCCAACTTTGCACACTTGTAAGTTATAACTTTGTGACTATTTAACCTCTTGCGTTGCTTTTTTCTCCATGTGACTACAATTTTAATCCTTTTTCGAGAAAACACAACATTATTGATTATTTTATTTAGTGTGTACACTCCTACTGGGCGCCAATATCTGGGTTTCTGAATGCAAATTAATTTTATT
The DNA here is from genome assembly GCA_947049275.1 of Epinotia bilunana. Classification (NCBI taxonomy): domain Eukaryota; kingdom Metazoa; phylum Arthropoda; class Insecta; order Lepidoptera; family Tortricidae; genus Epinotia; species Epinotia bilunana. The sequence goes on along the minus strand of OX346267.1, from coordinate 8,436,664 downwards.
CATTATTTTAACTAAACGGGACTTAATCGCGGAATATTAACTTATTTTCTTATCTCTCTCAGGTCTCCCGACGTTTCGGATGTGTCGCAACATCCATGGTCACGGGGCAGCTCACCTCAGTTTAGTAAAAATAACGTGCGAGAATCGTGAAAATCAACACAATAAATTCAGTTCTTTTAAAAGAAAATTAAAATAATACTTTCCAAGCGTAATGACATAAAAAGAGAATGAATAAATATCAATTCTCTTTTTCAAACAACAGCTTTCTTATTGTTATTTATTTGTGCAAATAAGACTGTGTTCTTGCAGCAACAGTAGGTATTTTGTTTGCGCGGTATGACGTATGTAGGTAACAGTATCATAGACTCATCATTAATACCTATGTAATATACATGATGAGTCTATGGTACTGTGTCTAAAGTGCTCATTAATAAAAAAAGTTAATTAGTACCTCGGTACCTCGTAATGTAACCCATATTTAAAATAAAAAATCAATAAATATTTGGGGACTATCTTACACAAATCGCCCTAGTCCCAAACTAAGCAAAGCTTGTACCATGGGTACTGGACGACGATGTACATCCTTATATAGATAAATAAATACTTAAATACATAGAAAACATCCATGACTCAGGAACAAATATTCGTGCTCCTCACACAAATAAGTGCCCATACCGGGATTCGAACCCGGGACCTCCGGCTTCGTAGGCAGGGTCACTACCAACTAGGCTACAGAGGTCGTAGTTTTTAGTCAAATTTGAGTCATCTTACTATAATGAATGCAAGTTTTTTTTTATTTAGAGTGAGAGTAGCCTACGTAAATGACACATTGTTGATATCTTAAGAGTCCGCAGTAAGCTCGGCCGGATTTCACCTTCCCATACAAACGTAGTTACGCTCTCATTTTAAAACTATTACGTGTTGGATTATGACGAAACTTTGCATATACAATGAGATGAGGTATATCTATGTTTGTAATTATTTTATATGATTCCAGTTTATAAAACAAACGAAATACAGCAAAAACAATTTTTTTATGAAAAACTTAAATTAGCTGTATTTTTTTTACTATGGTATCTGAAGCTAAATATACTAATTACAGACATACATATACCTCATGTCATTGTATATGCAAAGTTTAGTTACAATCCAACACGTAGTTTTAAAATGAGAGCGTAACTACTTTTGTATGGAGAATCGAGCTTACTGCGGACTCTTAAGCACAGTAATATTGCGATCAGTATAATATAGTAAGTATGAGTGGAAGTAGTTCCACAGTTACAAGTGAACACAAAGATTTTAAAAAAACCCAACTGATTTTTTTAAATATTAGCCATGGGGTCCCTATGTCACGATTGTGAGCAATCCAACGACACCTCATATGTCAAAATCCATCAATTTGGACTGTAGCAGGTGAATTCGAATTTTCTTGTCCACATACATACATACGCTCGAAAAACATAACCCTCATTCTGAGCCAGTCGGGCAAAAATGGAGATGCACTCCGTTAAAATTTAAAATCAACCATCTAATCGAAACTTTTTGTATCTGAATGTATCTCGACCTACTCTCATTTGTATCATACTGTTACGTTAGCTTACTCGAGTGCTACGGCAGCCTAGTGGCTCAGGCATGCGGCTGTCGAGCGGTGGTCGTGGGTTCGAATCCCGGCTCGTACCAATGAGTTTTTCGGAACTTATGTGCGGAATATTTACCGTTCGCTTTTCGGTGAAGGAAAATGTGAGGAAACCGGTCTAATCCCAATAAGGTCTAGTTTTCCCTCTGGGTTAACGCACCACGTGCCACTAGGCACCGTAGCTTCTAGCTAAATGGTTTATTTATTATTATTATTTATTAATTTATAAAAAAACTAAAATTAGACATGAATAGTAAGATACATTGCTCCACAAAACTACATCGATAGTTTGACTGTGGAGTCAAAATTACAGTCTCATTTCTCTTTACCATAATATAGTAGTGTCTTAAATATCTACAATGTATGGGTACTCTACATTATTATATTTCTACAGGACATCAATAAGGTATTTTTTTAATCGGTTCTTAAATCAAGCTTTTTTAGGTTCATGAACTTACCTAGATATATTGAATACAAAAAAAAACAATCGATAAGGCCGGTAATTACTGAAGTGTTTTACGCTGACTATTCTCATTGACACATTCTACAACTGTATTTTTATAGTGCAGTGTCCCTGGTGCTGCCGCTGCCGCTGAATCATATTCGACTTTATTCTATTCAAATATAAGGTTCAAACTTAAATGACATAATATGTAAACAAGCGGCAAAAGTGTTTCCGGTCGATGCATTGCGATGTCCTACTTTTGGCACTCCTGATTAGAATATTAACATCCGCATGTTTTAAGCGCGGGTAAATGATCTCCGACTTCCATGTAACGCTTTTTTACAAGCTTTTATTTAGTTTCACCTGTCCCGTTGTCTGTATGTCGGAAACAAATCTTGCAAGTTAAATTTGATCCACTTCCCGGTTTCCGATTGAGTTGCAATTTTGCACGAATATGCAAATCGCGTGACAATGCAATATTATGATGACGTGGAGCTGATCTGATGATGGAGCTGGAAGGTGGCCATAGAAACTCCGTAATAAAACCACATAACCCCATCGAGTTTGGGCTCGTTAGAATCGTCTCAATTAGTAGTTGATGATGGTATACAGAAAAGTACAGTCGGCAATAAAAGCTTGTACCAAAAATGAAATTTTTGACAGAAACTTTTTCATACTACGACGATGGCGAGCAAGCAAACTTCCCCCATCAGGCAGACCCCGTAACCTACGGACGCTTGTGACTTTAGAAGAATCACAAGCCCTGCCGTCCCTTTAGTTGAGGATAAGTTGTATTGATTATTATTATTATTGTTGTTATTAAGTAGCCTAGCGGTTCAGGCATGCGGCTGTCAAGCGGCGGTCGTGGGTTCGAATCCCGGCTCGTAACAATGAGTTTTTCGGAACGTATGTACGGAATATTTACCGTTAACTCTTCGGTGAAGGGAAACATCGTGAGGAAACCGGTCTAATCCCAATCAGCCCCCCTATTCTGTAACTTGTTTTAAGCTCACCTCAACGCTCACCCACAAATATATCTTGTCACCGCGATGCGTGTAACTAAGCGTGGGCAGAGGTCTAGTTTCGTGACGGGTGACCGGCGGGGTGAGCCGCGTTAGCGCTTAGCGAATAACAGCCAAGGTCTTGTTTTCCCACTGGGTCGAGTACCTATGCCAAATCTTGGGTTTAGGTGTCAAAGCGGAACCCGGGCTCTTTTAGGGGCACAACCGGGAATAACGCTAGGAGGATGAGGGTGGTCACATTATGGCTGCGGTCTTCTGTAGGTATAAGCAGAGGGAGGTACTTACATATGAGGGAGATGACGAATTTTACTTCCTTTTATTTTTTAGGCAACTTAAGAGGTTTAAATCCTGTAAATTTTGTTTGAACCACTTCCATGCACAAATGATTATTAATAACATGCATAAATAGGATGAAAAATAAATAACCCGGGTGGTGTCGGCTTAGAATAGCACCACCCCCTTTCTTATAACATTTAGCCGATATTTTATACCAATATTTATCTAAAAGCAGCACTGGATCATAAGTTTCATGTGCTCTGCCTACCCTTATTGGGAATGAAGGCGTGAATCTATGTATATATTTATCCTTACTAATATTATAAATGCGAAAGTGTGTGTGTGTGTGTTTGTTTGTCCTTCTTTCACGTCGCAACGGAGCATCGTATTAATGTGATTTTTTGTCTGGAGATAGTTTAGAGGCTGGAGAGTGACATAGGCTACTTTTTCCAGCGGGAAAACATCTAATTCCCCCGGGAAAATTCAATATATTACATTTTTCTATAACCACGCGGGTGAAGCCGCGGGCATCAGGTAGTGAAAAATAAAATGACGTGAACTGTGTAAAGGGAATCCCATAACACTTGTTATATGAATGAAAATGTTTATAGAAACTTCGTCAATTAAGTACTCAATTCAAGAACTTGCTCCTTTCAAATAAAAAAATTATAATTCATTAATATCATTCTTAAAGATTTTTACCCTTAAATACGAATATCGATTTCTCTGCTATTCACACATGTGTTTGATGACTCTACGAGTAAATCATTCATTTTTAATGATTTTAATGAGGATTCAACTATTCATGAACAGTTCAATGCCAGAATTGTATAAAAACTGTAATGAACCCCGCAATTTAAAAGTTCGAATAACAATGTAGAGGGTTATTAGGTAATGAATGACATGGATATTGTAATGAGTTATTTACATTAGCAAAGTCATTAGCACACGATTCTATTATGAATATTATGATTTTATTAGAAAAGTGACCGAGTTTTTCACAAAGTTTTCAATAAACTGACATATTATTTGATAAATTGCGAACGCATTATCAACCTTATAAAATAGTTTATATTTTCGTCTTCAGTTTTATAGTTTCGTCTCATAAAACCAATACACTAAAAGCGCAACTATTTATTGGCATTATCTTATGTGACTGAGAGAATACGCATATTTACATTCATATAACTACAACGCTGCATTATAAACACAGTGCACAAGTCTAATTAACACTTGGCCTATTTACTAAAGTGACCAAAATTTGTAATTACACCCTTCACATAAAGCCATTCGCATATATTCGTCACTTTGTCTGACTGTACCATCGCGCAGGTTGCCACGTATATCCTGCAACAGGTTCGCGCAGTACGCATGCGTCACGGATAATATGATGAAAGAGTGGCTCTCATTGCAATGCGGATCGATCTGCCACGTAGAAGTATCCTACGTGGCAGGACTATAAAGGATCGTTAGCTGTCTTTATTCATTATGAATTGGGAAATTTTATACGTAAGTTTGTAATTTTGTGTGTCAATTACACTAATAGATTTTTTCTACTCGAGCACTTCTATCCGCCAATTAAATGTCTGACAGCAATATCTAAATCAACTTCATTTGAGTTGGGCTAAGAATATAAGATAACTGTGTACAGAACTAACAGAAATAAAATTTTGACCAATCACGAGGCTCGATTTCCAGAAGACATCAACGCGCAAAAATAAAAATAGCGGTTGGCTGCACTTCGTTTCAGCAGGGCGAATTTCAATAGATACCAAGTTTGTTTAATAAATTATTATTTCCGTTAACTCGTAGAAAAAGTACTGTATGCAATAGTTATATAATTAGCTTTTTTAACTCTCGTGCCTTAATAAGGCCACTCAGCAAGCTTCGTGGCCTAAACGTGGTACTCGCCTGAAAAAGCATACATTATATAACAATTGCATAAACTACTATAGTGTTTCAAATAAAAAACACATTAACCTTTCGCAACTAATCAAGAAATCCAAAAGAGACATTGTGACGCCATCATAATTGTTACAAGAGAGCAAAAGAAAGGAGAAAGTAAAGACTGAAACTTGCATTGACAGCAGACATCATAACACCTAGGGGTTCTTGGCGTTGCGGACACGACAAGGTCGACAACACTCGACACCTTTGGGTGTTCTTGGCGTTCCACGGGTTGAACATTATTTTTAGGTTTGTTTTTATTTTAATCGCATCCTTGAAGGAATTTGACAACATGGTTAGGGGCGAAAAATCGCTCTAGCCTACCTAACCACCTCATTCTTAGAAATAATATTAGTTTTGTCTATAGGTGAGCTCCACCGCCGATACTAAAAAGATCCGTGGAACCAAAATTAAATACAGTTACTGGTCAATTTGTATAAAAAACCGGCAATCAGCATATGGGCAAAACATATCATTCGTTATTTCACTATAGTATTCTCGAATCAAACTGACGGCTGAGATCATAATGCTATCTTTTTCGCACTCGCACGGTCTTAAAGAGCGTATTTCTCTTTTTTATGTTTAGTTTTAGACATTATGCATGTTAGATAGCTGTTTGACATTGTTCCGATTGCTATGACTAATCTTACGTCTCACACTCATCAATATTAATGTTCAAAGAAGGATTTTCTTTTGATGACATGACTGATGCCTCAGTTAGCCTGATTTAAGTTAAAGGAATGGTTTTGAATTCAAACCTGTTGACATTATTATTAACATTATTTATTTTCTAGGGTGTCTTGACATTTAATAATTTGTATCTCTTGTTTAAATTCCTTCTAGATAACGCAATGAAATTATTTCTTTGTAAATTAGACATGTAAAATAAGTTAATTTTAATATACATATATATATATTTATTGTAGTAAATTACTATTTATATGATTGTGTCATTCTAAAGTGCAAATGTTAATTTTAAATGCAATGTATGTTGCTCATGAATAAATAAACGAAATGAAAGTATAACCTTACCTACATTTTCTCTTAGAATCTTTCTGTAAATTCGGTATGTTTGGTGATTGAAAAAAGAACCTTTTTCGGTCAATTGATTTCAATAATGACGACCGCTTTAGCCTAGTTGGTAGTAGTAACGAAGCCTACGAAGCAAGAGGTCCTGAGTTCGAATCCTGGTAAGGGCATTTATTGAGCCTGGACGTTTTCTATGTATTTACGTATTGATTTTATTTTATTTGTTAAATTCAGTGTTATCCTCTATTAAATTTAAAAAAACAACCACTGTTCTAATTAAAACCTGGCAAATTATTTATCTCGAAAAAAATGTATCACATGCAACTGCCGTTAATTTTTCAGATATTTGGGACCTAGCAAAAGCATAACAACGTTTCGTTTCTAATTAAAATTATAAAGTTATGTTTAAATATTTATCTCTAAAGAGGTTAGTGCTTGTTGAGCACTAATCATTGAAGACCAAATATGGCTAGTGTAGTGCTTTAGTGAAGCAGTACATGAAACCATAGTAAATAGTATCCAACAGAACTTCATAATGAATACTTACAACTCAGCAGGGTCACTAGAAAGTCCACTGTCCGAGCACGAGCTGCTGACGGCTCCAGATGTCTGGGGCACATTGTCCGGGCACAGATTGAAATCCGGTAAGGACTCCTCAAGGAAGTTTAGCGACCCTTGCTCCAGGGAGAAGATGTTCTCCAGGAGATCATCCGGACCCTGCCACGGGTCCGCCTGCAACAAAGGTCCACATTATAATGATTTTCAAGCTTTTATTTTTCATAAGTTTCAGTAATAGTTTTCAAAGTAATAGTAAATACAAGTTGCAAATCAAAAATTAAAATTTTGTATACTTAAAACAGTGTTGATTTTTTTATAATATAATAATATGGCTAATGAGAAAACAATAATTTGTGTAATTGTATGTAACAATAATTTTCAATGTTGTTGATTTTAATATTTTTAATACAGTTCCTTTAATGTTTTTTTTTTTATTTCTCCCGACCAAAGTCCCATATCCCGAAAAATATTTCTTTCCTCCCGATATGAGGGTCATTCGATCTGGCAAGCCTATGCATATTTAGAAAATTATTGAAATCAGCACACTAACTCCTTTAATTCTTACAAAGACTTTTAATAGAATATTTATTATCCTACAATTCCTTTAAAGTAAGATGATTTGTTTATGTTCAGTACCGCATAGGGAAAAAACATGTTGAAAGATGTTTGAAAACATGATACAAAGAACTTAATGGCATGTATGATTAATCGTAACTTTGATTCATGAAAGACTAGTCTTACTCATTTCGGAAGCAAATTAAACCTTATCTATCTTAAGTTTAGTTTCAAAGTCCTTTGATTTTTAATAGGGCTTAAGAATTAGGTCAACCATTTGTTGTGAATCAGCTGTTAATGGCATCAGCTGGCTTTATTTGGTTCTCCTGCTACTGGGGGAATACTTGGGACACAATGTATTTAATTATACCAAGACAATATTATGTAGGACATATTTAGTTTTGTAATTGTAATTCCTTGTTTTCTCTATTATGTCTTACTACCAGTGATTGTATATTTTCTTTATTTTAACATAAATTACCATATGTACAAGTGTAAGTAAAGTAAGTTTATATAAATGTATGCTAAATTCATCCATATATGTTGAGCCATTTCTCTATTTAAACATACAAATTAATGATTTATTGAAATACTTGCAATGACCGCAATCAAACCCGCTGGATAAAATATAGCCTATAACCATCCAGAAAGTCCATTCTACATGCAGGTGAAAGATTTTTTTAAATTGGATAAGCAGTTCCGGAGATTACCCATTACATACAAACTAATAAACTTACAAACCTACAATCCCAAAGACCTATCCTCTTTATCAATTGTTTCTTATTATTATTCTTGTTTTTTCATTTTTGCAATGTACGTATTTAGATTTTTGACTTTCATTTATATTATTATTATTCTTATACACTCTGACGATCTTTTTGTGAATTCATGCTCTTTAACTTTCAAAAAATGACGTCAATTTTCAAAATGAAATAAATGAATCGAATCTAATCTAATCTAATATTAGTATAGATTAATAATAAAGAAGTAAAATTGCATTCCTGAAGATGTTCCAGAGGGATTAAAAGAGTGATCAGGATTTGTAGTAAACACCAAGTGCACATGACACATTCATTGGCTAAGGTGCTGCTCACAATCTATAGGTTGTGTGCCTGTTTGCCACCAGCATGGTATATTGTTTGTTAGGGATTTTTGTAACGAGTATAAATATGTAAGTATTAAATATGTGGTTTATCTCAAAATACTTATGAGAAAACATCTTTATGTAATGGTAATTCCCTGTTAATCACAAATAAGTACCAACCAACTTCTTATCTTATCTCATCAATGTATATTTCTTTTTTGTGTGTATTTACGTGAGGGACATCTTTCTGGGATTTTACAGGAAACTTTATTTAAATGAATGTCAATTTTCCTGTTGACTGCATTATAACATAACTCAGGTCAGGCTATCCTGCTACTGTTTTTTATTAAACATAAATGGCACAATGCATCATGCTTTGCTAAATTGAATACCATATGAGGAAACATGGTTTTTTGGAATAAATGCTGTGAAATAAAAATGTGGTAAAGTATGCAACATATTGATTTTTCACAAATATTACTATTTTGCTTTGTTAATGACTATGTTAGTATCAAAATTAAGTTACTTGCATAAATTAATTGTAAATTGGACCCATAATAATGTAATAAAAACAAAGTCAGTTCAGTAAAAGTTTGCATAACAACTTAAGTTATTATTGATAGGATTTCAGATTTTCTATTCCTTGGATGGTACATAAAGAAATGTTCATTTGAGTGCATCTTTTGTAATAGTGGCCAAAAGCATACGACTTTTCAGATTGGAGCAAGTTTATTAAGATCACTTTCATTTTCTAGACATCTGAAAGTCTGTAAGAGAAAGGTGTAAATGTGGCTTCTGAGCAGCTCCTAGTAATAACAATATCAAAATGTGTTTGGCGGCTTCTGGCTTCCTAATAGAGATATCAAGAGGGAAGGCCCATTTGATAAAGCAAGGTAACCAAATCCATATCACAAAGCCACTATAATAACAGACCAAGATAATGATAGATAAAAGTAAATAGCGACAGGTTTGTAGTTAAACTAAGAAAATATTATGTTACCTCAAACAAGGACAATAGGTCCAGTTTCTTATCCATTTTGAACACTTCACTATTACAACATCAAAACTAAAACATGAGTCACTTACAACATAAAAATGTCACAAAACTAGTCTTATCCGTGAAAGACTTATTATAACATCTCACAACATTCACTCGTGTCTGTAACCAGTTGAAGCGATAGGAAAATTATGTCCACTGCTGGATAATCAAATGGCATATGGCAGTGGCCGCATGGTGCCTAGCTGGCAACGTAGGACGATTGTTTACGCAAAACGCCGGTTCGCGCCGCGACCTAACACAGACTGCCTTACCACAGACAATAACACAATGAAGGAATACCCTAATAGTAATTTGATGATTATTAATTACACTAATTAGATAACTTGGAGGTTTGAGTAGCGAGCGGGTCGCGACCGATCTCAGAATGAAATGAACGTAAGTATAACGGTAAAAGTGGGAGCCACGAAAGTCGTCGAGCGAGTGCTAGCCGCGATCACTATTACTCCACCGCGCCTCTCGGACACTCGCGTATTTCGGTTCATATCATACGCTAAAATTGTCTCATTGCCGTATCCAACCTACTCTTGATATGTTATCAACTTCGTAGATTGCAACATACGCGACGGAGATAAAAATAAGGTTAACCTATAACTATAACTTACAATGTAATTATCCTGAAAGTCATCCATTTTATCACTTTTTGCATTCACTTTGACGAGTTCTTGGTCATTTGTTGCGAAAAATTCCATGAATCCGGTGAAATCATCATCAACTTGAGTCATTTTGATCCGTGTTATCGCACTTTAAGGTCATCTTATTGAAGGTAATTTATAGTTAAATCATGATTATTTTATGAATGTAACACAATTATCGCCAAGCAATGCGTTATTTGACAACATTTTTGCATTTCGCATCACAAACAATAATTTATACACAAAACGGAGAATGACATTTGGGAACAACTTCCAACGTGGAATTTGTGACGTCACACGACAGGACACTTTGCGGATTCTGATTGGTCTATTGTTGAAGGAATAGGCTTTATTTGCGCGCCCTCTATTGACAAACTAGAATAATAAGTAGCGTTTCGTTCCATTCCACGCACAGTTCATTTACGTTTGGACACAACGCAACGCTTGAAGAAATGAAATACAATGACAATAAATAAATAGGTATAGTCCAGTCAATGAACTGACAGATTGTATGGAAAAAATGTCAATTTTGGAAATAATTTATAATAGCTTATTTTTTATGTGTAACGGATATATTATCAATTAAATAGTTACCCAGCGACAAAATCCGACAAAATTTCAGACATCAATAAAATGATAAATCAACTTGCTTCTGAAAAGTCAGAAAAAATATTAATAAATATTTTTGGCTTTACTTTTTTTATTATTGAGTCAATGCATGATTCATTGAAATCTACATAATTACTTCCGGGTGGAAAGTTTGTCGGATTCTTTAATAAATCATCTTAGAATAACATTTTAAAATGAAATCAACAAAAAAAACGCTGTTATAAAATAATGTTTTTCAAAACCGTATTTTGCCTGGAGTAGTAGCCCAACCGGCGAAGTATGGAAAAAAAAATTGAATAGTGCGTAGCCCAACCAGCGAAGTATGGAAAAAAAATTGAATAGTGCGTTACCTAGATAAGTATATGTTATAACTGTGCGATACATTGTCGACAGCCCTTGAGTAATGGACGATCGAAGGTAAATGGGGTCAATTAGACAAAATTTTACTTCAGTAGATATGAGTGAATTTACGGAGGAGATTTAATTAAATATCTGTGTCAACCCTGGGGAGTGAACTTGGTAAGGGCCGTGCTCTTAGATTTTAGTGAATTTTAGTACGAAATTGGGAATTCGGGACTTATCTGCGCTACTTAATAGGTACCTATACATCTGCTGGATATGAAGGAAGGAAGAAAGAGCACCTACCTGTATAATGTAAAAAAACCGGCCAAGTGCGTGTCGGGCCACGCGCAGTGTAGGGTTCCGTAGTTGCCTGTCTGTCTTAGTAACATCGACGTGCGGTGCGGTTGCGTCGGCCGAATTTGTACTAAAATTTGCCTTTTCAATTACACATTAAGTTGGTCGACTATTACTCGGTAACTACTTATGCCTACTTGTTCGTGATAGTTTGCCTTTTAAATTCATAATATGTACAATTACCACGATTTCTTTCACATCCCCAGTAGTAGCCATTTAGCCAGCAGGGGGGGGGGACGACGACGACGACGACGACGACGACACGTGACTAACTAAAATTAGGGCTTTAAAGCCCAATATCTCGCAAAAGAATTACTGATTTGAAAAATGGTTTTAGAAAACCCATAATATTTTTGAACGAGATATCCAACGATACCCCACACCATGGGATTGACGAAAAAAAAATTACATCCCCGCTTTAGGTGTAGGGGACGTACCCTAAAAAAAATCTTTCTCCAAATTGTATTGTACTTTCTTGTCGGCGTGATTGATTCATTACTGAGCTGAGGTTACTGAGCTAAGCCGAAAACGGACGGACAGACAGACGGACGGACATGGCGAAATTATAAGGGTTCCTTGTTGACTACGGAACCCTAAAAATGGGCATATAACTATAAAGTATCTATACCTGCTTTATCTTAATTTTGACATAAAAGTAATAGGTAGTTTGTAAGAATACAGGCATCAAATAGTTAAGACCCCATCATTTTTCCATCCCTCGCTAAGAAGGGGGAATAGATTCAATTTTTCTCCAAATCGCTTTGAAGAACCCTAGAGTTATAATAAATATTGCGGTCCATTAGGGTAAGATGCCGGGGGTGAAAGCTCTTAGTATTAACATTGAGGCAGGTACATACATTATGATCTTTTATTGATATTCTTGTAGGCAGCATCCATTTCTATCATTCGAAAGGTTTCTGTACAAACGACAACACTGTTAACTGACCATCATGTGTTTATATAGACCTTATTACAATGCACTTAAGGTGCACCGATGGTCAGTTAGCTGTGTTGTCGATAGTACAGCTAGGTAAGTACTTGTAGTAGTGATATGAGTACAGTCGAGTTCTCCATTATATACACAGACAACCTTTCAAAAATATATATACATAGACTTTATTGTTACTGACATAAGACACATGTGTAGATATTTTTGAAAGGTTGTCTGTATAGATATTGGAGAACTCGACTGTACATTGTGTAGGTAAATAGGTACAGTGTACAGTTAGTGTAACAGGTGCATCGTTTTAAGATAATTAAAGTGCCTAACATATCGAACCTTGCTTGTTCATAAACATGCCAATATAACTTATTTCATGAATATATTTATAACTAGCTTCCACCCGCGACTTCGTCCGCGTGGACCCGGGATAAAAACTATCCGATATTTTAATCCAGGCTATAAACTATCTTCGTGCAAAATTTCATTCAAATCGGTTCAGTTGGTCAATCCTAGTCACTACATCGTCTTCTATTCCACATTTTTCTCTTATTACACAATTTTTTATTCGATCATTCAAACGAGCTCCACACATACTTCTTAACGCTCTCATTTCAACTGCATTCAGTCTAATCTCATGCTTTTTCTGAAATACCCAAGTTTCACTCCCAGACAAATTATAACTCGAAAATAAAGGTAAATAAACGCCTGATGAAATAAATTGGCAAAGATACTCATTGGCAAAAATTCGTAGTCTGGCCAGGGAAAGATGAGCCTTTTTTAGGGTTCCGTAGTCAACAAGGAACCCTTATAGTTTCGCCATGTCCGTGCGGCTTAGCTCAGTGACCCTTACTACTAGAAAGCTGTAATACGGCAAGGTATATACTTAAATCAATCACGCCGACAAAATGTTAGAATTTTTATTCTAATCCAAGATTTTTCTTGAAAAAGTTTTTTTAAGGTTAAGGTTTCTCGTTAAACTCATCCGTGGTTTGTATATCGTTGGATATAGCTTATTCAAAAATATTAAGGGTTTCTAAAAAATATTTTTTTAATTCAGTGTTCTATTCGTGTGATATTGGGCTTTAAGGCAAAAAAAATCTTTGAGTCAAGTGTCCCAACCCCATGCCGGCTAAAAAATTCGTGGCAGCAGTACATATAATAATGAATTTAAAGGGAAAACTGTCACGGCTAAGTAGACATAACTAGTTACCGAGTAATAGTCTGCCAGACTACTTAAAAATGCCAACTTTCGTACAGATTCGGCCGAAACAACCGCACCATTTACTTGGCGCGTGCGTGTCGATGTAACAAATACAAACAGAGGGGCTACCGCAAAACGAAACGAACTTCGTTCGTGTACCTATCTCCTTCTCTGTCGCACTTGCTAGTTCGAGCGTGTAGTATTCCGTAGTAGCCCCCCCGTAGTGTAGTATTCCGTAGTAGTAGCAGCTACTACGGAATACTACACTGCGAGTGGGCCGACACGCATTTGTTTATATGGCAACAGGGCTGTTATTCGCTAAGCGTTAATGCGGCTCAGCCCGCCGTTCACCCGTCACGAAACTAGACCTCTACCTACGCTTGGTTACTACGCATCGCGGTGTCAAGATATATTTGTGGGTGAGCGTACACAGGCTAACGGCGTGATTTTTTAAGAAATCTATGTAAGTAACTTTCACAAATTGGCTTTCCATGTGCGCAAAATTCCCCTTTTCGTTGAATAAACTTGTGTAAACTAGAATAATTTGAGAAAAATGGTTTTGCCAAAGTGTGACGTCACAAACTAATATCTCAAATTATTCTAGTTTATACAAGTTTATTCAAGAAAAAGGGGAATTTCGCGCAAATGGAAAGCAACACAGTGTAAGCTAACGCTGTGCCTCTGTGTCCAGAGGCGCAGCGAGCTATGTGCTGCAACGCGCTTTTGCTGTCTGTAAATATCACGATATTTTTATGTTTTAAGTTAAACGAATACGACATGGCTTCTGAAATTGCAAATAGTTCCGCTGACATAATACATTTCTCTGAAACTATCTTATATGTACTATTTACATTATTTTTAGGATCATGGTATGCGGCCCCTGTGTTACTTACGTCTTTAGATCCGTCTGTATATATTTTGTGCCAGCCACTATATTTCTCATTTAATTCACATAAGACAACGTTTTTCAAGTCTCGGGAATCGTACATTTGCTTGGAGCGTTCAACTAATTCTAAATTACTAGCTATAGTATCCTTTGTATTTATATTTGACACCCATGTATTTAAAGTGAACATTTTGAGAGGGTTTGATGCAGATATTGTTTCAGATTTAATATCACTGTAAATTAATGCCAAAAGAGGTTTTTTCTTTCTATTCCAATACCTATTTTGAATTGACAAATTAATTGTTTTTAAAAGCTCTAAAGTTCTATTATTTAGCAAGGAAAGGCACTTTAAACCATACTTGGTAGCCAAGAAGTTTCTGCGTAAGTACAAGGGTTGTATACCGAGTTCGCTCTCCATCACATGTATTGGTGTCGATCGTATGAAACCTCCAATAATTCTTAGAGCTTGATTTTGTAGCCTATCTAATTTTTCTACATGAGATTTAGCACTACAATCATAAATAAAGCAAGCATAATCAAGCCTACTTCTAATTAACGCTATGTACAGTCTCCTTAGATGCGTAGGGTGTACTCCCCACGATGGCCCCGCTAACACTTTAAGTATGTTTAGATGTTTAGATACTTTAGCCCTTATCTCATTTATGTGGATATTGAAAATAAGCGATTTATCCAACCAGAATCCTAAGTATTTGACTTTTTTTACTGAACTGATTACATCATTCTTATATGTTAGGTCTATGTGTTGTGCTCGGTGCCCTCGGTGAAATAGACAAGTCTTTGTTTTATCGAAAGAAATCTCTAAACCTAGGTTTTCTAAGATAACCCCTATTTTATTAAGTGACACTTGCATATACATGACATTTTCACTTAAATTACGTTATTTGTTATATATCACGAAATCATCCGCGTATTGCGATAATATTACATTTTCAGTATATTGGGCTATTTTATGCGTGACGAGATTGAATATGAGTGGAGACATTGGGTCGCCTTGGGCCAGACCTCTACTACAACGTCTAGTTACATCATGTATGCCTCTTATTTTAAGTTTTCTATTACTAAGGAATTCCCATAAATATTTACAATATTTTGATCCCACAGATATTTCATCCAATGTTGTTACGACACTTTCTACTAAAACATTATTGTAGGCATTATCTATACCAAGAAAGCAGGCGAGGGTTGGCATTTTCTCAGAAAGTCCGATTTGTATATATGTAGTAAGACGGACTAAGGAGTCGATACAGGACTGGCCCCTTCTAAAACCTGTTACAGATTCTGCTAGTATTTTATGTTTTTCGGTGTACCACTCTAATCTCTTAGTTAGCATAGCGTGGAAAATTTTACAAATGCAAGAAATTAAAGATATGGGACGCAATTTGACTTCCGAGTTATTTTGATATCCCTGTTTGGGGATAGGTATCACTTGTATATTGCACCACTGTTCCGGTATATAAGCGTTCAAGAACATACGGTTATATAACATCAATAAATATCTTTTAGCACAAATGGGTAGGTTAAATATCATAGAATAGGTTACGTCATCTTCTCCGGGCGCAGTATCCGTCTTCTTTAAACAATAAATTAATTCATGAAAACTACTCTTTTTCTAACAATTCATTATTTGACTTAAACGTGGGTTTGGGGCGCATGACGAAGTCTGGGGTTAAACTGCAAAGTAACTCCTTTTTTTTTCATCAGACACTGTAAAAGTATTACCTCTAGCACCCTTTGCCCAACGCATTTTTTGCCATACTTCCGACGCAGTGGTAGACTGGCCTAAATCGTTGCAAAATTTGTGCCAGCCCTCATTTTTTGCCCGCCTGATTAGTATTTCACTTTCCAAGTTGACTTTTTCAAATATGTTTAGATTTTGTGGAGTAGGGTTTCTACGAAATATTTTTAACGTAATTATTCTTTACGGAACTCTCGGTGGGCGAGTCCGACTCGCACTAGTCCGGTTTTTTTTAATTTGCCGCTCTTTTCTAAGCTCATCTTTCTCTGGCCAGACTCTAGGTATCCTTTTTTTTGTTCCTTTGGACACTATACGTATTCACTTGCATCGATAGATCGATACTCGCACCGCTTTTGTATCGGTACAATAAGTTGCCGTGTGTAACCGGTCCTTCGTCCTCACACCTCCGCCATAAAGCCTTGGTCTTAAAGCGACCTGCGGCAGTGGTTTTTCTAATTCATTGCGCGTGATCCCAACTAACCACAGTGCGTTGCGCGTCTCGACCGCGCAATGAACAGATAAAACGCTGCCGCAGGTCGCTTAAGACCAAAGTCGTGGCCAAGTCGTAAGAATTATATTATAATTGAGGCGCAGGGTTGCCATTCTTTCTACTCACAAATCCCTAACAAAACGATTACGTTTCGTTATCTACGTTCACCTAGCGTTTGTACCTGTACCTACACAAGTATGTATTTACTCACGAAATTGCTTGCATGCATCATTTAATAGAGGAGGGGTCCAGTAAATTGAAAACGTGTTTCGAATTATCCGGAACATTCATGTAATTATAGTCGGAATAAGGGAGCGTTTCCCTTGAGAACTATAAAGTGAATAGTGGACATTAATCTTAGAGGAACTCTTAACCTATTTGCCACAATGGTAATCTCTGTAGACAGACTGACATCTTATCCCGTGTTAAAGGATAGAAACTAAGTATCTTCCGTGTTAGTAGTACCTTCTGAATAAATAAAAAGGGTTTTAGAAAGTGTAACTCAAGCCCTTTCATAATATATGATACCCCACGTACCTAATCTATTAACTAGACCAAAGAGAACCACTACGTTCTTAGCTATATATAGAAAAGTCCTCTGTGGTTCTTAGAGACCGGACTTCGAACAGGTTTTGGATGACAGTGACATTGTCATTTCATTTCGACATGAAAACTCATTCATCATTTAGGCTTCTCACAGACTGGCGCGGCCTGGCCGCGGCAGTCAATAGTATCTAAACTTCGCGTTTTTTTTCTACGCTACCATTATCTTCCCATTTTGTGGAGTTACATTTGGTAGGATTTGTGGTATGAGGAGTGGCAATACCAAAGTAACTTTGTCTTTGGTCAATAACGGGCTAGCGGCCATATTTTGGTCAGGTTGTTGTCATCTGTGCGTCGAACTGGAAGGGTGCACTTTTTTCGCGTCACCGTTTTTTTAAGATTTCAAGGTAAGTTTATGTTTCAAATCTGTAATTTTGTTATTGTGCCTCATACCGTTAAGTGAGAGTAATTATTCCAGGCTCTAAAGGCCCCGATACAAAGCTTATTTATTGAAATATTTTCGTTTTATATGATTTCGCGCTACTAAACGACACCGGTGGCGCGAAATTACGAATAATGGAGCATGCACACATAGTATTTCGCGTTTTTGGGTGTTCTCGTTTTCTTTTGACAAGGTTTGCAAAGCAAAGGCGGCAAATTCAAATATTTTACGTAAATAGTGCCATACACATTTTGGCGCGTGGCTTGCTAGGTTTTTGTAAAAATACGTTTATATTCAAAGTAATACAAAATTTGTTTTCCGTCTTATTCGAAACCTAGATAGGTATACTGTTTATAATTCTGAATATTCTGATAAACCACATGCATGCATAATTGTGGTAATTCATCTAATTTCACTATTTATTAAGTGTCTACATTATATTAAAACACAACAAGTCAACTATCTTTATGAAATTTGGTAAGTATGTAATTGATAAAGGCGCATCTTGAGTACTAGGAGTACAATCAGTGCAGTGATTTAGGAGATGTTAAGATGATTAAGAGAGAGTAGAGTTTGAGACTTGCACTGTTCAATAAGTTGACGGGTGTATGTATGTCAGTAAACGCTCTTTTGTGCATAATCACAAATAGCAAAAAGATAAGGACATACACACACTTGTGAAAATTGGAACACGTGTTTTAGAAACCCTCCTAGACGAACAGTATATGAATAAATACTGCTTATATCTAACAATATTACTACAAGCATAGAGAATGAAATTGATAACCTCGCTTTTTTGAGTTCTTTTAAAAAATATTGTTGATGTATAAACTCCTTATCAAGTTTACGTTACTTTTTCGCGTCACTTTACGCCACCAGCGGGTAAAAGTAGCGCGAAAAATGTACGCTACCTCTACGCCATTTGTTCCAAAATTTACGGCCTGACCCACATATTAAAGTCTAATACGGAAGTAAGTCGTGCCAACATAACGGCTCGATAGGGATGTAGTATAGATATCTATAATTTAGTACCCAACGCTATCGATATCGATAAAATATGATTGGGGACGTCGTCGGGTTCACAGCATGAACAGAAAATTATTTTACTATGTATATCGACACTAGACACTGCTCAAAGAGCTCGCGAAGAGTGTCGTGGAAGCAAGTGGTGACCCTATCTGGCGCAGCGGAACAGCATTGCTATCCAGCGTGGCAATGTCACCAGCCTTATGGGCACCTTGCCGCACGGCACAGATCTAGAGCCGGTTTTAAGGGTTCCATAGTCAACAAGGAACCCTTATAGTTTCGCCATGTCCGTCCGGCCGTCTTCGGCTTAGCTCAGTAACCATTACTACTAGAAAACTGTAATTCGGCATGGGTATCTAACTAAATAAATAATATACAAATGTTGCTCGTTTAATACTAGTTAGGTACAGTCGATGTAAAAGACATGTTAGCATTGTCCGTCTTATTACAAAGGAATAAGAACAAATCTCTGTAAGTAGGTACAGTATAGTTAGATGGTCACTTTTCAATACTTTGAAGGACAAATTCTCCTAATGGCTCCGATACATGATGGCCCATCCTATGGCCCAGCGCTATGGCCATGCGATGGTTGAACGCCACTACACGATGGCGACATTCAGTTGTGATCGAATCGTTTTGCGAGATGGACGTCGAAGCGTTAGCCGCTGCGGCAATTTACCTAATATTTACATATTGCGCTTTCTCGCCGATATAATTCCAAAAACTTTATTGTTTCGCGTTGAGGCCACTTACATTTCATTTCATTTATTTATTCATAACAATGGATATTGTGTTGAACATATATAGGTAAAATTACATTAATTACACAAATTACATAAGAACAAATTCCCTTCTCATTATCAGGTAACAATGTCAAAATTAAAAATAAGATTATATTATATTATGATATAAGTAACAATAATTATTTTACACAAATTACATAATGGTGTCATGATTAAAAATACGTTAATTAACCCTAATTTACAATTGATCTTGCACGAATTCTGCTATGGAATAGTACGATTTTTTCAAAAGATACTGTTTCAGTCTCGCATTGAGCATTTTGCTATTCCAGATAGATTTAAACTCCGTACTAATTAATACTACACGTCATTTTCGATTAAAAAAATACACAGCACGAACGTCCACACTCAACCGCGGTCGACCGCGCACTGCGGAATGGCGCACGTGTAGATGCATACCGCCATCGTTGGCCCACTCCCTTTAATGTGCGGCCGAAAAACCGACACCGCGGCCATCCTATCGCCTTCCCGCCGCGCCATAAACCATCCGACACCACTACCCTCTCTACACGCTGCACCAGCCTAGTGGGCCAGCAGGATGGCCCATCGTGTGGAGCGGCCATAACAGGTTGAGTTTGGGCAGCTAAAAAAAATAAGTGTCTGTTATTTTAGACTACTCAATAACACATATGAACATAAATCAAATTGGAGCCGGACAGTTGGGTACCTTTCCTTGTAAGTTAAATCAAAATAATTTACCTATGAACTGATTTCCAAGAGCAAATGCGTTGATTATCAGAGAAAAAAACCGAATCGCTGTATGTGGCCCGATAATATTTGAGGACTTCCATCGATTCCACAAGGATCACCTTTGGCACTTCATTAGTGCTATTTCAACGGAATCTAATCAGAATCTGTGACGTACTATTGTACTTTTAAGTACATAATTGAGGAATTCCATAAGTCATCTGTGGTCTTCGTCATCAATTCCACTCCACCAAATTTATGATTTCCGGGTGTAAATACACGAGTTATAATAGAAAATACCAAAATCACTACACGCGTGCTCATGGATCCCGTCATTCAACTGGATTTTTGAAAAAAATGGGTACAACTTGGAAGCATATACTTACAAACTGGACGAATCGGCTCATAAATAACGGAGGTCTGAGGTAACAAACATTGAAAAAAAAAAAAAAAAACAAGCGAATTGAGAACCTTCTCTTTTTTTGAATTCGGTTAAATAAGCCCGAGGCATTGTAAAATAAATCATGCAAGAATAACGTAATTTTTTTTTTAAACTAGCTGCTGCCCGCGCCTGTCCACGTGGAACTCTTTTATGTAGCTCTATAAAAAAATCACCCCCCATTTTACCCCCGTGTCGGACCACGCACAACGAAGGGTGCCTATTAAGAAGGTCGTATCGTTACTGAAATCTTACTTACGCACTTACGTCCTTTTCTTTAAGGAATGCAGTTTTTAGAAATATCTCGAAAACCTTTGAACCGATCTTGTTCAAAACAATTTTCGCTGAAAGAATTTAATAAGCCCTATGTCCATGATTTTTTTCATATTTTTAAAATACACGGTTCAAATATTAGAGGGGTTGGGGGGGGGGGACGACGACACAATTTTAGTGACTTTCGGGGCGATTATCTCCGACTCTATTCACTTTATCAAAAAAAATGCTGAGAAACCTATTTATTTTGAAAGGCCTATCGATTGATTTCTCCACAACCGTTTTCTGAAGCATGTGGCCATATCAGAGAACCAGTATGGATTTACAGCCTCAAGATCAACTACGGATGCAATACAAACAGTACGAATACTCATGGAAAAAGGCCGTAGCAACCATGAAGACCTGCACCTAGTCTTCATAGACCTCGAGAAGGCATTCGACAGGGTGCCGCGAAAACTAGTATGGCAAGCTCTGAGATCGCAAAGAATACCTGAGTGCTACATATCATTGGTACAGGATATGTATGACAACGTAAGCACACGAGTGAGAAGCCTAGCTGGTACGAGCAATCCCTTCGAGGTCAAAGTTGGCGTGCATCAAGGATCTGCCCTTAGTCCACTGCTGTTTAATATTGTCATGGACTACCTCACCAGAGACATCCAGTCCCCCCTACCATGGTGCCTGCTGTATGCAGACGACGTTGTCCTCAATGACAAATGCGCGGAACAACTGCAACATACCCTAGAGCTATGGAGGCACGCCCTGGAATCGAACGGCTTAAGGATTAGTAGAAGCAAAACGGAGTACCTGCCATGCCACTATGGCCTCACGCAGCAGACATCACCCACTATCAGCATCGATGGACACCCAGTACCGAAAGTAAGCCAGTTTAAATACCTGGGCTCGATCCTGTCCGCGGACGCAAATGTGGACATGGACGTTACACATAGGGTAAACGTAGCTTGGATAAGGTGGAGGGCGCTCACGGGTGTGCTCTGCGACCGCCGTATGCCGATAAAGACCAAAGGCAAGGTCTACAAAACAGCTGTGAGACCTGCTATGGTGTACGGTGCCGAATGCTGGGCGATTAAATAGGCGCATGAACAAAAACTCCATGTCAATGAGATGAAGATGCTGAGATGGGCGGCCGTTGTTACGAGACTCGATAAAGTGCGTAACGAACACATCAGAGGAAGCTACAAGGTCGCCCCCATCGCTGAGAAGGTCAAGGAATCTCGCATGAGATGGTACGGGCATGTTATGAGACGCGACGAAGGCCATGTCGTGAAGAAAGCCCTCGCATTACCGGACAACAAGAGAGGCAGAGGTCGCCCGCTTGCTACGTGGTGGTCCACCATATCAAAGGACTTGAAACAAGCCCAGGTGAATATACAGACAACCCAGGATCGCCCAACCTGGCGCATGAGAATGAGGAGGGCCGACCCCAAATAATGGGAAGAGGCACAGAAAGAAGAAGAAGAAGAAGAAGAAGAAGAAGATTGATATGCCACTCGGGGGCTTGTAATGAATTTTTTTTTTACTTTCAGTTTTATGTACGGAGTGTACCCCTAAAATTTTTTTTTTTGTAATTTTATTACAAAACTGTAGCGGCTAACAAAATACACCTATCCTCAAAATTGTATTCAAATACACCTAAGCTTTCGAGTAAAATGCCTGTGACATACGGACGGACAGACAGACAGACAGACAGACAGACAGACAGACAGACAGACAGATAGACAGACATGACGAATCCATAAGGGTTCCGTTTTTTGCCATTTGGCTACGGAACCCTAATAAAAACTATCCTGTACCAAATTTCATCTTAATCGGTTCAGCGGTTTACACGCTTAAACCGGTTAAAGAGGCAGACAGGCAGACATAGACAGACAGATAGACTGACACACACACTTTCGAATTTTTAATATTAGTATGGATAGTATAGATATTGTTTTCCGCTTAATCAATGTAGATTGAGAGTAGGGTTGCCATATCTAAAATTTGGCAACCAGGACAAGACGCGTGAAAACCCCGGATTTTGGAGCCCAGAACCCGGACATGTCAACGGGTTTTTAGGAAACTTAGTACTTATAATCAAAAACAGTTTAAAATGCCATAAACACGCGCGGCGGCCCAAGACTTCAAATTTTTAAACCCGGACTACAAATGAAACCCCGCCCGGACGCTCCCCGGACGCTTTTTAAACTAGGACAAATCCGGGGAAACCCGGACGGATGGTTACCCTAATTGAGAGACTTCACGAGGAAAACGAGGCAATATAGAAGGCGATCAAGTTACAATTTAATCTGGCAATACTCGGTGATATCGAGTTACGAAGTAATTTCGGATCGCAGGATTCAGGCCTTGGCTGCAGTATCATGGTTTCCATTGTTAGCAGACAATGCCCATTCAGTGAGATAACTGACGTATCGCCGATCGTCACTGCATTCATTTTGATAATATTATTGTTGATCATGGCCGAACTTGTGTCACGATTAGCAGAGTTCAAATGTTGCTAATGATAACATAAATAAATCAAACAAATCATAAATCTCTTTGTCGCTCGAACCAGCAAGTGCGACAGAGAGGCCTCCTCTCAACTTCATTTCATTACCCACTAGGCTAACCAAGCGTCAAGCTAGACATGTTTGAATAAATGAAACTTCACTGTGCTGTCCGTCAGCCGGTCTCGCCGGACTTCTTTTTACTTACTTACTAATATTATCTATAGAGATAAAGTTTGTCGGTTTGTAGCTTAGTAAATTAGGGGGTAATGACGGAAAAGAAAAGTATTCATCCGATTTTAAAATTTCTCTCACTGCCCAAACCCAAGACTACAGTCCCTCCCCGATTCTACAAATCTATATAGCGAGGTGTAGGTTATCGTTCGGAGGGATTAGCGCCATCTTGCGTGACGCTGGTACACTAGTTTATCTATATAGATTGTTTTTTTATAAATTTGTGAGGGGAGGACGCCCAGTTTTGGCAGCGATTGACAACCTTTCTCCATTCAAATTTACTGTATCATGGGTAGCCAAATAGACCGGCGATACACTTAGAATGATCTGACTGATATTGATTAAGAAAACGGTGAAATGGCATCATATCGGAACGTAAATATGTAAATAATATATTTATATACCTATAATTCCAGAGGTCGGAATTTTCGTGGCACTTTTGAGCTGTCATAGGGACTTCTCGTTTATCGACTACCGATATTCATAATTATATCGATAAATTATAGAACACAACATATGAAACAAGATTAAAAGTAGAGGTAAACAACAGGCAGTCTTACCGCTAAAGAGCGATCTCTTTTAGATAACTTTTGAGTGGCGGAAATTGTTAAATAGAGATTTGCAATGAAAACAATGAACGTTAATAGTTAACAATTTTAAATTGAATCAGTTCAGTTCAATAATTACTTTTACTTTATTTACTTTAATTACTTTTTCAACACAATTGGTCGTAACGTACCTCTTATTGTGTCGCTTTTAGGCTCATAATCCTGGATATTAAACACGCGTGTTTTATAACATTACGACACTTGTGTGTTATGGTTATATCCCGATTAAGTCAGGTTGGCACCTTGCAGCAAGATGTATGCATGCACACCGTGCATTCTTAAATTAACCGGGTTGTACAGAATGTACAGCTTTTTTTAATTCTCGGCAAATGGATTCTTACTCGACTAAACAAATTAAATCCTTTTTATTAAATAATTGACTATTTCTTTTTGGATATGATATAAAAACGTTTAATTTAGTAAAACTATTCACTTTTGATAACATCTTAACATTAATTAATAAAGATAACATTTTAAAACGAAAATATTTATTTAATTTTGTATTGGCTGTTTAGAGATTTCATCTCATGCGCGCGCACTGCGCAAACTTCACGAAAAAAAACTGTTGCGCGCCATTTTAGGTTATTTCACAGATATTTGTAAACATTGTCAATGCGTGTTTGGCTATTAACAAAAATGTTGACTCGTGGTGACTAGAAAAGTGGTAAAAAGAATGGACGCCACTGGAAATTCTTGGCGATGTATATCATCATGTGAGTAAAAACCTGTTGTCATCAATAAGTAAAGAAAATAACTTGGCAGGCCTATAAAATTTTCATCTTATGAAAAGGATTTTTTCCTCGCAAAATGTGTTGAGAAACGTCGTATGAAACGCGTGAGCTTTGATAATTACATCCTCGGCTCTCTTATCACGCTCACCTGCGGCTCGCGTTATAATTCCGCCTCTGATGTAATTATCAACATACCTCACTTGTATCACAATGTACTAATAAGAAACAATAAAATATTATTATTTTAACTTCTTTTTATAATTTCCTAGAATTTGACGACGACCGGTTAGCCTAGTGGGTAGTGACGCTGCCTACGAAGCTGAAGGTCCTGGGTTCGAATCCCGGTAAGGGCAAATATTTGTGTGATGAGCATAAATATTTGTTTCTGAGTCATGGATGTTTTTCTATGTATTTAAGTATTTATATCTATTATATATATATTATCGTCGTCTAGTACCCATAACACAAGCCTTACTGAGCTTACTATGGGACTAGGCCGATTTGTGTAAGATTGTCCCTTTATATTTATTTATTATTTATTTATTATTTATTAATTGAGATGAGCCCAATCGCGATAAGACTGCATGTTGTTTACCCATCACTCGTAATCATATTTTACATATATTGTATTCTGTATTTATCGATATACATATGTATAATCGGAAGTAGATAAACGAGAAGTCCCTATGACAGCTCAAAAGTGCCACGAAAATTCCGACCTCTGCCTATAACAAACCAGTTTTCTTTATTTCTGTGTTATTTTCATATCCTGCACCAGATATGATTATTTTCTGTTTGACCTAAAGATTGACTGGTAGAAAATGCCTTATGGCATTAAGTACGCCTTTAATATACGTAAGTTGTTTAAATAAATAAATCAACCTCTATCACATTATATGTATGTGTGATTTGCCACGTACAATAGGGGTGTAGACACCAAATAAAATAACCAAGAATGTTGAATTTTCCCGAAAAAGGATAAAAATATTGTCAAATGGAGAAAAAAGTAAAGTAGGGAATTAAATAATCACAAAGTTACAAATGTCCAACGTTTTAAGAGGGAGTATATTCTGTTCCTTTACCGCAAAACGCACCGTCATATCAAAACGATTGTCATTTACTATGACGCTCGCAGGATATCTGGATTTTCATCACGAGGCATATTTTTTGGCCTTCGTTCTTTTGGAGTACTTACCTAATAATACATGTTGAGTCTAAACCGGTATTCTTGAAGCTGAATAAAGGAGCGAGCGTACATTATCACCTAGAATACACAGTTTTAGCCTAAGCTACTTATCTAATATCATGATTCATGGAGCTGACGCTTCGTAAATCACCATATTTACGAGGCTAGCACTTATGAGTTATGAGAGGAGTTCGGCTGCCCTTTTGTACTGGTATCGGTACCTACATTATCGTAAGGATCACAAAGAGCCGTGCCACGAAGGACGAATAAGATTATTTTTTGAAGTGAAAACTTCTTTAGCGGCGGCGCTGTGCACTTTTTGGGATGGGGAAAAATTGTTAAACACGCCACAGATTTCGATTGGTCACGCAACCGTAAGATGCGTAAGGCGAGAGATTCGGGACGAGGCTCGGGGGGGGGGGGGGGGACTGATGCCCTTTTTTTATCCTACCTATCTTTCCAAGTTGGCCCCCGAAGGGGCCCTTAATTAATTACCTATAGCTATAATACCTTAAAATCGAATAAACGAGAAACACCGCAGGGCGCGCAATCGACACCACACCTTAAGTGCAGTGATAACAATAACGCGCCCTGCGGCGCACAGGCCACGCCCCCCGCCCCGCCACAGCCAGCCGCCATGCAGCAGCACAAGGCGAAGCGAGAGAGCGCGAGCCGTAGGCGAGACAGCATATAGCCGTTCGACCCAGACATAATATACAAACTTAAATCTAACGTGCAAACCATGCACTATAAAACTAAGTAATGTAAGGGGACCGATGCCGTAGTACGACACTGGCTGTGCCATTCGAGTTAGCAAAAAAAAGGGCGCAAACGCCATGCAATCCGCGGCGCTTACCCGTTCGGCCGACACACAATAAGTTCTCACGCGCTAATTTGCAAGTGAAAAGAAGTTTACTTCTGTCGCTACGGTATTCGTCGATTCGAGATGTCAACATATTCAAGTTTTCACTCTTTTTTCTCTGTTACTCGTTTGAAGATTTGTCCACTCTGTACGCATGAACCCGCGACCCAAAGGGACACGCCGGGGGAGAAGGACGAATAAGAACGACACGTTTGATGTTTTCCCAAAATATTTAGGCCTAATCTAGTACCTATAGTCTCTTCTGCTCGGAGCGATAAAATTATAAATTTTTCCCTTTAAATTGAAATCTAAATTCCCTTTGATGTAAACCTTTTTGTTAAATCGAATTGTTTATCAATTGTTGTTCCACGGATAAAATAAATATTTATAGCTGTCAGAATACGAGCCGCTATCTGTGACCGCTATCACCCCGTATTTTCGTGGATATAATGTAATCCCAAAATCGCGAGTGACTGACTTAAACGGTGCGTGTGAATAAAATACAATCGATTATTAAAAATAAAAAAATATGTCTGTGCAACAAAACCCACAACCATACAGTGTAGCCAAGGTCGACGGTCTTCCCCGCCTGTCGAAAAGGGTCACGGAAGTTATCGGGGCCGCGTGTGTCTTCCGTGGCGGAGGCACCCTCGACTACCGACCCCGAGGTCCGTCTCGGTCTATTGAACGGTGTCAGCCAGTGACGGACGCTCTATCTTGTCACTTATCGTGTGATAAGGGGCCAGACCATGCTACGGGGTCAGGTGAGCTTGAAACAGCAAGGAAACTTCAGTGCTTTCACTTTGAGACCTGGAATCCTTTGCCTGATTTCGGCCTTTGCGGTTAGAAATAGCACATGACCCAGTTATCCCTCGACGAATGGGTACCTGGTTAGAATGAGGCCCGGTGCAAATAATGACGGTCGTGCCAGCATTTATAATTGTCAAGAAGAATTAGGGGTAAGTTGTCTTTATGTCTATATAGAGCTCAATCTAGTGTCCATTTCAAGTGCGCAACTGCCGCATGCAAAGACTTATCTAATAGTCGGGAACGCAGATTGCTAAACTTGCTATTGCATACGGTGGCGCGCAGCGGAAAGAGGATATAGGGAGTTAGCAATACTTAATATACTCGTAAAAGATGCACGTACCTACCTACATACTTAGAAACAATACTTTCGGGATTACCAAAACTGCTCTTATCAGAGCAATCAGCTGTTCGCTGTTCTCTGAGTTGTCAATCTATTTGTACAAACTACACGTCAATCTTCTCTATGTCTAAAAATACAGTACACTTTTATGCTCACCAAGAATGATCAACACGTACGTGATGCTTAACTTAGATATTAAGTAGCTTTGAATTTAAACTTTCGTGACACATGTTGAAACAATGCTAACAATTACACGTATTAAATGTCGTAGTGACCGGCGACATGTTTCGAACTCTTCGGGAGTTCTTCTTCAGGATGAGTGTTTTCGCGGATTCAAGCGACATCGCCGCGAAAACACTCATCCTGAAAAAAAAAACCCCAAAGATTTCGAAACATGTCGCCCGTAGTGACATTTAATATGTGAGTTGAACCGTGTAATTATTAGCATTCGGTTCAACTCACGTATTAAATGTCACTACGGGTGACATGTTTCGAACTCTTCGGGAGTTCTTCTTCAGGATGTGTTTTCGCGGATTCAAGCGACACCGCCGCGAAAACACTCACCCTGAAAAATAAAACTCCCGAAGATTTCGAAACATGTCGCCCGTAGTGACATTTAATATGTGAGTTGAACCGTGTAATTATTAGCATTAAGTAGCTTATTTACTGAGGTAGACAACAGGCGGTCTTATCGCTAAACAGCTCGCTAGGTTGGTGTAGGACTATTCCAAATTACAAACATGCGTATTTCCTATTTAATTTATTTGGACGGGCAGACGGACAGTGTCGATCTATAAGGTTCCTTTTTTACCTATTTAGTACGGAACCCTAAAACGATGATATGAGTACGAGATTTGGTAAACCAGAACAAAACAATAACCCCAAAGTTCTATGGGTAAAGTTAACTTACGGACGAAACTGATACTATAAGGTGTAAAGGATAATTATCTTTCAGATTCTTCAGATTTGTTTGTACGGTCGACGTGAAAGCTATGTACACATGTTTGCACTTTCTTCCTTTGTACTAAGGTGAAAAATGTA
This sequence comes from Epinotia bilunana, assembly GCA_947049275.1. Lineage (NCBI taxonomy): Eukaryota > Metazoa > Arthropoda > Insecta > Lepidoptera > Tortricidae > Epinotia > Epinotia bilunana. The sequence continues at coordinate 8,407,310 of OX346267.1, read as the reverse complement.
TACATAATTTACGTAAATCGCACCTTCGACGAACTTTGGGTACCGTAGCCTATTTCATCCTTGAACCTTCCTAAATAATCAAATTCAATCCCTGTTCCTAATCGAATATGTGATAGAAAATCGTACGAGCATTGTCTCACTTTAAATTGAGTTTTGTATTATGGTTGTTTATTATTCGATTATGGGTTATTTATTCGTAATATTATGTTCGGGTTTATGTTACTTTTCTTATGAACTAAAGAGCATGTTTGGAAAAAGTGTCTATATATCTGTAGGATATTTCATGTTCTGCGTGGTCAGTTTTTGAATGGGATTTACATACATACGAACAGTGCAAGTAAAATAAAAGCTTTTAAAAAGGGAACAGAAAGGAAAAAGGAGTTGTGGACGATCCAGGACCCGCTGAACCGACGAGGCAATGCTGATAAAGAAATCTGCAAAGGAATCTTGCAGATATCCATCTGGATGGCCGAAAACCGAGCAGCCTGATGTGCGTCAAGCGATCTGATCAGCACGCCTATCATGGGACGGCCGCGACGTACTCTCGATTTCTCTCGCACCATACCTCTTATTCTAAGTGTTCTAATAAGAAATAGACGGGTAGTGCGAGAAAAATCGAGAGAGCTCGCGCGCCGTCGCGTGATAGCCGTGCTGATCAGTATGTCGCGGCCGTCCCATGCTAGATGTTTTGGCTTGTGTGAAGGACCGTGTAGAATGAAAAATCGTTGAAAATTAGAAAAAAAAACTGTAATGCCTTTACAGGATACAAAATAGGTCAAAAATCAGTAGTTCGTTGGAAGTTCAAAATTTGTCTGGTCACAGGCGATGTTCAGAGACAAGTTAAAAGACGGTGGTTGTACCCCCGTCCCTCCGCAGTCCCCGCTGAAGCCATGCGTTTCGTTTTACGTTCCAACATGCCCGCCTGCGTTGAAAGGCTGGTCTTTCAACCGAAGATTATTTTTCTATTGGTAGTGGACATATCTTGCTAAACGCACGACGAGTGACGCCAGACGCGGTCCGGATGTCGGCCACGCGGCTAATGCCGTCTGCTCCAGGGATGACCTTGACTATTCTACCGAGCTTCCATCTTAGAGGTGGCAGGTTGTCGTCCTTAATGACAACCATAGTGTCGGTTGTCAGCTGGCCTTTGGCTTGTCTCCATTTGGTTCGTTCCTGAAGTTCGGAAATATATTCTTTATACCATCGAGCCCAGAAATGTTGTCTTAGTTGTTCGATCCTCTGGTGCCTGGTGAGCCTTGAATGAGGAATATCTGCCAGACAGGGTGTCGGAAGAGCTGTGAGTGATCGTCCGATAATAAAGTGACCGGGAGATAGTGGTAGCAAATCAGAAGGATCACTTGACAAAGGGGTAAGAGGACGCGAATTCAATATTGCCTCTATTTGACACAATGTTGTATAGATTTCTTCAAATGTTAAGTGACAGTTAACTAAGACTCTAGTTAGGTGATGCTTTGTAGATTTCACCCCAGCTTCCCACAAACCGCCGAAATGTGGTGAGTATGGTGGAACAAAGTGAAACCTAATACCTTCATTGGCTGCAGACTCAGATAACGACTTCGCTTGACTCGCAAGGAATCGTTTTAAATCGTTATACGCCCCAACAAATTGAGTGCCATTGTCAGAGTATATGTCAGAAGGTAAACCGCGGCGACTAATGAACCGCTTTAGAGTTGCCATGTAACATTCCGCAGATAAGTCGCTGCACAACTCCAGGTGTACACATTTAGTTTTAAAACACACAAAAATTACAATATAAACCTTTATAGTTTGACTGCCGCGCCCTTTTCGCGATGCAGCCATTATCGGGCCTGCATAATCTACGCCGACCACTTCGAAGGGAAAGCCTGGCGTTACTCGTGTCGATGGCAAGTTGCCCATGAGTGGAGCTACCGTGGCACCTCGCATACGAGCACATAAAACGCATTTATGGTAAGTCGATCTAGCTTGAGCACGACCACCGATAGGCCAATAGGTAGACCGTATGTATGACAACATGGCTTGAGGTCCGGCGTGTAATAATATGACGTGAATGAAATTGAAATATGTTATTGTTATAAAATGCCCCTTTGGCAGGATGGCAGGGTGCCTTTTATCGAAGTTATAGGGTGCATTAGTTAGCCTTCCGCCTACACGCATGAGTCCATCAGCATCCACAAAGGGATTCAATTTAGTAAGCGGATCAGTAGCTTTAAGTGTTGTTTTATTCTTAATATCGCCGTAGGTATGAAATGATTCTCTTTGTGCCAGTTTAACTAGAGTGTTCATAGCCGTCTGTAGTTCCTTAGTGGTAAGAGATCCCGAACATTTAACACTATTCGATCGTGTATTGTGGAGAAATCGTAAAACATAAGCGGTGACACGTTTGAGTTTCGTAAAGTTTGAAAACTTGGTTAGATTTAATACATGTAATGGGGTAAATGTGACCTCGCTAGCTATGTTGGCAGAAATCACTTCGACATTTACCTCGTCACTATTATCGATCGCGTTAAGATTCGTAGGCCAATCCTGTTCATCACCTTGCAGAAATCGCGGACCAGCCCACCATAGGTCGGCTGTAGCTATTGAATCCGCATTGAGTCCGCGGGATACAAGGTCAGCAGGATTGTCAGTAGTTGGCACGTGCTGCCAAGGCCAACTGCCAGTAATTTCGAGTATATCGGACACGCGATTTCGTACGAATACCTTTAGTTGCATCGGTAACATCTTAAGCCATCCTATCACTATCATCGAATCGGTCCAAAATGTGTATCTGTCGGCTGTCATACGAAGTGACGTGAGTGCCTTTTGATATAACTGAGCTCCAATCAAAGCGCCGCAAAGTTCCAGCCTAGGGATAGTGACTGGTTTAATCGGTGCCACTCTGCTTTTTGCCATAAGCAACCTAGTAACTATTCCCATACTGGTAACCGTGCGTACGTACAAACAAGCTCCGTACGCAGTTTGAGACGCATCTGTAAATATGTGGAACTCCACACGCGATACGTGAATTCCTACAACGCTACGAGGGATGCATAGATTGTTTAGTTCAGGTAAAGAAATTGTAATGTTGTGCCATTGCTGAGCAATATCTTGGGGAACTTCATCGTCCCAAGATACCTTTGATAGCCAAAGTTGCTGCAGCAGTACTTTTCCTTTTATGACGACTGGCGATAAGAGCCCTAAGGGGTCAAATATTTTAGCTATGGTGGAGAGTATGAAACGTTTTGTTAGGGTCTCCGGCATTTTTTCTAAATCAATAGTGAAAAATAGTTCATCTGACCTACTTTTCCAACCTAGCCCTAGAGTTTTGGATTCATCGAGATTGCCCAAGTTAAGATCTCTTGAGTCGCCAGTACCTTCATTGATGAGCCGAGGCTCATTAGAGCGCCACTTACGAAGGTTCATACCGGCGCTTCTTAACAATTCGCTGACTCCTAATATAGTGTTAGCCGCCTCCTGTTCAGTATCAGATCCCGATAAAAAGTCATCCATATAGAAGTCACGGGCAATGATTTCAGCAAGTAGATGGTCTGTACATTCCAGTGACAGTTGCTTAAGGCAACGTACCGCGAGAAACGGCGCGCTTGCGGTTCCGTAAGTAACGGTATTTAATTTATAGGTGCGCAGAGGCTCAGAAGGATCCTTGCGCCAAAGTATTTGCTGAAGAGGTCTATCGTCAGGATGCACGACTATCCTCCTATACATTTTTTCCACGTCAGCCGTGTACACGAAACGATACTGTCTAAATCGTAACAAGATAGCTATGAGGTCGTCCTGGATAGAGGGTCCTACTAGCTGGATATCGTTGAGTGATACTCCGGTTGTCGTGCGCGAGCTAGCTTTGAACACAACGCGTAATTTGGTTGTGAGACTTGAAAGTCGGAGCACGCCGTGATGCGGCAGCCAGTTCCCTACCCCCTCGTTGCTGGCAGCAACCTCGGACATGTCTCCTAAAGTCTCGAATTCGGTCATAAATTCTGTGTACATAGACTTCAGCTGCGCTTGTCGTTGCAGCCTGCGCTCTAGTGACAGAAAACATTGTTTCGCCCGCTCGTACGAATCACCTAATGAGGATGAAGGCTGCTTTAAGGGGTATCGCACCATAAACCTACCGTCAGTTAACCGGGTGGTATTTTGCACAAAATGTTCCTCGCAAGCCTTCTCATCGTTGGTATAGTAAGCCGAGGCGGGTTTAATTGTTGCTTCGTCTAACTTCCAAAAGCGCGTCAGTTCATCATCCCCATTGTTCATTTGAACGAAATGGCAACGAACACTTTTGGAGTTAGGATTAGTTGCATAAGATCCAGACACCACCCAACCTAGCTTGGTTTCGTAGATCGTGGGCTTGTTCCGTCCCAAGGTCAGTCTACCATGTCCTAAAAGTTCCCAATAGACATCGGCGCCAATAAGAAGATCGACAGCTGCCGGCGAGTAGAACTTAGGATCAGCCAGGATTAGGTGTTTAGGTATGTCCAACATTGATACATTTACCTCTCGTAAGGGTAAGACACTTGTAATTTCAGGCAATATAAAATAGGATGTTTGTATACTAAAACTTTTATCTACTAATGATGCGAGCCTAACGTCGCACAGTTTATTTAATTTAGAATTACTGTTAGTTATCCCTGACACAGAAGCATTTATATCCCTAGTTGGTAAGTTAAGTTTTTTATATACCTAGTCTAGCCATAAGTTTTGTTACAAATGAAATGAAACATATTTTTAAAAGGATGTAATTAATTTACCATAAGTAAATGTTTATTTATAGGTAAGTTAATAAGGTTTCTAAACAATATATTTTTTATTCAAAATGCCCGCCTTTAGCTTTAATACACGCCCTCAAACGATCCGGCCACACGTCTATAGATTCACGCACTGTATCCATTGGGAAATTTGCCACTGCTACCTTCAAAGATTTTTTTAGAGAATCGATATTGGCATGGCGTTTAGAGCAGACCATGTCCTCTAACACTGACCACAATTTATATCCCCTGGACTACCAGGGGATTTAAGTCGGGACTGGAAGAGGGCCAATCATCTGCCTTGATGAAGTCCGGAACATTCCTTTGCAGCCAAATCTGGGTGGTGCGAGCTTTATGACCCGGGGCTGAGTCCTGCTGAAAGGTCCAGTGTACATCCTGATTTTTTCATCTGTGAAAAGAATATTTTTATATTTCCCATGTGCGTATCGAGATAAAAGGCTTTTTGATCTTTCAACTCTCTTGTCCTTTAGTGACTGATTTAACATATGTCCTGTATATCGTCGGTAAGCTGCAAGACTCAAGTCATCTTTGATTATACGCGAAAGTGTCCTAGGTGGTATTTTCATTTCCTTAGAAAGGATCTTCTGTTTTCTTATGGGATTTCGGCGAATTCTGGCCCTTACAGCATTAACGGCTTGTTTTGTTCTAACAGTACGTGGCCAGATCTTTTACTGTCATCGACAGAGGACGTTTTGGTGTATCTTTGAATGGTACGATACACAAACATTCGACTGATCTCTAACTTTTTTAGTGTCTCAAAAATGTGGGACGGCTCCATTCCTACCTTATGCAGAGCAATCACAGCAATTCTATTTTCTTTGACACCCCACTCCATTATTAATTTACTTATTTTAATATTATATTGTATATAAATGGTGGCAAAAACATCCAAGTACTTACGTCAAAACACAACATTCGAAATTCGAATTATTATTTTTCTTAAAATCATTGTTAACTGCCAGTAACAGAACTTATGGCTAGACTAGGTAGGAATCTACCAAAAAATCTGTCAAAAAACTAGAGGTGCTTCCGTTGTCCAGCAACGCGCGTGCTATATGGCCATTTCCGTGACGATCGTACACTTCTACTAACGCAGTAGACAATAGGACTTGGCCGTGTAACACGGGATGGGCTGGCAACAAGACGCTATTATTTGAGCTACAGCTGGCCGCAGCTACCAACTCATCGGGTTCGCTAGGAGTGCTAGGAGTGACTTCGATCGCTGGTACCGCCACCTGAGCCCCCGTCGGCATCCCATTTACGTGTAGAAGTGAGTTATGACGTAATGAGCATGACCGACACGGACCACGCCTACAATATTTCGCTATGTGTCCGGGTTTCAAACAGATGAAACATACTTTCATCCCTTGTACTTCGTCTGCACGTTGTTTATTAGACAGCGCGAGAAAGGAGGGGCACTCAAACAACCAATGACCACGCCTACATAATGGACATGCAGGGGTAAATAGTGGGCTACTCACAGGATCGTCTTCACGGGCGTCTAGTCCCACGTAACACCTCTCTTTTACCCGTCGAACAGCGGAACGCGCGTGTGCCGCGGAGGCAGCGCCGGCGCCGGGCGCTAGCGGCCAGGACGCGCGTCGTCCCGCCCCATCCATCGCCATCGTTTCCAATAGGTCGGCACGATCGCTGAGGAAATTTATGAGGGACTCAAAAGTAACTGTTTCGCACCTAGGAACAAACTGTTCCCACTCTCGTCTAGTAACCTGGTCAAGTTTTTGACATGTTATGTACACCAACAATGTATCCCAGTATGTTGTTGGCTCATCAAGGGTCGCTAACGCGCGGATGTTTTTACATAACGTGTCAATAAGATACCGAATAGCTGTCGGCGATTCCCTGGTAATAGGGTTTATATTGAATATTGCCGTGATATGGTTATTCACTAATAATCTTTTATTATTGTACCTGTCACATAATAACTGCCAGGCTATTGTATAATTACTACTAGATAATGCTAATGATTGTATAATTAACGCGGCACTATCTTGTAACGAAGCTCGCAAGTAGTGAAACTTGTTTACATCATCGATGGAGTCGTCACTATTGATTAAACTATCAAATGTATCGCGAAACTCAAGCCATGTATCATACGCGCCTCCAAATTTGGGCAAAGAAATAGTTGGCAACTTACATTTTACTTGAGAATGACGCCGTGTATTGTTCTCGGAACACCCATGGTCAACCGCTGGCTTTGCATGCATAGCTACCAATTCCTTAGCCGCCGCGACCGTGGAGTAGTACTCATTCTCGAACTCTGACCTCTCATCCAACTGCCCCTCGTCATCCTCCATAATCGACTCCAACTCGGTCTGAATCTCGTCGTACGTGTTGTACAAAGACTCCATCTTCGCAATTCGTAGTTTAAGTTCCGTTATCTGAGCCGCACACAATGATATATCCACTTTTTCTCGTAAATAACCTGAAAATTTTGTCAATCGTTCCTTAATATGACCGCGCTTTTTAATTAACTCCTTAGCTGATGTTTCAGACATTTTAGACTGCACTTAGTATTTACCTTGAACTCAAATTAACACTTTGTTCCACTAAAACTACCAACACAACTTATTTACAACTCAAATCTTACGGATAAATATAAGATTAACACTATAATTACTCGCAATCGAATGTTGTTTACAACTAGCCGGTCGCCTAAAGTATGATGGGACAGCCACGGCGGCCGGTGCCAGGTGACCCGTTATCTTTAGCAAAAAAACGGTCTATCTGCGCTCGCTGCCTTATGTACTTATGTGCAAATGCAATTGATGAATTAATTATCGTTCTGTACGCTTAGTTTATATTGTAAGAATTTAAAACGCTTATAATCGTTCTATAAAGATCTAAAGTGCTTAATTTAATTTAGTTGTGTCAAATAGAACGAATATTAAAATTAATAGTTTTAATTAGTACCGATAAGGAAAAATAGGGAAATAATAAGGAACGGACTCACTGCTTGCTCTAAACCTGTTCACTGGCTATAGAATCTCGTCGGAAGGTGGTCGGTACTTCGTAGCTGAGGTGAAGTTAAGGCCGCACGGGATGCTTCTAGCTGCACTCCTCACTGGATTAATTAAGCCTCAGAATGTTGGATGCGCAGGAATCCTCCACTGGATGCGTTTCTTCTCGTTCTCAGCCGTAGTAGGTAGACGTCCTTAATATTTCATCAAGTCGATTTTCCCAGTAGCTCGTAGTAGCTCGCTGATTCTTTTTATTATTCGGCATCGAAGACCATGTTTTGGCTTGTGTGAAGGACCGTGTAGAATGAAAAATCGTTGAAAATTAGAAAAAAAAACTGTAATGCCTTTACAGGATACAAAATAGGTCAAAAATCAGTAGTTCGTTGGAAGTTCAAAATTTGTCTGGTCACAGGCGATGTTCAGAGACAAGTTAAAAGACGGTGGTTGTACCCCCGTCCCTCCGCAGTCCCCGCTGAAGCCTTGCGTTTCGTTTTACGTTCCAACACTAGACGTGCAGATCGCTTCCGTGGAGCGTTCGCGTTCCGAACAGCAAGAAGTGGCAAACGTGGCACTACAACCTGTTTTTGACAGAAACCTAATCGCATAACAATGAGTTTGCAAAGGCTGTCGCTTGGCCACGTATCCTAAGTAGGTACTAGAGTAGTCATTGCATACATGTAGTGGATAAGTATAGGTTATAATGAGAGCATTGTGCAATTACAGCGCGGCCGCGTCCAGTGGCAATAGCGCAGACGCCGACTGCGCTCAAGCACACCGTCATCTGGCCACAGCAATGAAGGCCTGAACCGCCCCGGTGAACAAACATGAACTAATGGCCTGCAGGCACTAGGACAGCTATACTCAACATGCAGCCTGCCGAGCTTTTGCGAGTGGCCCGCCATCCACCATGCGATCCTAGTATAAAATAAGTTTCTGACAAAATTTAATTTTTGGCACAAGCTTTTATTGCGGACTGTACTTTTTTGTATACCATCATCAACTTCTCATTGAGACGATTCTAACGAACCCAAACTCAACGGGGTTACGTCGGTTAAGTACTGAATTCCCATGGCCACCTTCTGTCTCCATCATCTGATCAGCTCGATGGTGCCATAATATTGAATTGTCATCCAAAAGGTATAGATTCGGATGTCCAATTCCCCGTAATTTGGCAAAAAAATCATTAAAAGAAAGAAAGAAAGAAAGAAAAACATTTATTTATGAGAAACACTGATAACAAAGAGAAATAGTAAATAAAAATAGGACGAACACTGTTTGTCACAAAAGGGCCACAGCTAAGCATGAAGCTGGCAAAGCGGGAGGGCCTACCGCGAAACGAAATCGAACTTCGTTCGTGTATCTCCATCTCTGTCGCGCTTGCTAGTTCGAGCGACGGAGAGGGAGATACACGAACGAAGTTCGTTTTCGTTTCGCGGTAGCCGCTCAGCGCTGTTCTTCCGTTGTGGCCCAGGTGAATGCCCCAGCTCGCCGACGACGCGGCTATACTAGCCGATTATTACCTGTTTCCAACACTTTCATTGATATATATATCTTTTTTTTACAATATTTATTATTTCAGTTTTGGACCAAATCTTCGTGTAGTCATCAGCTCGAAACGTGTTTAAATGTGGAGATAAAATTAACGAATCGTCATTTAGAGAGATTTAGATTGAAGGCATGGCGCTCATTACGTTTGTAGTTTAGTTTGTACGTGCATCGGTTAGCGATCGAACGTCCGCTGTACTAAGTGAGTGCAGCAATAATTAGTTTAATTACCAAGTGCCGCAATAACGTTTTGGTCAATTGGTGTCGCGCGTAGGCACTGGAAAACGGACAATGGACAATGTGCGGCATTTAATGGTTAAACTGTACATACTTATAATTGTTGGATTGCTTGTCGTTAGGTAATGGAATGGTAGTTTGTAGGTGATGCATCCGTAATAAGATGGAACACTTTGAAAGCTTTAATTATGTATATAAAAATTATAGAATCGAAACGTGGTACACCGTTTTCTTGGCCTACGTCATTGACATATAAGTACTTACCTTTTCATTTCATTTCATTTATTCAATGCAATTGTGTGTACAGACAGGTCTTAAGGTCTATAATTCACTGCAATATAATAATAATTTAAACTAAACATTTAAACATATCATGCAGTAAAATAACATTAAAACGGTAAATTGATATTAATAATAAAATTTTAATGGTTTGGAATTAATAAAGAATGTCATAAGGGTCATAATTTAAAACGTATTTTACAGCCGAATAGAAATTTAAATTCATCTTTCAGTATAAAATTAATGTCACAAAAAAAATACCTGCTTTATTTATTAAGCCAACAAAAATATTACCAAGCCTGTGTATAAAAAAAAACCTACTAGCTACCCGCGTGGATTCGCACGCGTATTGCAAAGAACGCAGGCAAACCCGCGGGACAAAAATAGCCCATAACCATCCAGAAGTTTTGAAATCGGATAATCGGTTCCGGAGATTACTTATTACATACAAACGTACATTTTACAAAGCTAATATACAGTCTCACATACTTTTCTGTAGAGGAGAACAGCGGACATTCGGACAGACATATACGAAAGCATTTTTGCTCAAACTGAAACGGAGAACTTCGGTCGTTTAGCTCTCTCGTTCAAAAAGGCACTCATGCCCTTTGCTACGACAGAAAATTAAATAGTAAATCGTCATTTTTTTTTTTTTTTTTTTTTTTTTTTTGAACCTGACTGTTGCTATAATAGGACGAACCCAATATAGCGGTCGAATTGCGTGGTTGGAGGGTAGCCTGGGGAAAATCCAGGGGGAGCCTCCGGCACGACCACGCGGGAAAGTTTGTACACTGGAATACTCTACGAGTTTGCGCTCCAGTGAGATTGGTTGAACGGTATCAACCGAATCTGGGGTGTGAGTGGTGTCGAACTACTGGGAGTTTTATCGCTGGTTCGCTAAAACCTAGCCTAGCTGAGGAGAGTCCAGCAAGAAACTCAGCTAGGCCCGACTTGGGTCGGACTGACTCTACCCGGTATGCGGCGGTACCGGGACGAATAGGGACTGTATGTGTCTGTGTTGTCGCGATCTCGCGGTGGACGTCCCCGCCGGCGGGAATGCCGAAGTGTACGCGATGTGTTGGACGCCGAAAGCGCAGCGTTCCATCTTTCGATGGACGCTGTGATTTCGTCGTCCGGGTCCGTGAGTGTGTGCCTAGGACGCCGGACCGTGCGGCCCCTAATCAGTGAGCGCCGAGTAACGACAGAGGGGGGAGGGATGGGAATGTAATCAGCAGCCTTCCTAACTAACGGATTCCTATGGTGGGGAGCGTTGTCAAAATAACGTCTGGCAGCCTGCTTAAAGAAACCATACATGGTGCTAATCTCCATGTCGTGGTGCAGGCTGAGGTTCGATTGGTACCACGGGGCACCAGTCGCCCTACGGAGAAAACGATTCTGAATGACCTGAAGCGGCTTGAGTGATGACATAGGCACGTGAGCAAATGCTACACTTGCATATGTCATGATTGGACGAACACAAGTCTTGAGTAAATCGTCATTTGAGAGTGCCAGTTTATATAGTGACCACTGACCATCATAAATATCAGCAAGGACAAGACGGCGCGCGAGCTCTCTCGATTTTTCTCGCACTATCCGTCTCTCTCTTATTAGAAAACTTAGAAAGAGATGTTTAGTACGAGAAAAATCGAGAAGAATAAATTGTGATAGCTACGAGTATGCTGCTATAACAAAGCGGGCAATAATGTTTGACCCGCTCTTACCGCCCTTGTCATATTATAGACTCGTGTCAGAATATATATGCGCTTTGTCGTGTCAGATAGTTAGTTAATTAGTTTATACTGGGCTCTTTTCCGCAAGTCGACATCCAGTGTGCCTATTTTGCGTGAAAATGGTGGGGTAGCGCTACTCTAACCACCCCAGTTCCTCTAGAATGTTGGTGAGTGCCTTGGTGTTGCTGACTGGGTCCCGTAGTGTGCCTGGAGACCCTAGGTGCTTTTTCCTGTATACTCCTACCTGCTTGGAGTCCGGTAGAATATGTTTGGTCGTTTCTTCCGTCTCCATGCACGCTCTGCACATGGGGCTGTCTGTGATACCTGTTTTTTTTTTTTTTTTTTTTTTAATATTTAGAAACACAAACAGTCATAATAAACTTGTTACATATGTTGTACACAACTGTAACTATGTTGTATAGGTGTCTGTTCAGGGTGTTGCGTCCTGTTATTATTCCAACGTAGTTGGTTTCTATGTGTCCTCAGTAGTGCGGTTGTGAGTTTGTTGACGCGTTTTGATATCTCTTTGGTTCCCTCAGACAAACTGTTGTGTCAGATAATAATGTGGCATGGCTATAGCAGGTTCAATAATTATCATAGAATAAATAATAGTATAAGGATCTCTGTTTAGGTATGCCTATGCCGTACGAGCCTAAGGGTGCCTTTCCACCAGAGATGTGCTATGCCATGCTATGCTAATGTTTTCATACATTTGAAACGTAGCTCCAGCTACAGCTACGTTTCTATCGCATGCGACGCGCTGCGATAGAACGCGTGCGTGCCGTAGCAGCGCTAACATACCGGCCGGGGCCGGGGTGTACTTGAAGCGGCGCGACCAAATCAGTGTAAGTCGCCCCTGTAATAGGGTGTAGACACTAAATAAAACAATCAATAATGTCATATTACCTCGAAAAAGTATTAAAAATGTAGTCAAATGGATAAAAAATCAACGCAAAAGGTTAAAATCACGAAGTTATAAGTGTCCAAAGTTTTAAGAAAGGGTATGTTCTGCCCGTTTTTCGCAAAACGCAACTTCATATAATGAAACGATGACGCTTGAAGATTGTGACGTCACTAATAAACGGCAATGTGCCGCGCCGTTGTGTTCGGCGCCGCCGTTGACACGTCATAACGTGACGTCACACACTGTTTGCGTTTTCTCTCTCTAACAAGCAATATTAAAACGGTTGTAGCTTCGTAATTCTTTAAGATATCTGAATAGGATTTTCGTCACTAGGCATATTTTTTTGCCTTGTTTCTTTTGGAGTAATAATTATTTTTGAGTCTACACCCCTATTATATAGTTTTTTTGGTGGATTCAGTTTTTCGTAATTGATAAGGAAAAGAAGACTGACTCGCAGTTTTACGGCTCAAATCACACAGCCTCCTGGGAACCGCAGGTAATCTTGAAGTTAAAATGATGTAAGGTTTCAATATTCAGTGCGCCAGATAATTTTCATACAAAGGTTCATCTGGATCCTTCCAGCAGGTTATGAGTCAGTAACAAACATCCTAACTATCACATAAATGTATAATCATCATCATCATCATATCAGCCGAAAGACGTCCACTTCTGGACATAGGCCTCCCCCAAAGAGTTCCACAATGATCGGTCCTACGCCATCCATACAGCGAAATTGATAGGTTAGTAGTGATGATTTTGATTTGGCCCTCAGGGAGCGACCACACCGGTGCTTAACGCTGCGTATGTGCGCGTTGACGTGTCGCATGCGTCACGTATTCTTCATACATTTTGCTGCGTTTTACGGTGCGTTAGCGTATTTTGAGCAGCGGTGTGTTCGCACCCTTACTCATAAACATTCAACTTTTAACTCATTTGCTGAAATTCGTTTGTAGATAGAAACAATAGTTATTTGTGTCCCAAGGGAGCAAAATAGTATGTTTACGGCGAGGGCGTCTGTAATCAAGTAATTTTTGACAGAAGCTTTTTACACCGACTATGAAGAAATTTAAAAAAGATGCTATTAAAATTACTTAACAAATTTTCATAATTTTTATTACTATAATTTTTAAATATTCCGAAAAACTCATAAATATTCATATAACGTTGTTAGTTAAAACTTGAAATACTTATGTTCTTTTTTAATCGATTACTATGAAATTACAATCGATTATTTTATTGAGATCTGTGTTCAATTTGCACATTGCGTAAATGCCAATGAATAAATTAAAAAAGTAGCTTGAACAGAAAAGTAGCATAATTCGATCCCTCCCGTCGTGGAGCAAAACTTACTTTTCCGAATGAAAGGTGTGAAAAACATAATTTAGCTTAGTTTGACGAATTATCGGTATGCTTCGCGGGATATGCATGGAAGCTAGGAAAAATCACGATGGAAATCTTATTTAGAACCGAGATATGACCATCATATTGATATTTACTTATTGAGCCGGAGAGACGTAATGTTTCAAGTGTTGTTCGTTATCTGTCAATCTATTTGCCGTAGTGAACTTGGTCGCAATCAAATAGTCGTTGTTTTCTTCGGAGCAGGTAACTAGTTTACCTGATTAGACCGATTCCATGCAGCTCGTTAAGACGTTGGCACACTCGTTAGCGATGTTCGCGTAACTAGCTACCTGACTAGGGATAATTTGTCCCCGAATAGCCTTTCATTACTAACGCAGGATCTTAGAGTTAACCATTATTACATTGCGTATTTAAGATGATGCAATAATGGTCCTCGAGTCTTGTCAATTTGTCTTCTAACTACGGTGTGGCAATTAGAATTATTACTTTTTATCAAATCAAATCAAATCAAATCGTTTATTTGCTGGAATACAGTAATGAAAATAGGTCTTATTCATTTTAATTAATAAGCGCGCAAGGTAAACCGCAGTTGTTTAAACCGCCGACGTACAGTTAACTCATTGCCATGTGCATGTTAAAATTTAAAGGTAAGAAAGAAAAAACCACAGATGTGGTTTTTCTTTAGCGAAGCTTAACTAGCCATGTGGTTCTGGAAGCTACCGGAATGGCGTCCAATTATAAAAAAATAATGCTGCGACGATGATGACGATGATGCTGTGACTGCCAAGGCTGTATAGCCTTGGCAGTCACAAGATATGGAAAAGCGACGCTTCATACCCCATTTTGGAGATGGCGTGGTATGGACTCTAAATTAAGCAAATTTGGCGATGAACGCCGAAACGAGACAGGACCCTCGGGAAGGTAACTCCAGCCCCATGACCCCATGACCTGAAACAAAAGCTAATACTTCCCTGGGTCCTGTCTCGCTTCAGCGTTCATCGCCAAGTTTGCTTAATTTAGAGTCCCTGACCACCTCTGTGGCATACTCGGGATATTACACAGAACAGTATTTTAATACTGTTCCATGTATTGCAGGCATGCAAACATTTCCGAGTGTACGTTACGATTACATCATTTATAATTATAACAATATGTCAGCTTTAATAAATAGGCAAAGAATACAATAGCAAAATAGTAGAGTTCACAAAGTTATTAATAAGTAATTATAAAATAAATGTCAAAATAAGCACGGAGTCAAAATTACTAAATTACAAATTCTATGTCAACTTTGATTTATATAACTTTTTACGCTATAGAAGCACTTGTCCAGTAGCCAAGTGGATAACTTGTGTTTAAAACTATTACCCCGTAGCAACTTTATTTCGTTAGGTAAGATATTAAACAGTTTTATACACATGTTGAACACATTTGTGCCGTAAATCGCTTTATGAGCACGAGGTTTATTCAACAGATTCATAATTAATTATAAAGATTTAGGACGATCATCCCTGCGCATAGCACAAAAGGATACCTATGGCTGCTGAAGAAAACGATTTTTCCCAGATATATGACTTACCTATATAATTATATTATGCTATCTGCCCGCACGGCTCCGCCCACGTGTGACAGAACCCAGGGAATAAAATATAGCCTCTCTCGAAAACCGTGTATATCAATCAATCAATCAATCAAGCGTTTATTGCACCATGGTAAACAAATACAGTTCTTACATGTATAAAACACCAAAGTAGGTATCTCATGGACCCTGGAAAGGTGTTGCAAAACCTTAAAAATAAGCTTTATGGAAACTACCATAATTATTATGCATAAAATCTAGATATTTAATATCCAACAGTACATGTTTACTAAGCAGATACGTTCGCTAACGAAATTCCAAATTTCGATCAAAGTGGAAGATTTTAAAATTGTTCGCCACGGATGAAGAGTTTTCAATTTTCCCTTTCATCGAAATTTCGTATATACCTATACCTAAGTCGAATTTTGATTTTCGTGGTTACTCTTTAGTAATCTATTTTTGGGTACTGTACCCGTATATTTCTTTTTTCTTTTCTAAATGTATTAGTGTGTATTTGCTGTCACGAATAAATGATTGATTTATTATTTTATTTATACACAGTCTGTGAATAAATGGTTCTACTTTGTGGTTATAAAGGCATTTCAAGCCGATCTATACTACCACTACCATACTACCACTACCGCGACAAACACTTTGGCCAACTTGGTAGTGCCCCTGCCTCCTAGGTTCAAATCTCGGTAAGGGCGTTTATTCAAGTGACGAGCACGAATATTTATTGCTGATTGGATGTTTTCTGTGCTTTTTGGTATTGTTTTATCTATGTACAGTCAAATGTAATAATATATAATAGAATTACATTTATTCATGACAACAACATATATAATTTAATCAATTAATAATTTAATAATTTATTTATTCACGAAGTAAACTTATTTCTATTAACATTTTCTTCTGCCAAACCACAATGCGGTTTGTTGGCAGACGATGCTCCAGTTTATGCACAAATATGTTTATAGTCGCGACATTATGTAGGTATGTAAGTTAGTAAGTATTAAGTAGGTGTAAGTAATTTATAGCACAAACAAGTTTATAGAATGTGTTTAACTATAGGTATTACAAATTTAATGTATCTTTGAATTTGGATAGTAATTCAGTGCTTGTTTTATATTTAAATGATTGTTTAGTTTTACATGTTCGTTTTATATCTGTTGATAAATTGTTGTAAATCTTGGGGACTTGTATGTACATTGCACATAAATCACCATACAAAAGAAGAAACAACATCGCCACGAAACGGTTCTATGTCAGCGTTGTGCTGATGGCCTGGTGGCCAGCGCTGGTCTTCCGATGGAACCACACTTTTTACACTCGCACAAAATATAATAATAATAGTAATATAAAACAAAAACAATACAATAAAGAAAGACATATACTTAATACAATTTCTGAACGCAACTATTATATAACCGCCAACCGACCAACTAGCGCCATTTAAATGAGTTTTTAGTGGATGTTCCCGGCACATATGAGAAATTTATAAGCTTTCTTGAGATGAGAACTACGAGTAAGTAACTGTCAACTTCATGCCCCCGTTTAGGGAAAAATGCGAACATTGAATATCATATTTATATTTTTTGCCTTGACGATCTTGCAAAGCATCGATTGATACATTGCAACGCCTTAATTGCTTTCAGGCTAATCCTATTTTGAATATGAATTCCATTTTTTTTGCATCCGTTAATTACCTTAAAAAAAACACCGAAACTCGGCTAAAACGCGCGGAATGGCAACATTGCGTCGTCTCGCTCCCGAACCAATCGCGGTGAGCGACCGAGATCACACGCGCCAGTCAGCATCACGTGTCCGTCCGCGGTGGTTGTGTCGCCTGCCCGCGCAACGGAATTCACGCGCCAGTTGACAGTCGTGCCGAGACCAATAATGACTGTAGTGCTTCAGAGTGTAACATAGTGCATTGCTGTATCTTCACGTGAGGATTAACCTTTAACGTCCCGGATTATGATAACCGGGGATGCGAGGTGAACGCTCCCCATCGACTCTCGCCGGCCACTATTGTCTAAGTGCCACGGAATCTTGGTCCTTCCCATCGAAATTCCACCGTCCATCCGTTTTGACTGCACGCGAAATATCGTCACAAACGAATGTTTACACACAGGTGAAACACAGATAAGATTGTGTCTTTTAATGGTGTCATTTCGTTTGAAACTCGGCAACTGTGAGTAATGCAATGTTTATAAGACCAAATAAATTGCAATAAACGTAACTGTAAACAGCAGGTAAAAGCGTGCAATCGTCTGGTCTACTTTAGTTATTTTAAAAGACATTTTAAAGTGGGTTACCAGGCCGCTTATTAACGTTTTTCCGACCACAATGCTTAATTGTCAGTTAATAAATAAACTTACTATTTATACACTGACATGACTAACGAGACTATTATTTATCACAATGCTATCTCTCTCTCTAGTACCTACAATCATGTACAACACACGAGTTCTTAGTTAAATCTTAAGATAATTATGCTTGCTTCGTCTTAATGTTTTGACAATAATAGATTCGTTTGATTAAAACACACATTATAGGCAATCAATGTTACTTACTAAGACACTGTCAACACCAAAATGCCCTTGAGGATATGATGAACATTAACATATTTTTTGATGTGCTAGAATAAATAGTTTTTCTTAAAAAAACTGTTTAAACAACATCAATTTTAACAAAATTTGGTCTTATCAGCCTCTTAAGGAACGCGACCTACTGTGCCTACTGGTATTTTGGAATAAAATGTGTATCTACAACGGTCAAGTAAACAGCTGTTCTTACTAATGAGATACGTACACTATCCGTCTATTGTTATGGCATTGAAACAATAAAAAAACAACGGTTTACCTAAACAAAAGACAGAGATCAATTATCTCAATCCTTATACCTAATTATGACATCTAGGTAGGTATGTTTTTACTTTATCATTTTAATGAAACAATTGGATTTCGTTGATTGCATTTAGTATCACTAAATGATACCGTTGTAGTTGACGTAATTTGTGACGTTTTGTTTATCGCGAAATAATTAAAACATTATTAGAGGCGTTATGTCAGGAAATTAAACTGTATCAAGAATGTATCCAATTAAATAACCATTTGTATGTACTCATTACCTCCTTAATACACATATCGTGGAACTTATTATAGCGTATGTGAGAACATTTTTGCATTTGTTTGTTTATAATCATGAAACGAACGAACTTCAATTATCGGAACGACTAAGTCGCATGCGTATTTTGACAAAGGTATTATTCGATCAAGTAAATTGAAATGTAGGTACCTACTTTACTCACAAACTATTTAATATTCATCAAGTCGAGCCCATTATTAACAATTAGGTTGTTACCAGCCAGCCTCAAAAATCGATAGCAAAACATTAAGCGTGAGTTGCACCAACCTACGATTACAGCTATCATTCCATACTTGTCAAACTTTCCGTACATTATTATTTTAGCGAATATTTACTGCTTCCGATTACAGACGGTTTGGTGCAACTCGCCCTTAGCCTCATTTTATTTTGCATAGTTTGTAGAAAGTTAGTAAACCTACGTTTTAATTGCGTTTGCATTTCCCTTTGCGTTTATTTCTACTGTCGCAATAATGACTTGCATGAAATTGTACGCGGCACTACTTAGCTATTACAACTTCGCTATAAGGACCTAACCAACAATTAGTTCTTTATAAACTATCATTGAGGTTCGGTCAACCATTTATTCAATACTAGCTTCCGCCCGCGACTTCGTCCGCGTGGACCCGGGATAAAAACTATCCTATATTTTAATCCAGGCTATAAACTATCTTCGTGCAAAATTTCATTCAATTCGGTTCAACCGTTTAAGCGTGATTGAGTAACAAACATCCAAACACCTAAACTTTCGCATTTATAATATTAAGTAGGATTTACACAGGGTGGGTTGCAACAACTTACGATTACAGACCGGTCAATGTTAAATAATATGGGCCGGAAGCCGGGAGCTGTCATCCCATAGAAACTTGTCAAACTTTCCATGCTAGGTATTAGATTTTCAACGAACACCTCTTACGATTACATACGTTTCGGTGCAACAGGAATACTGACATTACTGACCCACCGTGGACCCTAAAAAAAATACTTCACAATTCAAAAAGAGGCTTCTTAATCTTACAATGACTAATAAGTCTAACTGGGTTCTGTACATATATACATTGAAACTGATTGAATAGCTTTAGACTTGTCTTTATGCAGGGTATGATAATGTAAAACTTATGGCATTTAAAAAGATGTACAAAACATAAAAAAATTGGAGTGTCCTAGCGAATTGAGAATTAAAATAATGCCTTAGAATGGGTTGGATTTTTACGAGAAGTTTTCTAGGTAACCTCTTCCCTTAACGCGACCCCCTTTGGACGCAGAACAGTCATTTGTTTTATAACTGGGCCGCACCATACCCGGCTAATCTTGGCACACGCAGAGCATACAAATGGCTAAACTTCACTACCGCAAAGAAAGGGAACTCATTCCGGGAGAATGATTTGCATATCTTGTTTACCCAGAAAAAAGGGCAAGCTTCAAACACAATAGATGCTTTTGAAGTAAATAGGCTGCGAGTATCGATGAGGCCGTAGATGTGATTAATGGGCACTAACTAGGGGCTTGCCAAGAGGCGTCTGTCCTCGTCGAATACTTGACCCAATTATTTAGCGAACTGTTGTCTATATTGAAGCTCATCACAGATATTCACTGATGTATTTTTCTAGGTCATAGTTGCTCCAATCAATAGGGAACTCAGATGCAATTTTCGCTCAAGAATAAGGTCATTTGTTAGCGGGAATTGAGTTCATACGCGTTGAATTACCAGGAAAGAATACCGAGGAATTCCAAATAAACTTGCAATGTGTCGTTTGTGATATTGATAGTCCCGTCAAATAATTTTCATGCGCAGTGATTAGTATTATCTTATTAAGGAGATTTATTATCTTAACAATCATTACTGTCAAAATATTTAACGTAGCAATGTCTTTGATTCAAAGTCCAAACATAAATCTTATTTGTGTTTCCGCACCGCTAGTAAATCGTGCATCAGTCTACGGAATTTGCGTCAGAATCGGTTCATTGATCCTCCAACTAGATTATAGTTTAAAACTCCGATGCACTTGCATTTCTTCGCGCGACACCAGAAGATACAGCCAACGTTCGTTTTTATTCTTATCTTCAGATAAAACGTGCGTCAGTTGAATGGCAGATAAACCGTTAGACGTGGAAAGCACTAAAACCATAGTGTTGCCTGCCTAACGCTTTCTCTCCTGATTTCCGCAGGTTTTACAGCTAAAGACTAGACACTTAGTTTTGTGAGTGTGCCATGCTGATAAGTACTAGCTGAGAGTGTTGTGATGGCGTGGTGTGCGCAAGCGCTGCTGGCGCTTTCGCTGCTGAGCGCCGCGCGGTCGCATTATACGCCCACCTGGGCCGTCCACGTGCCTGACGGGTCGACGGCTGCGGACGCCGTGGCGAGGGACCATGGGTTCATCAATCTTGGAGAGGTAAGAGTTTTCAACCTTATAGATCGAATCTACGCACGTAAGTTCGGCTTTGTGAGCCCTACCTACACGTGGTCATCAGATAATAATTTAATTAGCGGCGTCGTTGGATACGACATCAGGACTATACCCCTATAAAATTATACGCATTGAAAGGAAAGTAGGTTGAACGATCTACCACCAGTGCGAAGCGAGTGAAAATTGGATAGGCTCCTAAAATTGGGTTACAGTCTTTAATTCTTACAGTTCTGCTCCTTTTTCTTCATGATCGCCAATATGCCAGTCCTGAATTTCAATGCTTCCGTTAAAGGTCGCGGCTCCTTGATTTACCCCGGTTCTATCTATGACTCAGGGATAGCCCAGAAGCAGTGTAAAGGAGGGAAAAGGAGCATAACTGTAAGAATGAAAGAGTGTAACCAAATTTAAGGAGCCCATCCTCGCTCACGTCTAGGGTTTGCTCCCGGGACTGGATTTGTATGGCTAGTCCCGAAATTCCTGGGAGATTTTGGGACTGGCCATACACATCCAGTCCCGGGAGCAATCCCTATCCCTGACCAATAGGTAAGAAATAAGGCATGGATTACCGGCAGCTTCCTATTATCAAGTCATCGCCGTCCTTGTGGCTCCAACTCCACGTTAGTTTTATTTCCTTATTTACGGGAAATGCAGGCGAGGTGCAGTCTTGATAGTTTGATAAAGGAGGAAAGTCTTGCTTTACAAGAGTATAAACAGTACAATTAATTGAAATGTATATAACTAAAAGGGCTTCGTGGAATTTCAACGTTTCTCTCTGTAAAGGGTTTGAACACAGCTATCTGCGGTAAAATGCTCGTTAAATAATGAAAGGTGCAAGAGAAATGTTATAAAAGCGGATGAGGTGTCCAGTTAGTGCCAAGTGGAAATCCCCGATCTCTACCTACCATCCCAGAATCAAGCCTCAATCTAAAACACATTATTGGTATCATCAATGTCCACTGCATCGCTGTCGAATTTTGTAGCGTGTCAGCTTCGTTCATAGCATAAATGTATACCGATGATGACAGCAAATAAAAAAATCAATAATGTTGAATTTTCTCGAAAAAGGATTAAAAATAATAGATGGATAAAAAGTAACACAAGACAATACATAATCACAATGCCTTCTCATGTGACGATTGTCATTTACTACGAGCGTTTTCTCTCTCTCTATTAAGCAACATTAAAAAGGTTGTATCTTCATATTTTTATGAGCTTCTGCCCGCGACTTCTTCTGCGTGGACCCGGTATAAAAACTATCCTATATTTTAATCCAGGCTATCTTCGTGCAAAATTTAATCCAAATCGGTTGAACCGTTTAAGCGCGATTGAGTAACAAACATCGAAACAGCTAAACATCTAAACACAGACATCCAAACTTTCGCTTTTATAATATTAGTAGGATTTGATTAGGATTTTGGTCATCAGGCATATTTATTAGCCTTCTTTCTTTTGGCGTAAATTAAGTAATAAATAATAAAATTAGAGTCCCCAAAGTTACGCATGTATATATATATGGCAAATGAGAAGAAAGTCTGTGATGTTTCTAAGTCATCATCATCATCATCATAGCAGCCGAAAGACGTCCACTGCCGGACATAGGCCTCCCCCAAAGAGTGCCAAAGTGACCGGTCCGGCGCCACCCGCATCCAGCGGACTCCAGCAACCTTTACCAGGTCATCAGTCCACTTTGTGGGGGGCCTACCCACGCCGCGCCTTCCGGTACGTGGTCGCCACTCGAGAACCTTTCCGCCCCAACGGCCATCGGTTCTACGTGCTATGTGCCCCGCCCACTGCCACTTAAGTTTAGCGATTCGGAAGGCTATATAGGTTACCTTGGTTCTGCTGCGGATAGCCTCGTTTCTGATGCGATCACGCAGAGGTATTCCCAACATAGCCCTAAATAAAGTATAGTAGTCATATATAGTTTCTAAATAAAGTTATTCAAATCAAGAGCCCAGGAAACACGGGACCGGAAGTGAGTTCCACGGTCTAGCCGTGCCGTGCGCGTGCGTACGATGACTCGCGGAGTTGGCACCGTGTAGAAATACGGTGTATGAATTACGAATCAGAGGGCTTACCGCGAAATGAAAACGAACTTCTTGTATCTCCCTCTCTGTTGCCCTTGCTAGTTCAAGCGACTTAGAGAGAGATACACGAACGAAGTTCTCTTTCGGTTCGCGGTAGCCCCCTCAGGTATAGTATGGTCTATGGTATAGACTGATTACCCTTTCATAAGGAAGCTTTTTGTTAATTGTATCTATTCTAATAAATATAAAATACAAGCCTTTGCCCGCGACTCCGTTCGCGTGGAACTCGTTAACATCATAGTTCCATACAAACGTTCATTCCCCATTTCACCCCTTTAGGGGATGATTTCCGCGATAAAAACCATCATATATCCTTCCCCGGGACTCGCACTATCTCTATACTAAATTTCATCTAAATCGGTTCAGCGGGGTAAGCGTGAAGAGGTAACAGACAGACAGACATACACACTTTCCCATTTATAATATTAGTATGCATAAAGAGGAAAAGTCTGTGAGATTGTAGCGTCGTACGTTTGTATGTGATCTACGGAACGACTTATCCGATTTCAAAAGTGTGTTTTTTTATATCACGTCGGTGGCCAACAAGCTTACGGCCCACCTGATGGTAAGTGGTTACTGTAGCCTATGGAAGCTTGCAACTCCAGGGGTGTTACATGCGCGTTGCCGACCCTTTAAGAATTACGTAAAGAATTTACTTTCTGGGTGAATATCATACTAATTTTATAGATGCGAAAGTTTGGATTTTGGATGTTTGTTACACAATCACGCTTAAACGGCTCAACCGATTTGGATGAAAATTTGCACGAAGATAGTTTATAGCCTGGATTAAAATATAGGATAGTTTTTATCCCGGGTCCACGCAGACTAAGTCGCGGGCGGAGGCTGTAGGCTATTTTTATCCCGCGAGTTTGCCTGCGTTCTTTGCAGTACGCGGGTGAAGCCACGCGGGCAGATAATCAATCTACAGGTACAGTTAAGCACGGGTGTCAGGCCTCCTATGGTAAATTATTAATATTTCAATATAATTACATATAGATTCCATCAAGAAGGCTACTAATTTGACAAATGGCTCACCTTCGCTCGTAAAAAACGTACTTCCATAAGTGGCATAAGTACAAATGTACTCCCTCTTGTCATGTTTATGGTCGCGTTCGGGAATCTGATTATTTGTTTTTTGTTTTATATTACTATTGTTATTTTTCATCTTTTTTGTGCGAGTGTAAAATATGTGTTACGCCGTGGAATCACCGGATGGTTCTATCGGAAGACCAGCGCTGGCCTCCAGGCCAGCACAACGCTGAGATGGAACCATTTCGTGGCAATGTTGTTCTCTCTTTTGTATTTGTGATCTATGTGTATGTATGTGTTGTTGTCATGAATAAATGATATTCTATTCTATTCTATTCTAAAAGACGCTAAAATATTGAAGAAGTAATATGTCTGGTCGTATTGTCGTTTCTTTCTTGCACTGTGCCAAACAGAAAGAGACGATAATATGTGTGCAGTCGCATGGCAATTAATATATGCCATTTATAACCTGTCTCAACTTACCTCACTCGGTCCTATTAGTATTTCGTTATCTATCGAAATACATACACCCTGAATAGTAGAGAATAGAAAGACAATGATTCGGACCTGCACGGTTCCATCTCTTTCCAAGTTTTCTAAAAAGAGAGAGACCGACAGTGCGAGAGAGCTCCTTGCCGTCTTGTGCTAATGCTAACGGTGCTGGTTTGGTTTGGAACTGATTCGGTTGAGCCGATATGTCGTCGGAAAACGTTGTAAATAGTCGTTTGTCTATAATTTTAGAACACCACTTCCTAATTAAGTTGACGAGAGGGATGCAGCAATAGGTTTGAGTGAGGGGGAGTTGAGTAGATACTCAACGGTTGGAATACGTTGAAGTAAGATTACTTCAACGTATTCCGACGTCCGTCTCTTTCGGTGACTAAATTAGAACAATGCGACCTTTAATTTTAACTTTGCTACACTTCTTGTAAGTACTTCCAAGCATAGGTAAGCAGTTTCTGAAGTTAGCACTGTGTCGAAAATAGCGCATTGAGTCTTCCTATTATCACCTACGTGTCTTGGAACAGCGCCATTCTAGGAAAGTAATATCCCTTATAGATATATCATAAAAGACAATATCCAATTCATCCCAATCCAATGATCGATTAAGTCCACTGTATTACAACGCCCTAAGATCTATTTTCGAACGGTCAACCAATCAAGATGCTTTGAATAGGCAATAGATTGGAGAGGACGCAGGTCTTGTCATATAACTTACCATAATAGCTGAATGCCGCTGGTATCCCCCAAAATCTTCATTCGAGCCATATCGACATAACTCCATGTGAGTGATCACGCTATTCTGGTCCATAAGCTCGTCGCAATAAGTAGTATTATGGTGCGTAAAACAAATTGCAGTCGAGTTATTTAGGTACACGTAACCGGTAATCCTAGTTATGTCATTTGGCTAGGCATGACCCATACGCAAATGAAGGGGTCCTCGTGACGACATATTAACATGTACATACGTGAGAACGTCCTTAAGACGTTCAACGCGAAATTTGAACAATCTTAATGTAACTTTGTAAAACTCGCTAGTCTTTTTGAGCTTTTTGTGAAACAAAATGAATCGTCAAAAAAGAAACTATAATTAACGGACCCGCTCACAAAATTTAACGAGAATTGGTTGAGAAATGCGGCCTGTAGAGGAGAACAGCCGGGCAGCGGGACAGCGGGATATCTGGACATACATATCTTGGTGAGGTAGGGCACAGCGAAATGTCATCCCGCTCGAATTTGGAGCAGCCCAACTGGGGAAGTACCTCCGCCTTGCAGGAGATCACAGCCATAATAACACTACTACTTGCTCTGCAGTAGTGTTGTGTTGATGGACGTGAGCAAGGTCGCCAGAGCTCCCCAGGATGCGTTGTGTTGAGAGCGAGGGAATTTGTTCCTTCAGCTGTCAACGCGGCGAATCCGCAAACATATCAAGGGTCGGCAACGTTACTTCGTTGGAGTGGCATGCGTCTATAGGTTGCGGTGTCCGCTTACCATCAGGCCGTACGCTTGTTTGCCACCGTCGTTGTATTAAAAAAATATACGAAATAATGTTTTCCCAAGCTGAAACGGACCTCTTAGTTCGCTTCGCTCGCTCGTCCAATGAATGTTGGCAACAGAAAAAAAACTGACTGTAGAACCTTGCATTTTACAGTCAGGATCACAATTGTAACTAAGTAAATTAAGAGTCCGCAGTAAGCTCGATTCTCCATACAAACGTAGTTACGCTCTCATTTTAAAACTACGTGTTAGATTGTAACGAAAACTTGCATATACAATGACATGAGGTGTATCTATGTCTGTAAATAGTTTATGAAGCTTCAGATACCATAGTAAAAAAAATACAGCGAATTTAAGTTTTTCATACAAAACTTGTTTTTGGTGTATTTTGTTTGTTTTATACACTGGAACCATATAAACTAATTACAGACATAGATATACCTCATGTCCATGTATAAGCAAAGTTTCGCCACAATCCAACACGTAGTTTTAAAATGAGAGCGTAACTACGTTTGTATGGGAAGGTGAAATTCGGCCGACCTTACTGCGGACTCTTAAGACCCTCAAAATTATCTACGCAGTCCTTATTCACTAGAGTCGTGAGTAGACCCTTTTGAGCAGTATGTCCGCGTAGCTATTTACTGTACATTGACCAACAGTATTAGATACATTTGGGGCGGTCAATTACACAGGGGTACAGCATCCATCATATTCATATAGTTAGCATCCTTACTCCTATAGTAATAAAGACGTGTTGCAATATATCTGGCTACTTTGGCCGCTAACTAACTATATGACGCTGACTGTACAAACGACAACACTGTTAACTGACCATCCTGTGTTTATATAGAACCTTATCACAATGCACTTAAGGTGCACCGATGGTCTGTTAGCTGTGTTGTCGATAGTACTTTAACGAGTAATCTATACGTTTGCAATTATCAAATTATGTAATTTAATACCACGAGAATTCGCGCGATGTGGTAAATACGTTTTGTCGTTATCACTTGGAGTGTGACGGCAGTAATCACGCGATC
Organism: Epinotia bilunana; assembly: GCA_947049275.1. Taxonomy (NCBI): domain Eukaryota; kingdom Metazoa; phylum Arthropoda; class Insecta; order Lepidoptera; family Tortricidae; genus Epinotia; species Epinotia bilunana. The sequence continues at coordinate 8,380,230 of OX346267.1, read as the reverse complement.
GCGCCCGGTCTTGAAAGCGTAAATCCAATTCCGTGAAATGAACACGTTGCAAAAACCGCCTAAGTGCTTTAATGGCAAGGTTTAGAATCAAATGATAAGATATCGTGTTTAGAGGCTTACCTAAACGCAGCGACGACAGGAAGTGTCGCGTGTGCACTGAGCCTTATTGCAGGCATTGCAACCGATAACATTCATTCTGTGCATTCCATAGTGCGAGTCGCACGTAAATTTCACGTAAGTCACCGCGTTGTCATCCAGGTAACACAAAATGGATAATAGTGCTTGCTAAAAAAGAGAGGGAACAGGCGTTTTCTGGATGAGCGTGAACTATCAGGCGTAGGTAGAGGTATACTTACGTGACGGGTGACCGGCGGGGTGAGTCGCATTAGCGCGTAGCGAATAAGAGCCCTGTACGCTTACCATGAGTTTGACAATGACGGCTTACACTAACGAGTATCGAGTTTTCTATCTGTGCATCACGCTCGTACTGTCAAAGTGCAATAGAGATGCACAGATACAAAACTCGATTCTCGTTAACGAAAAATGACAGTGTCAAACTCATGGTTGCCGTACTGGTTACGCTTAGTTATTTTACAACGAATCGCGGCGTCAAGATAATTATACTCGTGGGTGAACAGTGAGGCGAGGTTTAAACAAGTTGCAGAATCGTCAGAACAGAACATAATAAGGCTTAGAGGCTTATTTTTAATTAGAAAAACGTATAGTCGAGTTCTCCAATATCTATACAGACCTTTCAAAAATATCTACACATGCGCCTTATGTCAGTAACAATAAAGACTTTGTAGATATTTTTGAAATGTTGTCTGTATAGATATTGGAGAACTCGACTGTACTTAATCGGATTTACATAAATAGGCCCCATTATTTGTAAAACTTGGTCATTGTCGCACTCACCGTAACCTTGGCACCGTTTAATGAAGAAATCAATAGAAGGAAGTTCAATTATTTGTTTGCTGACCGGGGAATTGTTTGGTAGTTAGAATATAGGTAAGCTTCTGATAAAGGAACGGATACAAACGTTTGACTGAATTGCCGCAAATTGTTTCCTTTTGCTAGGTGTTGCACAATCTTATACCTAGTTCGTTTAGGCTGAACTAAAACCTCGGGTCTACGATTTTATGATGACTTTTATGACGTCACAGATGAGGTTTATAAATCGTTCGACTCTCCGGCCTAGCTACTCGTACGCTATGGAATGAATGATTTAAAACTTTTGAAAATCTCTTGGCAGATGTGGAAGGTTGACTGATGATCTCTTTACTATACTTAGGTATGGTACTTAGGTCGAGATTACCCATTACACTATCAAACTTATGAACTTACAAAGCTACATTCTCACAAACTTTTCCGCTGTATAATATTAGTATAGAGCATAGAGAGAGAGAGAACGGATAAGTATATACTAAAGGGGGACTCACTCACACGTAAACACATGAAAGATAAAGATGTACCCATAGACAATAATAACAAGTGGGAACGAGATACAATGTCATACTTCCTGTCCTAAATAAATAAATAAATAGTAGGGGACAATCTTACACAAATCTACCTAGTACCAAACTAAGCAAAGCTTGTACTATGGGTACTAGACGACGATATACATACTTATATAGATACATCCTTCATCGCGTATGGGCTTTTTTTAACCCCCGACGCAAAGAGGGGTGTTATAAGTTTAACGTGTCTGCGTATCTGTGTATCTGTCTGTGGTATCGTAGCTCCCAAACGGATGGACCGATTTGAATGCGTTTTTTTTGTCATGGATAATTTTATCCCGAGTGTTCTTAGCCATGTTTCATGAAAATCTGTTCAGCCGTTGTTGAGATATTGAACTTTGAAATGAAAATGTCGGGGGTTTTTCAACTTTTCCAAGTTGTAGTTATTTTGTTTATCACCAGTTTAGTAATACTCACCACTGTCACCAGGTGGACAATAATAATACTGAAACTGACGTCACGTATATATAACTACTAAAGTATATAGGACATCTGATGCCAAGGATGTATTAGTCGTCTGATACTTCGCAATTTAGTCAGGTTAATTTACCTCCATCCCTTTCGGGAATTCGCTAGGACTCCATGTATGAAATCCTGTTTCTACGAATCCAAAGCAAAATGAAGAAAATTAACATCTATTCAAATACTATAGTGGCTCTGGCGCTGTAGTCTTCATCGGCCTCTGTAGGCCTGTGCTTAAAAAAAACAATTTCCAAAAACAGTGTCGACAAAAAAAAAAAACTCAAAAATTCCGCATAGTTGACTTTATTGGACAGGACGTGAAGTGCATAGTTTATAGTTAGTCAAAAATTAAAGAATAAAAAATCGGCTCGATTTTGCTCGACAACAATGTTGCATACTTACAAATTCCATTATTTGACGTGGTACAAACTTTAAAAAAAGTTATAATGACCATATAAATAAAAGGCATTGGTCCTTAATAGCCAAAACGGAAGATCAGTTGCTGTGACTTATCGCGACTTTTTAGTTGTCTCAAATAACTTATGGCGTTTTCGGGAGAAACATCTTTACACTTATTATTAAAAATAAATAAAAGGCGGCAATGCAAAAATTATTCTGTTTTTACATACAGTGGCTAGTTGTTTTTTCGGAAAATATAGAAAATTTACGTGAAAATGATTCCAGATTTAAAAGAAGCTGCAAGCTCAGTTATTGATAATTTGTTCCCTGCAAAGCCAAAAGACAAATAATAGTTAAAGGCGTACGACAATTTCATGAATTGGCGAGAAGAAAAGCATGCCTTATCATTTTCAGAAAGTATATTTTTATTTTCTTGCACAATTTTTGAGAAAAGCACTATATTTGTCTCAGCCGGAAAGGCAATTGCTGGCTTCGTATTAAATTAATCGAACTCTCAAGGTCGTCCGTTTTAAATTAATACTCAGCCAGCAATTGCCTACTTCCCTTGCTTCGACAATAATGTACTATTATCATCGAACCTGCTCACAAAATTGCATGCGAATCGACTGAAAAATGCGACCTGTAGAGGAGAACAGCCGGCAATACGAACGCATTTTCACCCAAGCTGAAATGGAGAACTTACTTCGCTTCGCTCGCTCGCTCAATTAAATGGCCACATTAAGCGTTAACTACAGATACAGATAGCCGCGTTATTTTAGCAAACTGCAACATGACCGTTGTATTACGCGTGGTTAAATAGGTGATGGTTTATTTCGAGATGAGCGCCGCAAAGCTGTGTTGTAACAGATTTGAGGAAATGTCCGTTTAGCGCCTCGCGGTAATTCCTGTGCCGTCGGCATCTTCATTGCACTGAGTGTTTCGTGTATACATGCGGATCACTACTAAACAATCAGGTCAGCTGGGTTTAAAACATGCAAAATTTAAACACGCCCGGTGCACACCGAACACGGGATGAAGCGCAAATGAGTGCAATTCAGGTTCTCCGCACAATCATCGCGAAGGTCAATTCATCACGATAACACGCTAATTTAGCTCAGTAACATGTGAAACACTAAAGACTACGGTTGTACGCAGTACGGCCTTGATGAGTTAGGGATGTCTACTGCTACCTTACGAGTGTGTTGATTGAGAATGCTAATCCTTTAATCTTCCTCAACAACGTTTCCACTTTTAGAAAGCACTCGCGGTGCGAACTGGGGGAACAGAAATAAACGGGAAATTTTAGTAGTTACATTAGTGTATTTAAAGAGAGTCGGGACTTCTCCTTAGGGATAACTATTTTGGTGGCAAGGGGACAGTCGACTTGACGTGGGCTCGGTGTATTATTAATTTAATACGCTTCAACACTCGCTTCGTTATGGAAATTCACGATGGAACCTAAACTGGACGTACGAATGTGGGCTGCTTTGTGTCGTCATTATTTTAAGTTTATTGCGTTTATTTCGGTCAAATCAAAAGATACTTTTTCTTCTTTTTTTGGCCAAGTACTCGTAGCTAAATTGAATCATTTTCGACGCTAGATTATTTACTGTTCTTTTCTTTCTAAGACGCTTTGTCTTTGATCTTTCTTCGACATAATAACAATTTTATCTGCTATTTCAGAATGTTACAAATCTACTTCTCTCAGACTGATCGTATTTTATGACTAAATTATTTTGGCGTATTTGGAGAAAATTATACTTTTATACGGGTAATCAAAGGCAACGTGCTTCGGGTACTACAATGGTCTTTGTTGTTCGGAACGGTTGGCTAGCCAAGCGCAGTTCATTTGCACTTAAAAGAAAAGTACGTCTGTAGATTGTGTACATGTGAGTTTTTCCAACTGAACTTATTTTATATGTTAACAAAAGCGTTGGAAACGGGCTAACATCGACTCTCGACTGCATATGACTTACTTAAATTAAATAGACCAAACTCAAATGACGCATTGTGCATTTAAATTAACCTCTAGCCGCCCAGCACGCAAAAACGAACAGTCTTTGAATTTCTTTTAAATGGAATATTTGAATTTTCAACAACTGACACGGCCTTTTAAAAGGCCTTTGGGCGGCTAGAGGAGGCTTAATTCATCTGCAGAGCTGCTACCGCGATCGGCCAACAATCGCATTCGTCGTATATCTCTATCTCTGTCACTCAAATAAAAGTGTGATAGAGACGGAGATATTCGGAAGATTTTTGCGGCTATAGCTCTGAAAGCAGATATAATAGCCGGCTCCCAGAGGGCATAAGGAACTCCGCGATGTGCTCCGTTGCACTGAAATTAAAGGTTTCAAAACTGTTCCCTGTTTAAGGTCCATTCCAGAATTCACCTTAAAGGTAAACGTTGCAATGTTTGACACCTTAACTCCAACAACGTCTTAACTTTATTGCTCTTAATAACATTGAAGGTACATAATAAATAAAATAACTTATATATGCAAAATGTCCTCTGTCTAGCAAAAGCGATCTTTGACAGATATAAAAAATCAAATGGCATGGCATCCCGCTTGCACGCGCTCGCCGCATAGCTCGTGCGTGCTCCTTTGGTCCTACCGCGATCGGGCATATCGACACCTCGAAGGTGTGCGAGAGCCGAGGTTAGCCGAAGCGGCAACTTGTAGTTGATTGAATAAGCAAGTGTGACAGAGATAGAGATAAACGAACAAAGCGTTTCTTAGTAGCCACTGTCTGTTCAAGGTGCCATGTAATGGACCCAGTGTCATGTACTCGGACGTTTACCTTATTAGATGAACCAGCAAGCACGGCTACACGGGATGGGACTATCGGATAGTTTAGACTGTAGAATGTGTGGCGAGAAGGATGAGACTATGGAACACTTATTGTGTGAATGTCATGCCCTTGCCAGACAACGAATGAATTACTTTGGTAACGGCTATCCGCAACCAAAGGAATTCAAGGTGCTTCCGCTGAGCTGCATCATCCGTTTCGTGGAAATGATGGAGCGAGCTTGGGAGTAGGCATAAAGGAGAAGGGAAATGCACAAAAGATCCCATTGGGTCGAAGTGTATCCGAAAGGGCCCTCATCTAGATAAGATAAGATAAGCACGGCTATCACTGGCTATTCTGTAACTGTTATTAAGCTCACCTCAACGCTCACCGACAAATATATCTTGACACCGCGATGCGTAGTAACCAAGCGTAGGTAGAGGTCTAGTTCCGTTAGGCGTGACGGGTGAGGTGAGGCGCATGTGCGTGTCAAGAATAACAGCCCAGCACGGCTGTCACGCGACGGCGCGCGAGCTCTCTCGATTTTTCTCGCACTATCCGTCTCTGTCTAATTGGAACACTTAGAACAAGAGGGATAGTGAGAGAAAAATCGAGAGTATGTCGCGGCCGTCTCATGATAGACGTACTGGGCTGTTATTCGCTACGCGCTACTGCGGCTCACCCCGCCGGTCACGCCTAAACCAAACTAGACCTCTACCTACGCTTAGTTACTACGCATCGCGGTGTCAAGATATATTTGTGGGTTAGCTTTGAAGTGAGCTTAATACAATTTACAGAATAGGGGGGCAGGACGGCCCGCGAGCTGTGTCGTGGCGACGTAGACTATCCGACTCTCTCTAAACGTCCTAATTTGAAAGAGACGGATAATCTATCTCGCCGCGACATAGATCGCGGGCCGTCTGGTGAATCTGGCGATAGCCGTGCTGCCGTTTGAGGTTTCAAAACGGTCAGCTGAGGTCTAGCACGATAGGTTTTATCGTTATGTTTTACGTGAGGTTTCCATACATTTTTGCTGTAAAACCTATCTTGCCAGCTGGGCTGCCATGGGGAATTACTAAAAGAAACGTGATAATACTTGCCTTGTACGTAAAGTCATGTTTGCAGTTAATTAGGCCCTTATTCATATAAGGAGTGCATCACACCGTGATGGATGTCATATAAAATGGGTTATTTACAGCGACTTTACGATAAAGTGACGTAATTTAATATAACCGCTTGAGCAGTTGTGACGCAAGTTATTTGTTTGATAATGTTTTTTTATCTTATCTATCAGACAGACACACTTTCGCATTTATAATATTAGTATGGATAGATAAATATAGTGTACCATATCGAAGACACAGTTAATTTATTAATTTTGTACCTTATTGCAACTAGATAATGTACGGAAGGTCAATGTAGCATGTTGCTGTTTGCACAAGTGAATCGTGTCACCAATTTTATTGTAAAGTTAATAAGTATGTAATAACAAATATTGGTTATCATCATTAACCCATTCGTCGCCGATGCACAGATCCATACTTCCATACTATACTAATATAGGTACTAGTATGATAATTGCGAACGTATGTCTGTCTGTCTGTTACCTCTTCTCGCTTAAACCGCTGAACTCTTTTAGATGATTGTTAGAGTCCCGGGGAAGGACATAGGATAGTTTTTATCCCGGAGATCAACGCCTAAGGGGGTGAAATGGCGGCTGAAAGTTTGTATGGAGCTGCGATATACAATATAAACGAGTTCCACGTGGACGGAGTCGCGGGCAGAAGCTAGAATTATAGATAGGAGTTAGGACGCGATATGGCGTCAACGACAACCAATGTGTCATCGACTCATCGCACAATACGGACAATAATTGTAAATAAAATTTATCAGTAGCTGTGTACGTAAGTACTGGTAGGTACATAGCGTATAATATACATGAACTAACCGATAGTAGTCATGATACATCACGACTTGTATCGTGTAGGTAAAGAACCGACTTTCCTCTATATTAACGCGAGGCGTCTCATAAGAAATTGATAATTAACTTTAACGTCGTGCCGAGAAGGAATCAACTGTAATTATTTAGAAACTATTCGAACAATTGTCGGTAAAACAAGTTACCGACAATTGTTCCATCCGAGTGTATTTCATTTCATCAAAAACCAGTTTTTTCAGAATCAGTTAACTTTTCAAGAATGTTATAATTATAAAAAAAACCTAACCTAATGGGTTCTAAGGGAATCCATCATTTTACCGAAAATAGTTTCATCGATCATCGTTTCCTATAACACTTTTCGCAGAATTTTATCATCACTTAGGAATCATTCATCGAACTTCGTTACATCGTTCATACATTTGCTCGAATTACTTTTTACACGAGAATCAGCTCATGGAATTTTACTTTATTATTTTATTTGTCCATCGACATAGTCGTTCATCGAATCGCCTGTACTAGAATTTCGGTTTAAGTTTCAGTTCCCGAAATTCTTATATTTTCGTATAAGGATTAGGTATAATATTGTAGATTAGGTCAGCGCAGGTACGAGTAGTAAAAGGGGGGCTCGGTAGGCGAAGCCCCCCGCAGTAAAAAAACAACACATAATCATAACAACGGTATTATTTGTAGGTTAGGTTAGGGTTGGCCGTCCGTTAGAGCGGAAATAGTCTCCCCGCGAAGCGGGGTAACGTCGACACGGGGCGGCTAGGTTAGGTTTAGATTATAGTTAAAATGCCAAAGCAACTAACCATACCAACCAACAATACCAACTGTGAACCGTGTTTCAATAAATTAATACTATAAACAACTAATTATTCTATGACAGGTAAATTCGATGAATCGTTACGCTACGATTTGCGACAAATTCGAAACGATTAACGATGAAAAGTTGTTTCATTAAATAAAAAACAATGTATTGATGATTATGTGATTAGGAAACAAAAACCTAATGCAATTCGTGGAATAGTTTTCGGCGACATGAAAATCGAAGTAAGACATTTCGATAAAATGATAGATACCCGGGTTCTACAGAATGACCTTTTAGCTGTAACGAAAAAGTTAACGGTTTCTGAGTAACAAAAATTCTATGAAACGAAAATTCGGCGATACCATGCATTCGCTGAAACATTTTGTCGATGAAATAAGGGGACACCATTCGAACGTCATACCTCTACCTCATACCATACTCAAAGCCGCTTCGAAGGTTCTCTTACTAACTGTTTCTTTTATGTGAGGTGTGCAATGAGAAGTATTGTATTGTATAGTAGCTGCTCGCGCTACTTCACCCTCTTGAGGGTCTATACCGCGAAACGAAAATGAACTTCGTTTGTTTATCTCCGTCTCTGTCGCACTTGCTAGTTCGAGCGACAGAGAGGGAGATACACGAACGAAGTTCGTTTTCGTTTCGCAGTATAGCCCCTCAGGTCCAGCCCAAGCGTTAGGTTCTGTTTTCACATTGATTGGTAATTAGTTCGAGGCCATACAAAAGCTACTCGCGCTTGCAGCAAATGTCTCGCACTAATCACTAATCAAAGTGTAAACAGCCCATAAGGCACATTTTTGCATGACGAATAGCGATGATGAGAAAGACACGAATAAATTACGAGCATGAGATGAGCAAATGTGGCAGAAAAGATACTGATGACAAGCGCAAGCGGTAAAAAAAAAGTCTGTATACGCCTTATGGAACATTTCGATGTCTTAACACATTGATGGACAGTAGACGCCTATAGGCGTAATTCTATTGTTTTTTCTATTGTGTCTGGAGTTAGTGTCCATCAAAGTGTTGGATGACTCACGTTGTACCGTGTCGGCCGGCGCTCTGGTAACGAATACCATTAAATACATTAGTCTATGCCGCGTCCGAGTGGTAGCCAACAAACCGTAGTACCCGCCAAAATGGCGTAAGTGATAAAATATAAATAGGGGGTGTAGGCACCAAATAAAATAACCGATAATGTTGACTTTCCCGAAAAAGGATTAATAATCAAATGGTGAAAAAAGGAAAGCAGGTGATTAAATAATCTCAAAGTTATATAGGGTATATTCTGTCCCTTTTCCGCAAATCGCACCTTCATATGAAACGGTTGTCATTTACCATGACGATCGTGACGTCACGATCTGGGAGCGTTTTCTCTCTAACAGGCAATATTAAAACGGTTGAGCTTCGAAATTCCTTGAGATATCTGAATGGGATTTTCGTCACTATAGGCATATTTTTTTGCCTTGTTTTCTTTTGGAGTAATAATACTTTTTGAGTCTTAACCGTATTAGCTGCAAATGCTGCAAAGTATGAGACTGTGACTAACACTTTATTTGGACAGTGAGTTTCATAGAATAGGCAGAACTGTCGTCAAACTATTGTCATGGTGCGTTGTAGTTTGAGTCATCCTTTATACTTGACACGAATCATTATATAAGTGTTGTTCGATGGAGTCATACCGACGATAAAGCTACTACTTTTCCACTGTAGCGAATAATATACAAGTGCATATCACATTTCTGTCAATAGTCGATTTGTACAGTAGTTATAGTCAGCATAATAAACATGTATACGCTTTTGGTGATTCTAGGGCCATTATCTCTAAGCGGTATGGTCTTAGAACCACCAAAATTGTATACATGTTTATGATGTTGACTGTACAAAGCTTAGATTCGTTTTAGTGCAAACGCAACCCACAGGCTCGGCCACGACTTCAAGCGGAGGCGGCAGCGGTGCGGCATACGTGGGAGCGAGAGATCGATCGAGCGCCTAATACTCGCTCCAATGTAAGCCGTAAGAGTTAGGCAAACAAACAATAACATTGAACTACTTCGCAAACCGAGTGAGAGTTTTTGTTTTTTCCGTACTTAATATAGGAACGGCGACACAGATAAGCATCGACCAAGATGGCAATTGACAATATGAATACACAGAGCGTGTAGGAAGAGCAATAGAAAGGTCTCTAGGCGAACATTGACTGGGGACTGAAGTCCTCTAAAGTAGGTAAAGAAGGCGGATTCTATATAACACGTTCACTGTCCCCGTACAAAATGATATGACAATCAGACGTCCAACTGCTCTTCCAGTTTGAAACTGTGAATTCATTGTGGAATCACGGACTCTGAAAAGCAGGAGCATGACCCATCATTGGCGGCACTCGGACAGGGAACGTAATATCAACGAACGATGCCATGGAAATGAACGCACGACACACATTGCATGAATAACAAAGGAATGATACATAAGTCTCTAATACTTGTTTGTACCAAAGAAACAAATGTTCACCAAACGGGGCTTAATAGGCGAATAATAATAGTCGTGTAGGCCTGATTACCAGATGGAGTTCTGGATGCATTTAATTCGAGACTAAGATTCTGTACAGCTGCGGCTGCGACTGGTGCGTATTAAACGCAGCAGCGCCGCAGCGCCCACACGATCCAAATACGTCTTGTTTTCCCTCAGCAAGAGCTATAAAATAAGCTGTTAAAGAGTAATAACGTTATATATGCGTAATATAACCGCATCGGTTAATGACCACGTCGCAAATTTATGCGTCGAGTGCTTAATGTACGAAACAAATCGTCTGTTGACTTGTCACGAGTTATAGTCACGCGCGAGGCTTATTACTGGGAAATAAAGTTCAGTATTTAATTGAATGTTTTTGCATGAATCGACAGACATTAGTTGAATTTATTATATTGTTCATTATTAGAAATATTTGCCTGATTGCTCGGAGAACCGATGGCCGATGAGCGGAAAGGTTTTTGAGTGGCGACTGGCGACCACGTACCCCCAAGCGCAGCGTGGGTAGACCTCCACAACATGAACTGATGACCTGGTAAAGGTCGCGGGAGTCTGCTGGATGCGGGTAGCGCAGAACCGGTAATTGTAGCAATCTTTGGGAGAGGCCTATGTCCAGCATCGTCGACTATGGGGTAAGTCTGTGCAGCTTTGTATTTCTGTATACGCTTTTATATTCCACATTCCACAAGCTTCTGCCAGCGACTTCGTCCGCGTAAAACTCGTTATCGTAGTAAAGGGATTATTTTCGGGATAAAAATATGACTACTAATCATCGTTAAGTGAGACCTGTTTTCCCCCTCTACCATAGGACGTCTCTCTTCTTGACCCTATCCCGTTACAGGTACTGCACTCTCACTGTCTCAGTGAAACGGTAGGTCTATTATTATAGACCTGTATGCAAAGTCTGAGGAAAGAAGTTTACATGCAAACTTACAGCATCCTCTTCCGTTGCGTCTCATGTAAGACATTTTTTCAGTGAAGATATCGTGTTCGTGTTTTTAATCGATCGATAGGCTAGTGGACTAGAAGTAAAGGAAATAATTTAGATGTGTGTAGCTGTAATGTAAAAAAAAAAAGATTCAATAATGGGAACAACCATTTTAAAATACTACGGTCCTTACCCTCCTTTACCCTCACCTTGGTTGCTTTCTTCGAATCCTTCCACCATCTGGGCCTTTCGGTTCAGTTTTCCTTTCGGTCTGTGCATAACCCGATGATAAGAAAGCGGCGAGTAGCGTGAGAAATAAGCTCAATAATACCGTATCAAAGTAGGTATCCCTATCAACTTAACAGTGTTACGAAAGCCTAATTTGTTCTCGTAACGTAACTGGTAGGTACGAGTACTTCTCGTTATTCAGTCATTCATAAAGGAAACTACACTATTTTTATTCTGGGTCCACTGTAGGGTCCTCAAAGTCCCAAGAGGTTGTTTGAGAGTGTACACGCGAAAACAGAATATTTACAATAACAAACTGATATTTTCCATATTCCGGATCATGGCAAGCCATCTGTCGCAAGTTATTTGCGATTTGGTCGCGTGCTGTTTGTAAACGACGTGCCTCGTGTGGGTATTATTCCGACGTACATCCTCTTTTGCTATGTGATTCACGGTGTGTTTCGATTCATCTCACCACGCAAACCTAGTATGCCTTGATATCGAGATTCGTAACTACTACTTAATCGGAGATTATAATTGTACTGGTTGGCCTGACAACTGTCGGTAAGCGTAAGCGTTGTGAATATACGACCCCAGCAGCTATAAGTAGTGGTGATTGGTGGCCGAACTTTATCATTGGGGACACGAAATCACATTGGTCATTGGCTGAGAATAAGAAAGGATCGAGCCGTCAAGAGTACTTCGGTCGGCTCGAGCGACTGTTCGCTGCCCTGTCCCCCAGTCAGTCAGTCTGTTCAGTAACGAGGAAAGATCGGGGTGGAAGGAGATTCAGGAAGGACTGGGCGGCCTAGGTATCGCAGGGATGACAGTGTGGAAGCGAATCTTCGTCAGCTCTATGCCGACAATTAACAGGTGACTGTGGCACAGGATCGAGAAAAATGGCGTGCTGTAAGAGTGATATGCATGATGCGTGCCTTGAGGGTTGTGTAACGGCTGTAACCAACGCAAGTTCATCTTCGGACGGGCAAATTCAAAACTTTCGAAATACACTTGTTTTCTCTTGGTGACGAAAATAGTAGGTAACCAGATGCAATCGAAAATTGTCAGACAGTTTAGTAACTACATATGATGTAAGTAATTCATTTAGTTCATAACACTATCTTTCATGAATTTACTTAAATATTGTAAGCTTGCATTTCCGTATTACCAAAGTATTTAGAATAACCGTTCCGAATACTTCATGAGGCCGCAATATTGCCTTGAAAAGTTGAATCTATTTTACAATCTGTTCATGCACAAGAAACCTAGGTACATACACAGTACAACATTGCAGTAAGTTTTGTTACGGATTTCTTCGAAGTTTGTAAACGCTTGCAGACGCTTAGTCGACTTTCTTCGCATAATTTATATAACTCTTTTTTTCTTAATGATGATGTGGATAGTGATATTCGAGTTACTAAATTCTACAAACTATGACTGTTTTTCATTGGTCTTGGAACTCTTGGATAATACAAAATAACAAAAAGTAGTACGTACAATATGGCCGCGCCGGCTAGTCTTCACAACAATGTTACCGTCAATTTACTTGAGGCGAATCAGAATAATGTAAGGTCTGGCCTTCTCTTAGTGCAGTTGTTGCGAATTCCACACTGTCAAGATAGACGTAGGATTCTAGAAAGGAGCGATCAGGTGAGTCGAGGCAGTCTCTTACCTGATATATACCTCAGAGTGGCAGATACGGGAATTCAACAAACTTAGTGCACAACGCAATTACTTTTTCGATATAGAGAATAGTTGGCGATTGTCGTTGGTACTTGAACTCGGCTTATTCCAACGTAATTCAATAGATTTGTACAGTCCGAGTTCTCCAATATCTACACAGACTACCTTTCAAAAATATCTACACATGTGCCTTAATATGCCATGTGTAGATATTTTTGAAAGTTTGTCTGTATAGATATTGGAGAACTCGACACTAATCTATAATTTTATGATACTCAAACTAACGCTCGAAAATACCGCATGTTCGTCGTGTTTGACATGTAACTAAACGCCACCAAAAAGCAGTACTCACATCGATCTACTTTTTTTTCTCACTTTGTTTTTACCAGAAAACAGTCCGCCGTCAACTGAATCCGTGATTACTTTACCGGTATGGACAAATCAAGCCCATCGGTAAGGCCAAATAGGATGAGACCACGACCAATCGCGGGACGCTATTGCCGTGTTTGTATCATATTTTTCTTTTGTTTTCTTATTTATTTTCTGCATAGTCATTTGTAACTAACATCCTGGATCATTGGTCTGCAATAAACGATTTTTATTATTTATTTTATTTTATTTATTTATATTAATGGTGATTGATTTCTAATGGAATGAGTGATTCTGTGTATGAATGATGAGTGATGGTTGGAATGGATGATGGGTGAAATGAAGAATGAACTATTCGTCGGTCTACTGGTAGGTCCACCAGGAATAAACCTGGTGGACAGGACAGCTGAGTACAAAGCTTCTAGGCTCACAACGCTGACCGGCGACCCGTCTCAAGAGAACCAGTTGGTACAAGGCTGAGGTCTGACTACGCACAGTTATTACAGAACTAGGGGTCAGGTTGTACTGGGCATGAATAGGTGAGGCGGAACAGGTGGTGGGACTTGTGGGTTTTTAAACAGAGCATATTCATTCAACGTTACACAATTGATTTGTACTTACAGAATAATTTATTTAATCATCGTCCTATCGTTTTTACCGGTTGTATTCTAGGGCCTGTTTTGGCACCTAATCCCAAGATTTGGCATGGGCAATGGCCCTAAATATCAAATGATGTTCAAAATAAAATTATTTATTTCAGACTCCTGCCCATATCTTGTTAGTAACAATTTATCCTACTAATATTCGACCTCCAGATTGACACCCGCTCGGCTACAGTGGCTAAAATACTATTATTCAATGCTTAAAGGAAAAGCGAGTCCTTCCTGCGTTGACATATAACGAAACGCCACCAAAACGCTGTTTGATATTAAACGACACGAGCCTCGTGCGTGCTATTTGTAAATCGACGTGCTTCGCGTAAACATCGCTGAATACGAATACTCGTACGCTTTGTTGGCGTGAGCGGTGTCTGACGTGGGAAATTGGAAAACCGTCTCTTTGTTTACGTGTAATATTGAATTGGCGAGCTCCTATTGCAACCAAATGTATGGATCGAACCAGATCGAAACCAGGATTATATATTAGAGGGGCTTTAGTTAAAGCAATGACGCGTCATTTCAGTGTCCAAAAGGTATTTGAGCTCCCGAAGCGGAACCGCCCTGTGCAACCCAAACTGAACCAACTTGGACTGGGGTGGAAATTGGAGGGGTGAAAATAAAAAATTGTCGCCAGGTATTCGACACACACTTTCAGGCAACCGCTGCTTCAATCGGTTGGCTCGCGGCAAAAAAAAACTTTTTCATACATTTTTTATATTTCCGCCCCAGTCCAAATTGGCTCAGTTCAGGTTGCACAGGGCGGTTCCGCAACACTTCAGGAGCTTAAATACCGCGAGCCATCCGGTTGCCTCTTGGATGCTGAAACTACGCGTCATTTCTCAGGGGCGATTACACTGATTCGGTCGCCTGATGCGGTCTCGTTTCAAACTACTTCGGCCAACGACTGTCATCTTTACGTTAGTATGTTCCCCTACTGTCACATACATAGGTGACAGCTGTCGCTGAAATCGCTGAATGCTGGCGACTACTATCGTCTTTGCACAGTTGCGCCCATAGAACACCCCCACTAGAAGCCTAATGTTTCTCATTTTGGAGTTGAAGTGCTCATACGAGTATAGTCCGCGGTGTCGCCCGCCTTGCCATTCAGTAGCGCCCAAGTTACCTGGGCTGTTATTCGCTACGCGCTAATGCGGATTTGGTAGTGTGAGGTGGTGTGGCAAGTCAGTGTGGTGTTCTATGGTTGAGCCGTATGCAGGACTAACGGTATATCGTATGCGTGACTAAGGCCGCAGTCTGGACGCCAGCCACGCTATTCTGTCATTTGTTTTAAGCTCACCTCAGCGTTCACCCAGAAATATATCTTGACGCCGCGATTTGTAGTAAGTAAGCGTAGTTCAGGTTTCGTAAGGCGTGACGGGTGAGGTGACCCGCATTAGCGCGTTCCGAATAACAGCCCAAAGCGGGCAGCAGGGCGGTGAGCGGGCGTTCAGACATTCGAGCGAGCTGATTGTATTTTATAATTTAATTGCCGCTCCTCTCTGGATCCGAAAGTGGATCGTTGTATCTACGAGGAAGCACTACTCCTTTTCTTAATGTCTAATTCGCGGCTAAGTCGTGTCAATAAATCAAATGAGTCGCTTCATCGGAAATTACTAAGTTTGTCAAAAAGTAAACAACTTACACGTCAATAGACTTTGATATCTGTACGAAATCCGGTTCTAAATATGTGCGCACGTTTTTGCTTTGCTGTGGTGCTCAGATAGTTTTGATTTGTGTTCTGCTCAGATGCTAGCGTGATTTGCTTTCACGTGAAACAGAATATACGTTTATTATACAAGACCAGTAGGTTTTTCAAACTTAAAAAAAAAAAGTATTTTTCAGCTTGATGATCATTATTAAACAGTAAAATCCAACCCCAAGCCACCATTTAACAAAGCAGCTATTCGAGATTTAATATGGTAATGATACCTCACCACATAACCAGTGTTGTGAATCTTGGTGATATCAAAAATTTTCATACTTAAGACACTTAAATAATTCACTTACGCGTATGTATAATTTTGACATGTAATTTTTTATTATGAATTATTTATGAGTATGAATATGTAAATAGTTATATAGCAGAAACGTCCGCTAACGAAATTTATGAATATGTAAGCACTTAATGGTTAAATTTCAACTGCCTACTTACTATCGATACCATCATAGCATTGCTAAAATTGGCAATATGTTTGCCATGTCACAACCTATCGATAAAACATTTCGAATGGTGGCCCAGAACGTGTTCTCGTCAGCAGCGGGCTCTCTGCCAGAAAGGCATTGACATCACTCACAGCAGTTTTTAAGTGCACCACATTGTATATTAGCGAGTGTGAAGAAATGTGTACCTACTAGGAGTGTTTTAACACGCTGTTAGAAAATATCACGAGGAAACCCTGGGCCTGTGCCCAACAGTGGGACGTATAAAGGCTGCTGATGATGATGATGATTGATGATGTACACTTAGTATCAATTCGCTGCGTTTTTATGATAACTTCTGAACTCTGTTGAGCTCTAATTACAGTACATATTGCTAGTTGATTACTCACAAAAAATACAATCGATAGAAATCACAAAAAATCGCTCACTGTCTCTTTTGAAACGGATTTCAAACTAAGCGTTTTTGTTTAGAATTTTGCTCCCCCATAAACAAGAGGACACACTTTAAAAATAGTTAACGAAATCAGATATTGAAATGAAAATACAATCGATAGAAATCACAAAAAAATCGCTCACTTTCTCATTTGAAACGGGTTTTAAAACTAAGCGTTTTCGTGTAGAATTTTGCTCCCCCATAAACAAGAGGACAGACTTAAAAATAGTTGGCGAAATCGGATATTGAAAAAGCAATTGCTCAAGGTTCACAAACAATGAGGTACGGAATGAAATCCCGTTTTCTTTCGAATTCAGCCGACAGTCGAACGGAGGGGGCCAGTTGTCCACGGGCTTTCTTAGAGGCAATCGTCTTTGGCTTAAACGTTCTCCCTTCGTGAAGGGTGGGGGAAGGGGAAGCTTTTGTGAGCACTCCGAGGCTTTATCTCCCAGCAACCACAAACACGATCTACTAGCCTCAACTAGCACCTACTTCTCGATTGCATTACTGAAGAATCGACAACACAATGAATAATCACAAGACCGCCACGACCAAGCCGTTCTCGGATAACGATTAAAATTTTAAATTCAATTCATTGTTGAATCGAGTTTCAGCATTATTAGGTTTGCTTGAAATATTTATTATTAATTAAATTGTATTTGTCTTTTCCTAATTACTTGGGATTGGTTGCTAAGGAAATTTTAGCTCATAGGATGTTCCAAGAGAATATTAGAGAGGTCATGCCCTGGTCCTAAACCAAGTACCTACCTAACCCATCTTTCATACATTTCTCAAAGAAGATCTCGCCGTTACATGCGTTTGATAGATAGTTAATGTATTCTGACTCAGTTATTAAGATTTATATTGATCGTTATCTCGCGATATTGACCTCACCGAGCACCTCTTTGCATCCTTAACGATAGCGAGCGGCAACCCTAAAGTTAGTCCATAAGTTAGAGGCGACCCTAAAGTTTGCAGCACGTATCGCTCATCAAAATAATATTTGCCAAAAGAATCTCCAACCACGCATTTTTAAACATAAAAAGAACCGTGTAATTCAATAGCATTTAATAATCACCGAGAGGCTTTCGAAAACTTTACCTCTTCGCTCTGGATTCAAAAAATATCTTTCCAAGTTCTCAAATTTATACTCCCAGAAGCGAAAGTGGAGCAAGTAGGTAATAAATATACCTGAGGCACTGAAAGCCAGTCACGAATTGCTCCAGAAATACTTCCTGCGTTATGTAGGCAAGCAGGCATCCTTAACTTTACCCTGAGCCAACTTCCAAACCTTCAAATTTGGCAGGCTTGCTTTAAATTGGCAGGACTTTGCATTTTATTGATTAAGTATTGTTTGGAACTCCTCCATTTTGGCACAACACCAAGAGCGAAATGTTTGCGTAAGTGGATTTAAGATATTATGTGGGTTGCACTAATCTTAACGTACAAATTGAATAACCTGGATGTGAGGTGGAAAGCCGCGATAATACCGCTCCCGGGTGCAAATGGAACGTAATCGTTTACTTTTGAAAAATCATTACGGAGGGCGAAGTGATCGAAAACATTCATTTATTATTGAGTGACATAAAATAATGAAAAAGTCCAGATTGTGTATTCGGAAGGGTCTGCTCTCAAATTTATCTTGGCTCCGGTGACCCGGTAAATTGTCGTCTTAACTTGAGGGAACCATTTATTTGCGTTTAGTCTCGATACTAGGCTTGTCTTATATTATGCAAACGAGTTTTCATTCGGGTCCCGGAATTTGAGCCGAAAACGGAACCCTCGGGTAAAAATCTTACCACGGGTTCGTATAAAGATTTCAATAAAGTTCGCTGTGTGTATTTAGGTTTGCAGATTAAACTCAATGATTAAAATGAAGTGAGCGGACAAAGATCGGCTGACCTATTTAGGTTGATGTCATTTAAAAAATCTAAAGCATCAAATACGGGTTGTAGGTGTAGACGCAAAATTTATTTTTACTCCAAAAAAAAGGGCAAAAAAACATGCCTAGTGACGAAAATCCCATCCCACACTTGGCTATTTACATTCTGCGTCTTTGTTTATTTTCACCCAAATTTATGCACATACTCCGATGTTCCCCAGTTTGGAAATTTCCTTCACTCACAGCAAATATAGACCAAATTCTAAGAGACACAATTTTCAAAATGATTAATATCTCTTTGTTCTCGCAGTTGGTCGCAAGCCAGTCTCCCTATAAAATTTGGCGGCCTTGGTATCCGCTCGACGGGCAGTCTGGCTCTCCCGGCTTTTCTTGCGTCTGTTAACAGCACGCTCACCCTCATTGGTGGTATTCTTAACCTACCTTCAACCATCAATGTCCCGGTGTCGTGCCTGACAGACGCAGAGTCTGCTTGGAGAGCAGAAAATCCCAACGAGCAAATGCCGGTCGAAAAATCGAACCAGGCTGCTTGGGATGCTTTCAAAATAAAAAAAACACCTTGCAGTCCTTACTCGACGATTCCGCCAACTACGAACGAGCCAGACTACTGGCAGTTTCAGAAAAAGAATCGGGCCATTGGTTGCACGCGCTCCCGTCACGTAACCTTGGCTCTGTTTTAGACCCCTCTGCACTGCGAATAGCAGTGTGCCTTCGCCTGGGCCTCAAAATTTGTGAGCCTCATGCCTGCAGCCGCTGTTCCCAACCCGTGGACTCACTGGGGCGTCATGGCTTGCACTGCCTTATGAGCGCCGGGCGTCTATTCAGGCACGCCACAGTAAACGACCTCATTCGCCGTTCACTCAGCACCGCAGGTCTCCCTGCGACTCTGGAACCAACGGGCCTTTCTACTACTGACGGGAAGAGACCTGATGGTTGCACTCTCGTGCCCTGGAGCCTAGGCCGCCCTTTAGCGTGGGACGCTACCTGTGTCGACACGCTGGCTCCGTCCCACGTTGAAGGGTCGGCTCGGAAGCCTGGGACTGCCGCTGACCAAGCCCAAATGTCTAAACGCCGCAAGTACGCATTCATCACCAATGAATATGAATTCGCGGCACTTGCGGTGGAGACTTTGGGCCCTTGGTCGTCCGACACCAAAAAATTTATGAAAGAGGTGTCGGTCCGTCTTATTGGCGTTTCAGGCGACCACAGGGCCGGTTCTTTCTTTGCCCAGCGTCTAAGCCTAGCGGTGCAAAGAGGCAATGCAGCCAGCATCCTAGGGTCCATGCCTCAAGCGGGTGAACTGGGTGGGGTATTTTATATTTAGTTTTTAAGTAGTTCGTAGTTCTTTTATAGTATCAAAATGTCGTTTTGTTTTTTTTTATACTTTAACCCGTGTATTTAACTAAATAAAGTAAATTTTGAAATCCCATTCCGATATGCATATCGTATTTTGTTAAGGGGATGCCTTGATTCAAGTCGACCACGTCCCCGTGACAGAGACACGCTTATGCCTTCCGCGCACGAGAAAAAGAGATGCAACACTCTTCGGGAATGGCTTTTTTTGGACAAATTTCGATATATACCTAACTTAGTGAGTTTTATTTATTTTTCATGAAGTATGATTTTGATGAGATAAAATACTATAGTATTAACTTGAAAAAAGGTCAATACAGACCCAACTTTGGTTTTTTTTTCTATCGAGGAAATTTTAGGCAATCATGTATCGATTAAATCAGATAAACAATCATATAGTCAAGAATCATATATCTGAAAGTCAGACCTTATTATTTCTTAAGGGTTATTTACATGGTGCATCAACTCGTATGCGATTTTCATTACATTGCGGGCTGCGGGCTAGCGGAATACGACGAATTGAATAAAACCCTGTAATGTAATAAAACTCGCATGCGAGTGGTTGCCGTTGCCCCATGTAATCTTGTCAGAACGGCGTTTCAAAGCACGCGATAATTTCCAATTCACCCCATTAATAAACTTGTTTTATTGTATACCATCTACAATCGCAAATCCGGCAATCGCTGCCTCAGTGTTAAAGTTAATGTTTTTAGACCCCATGGTCCTGAGATATGGAAAAATCATACAAATAATAATACTAATGATAAATCTAATTTATTAAAAAAAATGTGTTCAATGGTTACCGGGGTCCATACCCATAAAAAAAGACCGGGTTTGCACTCCGGGAGTGCCGGCAGAAGTGAAAACTCAATGACATTGTAACAATTTTTCGATCAGGTCACGTGTCCGTCTTACGAATTTTCAATCTCTCGCATCTTACGGTCACGTGACCTGACGCGAGTTTAACATTTTTTCCCCATCCCAAAAAGTTCACAGCGCCGCTAAAGAAGTTTTCACTTCAAAAATTATACATTGGAATCAATTATCTTAAAATAATACATAATACATCAAGTGTTGGCGTAAGTTAATTAATACTAAACATTTCAACAAGTACTTAATCTACCTTATCTAAAATGGCTTCAGTCTCGGCATAATTTAGCGAATGAAGATAATTAAAGATGAGTTTTTTAGCTTCTTTCAACTTTGTGATTATTTAACCATAGTTTTTGTATTTTATAACAATAGCGTTGCTTTTTCTCCATTTACGACGACCGCTTTATCCTAGTTGGTAGTGGCCCTACCAACGAAGCAAGAGGTCCCGGGTTCGAATCCCGGTAAGGGCATTTATTTGTGTGATGAACACGAATATTTGTTCCTGAGTCATGGATGTTTTCTATGTATTACGATTAAGTATTTACTTATGTATTATAAGTATATTTATCGTCGGCTAGTGTCCATCCATAGTAAAGTCAGCTGTAGAGAAACATGCCCCCCCTGCATAGAAATTTGGTACGCAGGGGGGGAGGGGAGGGGGGGGGCATGTATCTCACTCGGCAGCTGACTGTAAAAGCTTTGCTTAGTTTGGGACTAGGTCGATTTGTGTAAGATTGTCCCCTAATATTTATTTTATTTATTTATTTGACTACATTTTTAATCCTTTTCCAGAAAATATAGAATTACTGATTATTTCATTTCGTGTCTACACCCCTATTCTGTTTAGATTTCAGGCACAAATTTACTTTGGGTATTTGAGAACGAAACCAAGTATAAAGAGAAAGTTCTGTAATGAAAAAGTTAGTTCATCAAATAAACAGTTTGGAAGAAAATTCCACACTTAATTTCAAGTTTATTCACTAAGCGAATTAGATATCTGAGCTAAGTTTGTGGACATGCTATCTAGACGAGAAATTTTATCAATTATCATCGACTTATTGGGAGAAATAATTAAAAATTGTTACCCAAATCTTTTTTATTTACTCCATCGTCTTAAATGTCAATGAATTAATACTCGTACTTTGCTCAAACTCAGACGGGGCCCCCGAAATACCTTAATACAATTATTAAAAACTCAAAAGATTTTCAACAATCGCGAATTGAAGATGTACAAACAGCAATAGACTTAAATAGACCTTATGCCATCGAAATAAGGTTCACGATTAGGCAGTTAACCGTGTCGTCAATGGTATTATTGGTATTTATGGGCTCCCAAACATAAGGGTTTCTTTTGAATTTATTATATGGTAACTCGGTTTAGCAAGAGTCAAACCAAGTCGTTGCGACGGCATAATGACAAGGGATTTCAACCATGTTACAATGTTATCGTTTGAACAAAGTTAGTAAAAGCAGCATCGAAGTTAAAAAAAATACCCCAGGGCCGGATAAATTTGGAAACAGCATTGGGTGTCGGAGTTTTGTTTTGGTTCCCAGAAACGGAAGAATGCTTTTTTGAACATCTAGTTTCCGTAGGTTTGTTAATATATATATTGTAATTACAAGCAATGAATTAGGATTAGATTACTGTGTTTGTATAAATTCCAGTACCTAGTTTAAAAGATGCGGAAGCAATGTCCCAGATTAACACCACTATTGAATTTCTTTATAGACCTAAACACGAAACCAGTGCTGGACTATAGGCCTAAACACGAAACCAGTGCTGGACTATAGGTCTAAACGCGAAACGGTGCTGGACCCAATTCTTTTTATAAATGTGAGAGGGAAACTCACAATACCTTCTATACCTAATACCTAAGCTGGCCCGGTGCGCTTAAAACTTTACACGAACCGTCGAAGTTCTTCTTATTCAGATTTCTTCACATAAGTTGTGGTAAATGTCAAATGATATTCCGTACATGACTTCCGAGAAATCCATTAGGACGAGTATAAATTGGCAACCCTACCTCCATCTATCTACAATTTAGGTATTATAGCTGTTAGTTGAGTTCAAGATTCACAACAGTAGATAGGTACCTGCAGACTGCGGATCCTTTTACGTGGCAAATATTTTGACTGGACCTAAAAATACTCCGTTGTTCACAGCAATTTTGCAGCCCGTTTCCGCAATTCCTATCATTTTATGTCCTATAGCTTCATAAAGTGTGGTGCTTGAAAATAATTGCTCCGAGCGTGTCTCTGTAGTGAACCGAAGCCGAGTATATACTCACGAACAGTCCCGTAGGTAGCATTGGGTCCCAATTGTCCTATTTCGAAGAGGCAATCTCCGTCACCACGCGTACTGTTATTGAGTTTGCTTTGCTCTTTATCGTAAAGGTCAAAGTACTGGGAACTTTAGCCTGGGACTTGCCGTGTGTATCTGTTATTGCATTGTGGGTAGTAGGTACTTCATCCGAATGGTTATTTTCTGTGATAATTGGATATCGGAATGAAGGTGAAGCGGTAATAAATAGTACAGAATACCAGTATTTACTTATTACTCAAGATGCACCTTCTAAACTTTTAACGTGTATCTCTACATTAGACTAAGAAGATGTTGTGCACCATTTGTTATTTGCCAGTCTTATATTGGTTTTAAAATAATTATAAATACGGAATCAATACGTACCTAATCTACTCGGTGCTAAAATGATGAATACGAAAATAACTCTTTAGGTCACGGCTTAAGTAGCTGCTCAACCTATTGTGATGAAATGGAAAAGTCAATATAAAAACCACACCGCACTTCAGCGGTTTTATCCAAATTAGCATTAGATATTTTAATCTGTGTAATTAGATTTTGAAAAACCTCAAAGTGACTTATTAAGTACCAATATTAACAAGGCTTTAACCGAAATTCTATTAAAATTTAAATCAAAACTTGTTACTACGAAACGAACACGATACAAAGCATCCAGTTTTAAAAATACAATTATCTCGAGTCTGCAATGATGCCGTCTTTTTCTGTCTTTCTAAGTAATCGATCATGCGTATGAGAGAGAAAGGGCATCGGCCGATCAGCGATTAGACGCAAGATCATTAGTTTAAACATTTCGTTATGTTAAAAAACGACCACTATTTTCGTTTATTTTTAGACACATAATTAGTATGGATGAAGAGGTAAACTAGGCAATAAAAAGTTGTGTTGTTGGATGTTAGGGAACGATTAAGGTAGATAATAATGGTCCGAGATTAGAGTCGAAAAACTTGTACCTGCCGAGTCCTAACGAAGGTCGACGACAGCAGCTTATTCTGCGACCTTTCCAATCCAAAATGGCGTATAAACACTATATTCTCTTTCCACTTAAACCCTTTTCGATTGTTACTTTATTTATTGCTTTGCATGTAATCCTTCTTGAACTGGAAATGACTTATGTACGTGCCGGTTTAATTGTTCAGTTGTCCTTCTAATTATGATGTGATATTATTATTTAGCACGGAGTTGCGGCGGTAAAGACGACAAGAAACATTCAATTTATGTGTGGCATGTGAATTATTAGACGAGTAACTTCCTTTTGTCCTGTTCATGTCGAGCAGAGATCCAAATTAGATAGCCAGTAGTGACAGTAGTTGACGACGGTTTACAGAAAAGTACGGTTGCCAATAAAAGCTTGTACCAAAAATGCATTTTTTGCACTTCGTTTCAGCAGGGCTTAGATTTTCAATAGATACCAAGTTTGTTTAATTAGTTCAGTGACTCCTAGAAAAAGTATTGTATACAATAGTTATATAATTAGCTTTTTATACTCGTCGACCTTAATGTTTGAATTAAGACTTCGTATACCAAACTTAAATCACATACTTTTTACTATGGCGCTTCCAACTCAACATTTCATAACTGTTGAGACAACTAAAATGAAATTGACCAATCACGTGGCGCCTTTACAGAACTATAATGTATCTGACCAATAGGACGCCGTTATGAGAAAGTCAAAAGGTAAATAGACATCAACGCACAAAAAAGAAAAAGCCGTTGGTGGCACTTCGTTTTCAATAGATACCAAGTTTGTTTAATTAGTTCAGTTGACTCGTAGAAAAAGTATTGTATACAATAGTTATATAATTAGCTTTTTAAGTCTCGTACCTTAATAAGGCCACTCAGCAAGCTTCGTGGCCTAAACGTGGTACTCGACTGAAAAAGCATACATTACATTATATAACGATTTAATAAAATACTATTACCAAATTTCATCTAAAGAATATAAATTAAATTGTCCATGTTATAAGGTTAATATGTTGTATTATTTCAGTGCCATCTTGCCTCTTAGTGGCCTCACTGAAAATCAGCGTCACTGAGCGCTTGCTCCGGCAATTTTTCCTTATGGTATATGTACCAAAATCTTTACGCTTATAAATTATATTCTATCTTTCTTAAATTACGCTCTGTTCCTGTCAAGACTGAAAGCGTTTTAAAACTAACTTGACAAAGAGATCGAGAGCACAAGTATCCCTTTTACTGTCACGTCACGCCGGAGCAATTGCATCTCGAAATGCTAAACAGATTTCGATCTAAATCTGGCCATACACGACCGCTCTAACAAGCCGGCTGGAGTAACGGTGCGCCTAAATCAGTCGATGAATTTCTTAACTGCAGCGTTTAATAAAAATTGGCGCAGCCCGTTGGGTATTTAAATGGACGGAAATCCAATGCGACGCGACGTGCCATACGAGCACGTCGCTAACAGTCAATAATTGGAGACGTCATAAATACTCGTACAATCCGACCACGCCCAAGCGGAAACTTGTAGTAGCTAAGTGGTTTAGGCATGCGGCTGTCAAGCAGCGGTCGTGGGTTCGAATCCCGGCTTGTACCAATGAGTTTTTTTAATTATTTGTTTATTACTTATGCACGCAATATTTACCGTTAGCTTTTTGGTGAAAGAAAGCATCGTAAGGAAACTGGTCTAATCCCAGTAAGATCTAGTTTTCCCTCGGGGTTGGAAGGTCAGATGGCAGTCTCTTTCGGAAAACTAGTGCCTACGCCAAATCTTGGGGTTAGGTGTCGATGCGGAGCCCGAGCTCCTTTAGGACACAAGTGGGAATAAAGCTAGGATGATGAATTTGTCGCAGAGATAGCGCGGTACGGCGCGTCAGTGAATACTCAGCTTTAGATAGCGGCAGTATGCTCGTGAGCCGTATTTGCGTCCCTACCTTGTCTGCTGATTTCATTATTTCCCTTTAGCGGTACCAATCTATGACGAAGAAATCATAGCGAACGTATCGTGACGTGACGTCAAATCTGTGTTAGCTAAAATGCCGAAGTTCTTTAGCCTTTGTCACGTTGTCATTGTGTTTTTGAGAAACGGACATAACACAGTAATTAACAGAAGTTTGTACTTTTACGATTAACTGGGTATGGATTCTCGGTGTGTAAAACTTTGTGCTGGCCTCTTATCATTGCCGTCGCTCTAAATACCTACTAACGGTAAAAATACGTACTACGGCAGCGGCAGCGGTTTTTAGGGTTCCGTAGCCAAATGGCAAAAAACGGAACCCTTAAGGATTCGTCACGTCTGTCTGTCTGTCCGTCCGTATGTCACAGGCATTTTACTCGAAAACTATAAGGTGTATTTGAATAAAGTTTTGAGGATAGGTGTATTTTGATAGCCGCTACAAAGTTTTGTAATTGAATTTCTAAAAAAAAATTTTTTTTAGGACTGCATACATAAGACTCAAAATCATTTTTTTTTCTCATTGCAAGCCCACGTGTGGCACATCAATCGATAGGCCTTTTAAAATAAATATAAGGTTTCTCAACATTTTTTTTGATTAAGTGAATAGAATCAGAGATAATCGCCCCGAAAGTCACTAAAATTGTGCCACCCCCCCTCTAATTTTTGAACCGTGTATTTTAAAAATATGAAAAAAATCATTGGCAGGGCTTATTAAATTTTTCAGCGAAAATTGTTTTGAACAAGATCGGTTCAAAGGTTTTTGAGATATTTCTAAAAAATTGCCTTCCTTAAAGAAAAGGACTCAAGTGCCATAAGATTTCAGTAACGATACGACCTTTTTAATAGGTTCCCCTTCGTTGTGCGTGGCCCGAAACGCGCTTGGCCGCTTTTTTCTAATTCATTTCGAGTGATCCCAACTAACCACAGTGCGTTGCGCGTCTCGACCGCGCTAATAAAACGCTTGCCGCGTCGCAATTTGGGCAATGACGTGGCCGGGCCGTAACACGCACGGCGACGAGTTGTTCGCAAAGTCATAAACTAAGCGTTAGTTATTAAGCTCGTGTAGACCTAGCGTTACTGCCGTGTTAAGCAACTGACTATGAGACTTAGTCAGATGCGTCCTTTTTGCTTAGGACGGCAGATTAGTAACTGTGTCGTGGTAGCAACATTGGGTCAACCGGAAAATCGAAATTTCTATTTGCTGTAAGGTCTGAGGCACAAATTTATTACACATTTTTTTCAGGTCAACGCGGTAAATATGAGCTCCCTAGCAGTAGCTAGAAAACAGTTTCTTTATAACAACCGCACGCGTTTTAACGCTCTCGTAAACTAAGGTAAGGGCTGACCTGTTTGTTTAATCACATGCAGAATAATGTTCTGTGTTGTGCTCAGAGTGAAAGCACTGTCGAAAATATATACAGCGGTAATTCGGCGTGGGTATCGCAGTTTTTGGCTCATACAGAAGATTTTGGTTCGTTTCCTGTGGTATATGTTGCCAAAGTTAAGAAGTGTAACGCCTAATCTTTGCATCTCAGATATCCAGGTATAAATACATATCTGTCTCATTTACAGAGGGTCCCATTAATAGAGGTGAGATAAGAGGTTATTTCAGTTATAAAGGTGCCTTTTTTAAATAAAAATAAACATTATAGGTGCTGCTGCACAAGTGGCAAACTTTAACAATAATCAACAAAAGTTTGATAGTCAACAGAAATAAATCTAGGACGTTTTTTATAAACAGTACCTACAAAAATGCATACAGAATGCGTCAATTTAATTATCTGTCATTTTAGTTTGTCTCTTGGTAACAACTTAAGGTCACAATCACAATCAGCCAAGTGCGGAATTTGCGGGAAGACTAAGAATTAGTAAACAAAACGGAAATTTGACAGCAATAACGTCCAAGTTAGAGAGGTAATCAATTGGCGTTATCTAAGTTATAGAGGTGAAATTAAAGAGGGTTAATTAAAACAATTTAGCAAAAGTATTCCTTAAAATAAGGTCTCAGTAAAAGAGGTAAAATACAGTCGCTGTCTCAATTATTGAGGTAATTATGACGATACAATCTAAAACACTAATCCCACATATATTATAGGTTGGTTCTGTTCCACTAACAGAGGTAATTCAGTGCTCAAGTGTCGGGACCACAGCATGAGTCCCAGCCCCAGTTATGAAGATTTCTTACGTATCCACTCCCGTCCCACTTAACCAAGGTTCACTGTATTATCAATGGTTTGAACGATCCGGCCCTTAGTTACAGGCAAAATTAATATAAGGCTTGTAAAATATTCACTGAAGAAGATAATATTTCTAGCTCGAAAGCACATTCCGTCGCAACGCTGCAGTAAAACATAGTTCCCATAATTTACAACAATGCCGTCCTTAAAATACGCTCACCGTCCGTGAGAGCGCGGTAGGTCCTTTTATAATAAGTCCATTTGAAACAATCTGCCTTCTCTTTTATTTGCCCTGTGGGCTCGGAGCCTGTCTCATTCGTTGATTCGTTGTTCTTTTCGGTCGCGCGCCTGCTTTTATTTTTATCTCTGCAAGTTAATACATTAACAGATACTGCCTTTCATTCATTGTACGTTTTTGAGAAATTAAAAAATAATCCGATAATGGTAATATTCTGAGAAGTGAAATTGGATTAATGAGTAGGTGTTGAGTCAAATTGGAATTACGAGGTATTAATGTTCAATGCATTCTAGCTTTCTATGCTATGCTTTTTATGAGATGTTAATCAAGAAATGGGTTTTGCATCGGATTCGGTATTCAGCCCATGAAAGCCGATCGCTGTTGAATAAACGGATTTGTTTGTTTTTAGTGTCGTGCTGCTCTACACTGTTCTATTTTTAACCGACTTCAAAAAAAGAGGAAATTCTCAATTCGGTTGTATGTTTATTTTTCATTTTATTAACTCCGTCATTTATAAATTATATAACGTTTTGGTTACACTTTCGTTTTGATTGAGCAATCTAAGTAAGGTAAACGTTCCAGTGCTCCTGTATACCATTAATTGACACCCTGGATTTCACATTAATTTGAAGTCAAGTTTCGGTTCAGATGCCAGCACTAGGACGTTTACCTTTGTTGAAGTTCATGTCGCAGTTCAGTAAATCGGTCTCAACTCACAATGTGATTCTTTGTTTTTTTTAATCGAAATCCTTTGTCAATATATCTGCCTTTCTGCCCGGTTGGACATTGTTTTTCAGTTCCAAATAGGCACAATGGGGCGTAACCACATTTTCTTCCCAAGTGTCCGTGGTTATATGCAAAGTGCCTTTGTAATTGGTAATTCAATTTTATCCAATGCTGGATTTTTTTAACTATGTCAGTCACATCATAGTACATTACTTACCAAGGGGTGTAAAGAAGCACGAAAGAGGCGCGTATTGTAATTCCATTTTACGTCACACCTATCCATAATGTGAGTTTTACCGCACGCAGCGCGTACGAAAAAACTCGCATTAGGGCCAGGTGAAGACGTAAAATTGTGTACTCACCACGGGCAGTAAAAAAGACAGCCCTCTATCGCATATTTACAATCTTCGCCTGCGGCTCAGGTCACAAATACCTGCGATTTCGGGCTTTCTTTTATACTGCCCGTGGTGAGTACACAATTTTACGTCTTCACCTGGCCCTAATGCGAGCTTTTTCGTACGCGCTGCGTGCGGTAAAACTCACATTATGGATAGGTGTGACGTAAAATGGAATTACAATACGCGCCTCTTAAATAAGTTTGCGTCTATGAAGTTAGCCTCATGTGCCTCCGTAAGGGAAACGCATTTTTTTCATGTGACATTGACATATACGTCACCGTAAAAGGTTATAAACACCGTCTTAACCGTTCTCGCGATATTATTAGTTATTGAAAACTTGTCTAGGAGACAGGTAACTCCTATATTATTCCAAATTAAAAATGCAGTCGTCTTTCACGACCTGACACTGTAAAAGTGGCAGCCATCATGAAAATTTCCGAGCTACGGCTTGAAACCTGCGCCCCAAAAGCTTAAATCCGGGAAGTTGGTTACGTTTGTCAGTTAGTGAAGTTACGAGACAGCTTGATACAGATGCATTTCCACTGTGTCGTTTCATAACATTTATTGCAAGGAAATATGAGCTTTGCTATGAAGTAACAAGTTTAGTTTTCTGATGACATGATTGAGTAAAATACGAGGTTTAGAGAGTAAGTACTCACATTGCAGCGTCCGCGCTACGTTTGTTCAGGTCCTAACTTCGAAGCCTAAATTATTCAGAGCGGCGCGGATTGCAAACGTACGTTTAGCTCCGGTTTAAAAGTTTTGACGGACTTACAGGGATGAATTGAATATGAATGCTGTTGTTTTGAATAGCAACAGATTTATTTGCGAAGAACGCCTGTGTTTACGTACTACATCTATAAGATATACAATCCCCAATGTATAATGACTCGCGATTCTAGGAGGCCTTGAGAGATCCAACTGTGATATAACTTTGTCATGACGTCGCTGTCACGTATACTTAACACTGGTTTAATTAACACATGACCACCACTCATTACATGGTGGTGTCATGGGAAGTACCTATTAAAAACCTTCTATGTTGTCAGGAGCAGTTTATTATTTTTCATGAGCAGTTTATCATTGATTCTCAAGGTTTCTATTACATGACAAGCAGGTTATTATAGCCCATTCAAAATATTTGAAGAGCGCCTATATAAAGAAAAAAAAATGGTAGTGACAGTGACGGTGTATCAAGTTGTTTATTTTATATCATACGTAATCGTGACCATAAAATACGGCTTCCGTTGGTCACAATCGCTTTATATTCACGTGAACATTGCCTTACACTTTGAGTAATCCATTATGTCACGAGTGACACGCGTGTGATGTACACCAGGCGGGTATTAAGGCATGTTAATAACGACATTGTCTGCCGGTGCCGGCACCTCATAGTCTACCCACTACCGAATGGGGTGCGGCCACAGATGTAGGTAATAACATGTTTTCTCAAACATGCAATGCAATATTGACGTTGTGTTCGTCATAAAGTGTCACGTTTCGGGCGCAGCGAGACGAGAGATCGGTAATGGCATTTCATACAAAATTGGAGGCAATTTGTGGCGCAGCATCACGGCGTTCAGCCACTAAAATTAAAGTTAGATTGCTTGGAGTTTTTTTCTTTTTTTTTTGCATATATGACAAAAGCACTATACATACATACCTCGGTGTGAAAGGGATTGCCAGCCTCATAAGTATCTTCTCTGTAGTAATGTACTATTAAACTTGTCTGTACTATTAAAATGGTCGCATGCACCGCGACGTGTAGCGTGCTTCGGAGTGAATGAAGTGATGGAAAAGAACATGACATCTATTCTAGAGATTATTTGAGTTGGCCGTATTGCATCAAAGTAGGCCTGAGTGGCCTAATTTGATGCAAATAAACGGTAAATAATTCGTACATAAGTTCCGAAAAACTAATTGGTACGAGCCGGGATTGGGACCCACGACCGCCACTTGACAGCCGCATAGTAGCTCTATTTTTAATAGATATAAAGGCTTAAATACATAGAAAACATGCAAGATTCAGAAATATGTCTGTGGGCGCGATAGCGCCTGAGCCGGTGTCTGTGCAGCATGCGGCAAATTAATTTTTTACTCGCGACTTCTAACTTCCAACGAACTAATTATGTATGAAACTTGGACAATTTATTTGTTGCTACAAGTTTTAGTGTAGAACACTGAGAAGATGTTGTATTACTGATATGAGGCACAATGTAGGCAACGTGAAATAGAGGCAAATATTCAGGTAGGTATTACTTCTTGGGAATAATAATAATAATAAATAAATGTTTATCCTCCTTTTTTTACATGCTTATACCTAGATACGAATCGGTCGAACCACAGTGCGGTTTGTTGGCAGACTACACACTTGTCACAACTTACCAATTAATCCCAAAAACAAACGAAACTTTGTGTGGCCAGGCGGACAAGGATTGAATGCCCACCACGGTTAATTCTTATGATATCCTAAACAAACAGCGTATACATCAAGAAAACAATTCGTCCACAGTTGTTGTACTTATGAATAATAAAACGAAACAGCAAACATTTTTTATATAAGGTGATGTCCGGACAACGAAAAATGTGTGAATCAAAACCAAACTAAATCGTATCTTTTTTTGTCCCACGATGGTAAGTATGGATGGTACTAATAAGCGTACTTACCAAAATAAGACAGATGGTTAACTCCATTATTGAAAAACTCTATTTTTATCTCAGTCCCTAGTCACAGCCGTCGAATCGAATCGACTTAAAAATCTCATCGAACATAACTATCATGACTATTAAGTTCTTCGCTCGTTGAACTTAAAAGCCTCTCTTGGATGTAATAGTGAAGTGTTCGAATATATATTCCATACTTGAAAGTAATAAGATATGGTTTACAAAGTCATTATTTCCTTAGCTATAAAGAGTTTGATTCATCCCGTCCGCCTTATAATATGTTTTGACATTTGAGATGGGTTAAGCATAAATCATTGTCAATGTCAAGCTATATATAAAAATACGTCTTGTAAACTTCACACAACCTCATTGAAGATATATATCTTTTTAATTTTTCCATTTTACTTACGTGGAAGTTCGGAAAGTAGCACTTTTCCCAGCCTAAGTTTACATTTCGCGTCCTAGACTGCAAAATATTACGCTTAGAGTTACAGATTACGCGCAGGAAGCATCAGCTAATGCCGCTTGACTCTTAGCGTGCAGCTGGTTTGTGGCGAAATTATACAACGAGTTTAATTATTCTGTCATCAAAACATTGCCTCAAAACTAACGTTTCCTGGATTCATATTTATTTATTTGCTTCAGGCGAAAAGGCCCATATTTAGAAATACCTTACAGACCATCATACATATGAACATGCAAAACTTATAATATAACACAATAACACGTTAAGACGACACATACATACATATGACGACGTAGTAAAAGTCGGGCACTGTTGATCAATAAAAACTTCGTTACAATGAAGCCTACTAGAGACAAAGTTCATTCAACATTTTAATTAGGTACGATTCACTATTATTTGCAGCTCGCAATGGAAGTAGAAATAATTAAAATGCATCCCTTTTTGTTCCAAGTCTAGAGCATCTGCTTTTAGTCAGTCGTAGAAATGAGTTAGAGCATTGCATTAAAAAAAAACACACTGAAAGAGAGGGGACCTGGGCCCAGCAGTGAGACTTTAATAGGCTTGCTAGCTTCTGCCCGCGACTCCGTCCGCGTGGAACTCATGATATCGTAGCTCCAAAGTCCAAAGAAACATTCACCCCCTTAGGGGATGATTTCGGGAATAAAAAATATCCTATGATTACGGGGCGGCCCCGGGGCTCGAACTATGTCTATATTAAATTTCATCACAATTGGTCAACAGACGGACAGACAGACACACTTTCGCATTTATAATATTAGTATGAATGAGACTTATATAGGGTGAATTTTTAATGAGTGTCCGAATTCAAGTATAGGATTCTTTAGCAAAAATTATGAAATACGTGTTTTTTTGTGCTAAAATTTTTAGTAATTGCTGCTTAAAGGTATCCCAAAAAAACCTTACCGCGCGGGCACCTCAACGGGTAGTAAGGGTTAACACGGCACGCCTCCCCCTCACCCGCCCCGCTCGGCGCGGCACTGAATCCCGAGTAACCACGCTGCACGGATATTTTTTTTGGGATAGACAATTTATGATTAAAAAAATACTAACCAGATTTTTTTCAAAAATGGAGTCTATTAGTGATACCAAATGCCTACAAAAAATTTGGTCACTCATTAAAAATTCACCCTGTATGATTATGATGATGACGCAAGTCCCTGGAACCTAAATGGTCGCGTACCGTACGGTTTCAGAGAAATTTCCTCCCCCGGACGCTCCGGTTGTGGAATGGGCTGCCGAGGTTTTCCCGAGGGACTCCAGTATGGGGTTCTTAAAAAAAGGAGTGTATAAATTCTTAAAGGGTCGGCAATGCGCATGTGACACCCCTGGTGTTGCAAGCGTCCATAGGCTACGGTAACCACTTACAATCAGGCGGGCCGTAAGCTTGTTTGCCACCAACGTGGTATATATATATATATATATATATATACAAAAAAAAGTTAGACGCTCGGGAAAGATGGGCAAAGTACAAGAAAGGCAAGGAACCTGGCCTTGCAATCTTCATAGCTGGCGGTCACGGCCATCTGACGTTGATGTGCCTGACACATAAAGACCTACCAGTAGCCTAAAGTAAATGCTTATTCCTTATATGGAAATATATAGCGGTATATATTCCGGGGTTTGTCTTGAAAATAACAAGACCCGAACTACCAGGCGTTGGGAGCGAATGCATCCTTATATTGGCAACTTTTACCATTTATTCGCACGAAGCGATTTGCCTTGTCTATCTTAATGCGAACTGCTAAGGAATGGAATTCGCTCCCTTCATCTTCATCTGTATTTCCTGAGAACTACAATCTAGGTGCCTTCAAAACAAGAGCGAATAGGCCATTACTGAACCAGTGAGCTTCATCTTACTTAGGTCATCGCTTACCATCAGGTGAGGCTAGGGTCAATCACTGGACAGTCTCATAAAAATAAATACTATACTTTCCCCTGTAATCTGTAATAAAAATGTTGGTAGGTACTATTTTAATATTCCTATGTCCTAAATTATATACTCAAACGAATCGCTTCACCTAAGGGGAATTTAAATCTCTATGTGAACAACAGAATATGTAAACAAACAAATTACTTATGTGATTGCAGTTTGAATAGAGAATTGCGCAAAAAATACAATCGGAACTGTCGAACATGTGTCGATTGCAGTACTAGTAATTTTGCACCCCGATTGCGGTAGTAAAATATTACACTTATTTAGTTATTAAATTAAACAAATGGAATTGTTTTTGAATGGTCAAAGGCTGATATTATAAAACTGGCTTTGCATATTAAATTTTTATCGTTTAAATTTTACCGTATTAAGGCTGCCGCGAAATATTCATGAAAATTATAAGTTGGTACATACTATACAGAATGTTATTTAATTGGTGATACAAAATAGCAAAATCTATCCATGATTTTGAACAACTTTTACTTTGAGACCAACTTTGTGTTATGCAAAAAAGAACACCTATTCATACATTTTCGTCAGTCTAAACTGAGCAAAGTTAATGAAATAGTTGGATATTTTTGGCATAACTCAAAGGTGGTCCCATAGTAAAAGTTGTTCAGAGTCATGGATAGATTCACATTTTGCTATTTTGTTTCACCAATTAAATAACATTTATTATTATACAGGGTGTTCCCTGTATAATAATAATCGTTATTATTTATTTCAGACTTCAAATCCATAGATAGGGTTAGGTACCTAATACGATATCTAGTGTTAGTAACAAAACATTACACAACATTTACAACTATCGCGGCGGAATTGCGACAGGTGCGTGTGTTGCACCTACGTATAGGTACTTACCTCTATACCGGGGGCGAGACCCACCGCTGCGCCAGCGTATTTAGGATGCTGTTAATATATGCGGTAAAACCCATTTAGATCGTTTCATTTTAAATTATGAGTTCTCATAGTTGCATATTTATTTTCTAAAGAATACAAGAATTTGCTATTATTCAATTTGGTAACATTAACTAAAAAAAAGCCCTCGAGGTGTATTTCTCATTATTTACGTAAACATGAAATTCTATTTACAATGGTTGTTGCACAGTTTTCCCATTAATTATTTAAGGCTCCACATTCGAAATTTTCGTGAAAATTAGTTGTTTTGTAACCGTTTTATACATTATAACGTAACATTTTTGCTATAGGAAAAAATATATCATAATCTGCAAGATATGCGACGGGTCATAGTTTTCGTAGAAATCCATTTTAATAATAAAAATGAGAGAAAAAGAAATCTAAAGTCACTCCTATTTTTTCACTTGTAACCATTTTACTGCTCCATGTTTTATCAGAATAATATGAAATTTTATAACTTTCTTCATATAATAATAAACAAGGGCCTCATTTTCTTACTTTCTTTATTTT
The DNA here is from genome assembly GCA_947049275.1 of Epinotia bilunana. NCBI lineage: Eukaryota > Metazoa > Arthropoda > Insecta > Lepidoptera > Tortricidae > Epinotia > Epinotia bilunana. The sequence goes on along the minus strand of OX346267.1, from coordinate 8,343,912 downwards.
CTTAAAAAAATATCTCGTTTTCTGAAATATTCCGCCAAAGTTCCTACGCCTCCCCGTTTTCGTCCATACGGTCAGTGCGGGACAAGACACGTTGCATGACGGACCTGTGTCAATTTGCGCTGCGCCGAAATTTTTAAATATTTGTGGAAATTGTGGACTATATTTGTTGCATAGAGTGGACAATCCGTTTTGTGATTCGTATAGTAGGTAACTAATAAACATTTGCGTATAGTTTAGTTTTTAGTGACAGATAATTTTGTTGCATAGTGGACAATCTATTTGGTGGTTTGTAAAGTAGTAGGTACTATAGACAAGACAGCTGACTGACCATCCGTGCACTTTATGTGCATTGTAATAAGGTTCTTGTATAAATACAGGATGGTCAGTTAACTGTGTTGGCGTTTGTACCTAATTAACATTTACGTAGGTATAGTTTAGATTTAGTTTTTAGTTCAAGATGGGAAATAATAATAATAATAAATTCTTTATTTCAGGCCAGTTTGCCCATAGATTGTTAGTAACATACAAACTTACGATACTAGAGTCAGTACGTCTTAGCTTAGGTCTCACAAATTTTTCAATAATTATTTTGTGTCTTTGGGGTTAAATAAGCGCAGGAGGAAAATACGTAATATCAAGAAATTTTACAAGAGAAGAGGAAAAATAATACACAAGTAAATACCTATTCTATCAAAGTATCAAATATCTAAAGAGTATCAAAATTGGGAAATCGCTAAAACCATACATTTTATTAGTTAATATATTTACAATATCTATTGCTTAGGAGCATGAACAATTATAGAAACAATATTGTTTTATCTGCTCGTATTAATGACTGTCAAGTGTTAATAGAATAAGTTCTAATAAAAATAGTGGGCTTGGCAAATATTGTAAGTACCTACCTATGGGTTGCATGCCAACTCCAAGTTCGATACAGAGTTATTATTTGATATGAAACAAAGTATGGTTAACGTACAACTAATCTATAAGTATATATTTACCCGAGGCCGATTTCTGTACAGTCAGCATAATATAGTTAGTAGCAGCCAAGTTAGCCAAATATATCGGAACGTACATTCATCGAAATAGTCTTTGTTACTATAAGTAGGAGTAAGGAATGTGTTACGATATATTTGGCTACTTTGGATGCTACTAACTATCTGATGCTGACTGTACACGCCATCGTCATCAAATCAAGGAAGTAGAACGTAATAAATATACCGAAAATTAGTTTAAAACTTAACAACCTTACACTAACACAAAAGGTAATGGACAGACAGACACACTTTCGCATTTATAATATTAGTATGGAGTATGGATAGTATGGATTATATGTCTTTCCCACTCACGGGACAATGATGTCCCGGACCTTTGGGAGGCGTGCGTGGAGCTCTGAGCCAACACGTAGAGGCCCTTTTGACAATTTAATGAAATGCAAGGAGTACACCAAGCGGATGCTGTCTCTGCCCGTGTCATGGGACGCACACAGAAACAGCACCCGCTGGGGTGTAAGAGTCTATTGCTAGTTGATGGAATCTAAATAAAACGGGTTATTGGATGAAAATGTTGGACTAGTAGCTGGGCTATTGGATGAAACATCGGACGCCTGCCCAATAAAACTGTTTCACATTTTATCTCTGGCAGACGGTGACTCGCTAACTGCTAGATGGGCCCCTATTAATAGCGACATTAAAAAATGGCCTAAGGGCAACAGTAGGTATGGATTATTATTATTACCTTTATATTTTTTTCGCACTATCCGTCTCTCTCTTATTAGAATATTTAGTAACAGAGGTATAGTGCGAGAAAAATCGAAAGTATGTCGCGGCCGTCTAGTGCTAGGCGTGCTGAGGGCCTACCGCGAAACGAAACCGAACTTCGTTCGTGTATCTCCCTCTCTGTCGCGCTTGCTAGTTCGAGCGACAATGAGAGTTATTCGAACGAATTTCGTTTTCACTAGCACGGCTAGCACGAGACGGCCGCGACATACTCTCGATTTTTCTCACACTATACCTCTCTTTCCTAATGTTCTAATAAGAGAGAGACCGATAGTGCGAGAAAAATCGAGTGTATGTCGCGGCCGTCTCGTGCTAGCCGTGCTGACGGAACTACACTAATCGTAAGTAAATAGTATTATAATAGTAGGGACATAATTTTTGAACTCAATCAATTATGTAATTTATGTATGACAAATATCATGTTTCAATTCTTGCTCTTCACTTGAGAATTAATAGTGTTAGTGAAGATTTGCTTTTGAGAAGTATTGCGAATAATAAAAACGCTTTTGTATAATGCCTCTCATAATCTAAAGCATAGATTTTGGTAGGTTAAGTTTACCCGAATCTTTGTATGACGTGCAGAATAATTATCGATCTGAAAGATCGTCGTTAAGTAGACATTAAACTAGCAGTTGCATCAGCGTTGGCGATTAATCACGCTGCCTGACGCTGGTATCCTCAGAACGCTGGAAGAAATAGATTAACCCATATAATGACTTTTATTGCCCGTTAGCGGCGAGGGAAAACTAATGTTACCAACCAATGCTCTAAATTTTAAAGAATTTTATGATTGACTAGGCATACTCGTGTACCTTGTTTTGTAGGCTATTATATGAACTGAAAAGAAAATAGAGAACGTGCCCGCAATTTTTTTCCAATGGGCACTGGCACCCTAAACAGCGGGGTCTGAATATCGTGTAATTTATTCTAATAACTAGATTAATGATGTAAATGAATTAAGAATGCATATGGAGCTAATATCACTTGACAGTCCAGAGGTACTGTCCCAATATAGAAACAAAAGCGCATTCCTAAAATACATACCTTCCTTAAGAATTGAAAATAGACTTAGTAAAGACCGAGTTTAACGTCCCGAGTTTGTTCAGCTGGTTGAAGTGTTGCTCTGTCAAGTCAAGTGGTTAAATAATACAACGTAATCTTCCAGTGCCTGCGACCTAAAGTCGTGGCGCCTTATTATCATCACCCTAAGCTAGTAGATTTACTCCCGTAAGTCCCCGTCCATAGCACTTGACGACTCCAAGGAAGAAGGTGGTAGGAGAGCTCCTGTGCGTTCAGTTTGACATCCCGGATTCCACCGCAAGGAAGTGTAGATGGCGGCTGCCGTGGAGTTTTCAGACCCCCGACGACCGGGTATATGGTTCTCAGACTTACTCTTAAAGGCCATAGACTTAAAATCGTAAGACGTTTAGTGCTGCGTTTTTGTTAAAATGTTGTTTTTGGAAAATCTTACGATTCAATAATATCAAATTCTACTGACCATGCTCCAGTATCATCTTCGTTGAAATATTGAACCGCCAAAACATAAACACACGTCTAATGCTCAGCGCGCGTTCTCTTGACGTAGGAACAACACGGGGTAACAGGCCGTTGTGGGGCCCGAAAGTAGGATGCACACAATAGGATGTAACAATGACAACACAATGTACAAAGAACGTCCAAGTACTGCGGGCAGTTACGTTACGAATATGTGAGCGTGTACGAGTACAATGTTTATTAAATTTTTAACCCTGTTACCGAGAAATACGTTTCAAAATGAAACTACGCTATTAGACGTCGCTGGATTTGATTTATAAGCTTATAGGTATTCATTATTTGTTACTGAGCCAACAATGTAGATAGCCGTATACATGTTGGAGGTCTGTGTATTTGGCTTTACCCTGTAAAACGTAAGCTTGAGGTTATTTGAGTTGGCCGAAGCATCAAAGTAGTATCTTCCAAAAGCAATTCTACCGTCCAAGGTAAAAGATTCCAATTGCACTGACAGCTTTATAAACAGTCGGCCACATGAAATAATCTCAACCATAAAGTAAACGTCCCGGTGCTCGACACGGACCGATTATTTGGCATCTTCAATCCTACTCATATTATAAATTCGAAAGTTTGGATGTATAGATGTTTGCATGTTTGTTACTCGATCACTGATTGAAATTGCACTAAGTTAGATTTCGAGTGGCGACCACGTACCGGAAGGCGCAGCGTGGGTAGGCCCCCCACAAGGTGTACTGATGACCTGGTAAAGGTCGCGGGAGTCCGCTGGATGCGGGTGGCGCAGGACCGGTCATTGTGGCACTCTTTGGGGGAGGCCTATGTCCAGCAGTGGACGTCTTTCGGCTGATATGATGATGATGATGATGAAGTTAGATTATAGCCTGGAATGAAATATACGATAGTTTTTATGGCGGGTCCACGCAGACGAAGTCGCGGGCGGAAGCTAGTGTAATATGTTAAATTATGATAGTGAACTAGTTTATATATACCAACTATTATTATTCCAACCACCCCTGATTGATGACACTTGATCTATCAGTACAGGCGCGTGGCAGCACCTAAGCATGACAAGTTAAATATTTGGTTTGACTGTCAACACGGCACATTTACATACGCATTTACAAGTAAGACATACGTATGCATTTGTGAAGGTACATGTAAAGGTCTCTAGTTTCCAAATATTTCCAATACAATAGGCCCTTGACTTGAATAGGGATTGTAATCTTTAAGTTTTTTGGAACTCGGGTTATTATCATACTACGAATTAAAATAGGTCTTATTCATTAATGATTTCTGTGTAATATTTTTTTGCCTCCTAAGGCCCAAGCTATACTTAGGCCAACAGTAATAAGTAATAACTGCCCAGTGTCCTAAAAATTGGTCATAAATAAATATTTTTATGAATTTTAGCTCCCCAAAATAGGATTGAAATTGTATTACATAAATTTCAGGAGTTGGGCTGTTAAGCATGTTTTTTTGCCCTAGAATTCGGCTACTACTATTAGGTATTAGTGGCTCTATGAGCTGTAGTCAACGCGAGCATGTCTATAAAAAAATAAAAAATAAAAGAGGACCGACAAAAAAAAAACATGATTGTACCTACCTGCTCACAAAATTGAACGAAAAACGAGGACAGCGCAGCGGGACTGCAGGACATTGGGCACCGGACATGGATACGAACGATTTTCGGCCCAAGCAGCATAGAACATCGTTCGCTTCGCTCGCTCGGTCACTAACATTTATTTTATTTAAAGAAATAGACAAAGCGCATTGTACTTTACAGATGCTTGTTAATTTTAGTCGATACGGCTCATATTTTAAGTATTCATTTAAACACTTATTACACTAGCTTCCGCCCGCGACTTCGTCAGCGTGGAGTCGGGATAAAAACTATGCTGTATTTCCATTTTATCCAGGCTATAAACGATCTTCGTGCAAAATTTCATCTAAATCGGTTGAGTCATTTAAAAGCGTGATTGAGTAACAAACATCCAAACATTCAAATAACCAAACATGTAAACTATCGCATTTATAAATTTTATAATATTAAAGACTGTTGACTGCACAACTGAAGACTGACAACTTTACTTAGCCTTTTTTTTGGTAGTACATTTTTATTTAAAAATTACACGTGTTTAATTACTGCTTTAACAAGATACACATTTCGTCCTGGTAGCTCGACATAAAGCATATGGTTTAGACAAAATTTACTCAATTCTCCCGAGTACCATTAACGATTGCGGACAAATACTACAAGAAAATTTACGATGTGCGAACAAAACGATATTACACCAAAAAAAAAACACATCTGGGCATAGTGTAATCATATCTTTTAGTAAAAAAAAAAGGTTTTGATCTGTGCATGGTGGCCTTTTAGAGTATATGGTATGTTACTTACGACAACTCCGACTTTGTCATCCAATATAACTATCATGGAGCGTTTATATCGACCCGCTCTAGTGATGGTTCAACGCAATGAATGTCACGGCTTTGGCTTTTAGCTGTCTCCCTCATTTCGCTTGCATCAGAAATTGAAGGGAATCCGAAACGCACGTGAAAAATCGTATTTATGTAAAAATAAAAATTCACCACATTTATTTCGCAGCTGCTCAATTGAGCAATCATGAAGAGATCACTTAGATAACATGTTTAGGCAGCTTATTAACCTTTTGTTTCTTTAAATCGTACCAAGGAGTCAGTGCAATAGTCTGAAATTAAGTTCGATAGGCTTGCCCGAAATGAATTTGCTAGACGATATTGAAAGCTGCATCATAAATTCCACAAAAAAAAGAAAAAAATAACCTTTTATCAGATATGGCTTAAAAATACCCTCAGTTCAAACCCCTAGAACATATTAATACAAAATAATACACATAATTATCAACAGTTAGACCAGGTTTTACCTGTCTTTATACTTAACGATTCAGTCTTTAGTAGGATAGTATGTACTCGTAGGATAGGATTATAGTCGGTTTGAAATAAGGGCTTTGTAAGAATCTTAAGAGTAGTTCGACGATTTATTTCGACCTTTAGGAGTCGACAATCGAATTCAATCGCCAATGCACGTATTCTTTGAAGATTCATGGTATATACTAATCGAGAAGTATGTCACTCCTATAACTCTATTCCTAGGTTTTCACCATTGACCATCGTCAATATTCCTCCACATCTGCCCGACATCTGATTGTGTTAGTCGCTTATCGCATTCAATATCTATTAGCGATAAGTGATAGGCATCGTTTTGCATTGCTAACTCGACTCGACTGGGTCGCCGGCTGCTATTAGACGCCAATCAGAACGAGGTCAGCCCGAGAACTAGTCTATGGTATATGTTGACTAAACTAACACTCATTGTTGTATAGTTTATTGATAAACCATGACTTTGTTAATGTCCATTGTACTAAAACCTTTGTTGTTTAAACAAGGTAGTTTCTGTTTGGGTGGGTGTTTCAGAACTGAATTGATCCCTTTAGGGGCTTCTTTCGTTTGACAGGCGGCATCCCAGAAAACCGTTTTTCGTTCGTTTTCGTTAATATTATGATGGTTAGACACCTGTCATATTTATTATGATTTGTGCTCGGCACGTAGGACCAATGGCCGCTGGGGCACAAGGGTTCTCGAGTGGCGACCACGGATCGAAAGGTGCATCGTGGTTAGACTAATGGCCAGAGCGGCCTTTTTATTTTTCTTCTCACATACTCACTTTCTCACGCCGGGGGATGACCAGCGGGCGTAGCATGGTTAGCATTTTATCACTTATCGTTGTGGGTGACATATATGTCTTTGTCACTCTCGCACTCGCATGTTAGTTGTCAGAACGTGACGGGTGTTTTATCTACAGCGATAGAATGACAATCATGCTACGCCCGGTAATCGTCACGGGAATCCGCTGGATGCGTGGCGCAGGACCAGTCACTGTGGCACTCTTCGGGAGGCCTAAATTATTCAGCAGTGGAAATATTCGGCTGATGTGATGATGATGATGTGGTATCGAGTCGTTTCGGATACTCAGGCCACGTTCATGGACCAGATGGTATAGCGCCCATATCAGAACTAGCGCAAACACATATTACGTTACATATCACTCCTACTAAAAAAATCTTTTTAATTTAAGATTAGTAGTTAAGACTGTAATTTCAATATATAATATAATTATTATTATTATAATTATTATTATTATTCTCTTTATTCATCTTTTATCTTAAGCTAGGTTTTTACAATAACTATATAAAAAGTAAAATATAAAACTATACATACAAAACATAAAATCATTATAAAAACCTAACCTAGGGTACCGCCGGCAGCGAGGCGGGGCCTAAGCTGCCGGTGGTCAGGGCGCCAGAGACAGGAATCTCCTGACTATCCGCGCAGTATCCAGGAGTACCGCCTTCTGTATCTGACCCTTGATCCAGCCATCTAGCGAGAGTCTCTTGAGGTGATGGTCGAGACTCTTCGCTATTAAACCGTTCGCTGAAACGACTATCGGGACGATGATCGTCGAATCAACATCCCACATGGCGGTTACCTCGTGAGCCAGGTCTAGGTACTTGCTGGCTTTGTCCTTCTCGGCCTTCACGAGGTTCTCGTCATGGGGGATGGTGATGTCGACGAGCACTGCCTGGCGTTTCCATCGATCTGTCAGCACGATATCAGGCCTATTGGCAAGAATAGTCCTGTCCGTGATGACAGTTCGATCCCAATAGAGCGTGGCACGACCATTTTCGAGAACTGGCGCAGGTGTGTACTTATAGTAAGGCACTTCGGAGGCCACAAGACCGTATAGCAGAGCAAGTTGCTGGTGAATAATTCTGGCTACAAGGTTATGTCTGTGCAAGTACTCGCCGTTAGCAAGATGACCACAACCGGAGATAATATGCCTGAGTGACTCCCCGGGACGGTGGCATGCCCGACAAATGTCGACCGTACCGTCCTTCAGGATATACCTCCGGTAATTGTTCGTCATGATAACTTCGTCCGCAATTGCACAGACAAAACCTTCGGTTTCCCCGAAGAGATCCCCGAAGCGTAGCCAGTTCACCGACGCGAGCAGATCTACATCGGGTCCTGTGAGGGCCTTGTAGAACCGCCCGTGTAGCTCCTTGCTCCTCCATACCGCCCTGCGGTCCTCGACGCTCATTACTTTAAGTCTGCGCCAGTTCTCGTTTGCCAAGGAGAGCGGGGTGAAGTTTCCGTCTACTGCCACTACGTCGCGATGCATCCCACACGCGTTGTTTAGGAAATAATCCCTGAGATTGCACACCTCACGGTTGTGAATGTCCTTGGCATTTAAAAAGCCGCGACCTCCACACTTCCGCGAGATGTACAGTCTCATAACAGACGAGCGTGGGTGTAGCATGCGATGCGCAGTAAGCAGTACTCGGACTCTTCGGTCCAGGGCATCCAGCTCAGTCTGAGTCCACCTTAGTACGCCAAAGGAGTAAGTAAGCAAGGGCATCACCCAGGCGTTGAAGGCGCGCACCTTGTTGCCGCCCGACAAAAGACTATAATAATTATTATTATATTATAATATTTTTATTGAAATAAACAGTTAAATTTTTTATATTTTTTTATATTAGTTTTTATGTATATGTACAAGCGTTACGCCTTGGCGACGACTTTGGTCTTAAGCGACCTGCGGCAGCGTTATATCTGTTCATTGCGCGGTCGAGACGCGCAACGCACTGTGGTTAGTTGAGATCACGCGCAATGAATTAGAAAAACCGCTGCCGCAGGTCGCTTAAGACCAAAGTCGTGGCCAAGGCGTTAGCGTTTTTATGCTCATCTGACACCCCGCTACTCGCGCCGCTAAGCTTATCTTATTTTTTTCTTTCAAGGAAGTTTAAAAACATGAAACAAAATACCCAAAATTTTGTTGGTCCATTTCCTATTTATTCAAAATTTTAGACAATTAACCTAGATAGAGTTGACATGTACACAAGCCCCATCAAAAACGCGTTCTGGACAGTTTTTAAACCCTCTAAAACAATTTGAGCAAGTCCAAAAATCCCTCGTGAAACCTCAGTGAGAAAAGTTACAATGTATGCACAAAAACTACGTAAAAACGTGACAAAGCAAACATTACTCTAATAAATGATGATTACATTCCATTTAAATGTTATCCTCGTTAAAACAACGTGAGTGTGAGTTCTCATTTAACAAATGGGCAAGAATATCGTATGCAAAGCTAATTAGATTGCGTTTTAGAAAATTTCATTTTTCACAAAAATGACTGTAGGTAATCGTAAGCGGAGTTCGCAAAACCTTAATATATGTAAAGTTTGACAAGGTTCTATGGAATGACATCTGCCGGCGCCATATTTAACGTTGATCGGTCTGTAATCGTAAGTTGGTGCAACCCGCCCTTAGTATCTGTGAAAGTTTATTATCAGAAGGTCAATTTGAGACTACCATTCGCATTTTAAATTGATTTCGATGTAAGAAAAGGATAGAAAACGGGTCCCCTCGTTCATACAAAAAGGACAAAATCGAAGTCCTACTCTCTGTTTCCCCCTTCCAAAATGTACCTAGGAGTGGTTGAAATCATTTAAGGTGACCAACATTTTATAAAGCTGTCATTGGCATTAGGATCGGATAGCTTGGATGGTAGAGTAGCTTTTTCAATAGATTACTATGATGCAACTCAGTCATCTCAAATATTTTTTTGTATATAAGAATAAGAATTAATTAATTTAGCACACATAGCACGGAAAAAGAAAGAAAATACAATAAATAATGTGCTAAATGGGAGAATACACATTTGTCATATACCTATGGAATAATTAGATTCCGCTCGTGACATCGTCTGCGTGGACCCGATATACAATACAATACAAATATTCTTTATTGCTCACCAGACACTGTAACTAAATATAAACAATGGTAGACAACATGCGGTCTTATCGCTAAAAAGCGATCTCTTCCAGACAACCTTTGGGTGCTAGAGACGATGCAAAATAAAAACTAAAATGATACAAACGATACTAAACGATATAAAAAGTATCCTATATTTGAATCCATCCTATAAACTTCGTGCAAAATTTCATCCAAATCGATTGAGCCGTTTAAGCGTGATTGAGTAACAAACATCCGAACATCCAAGCTATCGAATCCATACTTCCTACTAATATTATAAATGCGAAAGTTTAGATGTTTGGATGTTTGTTACTCAATCACGCTTAAACGGCTAAACCGATTTGAATGAAATTTTGCACGAATATAGTTAATAGCCTGGATTAAAATATAGGATAGTTTTTATCCCGGGTCCTCTCGGACGAAGTCGCGGGCGGAAGCTAGTAATATTATAAATGCGAAAGTGTGTCTGTCTGTCTGTTACCTCTTCACGCTTAAACCGCTGAACCGATTGAGGTGAAATTTGGTATTGAGATAGTTTGAATCTCGGGGAAGGACATAGGATAGTTTTGTCCCGGAAATCATCCCCTGAGGGGGTGAAATGGGGGATGAAAGTTTGTATCGAGCTACGATATAAACGAGTTCCACGCGGTCGGAGTCGCGGGCAGTAGCTAGTTTATAATAATGGGGATGAAGAGTTTGTATTGGTATTGTGTGTCTGTTTTACTTTAACTTACGGAGAGTGAACTATTAAATTTTGGAAGAGGAAACAATCAAGAGCCGTAGCTTGAATTTGCCACTTTCGTATCATTTGTTGCATACAACATGGGGAACCATTTACTAACCTATTATAAGCGAGCGCGTGAAACGCATCACAATTAAATTGGAATGCTCTACGTATGCGTAACATTGACCACGGCTTTGACGGGTTTAGCTAGGGAGTTGCTTAACTTTTATAATCAATTAACATTAGAAGTTTCAACAATGGCTTTGTTGCCTTGAGGAGAAACTGTTTCTTTTCTACAGTTTTCCTTGAAAAGGTGTATAGAGTTTCGTAAAGACAAGCAAAATAAATGTGCATTTTGCGACCTGAACAAAGGTGGTGAATACTACCTCGAGTGGTCACCACCGCTCATCAGTTACAGTATCACACAAATAACTATTTCCCCTTACCGGGGTTTGAACACGTCACCGTCGGTTAACTCATTCACCGCCGCTCGTCGCGCTACGCCCTAGTATGTAGCAGTTTAAATGCATATGTAGCGAAAAGCGCCCGTAGCGCTCTGACGCACGTGCGCCGTGTTTTGATGCGACAAAACGATATTGGTTTCATACAATCAGTAGATATGGTCAAGATACTTGAATTCGGTGTAGATTAAGAAGTTAAAAAAAACTGGGCACGTGCGAGTCGGACTCGCGCAAAAAGGGTTCCTTACGAAAAACGTTTTTATTTTTATCGGAGCCCCCCTAGGTATTTGTTTTATTTTGTTTTTTTTTTGTATTTGTTGTTTTAGCGGCAACAGAAATACATCATCTGTGAAAATTCCAACTGTATAACTATCACGGTTCATGAGATACAGCCTGGTGATACACGGACAGCGGGGCTTTAGTAATAGATTCCCGTTTTTACCCTTTGGGTACGGACGGAACCCTAAAAAGATACTCGAATATTAAAATTATTAACTCGGAAAATAGGAGGCTTAAAAGAAAATTTGTGATGGGGCGTAGATGCCTTTTCAGGTCATTTTTCCTTATACGAAACGAAAAAAAATATATACTTGAATTCTGCGTAGGGCAGCCGTCCTGAGGCTCTTGTACCTATAAGTTTTACCGAAACAAAACGTAACGACCGCGTTCGCGTTTAGCTGTCAAATCCCATACAAATTGAGGGTAAAACGCAAACGCGATCGTAAAGTTTTGTTTCGGTAAAACTTATGCTCGTACTAGAGCCTCTGTTGTATGAATGTCAGAGCGCATCACGAGAGCACCACAACAGATAAGGGGTGGCAACAGTTAAAAGACGAAGGCAGTCGGTCGCATTCGGTGACCGACGGCTGCCGTCACCTATGTATGAGATCTCCTGCTACTGTGATACAGTATCAGTATCTTTATTGCTTTCATAGGTAAATACAAGATGGTACATTATATTTCTTCAGCTATGAAACCCTGTAGGGCACACTTAACCTCCAACGGACCACTTCTAAAGCGGGTGCAGCGGCGGAAAATGCCGAAAATCTGAAACGCATTAAATATAGAGGCCTCGGCAGATTGTACAACTATGTACCATTTGGCGCCGAGACCCTCGGTCCGCGGAGTCCCGGTGCGCAAAAGTTATTTGCGGATATCGCGAAACGTCTGGTTGACGTAACTGGTGACCGAAGAGTTGGCGGCTTTCTCGCGCAACGCATTAGCATTGCAATTCAGCAAAGAAATGCCGCCAGCATCCCCGGTACAATGCCTCGATGGCCTTTTTAAGATTTAACTTAGTTTTAATTTAATTTAGTTAATGTTAGTTATCATCTTGTATATACTTTAGAAAATAAATTGATTTAGAACTTTCAAGATGGTAGTCGTTGGCCGAAGTAGTTTAAAACAAGTTCGGCGACCGCATACCTTAGGTGACTGCCGTGTATTCGCCGCTTTAACTATAAGTGGGTATTCGACTTGAAGCAAGCATTATTGATTATATATGTTTTGTAGAGTGATCTTTTGTTAAGATTTGAATTAAAGAGTATTTGTATTCTACTGTTGTCCATATTTCACATGTCGTTGGTCGGATGATTTATTCTGTACGTGGCGTTGCGTGCCCCGGGCTGGCGTTGCCTGGGATTACTATTTACGCAACATTTTAATTATTTCCTGACATATCGTCTCGTGAACCTGAACATTTTTTATCTCAGTGCTCTGAAAAAATGTGTTGAATGTTCATTGTACCATGTTCGTTGTCATGGTGGATTGATCTCGATGGTGTTGTAATTCTCAGTATTTAACCCCAAATACAAAAGTTTGACATATCCTGTATCTGTGTGTCTGTCCGCGGCATCCTATGCCCTAAGTAGGTGAACCGATTCGAGTGCGTTTTATATCTATACTTATATTTTGGGGAACCAGCAGAAACACATTGATTATTCGAAAGTCTTGTCTAGCCAGGTGTTTTGTCGAGGATGTTTTAAGTGTTTAATTTATGATATTATTTAATTTATATATGAGTAGGGATGCCCAAAAATTTTATTGTGATATCATACACCATGTTACTAACCACATATGGATGTACTAGATCATTCGAAAATAAGATTATATTATTATTATTATGTATGTCTTTTCCATGTCCGGGGACCACGGGGTCCCGGACCTTTGAAAGGCATGCTTGCGGCCGAAACCTACAGCGCAGAGAGCCTTTCAAACAATAATAATATAAAGCGAGAGATTGTGAACATTTGATTAGATATATATATTTTTTAACTTTTTTATAACTTCTTTATTACTTTGTTTTCAGGTAATACTGCAGTTCATGGCCTTTTACCTTTGGTAGAACGCAGATAATATAGAAGTTACATGTAAGTAAGCAATTGCTCAAAAACCACGAACCGTGTCAGCAGCGGAGAGGCTGTAAATATACTATATATAATTAATCCCTTTCGTAGGAGTAGCACACTAGTGCAGAAAGAAATAGTTTGAAGCTACTACAACTCTCCCGAGGGGCGATTGCGCAACTTTTCCAAAGATAAAAAGACTCAACTGTCATTTTCCCGTACATAAAATAGCTTTTAGATCTACCTGACGTACGTACGAAGCTTTACGCATCTAACCAGCATGGGTCCGATGGCCAGACTGTAAACATCCAAGTTTGAGCGCTGTAACGCATGGCTATGTGACGAAAATATTTTCCGCGATAAATGTTTGTGACAGAATAGGCATGATTACTACGGTTTTCTTCGATTCCATTCGAACCAGTTTTATTTCGATTTATTACCGATACCTGGGGGCCTAGACAAGGTTACAATCGACAAGCGCTAACGCCAATAGTAAACTTATAAAATGTATGGGAATGACAGATGTTAACGAAAAGTGTTTCGTCGGCATCTGTCATTTCCCTACATTTTATTAGTTTTCTATTGGCGTTAGCGCTTGTCGATTGTAACCTTGTCTACGGCCCCTGGAGCTAAAAGTATCGACGGTATTATATTTTGGGAAATGTAACGGTATATAAATTATTCAACATCTGTCGTGTATCTTTCTGACTCTGACGAACAATCTTGCAAATTTAGGACTAATTCGTTATCAGCGCATGTAGCGTCATAACACTCCTAAGTCTCATAATACACGTCCCAATCCCAATTATCCATTATTATTATTTTCGTGTGTTTTACGACATTGCTCCAGTCATCAGAGGTTACCTTTGAGCACTAATTAAATTTCTCAGGTATGTTATAACAGTTATGAAAACGTGGTATTTATATTGAAATTTATTATTTTGTTAATATTTCATAGATTTATCTTTATCGATAACCCTCACCTCTAGCAATCCAAGTGTATTGAAATTGTAATGACGTTCACTTAAAAGTAAATATTACGTAGTGTTTTCACGGTACCTAGATCTTTTATTAACTGTTTTGAGTTCAAGTCTATATAAAATCCGCATATTAGACGTGATTTCATTTTTACAAGCAATATTTGTCCCTCGAATAAATATGAATTTTGCTTACCGCCTTACAAAGTTATATGTTCTCAGGAAGTGACATCTGTCATTCTAATCAAGCTAGAAAAAACCTAGCATAATTGCGTTTTTCCCGGTAGTGCACGAACGAGTCCTGGGTCCGCCTTTTCTCTTTCTTCTAGTTTTTTTTTATTCTGATAATTAAAGCAATTCGTGCAAAATTTTTCCCTTACCATTATAAAGTATCAAAAATGTACAACGTTAATATTCAAGTTTTCACTTCTGCCGGCACTCCCGAAATGCAACCCGGTTTTTTTTTTTACGAAAGTGACTGTCATCTGTCATCTGACCTTCCAACCCAGAGGGAAAACTAGACCTTATTGGGGTTAGACCGGTTGCCTCACGATGTTCTCCAACACCTGTCAGTGAATCAGAGAAAAACAAACGGGCATCACTGCATACTGCACTGCATTATTGGTATGCAGAAAATTGAACTTGACTTATTTGCTTGTTGCGTTTGCTTTTTTAGGGTTCCGTAGCCAAATGGCAAAAAACCGAACCCTTATGGATTCGTCATGTCTGTCTGTCTGTCCGTTCGTATGTCACAGGCACTTTTTTCCGAAACTATAACAACTACACTGTTGTAACTTGGTAAGTAGATTTATTCTGTGAACCGCATTAAGATTTTCACACAAAAATAGAAAAAAAAACAATAAAATCTAGGGTTTCCCCATACTTAGAACTGAAACTCATTTTTTTTTTCATCAAACCCATACGGGTTTCTATGGATAGGTTTTCAAAAATGATATTGAGGTTTGTAATATCTTTTTTTTCTAAATTGAATAGTTTGCGCGAGAGACACTTCCAAAGAGTTAAAATGTATATATACCCTATAACTTCTAAAATAAGAGAATGATAAAACTAAAAAAAATATATGATGTACATTACCATGCAATCTTCCACCGAAAATTGGTTTGAACGAGATCTAGTAAGTAGTTTTTTTTTAATACGCGGAACCCTTCATGGGCGAGTCAAAACCCGTGAATAATGAAATCCTCCAAATTTTATTTTGCTCGTGGAATAAATAATATTGATGTGGTACAAATTTACAAGCTTATTTCAGAGAACGAATGTTAAAAGGCAGATTAAAAACCCGTCGAAGCCGAAACATTCGTTTGAACATCCACAAAACACATTTTGTCGTGTAAATATGCCTTGTTTGTGTTTCGGAGAAAAGGTACATAAATTGTCGACACGTAAAAATGTGATTAATGCGGTTCAAGTTTAATTCAAAGTGAACATTGATTTGCAAATGTTACACTGGAAAAAAGCGTTCGGTAAACTAAATACCGCCTGTTTTATTTTCGGTATTGAAATTTCTGTTTTATCATCATCATA
Organism: Epinotia bilunana; assembly: GCA_947049275.1. Classification (NCBI taxonomy): domain Eukaryota; kingdom Metazoa; phylum Arthropoda; class Insecta; order Lepidoptera; family Tortricidae; genus Epinotia; species Epinotia bilunana. The sequence goes on along the minus strand of OX346267.1, from coordinate 8,327,721 downwards.
TCAGCCGAAAGAGTGCCACATGACCGGTCTTGCACCACCCGATTTTTCTGTTTCCATTGCCTTAATTGATTGTTCTAGTTTTTAAGTTTTATGGCCTCGCTGAAAATCAGCGTCACGGCTTCCTGCAAAGTGGTTTCAACCTTTCACTGCAACATAATTTTTATTTTCTTCTCTCTTCATCTTTAAACCTACAATTGTTAGAAGAGGTTTTGGAAATTAAATTTTGTGTGCTGCGACCACGTTTACAGTAATATTATATAGATGAAGTATTTGCGATGTTGTGAGTTTCCTTCGTATGTAAGAGTTCACAACAACATTCGTTCTCTCCAGTTACACGGGTGCATTGCTTCGGTCGCCTAATGCGGTCGCCGAACTTGTTTCAAACTACTTCGAACAACGACGGTCATCTTCATGTTAGGCCTGAATCACACTGACGGTCAATAGTAAGCTTGACAGTTAATATCAAGTTCTCTATTGCCCACCACTGCAGGCCGGGTTAGTGTGATTCTGACCATAGTCTGTCCGCCTACTGCGGTCACATAACATATACAGCCATCGGTCACCGAATGCAGCCTACTGCCGTCTTCCTTGAACTGTTGCAGTCTTAATGTAGGTAATTGCCGCTTTACGCTATACAAAAGACGCCGTATATTATCAGGCCCTAGAGGTTTTATCTAGGGCCTGATAATATACGGTTTTATTACTTGATCGCATATAGGTACTAAACTCGATGATCCAACTGTCAAATAACTGTTACAGTTTTGTGGGGCAAAGTGTGAAGAAAATATGTAAAATGAATATAGTTATTATAGATATGGAATTTAAGAAGCTGGTAAAGAGTCTCGTCAACGCGACAGGTGACCCAGCGGGCGCGTATAGTTTACCGCGCAGCAATAAAGAGCATGCAAGTACCGTGGAATGGGATTACTTTAGGAAAAAATGGGGCTCCTTTGATCATTTAGAATCTAGTATAAAAGCAGAACTTATGAAATTAAGAAGCGTTCATCGAGTAAACAGCAAGATACAAGTAAAATCAATCAATGATTTCGGAGAAAAACCTATTTGATCAAAGTCGCCGTCCGAATCCTAACCCCGAAACAAAACCCCATTCCAAGGTACCTGAAACTTAATTATTTGTAAATATAGTATAATTTATAGTTTTAATTTTATTTAATTACTTAGTTTTCTGTCCGCTTGGACCCGGGATAAAACCTATCCTATATTTTAATCCAAGCTATAAACAATCTTCGTGCAGTGTCATCCAAATCAGTTGAGCCGTTTAAGTGTGATTGAGTAACAAACATCTAAACATCCCAACGTCCAAACATCCAAACTTTCGCATTTATAATATTAACAGGATTTATAAGAGTAATCAATTTCAGGGAAGACTTAAAATAACTGATAGATGAGGAAATGACTCCACGGAAAGTACTCCCAAGAGCCATTACTGAACGAAAGCGCATTAGGTTGAATAATTAAGGCCTAGTTTTTGAAGCATTTTTAGATTTATAGTCCCTCATTTAACACTAAATCCTCCGGATGAAATGATCGGTAGCCATCTATTTATTGTTTGCATTGTCAATCAATCAATCTTTGTATGTTATGGCCGCGTCGGTTTTGTCGACGATTTCGCCAACGTCAACGTCAAGGGAAAGCAATTGACCGCGGTAACTTGGGGTTGCCAGGTTCACTCGGAACAGAAGACACAACAACCATTATTATTGTTAGCCAAACTACCTACTACAGAAACAAGTTGATAATTTTAATAAACTTGCAGAGGACAATATACAAAGGGGGAATAAATCAAAGTGAGAAGGAATTTTATGTCAACGGGACGGGGAATCTAAGGGTAAAATATCGTACAACGGAGGGACAATACGGTTACATTGAAAAAAGAAGTGTACGCCACATTCGCACAGAGAATGGTCTCGAACATGTCTTTGCCAGAAATACAGGCTGACAAATGTGGCCCAGCCGCAAACGGATAATCGCAGAGGTCAAGTTTTTAGGGTTCCGTACCCAAAGTGTAAAACGGGACCCTATTACTAAGACTCCGCTGTCCGTCCGTCTGTCTGTTTGTCTGTCTGTCCGTCTGTCACCAGGGTGTATCTCTTGAACCGTGATAGTTAGACAGTTGAAATTTACACAGATGACGTATTTCTATTGCCGCTATAATAACAAATACTAAAAAACAGAATAAAATAAATATTTAAGTGGGCTTCCATACAACAGACATGTTTTTTGCCGTTTTTATAGATAATGGTACGGAACCTTTCGTGCGCGAGTCCGACTCGCACTAGGCCGGTTTTTTGGAATATCTTTTCGAATTAAAAACCTTGGCTTAGAGGGCAAGTTTGATTGTATTTTGCCATAGGTGTAACGCACATTTGGACGGGACCTTTGCCAACGTGTGTTCCAGGCTACTCGCATGTGGTTTGCATTATCAATATATACGTTCATTGAGACGTTAGAATGATAGATAGATCGCGTCTTCAATGGTCACTTCTCATTTTCTGCGGAATAAACAAGTTTGGGGAACTCATCTAGCTACTCTGCCAAAGACTTCACTGACAGGTTCCGTTATAGTATTAGCTATTAAAATAATAGACATTACATAACGGTTTCCCGTTATGTAATGTCTTTTATTTTAAAAGTCACAATGACAATAACAACTAATATAGGAAATACCACAAAGTAATGATTTTAGCAATTAAAGGAAGTATACAGCTAAAAAATTTAATTCATGATTGATACTCAATATTCGAACTTTTATAGAGGATCAGAAAATAAGGAAGGCGATTAACAAAAGCCACCAAATGTGGCGAGGCGCGACGGGGCTCCGGTGCGTTCAGCATAAGATCCTGGAGTCCCCCGCATGAGAGCGCAGATCGCCACCGTGGAGTTTTCAGTGGATAGCCCACCAAAAACGTAAATGTGAAAATGGGAGCCAAGTTCAACATTAAGAATATGCTTGGTTGTCAAAGCCCTGGGTGTGCCTATAATATTTGAAGAGTTCTCTCGATTCCTTCGGGACTCCATCATCAGATCCTGACCAGATGACAATTCTACTTCACTAAATGGTGCTTTTCAAAAGCAAATGCCCGAGACAACATACCCTAATCTCTATAGGTGTCCCAATAATATTTGAAGATTTCCCTAGATTTATCCAGGACCCCATCTCACCCTGATCTTGATCCTGAGCCTGACCTGATAACACTTAGTCCCCATCAATTTGGAAGGCCCGTTCAAGAAAAAAAAGATTTTTTCAAATTGGTTTATAAATCATCATCTTATGTAAGATAAGATAAACTTTATTACCTTATAAAAGAGTATGTAAATATAGTTCATGCACTTAGAGGGTGCAGGTTGCAAAGGGTTGCAGGTGAGGAGTTCTGAGGTAACAAACATAAATAAAGTGACAACACTACTTCACAAACAAAGGACAATCTACTCAGACAATGCCCTAAATTGAACTTGAGTAGAACAGACCACGAAATCGTGTGTAACAATATAAATATAGACCCGTACGATTGGTATCAAAAGTATAATTAAAAAAGAATCTTCAATCCAATCATTCACCAAATTTATCAATAAAATCATAAACAGCCTTAATTTTTTTAATAACACGTAATGTAAAGTTTTTTTCATAGTAACGATACATTTCCAAGGTATATAATAGTCTCATAATAGTTAAAAGAACCAAAGTTCGCCCGTATTCCTCGCGGGGTCTTTGGATCAAGAAACTAAAGTAAAAAAAAACATAATAAATAATAATACTTCAAAATTCTCCGTTTTTTTACTTTTTTATTTGTATACATACAATTATCCAGTTGCCCATACATACAGTTACCCATTTCAACTTTCTGGGTCACCTGGAAGTTGGTTAAGTTTTTGATCTTCCGTCAGCTAATAAGCGACTAGTTAAAGTCAGTGATAAAAATGCCGATTTTTAGACGTTAATGTCTCAATACCCTTTACCTGTATATATGAAATTTGGCAATTTATGTTAAATAGATTTTGAGTTATGAAGTAGTCAAAAGTGGCTCCAAATGGTTAGTGTCATATAACACACGGCTGCTGCGTCGCCAGTTCCTTATGGCTTTGAACTTGGCAGGACACGCTGCCGCGTGTCTAGATACCACATAGCCTAGTCATCCCCCGATAATTGGGTACATTGGCCCGCAGGTTGTCGCCACGAAAAAAACCTGACGTGAACGGAGATTGGAAGCGTTCGTTTTTCGAACGAACGAAGGTTTGTGACCGGTAGCTAGAATTGTACCTTTTTCGTCCATTCAATTTGTCCATGGGTCTAATTGTAAAAATCTTCTAATGGGGTATGTGCCCGCCATACTATATCGTTACTTTTAGCTTTAAGTGTTTACGTGTAGCAAACAACCCAACGGGGTTTAATCTAAACTAAGACGCACCGAACCCAATTCGATATTTCCTTTTCCTTTTAAGGAATCTAAAAACGTCTTCAAAAGCCTCCATTCAAAGGGAGCTTAGTGCCTTTGAAGCGCTGTTGAGGGTGCTTCGTTAGTGCGCAATACGTCGAGTTATGATCCTGGACGTTCCCTTCGAGATACCCTTTAGAGCGTGCCCTACCTACGTCCGTACTTATGCTATTCACAACTTGTTTTCCTCAGCTCTCCTTCCCTGTATATACCTATTCAAACCGGGATTCGCACTAATAACGCGTAATCGGAGATCTGACTTCGACTGAGACCACTGGTTCGTCTGAGACCAGGTAAGGTGAATCGTGAATAACATCTTAAGGGGATGCCTTGATTCGAGTCGACCACGCCCCCTTGACAGACACGCTTATGCCTTCCGCTCACGAGAAAACGAGATGCAACACTCTTCGGGAATGGCTTTTTTCGACAAATTTAGATAAATACCTAACTTAGTGAAGTTTTATTTATATTTCATTAAGTGAGATTTTAGATGAGATAAAATGCTATATTATTAACTTGATTGTGTCGTAAAATAATGTATTGTTTAAGTAGGCTGACTAAAAAAAGGTAAATAAAGACCCAACTTTGGTTTTGGTTTCTATCGAGGAAACTTTAGGCAATCATGTATCGATTAAATCAGATAAACAATCATATAATCAAGAAGCATATATCTGAAAATCAGACCTTATTGTTTCTTAATCTAGACAGAACGGCGTTTCAAAGCACGCGATAATTTCCAATGCACACCCTTAAAACTGGTATTAACTACGCTTGCCGACCATCCGTTGAAAAGCAATGTAAGTCTGACCTAAGATTACGTGTATTTGTTATGAATCTCTATGAGACATGCTAGGTGCAAGCGGCGAATACCCGTCGGTTGTGAATAGTATAACCGTGCAAACCGTCAGGCGAACGACTTAAGGGGGTGCATTGGAAATTATCGCGGGAAGTATATACAAAAGCACAGTGTCAACTCGACCAAACAAATTTACTTAATTTCATTATTATTTATGACAATCTTCAATATTCCAGTGTGGTAAATGAAAACAAAATGATAAATGTGTTGTTAAAAAAGGGTCTTCAAAAACGTAATTTGTCACCAAGTCGTTGTCCCAATCTGTAGTGTTGTGCGCCTACAATATAATTTAGACCTGCTCTGCCGAGCTGTCCTCTTGAGTACACATTTTAATATGTTAAACCAGGTATACGAAAAACAAACTTGACATAACTTAATTCTGTTTGCTTGACGTTTTAGTATGGACGTCATTTTTTCAAACTAAGAAAACGAGAACATCGTGTAGCCTGTGAGACCCCACGTCCATACTGAAAGGTTAAGACTTACCTGACTTATCGACGGTCTGCGGACGCCTATTTTTTGTATCAATAAATTACCAACATGATTACTTTGCGAAACAAAAGTTTACCTGTCTTTGGCAGATGACTCACAGTCACCGGTTGCAGGTAAAACTGCCAACCGCTTCTTGACAACATTTCTTAATTATGTCAATAGAACCCGTTTATTGTAAAAGCTAGCTGCCCGGGCGGCTTCACCGGCGTATTGCAAAGAACGCAGGCAAATCCGCGGGATAAAATATAGCCTATACCGGCTATAACCATCTAGAATTCTAGAAAGTCCGAAAGTCCAACGCAGGTAAACGAATTTTTGAATTTGGTTAAAGTTACATACATACTTACAGAGCTACAAACTCACAGACTTTTCTTCTTTATAATATTAGTATATAATATATAGATATTTATTTAAGGGGCTCCTAGCTGCCAATGACCTTCGACCTGTAACTGACGGTTTTTTGTGTGTTTTTATGGCTTATCGTATTAGCAACAACGAGGTTTACCGAAATAGTATTTCATATTTATTTCAAAACCCACAGTTTTCGGGATATATGGCAGTAAACTTTGGCAATTTCAGACCAATAAACCAGTTTTTTGGATGTAACTTTTGTGAAAAAGAGTTTATAATAAAAATGTCTCGTGGGTTGTTAGAGACGTCAATAAGGAACAGTTATATGTAGATTTCATATACACAAGTGCATAAACAACATACTTATATCGAAAATAGAGCTTTTTTTGGACCATATTTGAATAAATCATTTAAAAAAAATATTAATTGTTTTCAAAAAAACTCTCGTGCATATGTAGATAAAAGATTGAAGAACCGATAAGTGTTTGTGCCACAAATATATCAATAGTTTTTAGGGAGGAATATCAACTCAAAACTCGTCAAAACTAGCCAAATAGCGCGTGGAGCCCCTTAAATTGCTCTTTTTAATGAAATATCCCGCTACAATGTTTTAGTTTACTTTTGGGTGATAAAAAACAAAGCTTGATTGGTAGGTAGAGGTACCCAAAATCCAACAGCACCCAGTTTTTCAAGAGTATCACCGCTATATTGCCACGTAATGCATTTGAATGCGTCATGAATGGTTGCCTACAACAGGCAACTTTGCCCTGCCACGACTTTCTTGATTTATGTCAATTGGCTGTACAGTCAAGTGTAAAAATATGGGTGATACAACTTACTCATAAATGGGTGAGGACCAAATTCTCGACCAGTAGTTAGCGTGGTTGATTGGTAGTCGTTAAAACTTCCATTGTGACACGAAAACTAACCATAGAATTGTATGGCTAATTTTCGTGTCACAACGGAAGTTTTTAACTACTACCAATTAACTAGGCTAACTACTGGCCAAGAATTTGGTCCTCACCCAAATATGTCCCATAATTCTTATGTCAGCGGATTTAGGTTTTGGTATTTATTTCTATGAGAGCATGTTATCGATACATATTTTTGCACTTGACTGTACCTACCGTTTTTTGTATAAAGGTCGGTTTATATCTACAGACATTGAGCGTGCCAGACACGTGCCGTGGCAGACAAAATAATATTCTTTTATACAGTGTCTATTAACGTATTTATATCTGGCCGCGCAGACACCAACCCCCCTCCCGACCCCGGAACGTGTCTGCGTGCACGAAAGAAATCCAGGGAGTCAATCTGAGACATACGCAACCCATTCCAAATTTATTTCAATGTTTCACGAGCTCGCCGCTGCCACGCCCGCCGATCTAACGTGTCCGAACGGGCGAGCGATACACATTGATATCTAATTGGATTGCTTAACGTATGTATTGAATCGTCTCCCATGGAATACCAGCTGGCTACGCCCCAGTGAGACATACAATAACATGTATATTAAGGAATACTCTGAAAAGACCTTTGACTCGCGAGTAGGATAACCAGGTACTAAGTACAAACATGGAAAGTCCTGCGAAATTTCCGGTTTTTGTAATAAAATCCTTGGTTTTTTTCTTTCTACTTTAGAACTCGTATGCATACCGCCATAAACTCGCTGTCAATCTAATTCAAATGATTATCAGTGCGTCGCGTTCATACTCATTTGGCGCGATAGTGCACCAACTAGCGATAACCATAGTGCACCCAACCTTCACTATTCTCACCTAATCTCGATACGTTTTTTTCCCGGTAATTGTCAATAAAAGCCAATTTGAAGAAAATTACTACCATTACCGCTATCCATTAGATATAAGCAGGTAATATAAAAAAAAAACTTAATCTATTTTAAAATCGTAGACATCAACAGAAATGAAACTCTGACCCAACTGCAAATTATATGAATTCCATTGACTAGGCTTTTAATTTTATCAGGAGTTACTACCGTCCGCTGCGAACGATTTTACAACCTACGTATATGTATGTATATAAGCACTTTATTGTACACAATAACAGGTTAAAGAATATACATGTCACACAATAGATCAAAGTACAAAGGCGAACTTATCCCTAGGGATCTCTTCCAGCTAACCTTTGAGCAATTGAGAGGAAGGTAGGTAGAACGAGATACGCAAACTCATGTATATTTCACAATAAAAATAACCTGACATGTTCTGAATAATCTGGACGTCTGGTTACCCTTACTTTATTGCGGACGGGCACAACACACGGCGCCGTCTCCATTGTCAGATATGGGACGATCGACACACGTCTACCCCTACCTGTCAACCACCTGTCAACCTGTGTGTCATGACGTTTAGTGCTTTCTAGAACACGACACGACAGTGAGTGCGTCATCGCTATCTGCGGGGGGTAGCGCTGGTACGTTTGCGCAGTTGTATAGATATGACTAGATGACGTAATAAAATTAAGGTTGCACGCCTACCAATAAAGAGTATTTTTACATTACAGACAGATAATTGTACAATACAATTATTGTAAAATAATCTATCTAGTTTAGATTAAAGATCTTATGTTATATTGAGTGATGGAATTAATACTTTAAAGAATAAATAATAAATATTAAATAGATATTAGGGAGACAATCTTACACAAATCGAACTAGCCCCATAGCCAACTAGCCCATACTAAGTTCAATAAGGCTTGTGTTATAAGTACTTACTAGACAACGATATATTTAATAGATGTATATATACTTAAACACAGAAAACATCCAACACTCATCAGAAGCAAATATTCATGCTTATCAGGCCTACCTGATAAGCATGAATATACCCCGGTAAGGGTAGGCCCCGACCCCCCGTCCCGACCGGTGAGTGTTCGAACCCCGGTAAGGGTAGGCCCTTACCGGGGTTCGAACACTCACCGGTCGGAATACTTGTTCTTTCTATGTTAATGTAGTTGGTGCTTATCATATCGTATCATTTAATTTATTTCCATTGATAGATCGTCATAATATTTCCTGTATGTTTGACCTAAACAAATTTTCAGCTATTATAATGCCGTCACTATATGTCACTTGTACGGTAATTTAAGTGATGTAGGTTAGGTTTGGTGAAAATGACTTATATGGCTTAGCTACGACTGAGTGGCGGCGTGAGGGTCAGCAGTGCCCCATATGTGCCTCTCGCTCTCACGTAAGGCACACTGATGACGCTGCTGAGTGCTGTCGCCGTTCGAAGCCGAGTCCTTACTTGTTTATTTGTTGTAGGACATGCAATGCGTTCGATGAACAACAGTACTGTTTAATATTCAACATGTAGCCCGGCTAGCCGGCGGGTAAGTAATAAAACGAATACTTAGTTTATATACAATTAATAAATGAAGTAGAAGTACAGTCGCCATCAGATATATATCATCAGATCTATATTCATCAGATATATATTGTTGTATCATAATATATTGTATTGTATCGTATTCTACTATATTATTATTCATCGCATCCTTAGACATGCATGTTATAGAGTTTTTGTTTTAAATTTAAGTTGCACTGCCCACATTTTATCCGCTTTGCCTTAAGGTTGACTGGTAGAGAATGCTTTATAGCATTAAGTCCGCCTTTTGTACTATAAGATATTCTTTTGTGCAATTAAGATTAAATAAGTAAATAAATAAATATATCATAAAACGAATACTTAGTTTATATACAATTAATAAATGAAGTAGAAGTACAGTCGCCATCAGATATATATCATCAGATCTATATTCATCAGATATATATTGTTGTATCATAATATATTGTATTGTATCGTATTCTACTATATTATTATTCATCGCATCCTTAGACATGCATGTTATAGAGTTTTTGTTTTAAATTTAAGTTGCACTGCCCACATTTTATCCGCTTTGCCTTAAGGTTGACTGGTAGAGAATGCTTTATAGCATTAAGTCCGCCTTTTGTACTATAAGATATTCTTTTGTGCAATTACGATTAAATAAGTAAATAAATAAATATATCGGAGCGGCCAAAGTGCTCACAAATATCTGAACACGCCTTTAATGCCTCGACAATAGAGACTTGTTCAGTAATTTGTGAGCACTATGGCCGCTCCGATATTATCTGATGGCGGCTGTATGTACTGGGCTGTTATTCGCTAAGCGTTAATGCGGCTCACCCCGTCGTTCACCCGTCACGAAACTAGACCTCTACCTACGCTTGGTTACTACGCATCGCGATGTCAAGATATATTTGTGGGTGAGCGTTGAGGTGAGCATAAAACAAGTTACAGAATAGGGGGGCAGAATGGGTAAATTAGTCAGTCAGTACGGAGCATGTACTAGCTAAAAGTCAATGGCCTGAAGAGACGTTCGTAGTCTGGAAGCTGATAGCCGCAGGTTTTAGATAACCTCGGAGGTCCCGCTGGGCTGGGCAGGCCTAGAGCACACCTTCAGGTAGCTTGGAGGCAGCGGCGCAGGCGAAAGTATATGCAGCAGCCGAGCAGCGGTCAGTAGTAGCGGTTTGAAGATTAACCAGGCATAAAGGGCTGGAAGCAAGCCTTTTTGTTATTACAGGTTCAAACCCATCCGAGCCTCACAGAGTTTAGGCCAGTGACGGCTAAATGAGGCTTGGATTGAGTTTAACAAAAAATATATACAGAACACAGAACTTATAGGATACAAAACATACCTGCATAAGTGGCAGCCCTTGTATGCATGAACTATACACACTATTTACGAGCAGAGGTAATCTCGAGAACTGTAGGTACATAATATAAATGATTAAGATTTATGTTATAAAATAGGTTTTCTCAAACGAATGCATAGTGAAAAAAATTCACAGGAGAAAACAAAACACGGCCGTGAAAATTATACACTTTTGTTTATCGCCGGCCAGTGCGCTAGCGGCCGCGCGGCGCAGGTTTTGCAAACAAATAGTTTAGCCATTTTATTTTAACATCCGAACTTGAACGAGGATGCTCGATGAGCAAGCCCGGAAATCAGGATTAGCATCGACGAGGGGAAATAATATTTTTTCCCCTGGTACTAGTATTCTCTCCAATGTAATACCTAGGCCCCAATTAAGTACATCTATTTCGCATCCGAACCGGCTTTAAAACTGTGTTCGCGCTCTTTCTGACATGCTAGATCAGCGCGCGTGGAAGGAAGCGCGCGAAACATATTGAAATGTTAATGGGATAGAAAAGAGGCAAAACCAATCCCCATTCCAAATGAATCATTCAGATTTATCGGAATTGGCTCGATGAAACGCTGACGAGAACTGATTCCGACTGATATTGAGATGTTTCGTAATTAGAATGGATTCTTGGGTCACGGTTTTTTAATCCTCGTATAAAAGTTTACTCCTAGCATTCAAACCAATGTTTTCGACGCGAGACTGTTCAGTCGGTTTCTGTACTATTATGAAGAATTATGTTTTTACAATAGCAGCTGCAGTTTGCGTCTAGCTAGATTTCTAGTGCACGTAATGTGTGACACGTGAAAAATTGTTTGATAGGAAAATTGAGGCGTTGGTAAAACGCGCGATTTTAAGAAATTGCGCATTTTCTGCTAGAATGTTAAAAGAAGATATCGCGAGACTGCTTACTCAAATGCACTATATACTTATTGAATACATAATTTACTCTCATGTGCAATGTTAATACATAAGTTACGCTCTTAAGTTAATGTTTGTTCTTCTTGTGTAGTATCCATATTAAATATAATAATAAATTTCGTTTATTCAATCTAAAATCTTAATATAATAATATCACTGTAAATTTAGTTTTTTTTTGAGAAATAAACGGTTAAAATAAAAAATAAAATTACTTATTCAGACTCCTGTTACACAAAGTTTAGTTTATTTAAAAATTTCGATTGTCGTTCGCTAAATTTGTGTTTGTAATTTTTTTTGTTTTGAATGAATGATTCTGGACACAGCGATAATCAGCAGAAAGCAGCAGAACCCCAACCCGTGGCATGTTTGCCTCGAGTTATTCGCGTGAAAATTTTAACGCATTTGCTAATGAAGGGCTTTCTGAGTGTGGCTTAGTCTTTGTGATGCCAGTGGGGCTCGGCGGAAACTGGGACGAGTTCAATAATCCAAGGAAACGGGTACAATCACGAACCGCATTTGTTTTGCTTGAGCTTTGATAAATCATACAGATTTGGTTTATTTATTATATTCTATTTATATTCTGCTTACTCCCGCGTTTTATTAGGTTGGGAGGGTCCCGTTCAAGGAATTAACAGGATGATGATAGGGGGGTTGTCAAAAAACGATGACGTAATATATGGACAAGCAGCATAAAATAACAAATAATAATTGTCTCTTGTTTTAATTTTATACTAGCATTCTGTATGTTAGTATTTTTAATTTGTAACTAAGGGCCTTAGATCCGTGAAATAAATGGTTGTTTTTATGTACTTCATTGCCATATCTCGGACAGCTGCTGGCGGAGCCAGGCTCCGCCAAAGGGCAGCGCGTAGAACACCGTGGGGTTTTAGTGTACGGCCTGAGTGCCCGCGCCGCTGTGAGCGGGGCGTGCAGCGTGCATATAAAACAAATGCAATTAGTATGGACGCTCCACTTCCCGCTCGTCCGAACCATGCACTCAGGCCGAACACTTAGGCTGGGTTCACACGGCATTGTCCTGCACGTTTTCTTCACGTATTCGATTTGCTTGACAAGTCCGGTGAGTATTCGTTTAAACGTATAAACAACATTTTGTATGTGCCACTGCAAAAAAAGTGCAAGACAATGCCGTGTGAACCCAGCCAGTGTTCGGCCTGAGTGCAGCACGGTCCGGACGAGCGGGACGTGGAGCGAGCCTTAGGCTGGGTTCACACGGCATTGTCCTGCACGTTTTCTACACGTATTCGGTTTGCTTGACAAGTCCGGTGAGTATTCGTTTAAACGTATAAACAACATTTTGTATGGGCCACTATGTATGTATACGTTAAGATGTATACTGCAAAAAAACGTGCAGTACAATACCGTGTGAACGAAGCCGACGGTAGTCCGGGTGGTTTCCGGGATTCCATCATACCCGGACGGGTATGATGGAATCCCGGCTTACGCACCCTGCCTGGCTGGGGGAACCAGGACTGGTTCCCCAGCCAGGCAGGGTGCGTAAAAGCATTTTCCCCAAGATGTATACTGAATTAATCTTTTCCATAGGCCAAGTGAAATGAATCTCGTCAATCATCAATGTCATAATGATAAACTTTGATGGGGAAAAACTTTTCTCAGTATCTCCATGAATATTTTGGCTGTGATTTATGTACACTCTTTGTTGAAACTTTGAACCTTCGTCAATCTGAATACATGCTAAGAAAACGTTATCATTCATAAGTTTGTGGTCTTTTCTGCAGGAGTAGTCTGTTGAAATGGAACACAAAAAAAAACACAGTTCGTTTTCACGATACTCAAATCCATTGTCGCAGAAGTTTCTATAAACTAGATTATCTATCCCTCAGTTTGCAGTTTGATGCCTTACAAAGGTTTGTGATTGAGCAAGTTAATGATGTTGATATTTTGAAGGGACGCCTGGCCGGATGCAGGCGGGCAGTCGATCGCTCGTCGCGTTCATTCAGCCTCATTCCCTAAGGTTAGAGCTTAAGGTCACTGTCCCGGCAGCGTTCCCACATCACATTCTTCCATTCTTCTCGTATTCCTGCAGAACACGAGGACGTCTTTAAGGTTGACATCCCTCAATTCCCTCTCCTCTAACACATCTCTACCGAATACTCTAAACCACCGCCAACAAAACCGCTCAAACCGCGTACATGACACTTCCGTCTGGGCAGGAAGCATCATTACTAATACCCTATAATCTTTAAGTGTCTATTTACAGTGTTATGACCGGTTATGATGCCTGTCAACATTCTCAGATTGCTCTTACCCAGTTTCAGCATATGCCTGGTTCTTTTGTGATCCATACCTCCTATCATCATCTTTGTCTGTCTACATCCAGACGCTTCCATCCGTTCTCTTTCCCCTTCTTGTTCTTTTAGCCTTTCTAAGACCCCCTTTGTGACTTGAGCCGAGAAAGGAAGGACCAGTTCTGGGCCTACAAACTCCCTTCCCGCTCCCTCCCTAGCCAGCTCATCTGCCCTCTCATTTCCCGCTATCCCCTGATGCCCTGGCACCCACGCCAACGTAACGCCTGGGTTTTCTCCTGTCATTAAGCTCTTCCTTACATTCTTCCACTGAGCCGGATTGCCTTTCTTAGTGCATCTAGTGCTTGGCGATTGAGCAAGACTACAAACTTTCATGGTATCGCACCAAACTATATAAAAGTTTCGTGTAAACTGCTATTTAAGTTCTTACATTCAAAGTTTCTTTTTTTTCAGTTTCATTAATGGTTTGCGATGACTTTTGGTTACAAGAATATAAAGATGAAATGTCGATATTCAGTATTCAGTATTCATTATTTATTGCGTTAAAGGACACGTCCATGCAGTAATACATAATAAACAAAATAAACAACAAACAACAACAATAATAGAATTAACAATTCGACAGTAAAACACAACAGAATAATAGGCTTAAACTTAGAAAAATATACGAAATAGGATTACATTTAAGATAACTGTGAATGTCAGGTAAATAATACTATAATAAAGTCCGTTTAAATATACATTACAATTGCATTAAATCGGTATAAACATGTCAAAGAAGAGAAATAATAAGATATAATAACAAGTAAATTACAATAGTTGAGAGATAAGATGGAACAAGTGATAGATGATTATTGGTAACAAAAATTAAATTGAGTACAAGTATCAATCAAATATCTTACCAATGTATTCGTCCAAGTTATAGAAAGGTCTACGTATTAGCAAGTATTAGGTATGATTTTAACTTCCCACTAAATTCCCTTATGAAATTATAATGCACGAATTTAAAAAAGGGTAAGAGTATCGTAATTCCCATTATCTTGGCTCGAATGGGCCGGGAACATTGCACGTAGAACCGATGGCTTTTGGGGCGGAAAGTCGTTGGTAGACTGATGGCCTGCAGGTCGATCATAAACACATTGTACGTAAGTTAGGTAATTCTAAATGTTAATCTACCTAACGCGCGTTCAAAACGTTACGTGATTTACCGACCTGGATATACCTCATGTCATTGTATAGGCAAAGTTTCGTTACAATCCAACACGTAGTTTTAAAATGAAGGCGTGACTACGTTTGTATGGAGAATCGAGCTTACTGCGGACTCTTAACATGGGCAGAAATTGATTTGCGCGCTATTGTATGTGTTAAGGCCGAACTTTTACTCTTTTCCACCTGGTGGTAAGCCGATAGACCTTAGGGGTAATCATGTAACTTTTCAAACGCACGTTAGGAAATCTCAATTGTCATTTTCCCATGTAACAATTGACATTAAGATCTACCGGCCCCGCTATTCTGTAACCAGTTTCAAGCACGCCTCAGTGCTCTCCCTCAAATATATCTTGACGCCGCGATTCGTAGTAACTAAGCGTAGGCAGAGGTTTAGTTTCGTTAGGCGTGAGTGGTAAGGTGAGGCGCAGGAGCGCGTAAAGAATAACAGCCCTGACGCGCGTACAATGCGTTACGTGATCAAGTTGCTATATCGGTTAAAAATATTAAACGCACGGGGTTATTAAAATTTGATCTGACGTTAGTATATCTGATCTTTATTAAACCTGCCTTAAGTATTCCCAGGAAATCTAGGTCTGCAGGTGTGGTCCACACTGGGTAATTCTATGCCCATCTGCGAAATGGACATTCGCTGTATTTCGTCCCAGTGCGGAGGCACGTTTAGGCTGCTCAGTCGTTTTAGATTAATTAGCCTAGCCACTAGAGGCTCTCGGACCGAAATACACCATTAGAAAACTTTACCCTATTCTTTGGTAGTGTGTTTATAAGGGTTCTTATGTAGCAGTCACATTTACTGTGATATATGCATATGGCAAATGAGGTTCCATTCTAAATTAAGTACTAAATTTGAAACATTCCCAGATTCCATGATTTACATTACGAGACGTTGGAAGAAGTTTAATTTTTTTTTTGGTGGTTAAGTGGCGCAAAGGACTCGGCTCGATATGTCTTAGGACCTACGATATCTCGTGTCGCGCGATGTTGCATATTAAACGAAGTGGCGCGTTTTTCTGTCATCTTTGGCGACATGGGTCGTGGGACATTATTGAATGAATACCTAGATGGGTTGATGGATACTTACTTATCAATCTGAAACTACTTACACGCGACGATGAATTAATTGCCATGGCAATAAAAAAAAAAATGCTAATTTCGGTGAAGAAAACATCTTGAGGGAACCGGAGTAATCCCAATAAAATAAGGTCTAGTTTTCCCTCTGGGTTGGTGGTCAGATGGCAGTCGCTTTCGTAAAACTAGTGCGTATGCCAAAACTTGAGATTAGGTGTCAAAGCGGACCGCGGGCTCTTTTAGGGGCACAACCGGGCACAACGCTAGGAGGATGATGATGATTCTAATGGCAAGGCACACACTCATTAATTAGAGTGAAATGGTATATTTCTCCTCCCCAGTTAGTGCACTGCAATTAACCAGGTTTAGGCCGCTTTTGGAACAGTGACAGGTTGACATTGTGACAACTTTGACTGATATAAACCATAAAACCACAGTTGTGTTTCTAACTTTTGACACTGACACTTTTCGCAGTGTGGTGGTAAAGGTACGAAACGCTAAAGTAACTTGGGTTGCACTTACATCGCTTGTGTAATTTGTCCCGTGTGTTTTGGTAAAGTTTGTTATTATGGTGCTGCTTAAAGAGTAACTCCGGCGTTTGCGCTAATTAAGCTTTTAAGTAAGTAAACTTTTCATATTAAATCGTTGGGTTAATTACTTAGGAGAAACGATTATAGATTATAGATTAAACGACAAAGTTGGTGCATCTAACGTACGAACGTTTTCGTATCAACAGTCCATGTAATAGGTATTTTTTAACTCTATGACAAACCAGATCCGATATTACGAAATTCGTTTTAGTGGGTCTGAAGAACTCGCGAAAAAAAATCAAACTTCGGAATTGACAAAAAAAAACTACAAAATTATAGAACGTGCTCACAAAATTTCACGAGCGTCGGCTGAGAAATGCGACCTGTAGAGGAGAACAGCCGGACATCCGGGCATACCAAAGAAAGAAGCTGCAACGGTAACTTCTTTCGCTTCGCTCGCTCGTTCAATAAGATTTCAATAAAGTTATAAACGTAAAATTGTGTGACTATATGTAGGAATTAACTGCTATTCATGCCGGCATAAATTTGTAGGTGGACGGGAAGGTGAGTTTAAACGAGTTACGAAAGGATACTCGATTACTCCGCTGCAGGGTAAGTAAAAAAGCAGAAAAAGTATTTACTACAGCTAAAAATATAAATAAAAAAGTGTTATCGCCGTTAAAAATATCGAAGATATCAGTTATTGCCTCTTCAATTGCTTCGTGCTGCACATAAAACTGGCAATACATTGTGTTGTATTACTTTGTAAATTGTGTCATATTCTATCTTAAGCCAAACTTATAAATAACTCCAGCAGCACAATAAATAGTTTGAGAGCTCAGGCAGACAATAAATAAAGCCAGAGTTTACTACTTATATAGGGTACAAATGTCGCTCGATCCATGTCGACGCCAGAAAAAGTCGAGTGACTTCACTTAAAATATCTAACAACATCGCATGACACGTAATTGCATAGTTGCATGTGTCTCATGATATGTCGAGTCTGGCAACGTTGCGCCACTTTACCCCACAATGAATCCCTGTCTTAAAACCACCTTGACTTGAACAAAATGTAGGGCTTTAAAGCCCAATTCCTATACTATTCAACGAGCAATATTTCTATATATACGTATACCTGTATATATTTGCTATAACGTTCTCGGAAACGGCTCTAACGATTTCGATGAGATCTGGAATACATGGGTTTACGGGGGCGAGAAATCGATTTAGCTAGGCCATATCTGGAAAAAATCGAAAAATGTATATACCCATGCCGAATTATAGTTTTCTAGTATAGTAAAGGGTTACTGAGCTAAGCCGCAGACGGTCAGACGGGGAAATTATAAGGGTGCCTTGTTGACTACGGAACCCTTAAAAATATATATTATTTGAGGATATCTGTCCATTCATCAAATCGCACTTTAAACAAGATAAGGACCATTTCCACGTATATAATAGAATAGAATCGTTTATTGCGTATCACATTACAAAGATTGGATGGAATTAACACATAAGGTATACATGTGACACCCTGCAAGGGCACAGCAATATCAGAGCAGAAGGCTAACTAATTATTATAAGTAATTATACAAAGCTAATAAAATATTATTAACACAAAACACACGGTAACATTTTTCACTTGCCGGCGACATTATTAAAGTAGCTACAAGTTCCAGTGTAACAAGTTTAGTCTAAATGGCCAACACTGGTCAAAATGCCGGTCAAGAGTGGCAATGTTGCTAGTTTAAATACTTAAATAAAAAAAATATAAAGCCTTTTTAGGGTTCCGTACCCAAAGGGTAAAAACGGGACCCTATTAGGTACTGAGCGTTTCTCAAAAAAAATGCCACTACATTTTTTCGGAGATATTCTGCAACTTTTATGTTATTTCTGCTCAAAATCACGATCTCTTTCCATCCAAATAGGAGAAAAAAAGTGTCCCAAAATGTCCATACATTTTTGAATTTTCCTATTGTGTTACCACCATACAAAGTGTATGGTAAATGGTAACACAATAGGAAAAATATCTTTGGGACAGTTTTTTGTCCTACCAGGGTAGAAAGAGCTCCTGATTCTGAGTGGAAATAGTTAACATAAAATTCCTAGAAGTACAATTAATAATAGTGGCATTTTTGACTTTGCTCTGTCCGTCTGCCTGTCACCAGGCTGTATCTCAAGAACCGCGATAGCTAGACAGTTGAAATTTTCACAAATTATGAATTTCTGTTGCCGCTATAACAACAAATACTAAAAACAAAATAAAATAGATATTTAAGGGGGGCTCCCATACAACAAATGCGTTTTTATAGATAATGGTACGGTTTCCTTCGTGCGCCAGTCCGACTCGCACTTGGCCGGTTTTTTTATTCCATAACCAGTTACAAACAAGTTCAAATGTTATATTGGTTAAAAAAAGAAATTACGTAAGTACTATCGCCAACACAGCTAACTGACCATCGGTGCACCTTAAGTGCATTGTAATAAGGTTCTATATAAACACAGGATGGTCAGTTAACAGTGTTGTCGTTTGTACTAGTATTAGGACCCCTTCTGGGTATACGTAGGCCACTAGGCCTCTTCCAACTTCCTCCACCTTTCCTAATCTTGTGTCTCTGTTTGGCAGTCATTTGAAACTTACCCTATGTCATCCGCCCAACGGCCGCGTGGTCGTCCTGCGGGCTAAGCATGGTTGCCATTTTATCACTTATTGGGCCTGGTTTCACATTGATTAGTGATTAGTGCGAGTTCATACATTTGCTTTGCTGCGAGTGCGATTGCGAGTAGCTTTTGTATGGACTCGCACTAATCACTAATCAAATTGAATACAGGCCATATCGCTGTGGAACAGACGTCCGTCACGTTCTGACAAGTATGCGAGTGCGAAAGTGACAGAGGCTCTAGTATAATTTCGACCGAAACAAAACGTTGCGACCGCGTTCGCGTTTAGCTGTCAAATCCCAAACAAATTGAGGGTAAAACGCAAACGCGATCGTAAAGTTTTGTTTCGGTAAACAACGATAAGTGAAAACGGCAACCACGCTCCGCCCGCTGGTCTACGTTTGCCTCTGCCGCTAGCAGTGCTTGCTGCCCTCGCTGGTTACTTCTAAAATGGTATTTTGTAGTTTTGCGAACTAATATTTACAACCAGTGATCGGAATCAGGTGAGCCAAAATACCTATTCTTCGCAAGAAGACATAATATAGAGTGGTAGCAACCGGGTAGAAAAATACACTTTTTCTTGAATACCGGGTATTCTATATATATCCGGGTACTGGTCGTAATAGTAAACATACATGTTTTACTTACAGTGTGAGATGTTTTATGTTACTTTGTAGTAAACAGGGCTCGACTTAAGGCGTAGTTATAAGGAAGGAAGGAAAAGTTGTGAAATAGTTATCACTTTTAGATTAACATTAAACAACCCTTTCTGTAAGTAAAACATGTACATAGGTACCCATGTTGAACATTACGACTAGTATCCGGAAAAATATCTACCCTGTCGCAACCACTTTATATTATGCCCTCTTGCGAAGAATAGGTATTTTGGCTCACCTAATTCCGATCACTGTTTACAACAGAGAGGTCTGTTTAAACGGACCAAACTATACACTTCTATGTACAATAATAAAATTATAAAAGATCAATTTTAAATAGAATACTCCATCAGTAACTAATAAATAGTACGTTACTACAGAGTCCCGGAAGTAAGGGGTTGCCGGCCGAGTACATATTAGACGGCAGAGCGTAGCGAGGTAGGATAGTTATGAGGCTGACAAACCCTTTTCACGCCGAGGTATGCATAGTGCTTTTCTCAAACATGCAATGATTTTTTTTTTTTACTCCAACAAATCAAACTTTAATTGAACGCCGTGATCCTGTGCCACAAATTGTGGAATGGACTTCCAATTTTGTATGAAATGCCATTACGAATCTCTCGTCTTGCTCCGCCCGAAACGTGACACTTCGAAGCCCATTATGAAGAACGCAACGTCAATATTTCATTGCATGTTTGAGAAAAGTATCTTACTCCAAGCCAAGTATCTATATCCCACGGTAAATGGATTTCCACATTTATACGAGCCATTGTACAAGCAAAGCGAATGAAATGAGCTTGAGCATCTCTCTACGTTGCGTGCGCGTACATTTTAGTCCTTTTATTCAATTTGCATATGAATATAGCTGTAAATTATGAAGTTTTGCTCTCCACCGCTGGCTGAGATTATTCTTGTTTTCCGTAGGCTACGACTGTTGGTTCTGTTGTTGAGGTACTTTGAAATTTCGCGTTGTTTTGTTCAGGTGTTCCTGAGTATTTACATGCAATAAAAAATAAATAAATATTAGGAGACAATCCTACACAAATCGACCTACCCCCATAGTAAGCTCGACAAGCCACATGTTATGGGTACTAGACTAGATGTAAGTGAGTAAGTAGAGGTATAGTTGAGATTTTATTGAACTGGACTGATCTTATCTTCAGAACGATAGTAGTCAAGTCTAACAATACGACTGTGTGGTCGGACGCGTGCCATTTTTTGCAAGAAAAATGTTAGCGCCACATAAAATGTTCATTGTATAATAAACTCTATCGTCTTATACAATAGATTCAAAATGGACTTAAAGATAAAACAACCCGCTCCCAGCGAGCCAGGTACAAGGCGTTGTGTGTGGTATTTTATCTCGTAGCTAATTTGGAATCTATTGTGTAAGAAGATAGAGTTCATTATTCAATGAACATTTTCCGTGGCGGTAACATTTTTTTACAAAGGAAAAAAGGCAAACAAAGGCTGTTCATGAGCTCAGTACAATGGCCATTCATGAGCTCAGTTCAAATAATTTAAACCATAAGAGACTAGAATGAATGTAGATAATTTAAATACATATTACAAAAGAAAGATATATTTGTTTGTTACGAATAAATAATTTTCAATTTCAATTTTTCAATTTTCAATTTCAATATTCACACAAATATTGCTCTAACCGGCATTCGAACCCAGGACCTTCAACTTCGTAGGCAGCGTCACTACGAGTACTCACTAGGATAACCGGTCGTCAAAATGATTGTATTTCCTTTCTTTTATTATTATTATTATACGTGTTCAGTATTTGTTATCATCGAGCTGAGTGGGGCCCATATCGTGTCACGGCACAGTTTGTAGTTTTCTCTTTGCCTTTGTCTTGTATAAATGTGTCATGAGTACCTAAATTGTTGATTCTGATTCTGAATATAAGCTTGTCTTTCAAATTATTGTAGCCTTATATTACCAAAAAGAAACTCAATTTCTAAAAAAAAACCTAGAAATAACAGCAAAACATCTAAACGAAAGTAAACATAGTATAAACTGAATCTGTAAAAAGCAAATGCCCCCGTTACTGACTGGTAGCGTTACCTCTTTGGAAAGCTAACTGGTTACTCCAGCACGGCTAGCAATGCTAGCATGCGACGGCGCGCGAGCTCTCGATTTTTCTCGCACTATCCGTCTCTTTCTTATTAGAACACTTAGAACAAGAGATATAGTGCGATAGAAATCGAGAGTATGTCGCGGCCGTCGCATGCTAGACGTGCAGCGGGTGTAGCGTGGTGGCCATTTTATCGCTTATCGTTGTGGATAAGACATTCGTCACTCTCGTACTCGCATACGAGGGGTGATCCAAAAGTTTTGATAATCAGCATGATTTGGTCTCGTGATGATAATTTGTGATTGTCATTCCTACTGTGCCACTATTCAATAATAACCTTAAAATTTAAAAAAAGAATTCATTCATTTGTTTTTCTTTAATAGCTAAATAAATATGATGGTATAGAATATATTCTGACGTCTGTAAAATGGGAGGATATTTTGTTACTTGTTAGGGGCGGTGTTGGCAAAATTCTGGTGCAATAAAAATAAAAATAATAATAAAATTAGAAGTTTGTTCATTTGGATGCCACGAAATTAATAAATCAAACTCATGTCATCATTTTTTTAAGGCACGGTTCACGTAACAAAGTTCAAAGTAGGTTTTTCTGGCCATCAATACATATTTTTTAATTTATTTAAATAGGGTGGACGTAGGTGACAAAAGTATGAATATAAATACGAAGGGAGAGTGATACATCATAATTCTATAGCAATTAAGCGAGGCCGTCTCAGAAAAAACCAATGAAATAAAAAACCAATTCTATGAGTTTTTTTTGGCTGAGCTTGCCGATTGATTGACCAGGGTTGTTTTTCAGACTTGTGAATTCTATAAATCTAGTTGCCTACATTGTAATCTAGACCAACGCTTTTACTATTACTTCTTATTCTTAGATATAGAAAACTCCTCAATAAAATCGGTGCAATTGCGTCGATGTAAAAACTAAGCTTCATTTCGTCTATCCAAAGTTTTATTTTTATATGTAGCAAAATTAAAACATTTTTAATATATTATATAGGTAAGTAAATTAATAAAGAGTGTATTCAATAATTAAAAATTATATGATACGGAGAACTTCTGTTTTTAATACCGATTATCAATACTTTTGGATCACCCCTCGTATACTCGTCGGAACGTAACGGATGTGTCATCCACGAGGCAACGCTGCCAGTTGCCTGCGCACCGTAGCCAATAACGGGGACATACTTCTTACATCTACTCAAAAGAAAATAGGGGTATTGTGAAAATGTGTTAAACAGTAATATACAGGGCGTCCCAAACTTATGGGACATGAAGGGGAAGTACCTTAAATATCGTAGATAGTGAATTTTGCTCAAAGAAGACTTTATGTTATTTTTAAAAGTTAGTAATTCTGCATTCATAGATTTTCTAAAAATTACTTGCTTCGTCTGGGAATCGAACCGACTAAAATGTGAAAAAAAAATCACCCTTTTTTATGATGCCAATCGAAAGAACAGCTAAAAAATAATAACTCAGCTTAAGTAACATAGTATT
Source organism: Epinotia bilunana (assembly GCA_947049275.1). Classification (NCBI taxonomy): domain Eukaryota; kingdom Metazoa; phylum Arthropoda; class Insecta; order Lepidoptera; family Tortricidae; genus Epinotia; species Epinotia bilunana. Next base: position 8,303,920 of record OX346267.1, on the reverse strand, counting down.
TTAAAATAAAGGAACACCATAAAATGATTGAGTCAAATTTCAAGAAAGTTATTTATTGCCGAAGACGACGTTCGAAAAGTAGCAATATTATCATTCCAAAGATAGCATTGATTATTCGTAAATAAGTACCCACTTCATAAAATAGGTACTGGCATAAGTTTTCCTTATTATAAGTGCACGTGTGGATAAAATGATAATTTGATAAAACTTAGTATTTCAATACGTCCTCTGTAAGCTAGACAGAAGGCAAATTTAAAACAAAAATAAATAATTGTTAAAAAAAAAAAAAATTATTTAGAAAATCTATGAATGTAGAATTACTAACTTTTAAAAATAACATAAAGTCTTCTTTGAGCAAAATTCACTATCTACGATATTTAAGGTACTTCCCCTTCATGTCCCATAAGTTTGGGACGCCCTGTATATATATTCCAGCTATGAGACTTAAACTACCATGAAAGAGGTTGGATTCTGGAGGATGCGGGCTAATTAGCCACTGATCAATTAGTTTAAGTCCAATAATTAACAATAAAATAGAAAAATGTAAGCGGCCTTTATTTTGTTCTGAGCAGTATATAATTATATATATTTAGAATAGAATAGAATAGAATATCATTTATTCATGACAACAACACATACATACACATAAATCGCAAATACAAAAGAGAGAACAACATTGCCACGAAATGGTTCCATCTCAGCGTTGTGCTGGCCTGGTGGCCAGCGCTGGTATTCCGATGGAACCTTCCGGTGATTCCACGGCGTAACACATATTTTACACTCGCACAAAAAGAAAAAAAATAACTATATAATAATAATAGTCTTAATATAGAACAAAAAACAATACCGCAAATACAAATAATCAAAATCTCGAACGCAACCATAACTTCGTCAACCGACCAACTAGCGCCATTTAGATGACAAGTGGAAGTTCCCGGCAACTAAAACGTCAAACTAACAAGACTGACATGTGATGTGATGCGACGCGGGCGCAATGCCCATTTAATGACAGGCTATATATTATAATAATCATGGAGAAACAAAACAGATATTTCCATCAAATTGATACAAAGACAGCCAATGTGAAAGCAGTACAATGACAAACATATTTATTTAATACTAAGTTCAGTTTATACTAAGTAAGTAAGTATCTTGTTACGTTGACAGCTAGTCATAAATATGGGTAATTCTCAACAATCGGGAGCTCTAAAAATGTCTTATTAGAAAACAATGTGAACGTTTCGTGAGCTATAAATCAGCATCATCATCGTATCAGCCGAAAGACGTCCACTGCTGGACATAGGCCTCCCCCAAAGAGTGCCACAATGACCGGTCCTGCCCCACCCTCATCCGGCGGACCAGGTCATCAGTCCACCTTGTGCTTCCGGACGTCTAGCACAACGTGCTGACAAGCCGCTTCGCGCGCGACTGTGCGTCTCCTGTCTCACTCGCACTATTATTGATATTTCTCGACTAGCGTCGCCGGCACGAAGTCAGTCCTAGCCCCCCTGTGTTGCAAGCTGTAAGTGCACTGATCGAAAATATCGGATTGAACTTACAATATGCTAAAAGTGACACTGAAGATTAAATAGCGTGCTCTGGCTACCCCTTTTGGGAATACAGGCGTGAGAGCGCCAGGCAGGACGCACGACTCCATAAAAACTTAGTTTCATTGTAATTCACAAGAATTAAAAAAACGCCGCAATCTCTTGTTTCCGTACCCTTATATTTAAATTGAAATTCATACCGTAATAAAACGAATCCCAAATCAAAATTAGAATGACATTTTATCGCGTATTCCACGATGATGAATGACGTCATTACGGGATGTTTCCTTTCGGGTTTTTTCACTCTTTTTGTATCGCCTTAGCCCAGGGCTACCTTAGGCGCTCGTTGATCGTCCTTTTTACGATTCAGTAATTTTATGATTGCCATGCCCATTGTCGGGGATAAGTGCTTCTCAGCGACCGGCATCAAAGTCGCCGTCGCGCTCATTGTATATTTTGTGGGCGATAGATTCGTAAATATTTGGCTGTCAGTGTGACAGAAACATGTAATTTTACAGGTGCGAGGGCGCGACACTATTTACACTGACACCTAGGTATAGATAAAGCGAGATAATTTTTTCAAGTAAAGTTAAAGTATTTATGACTTAGATATAAAGTTGAATTTTGTCTTCACTCAACATCCATCGTCCTCCTAGCGTTATTCCTGGTTGTGCCCCTAAAAGAGCCCGGGGTCCGCTTTGACACCTTATCCCAAGATTTGGTATAGGCACTAGTTTCTAAGAAAGCGACTGACGATCTGGCCTTCCAACCCAGAGGGAAAACTAGACCTTATTGGGATTAGACCGGTTTCCACACCATGTTTTCCTTCACCGAAAAGCTAAAGATAAATATTCCGTACATAAGTTTCAAAAAACGCATGTTAAATTCTTGTCAGTGTTAAAGGTTTTTTCACTATATAACTGTAATGACCTCAAAGTTGTATCAAAGGCTTCGAAAGTACACTTTTTAGATTGCGTGCGCTTTTTTTGGGGTTCCGTAGTCAACAGGTACTCTTATAGTTTCGCTATGTCCGTTTGTCCGTCCGCGGCTTAGCTCAGTGACCCTTACTACTGCTGAGAAAGCTGTAATTTGGCATGGGTAAATAAATAAATCACGCCGACAAAATGGTAGAATAAAATTTTGAGACAACTACGGGACCCTAGCCCTACACTGCGCGTGGCCCGACAAGCACTTGGCAGGTTTTTTATATGTTGGTTACGTTGACGTGTTCCGGAGGTGAAGGACGGATTGATTGGATTAGCGGATATGATTGGCATGATGATACAATCTTAATCAAACCACGAAATTGGTTCAGTTATCCTTTTTTCTTCTTCTTCGTCGTTTCATTCTTGGCAGAGTGGTCGTGGTCATCATTTCAGGTGTTGGTAGCCAGTTCACACCATTCCTCTCTTCCTTATGCTTGCGTTTGGTGATGCATCTACTGCAGCTTTAACCTGGTCCGTCCATCTCATTAGTGACCTGCCTCGCGGTCTGGTGCCCTCGACCTTTCCCTGGATCACGAGTCGCTCGATAGCTATGTCTCCTCGACGACATACGTGCCCGAAAAACGTTAGGATGCGAGACTGCACTATGGATGATACACGGTGCTTGATGCCGAGTTATGTTTTTACAAACATTTTAAACCTCGTCCAAATACAAATATGATAACAATTTTCTCGGGACTAAAGCATTCAAAATCGCCGCAACTTGAGTCGAAATGATAAATAATATTTAAAAACCTACGCATAAACCTTAGCATCAGAACTTTTTCAGTAAACTAGGTAAAATTTAAGTAGACCTTCCGTAAGTATCCCATTCCATTTCTCTGAGAAAGACATTAACTACTTACTTATGCGGCATTGCGCACAACGTGACTGTGCATATTAATCAAGAATCCTTAATTCGTTATTGTTTTGTTTACAGAAATAAGGACATCGTAATTATTTTGTAACCAAATCGCATTCTAATGAAAATATTCCTTATGTCATTTGTTTATTTCTTAGTGTCTAAACAGGACACTAATATCAACGTTCGTCGACTCGACAGAAGGCGTGTTATTGCACGATAAATGGATAAAACAGCCGTCATTGTCTACCCAAAGGTGTTAGAATGATCCTAGAGTCCGGTATTCCATCCGCAATGTATATTTGACAATGGGAACCACGTCTCTCCCTTTCAATATCAGAATGCTAGAGACTTCCCCGCTATTCTGTAACTTGTTTCAACCTCACCTCACCGTTCATCCTCTAATATAACTTGACGCCGCAAATCGTAGTAACGCAGTATCTCATTCGGTCTGTTATCAATCGATATAACAAGGTTAGCTTCTAGCACCATACCAACTTTCGTTTCACGTCGTCAATCAGTGTCTGCGAAAATATGTTTATATTTAAAGCCGTTACAATATTGAGCCGTCACTTACACTTGGTATAATATAAATCGCTCTGGCCAGGCTTAAATGCTAAACATTAAACAACTATCGATATAGTTATTCCACTAGTGAAAAATAGGTTGTACGACTATCGAAGTTTGTATATCTTTATCCCTATTGCACTTGTTTATACGTATGAGTTCTGCACTGTCAGGTGATTAACTGGATATCATTAGGGTTTGATGATTTGTATTGATATTTGATACTACCTACGTCTCTTCGTCTCAATACTTACTTAATAGAAGAGATATAATTTTAATTGAATATCGAGGAAGATTGATTGTAATAGTATCGAAGAAATAATTAAGCCATGGTACCTTGGAAGTCAGCCCTTTCTTTTCTAGATTTAGTATATATTATCCTTCTATATATCAACCTTCAAAAAATTGCTGTTGATATGCCCTAACGCGCTTTCAAAAAACTACGCTATTTCTCTGGGGACAGCAACAAGCAAAGAATTCAAGAAAAACGCTACTGAATTTATAATTTCAAACGTTCCCGTAAATCACCCAAATGCAATTGCGAAACTCGAAATATACAAAATTCATAGCACTCAATAAATTAAACGAATCCTGAATAAAGCAAAAACCGGAGCTAGCTCAGAAAAAAACTGTAGGAAAAGCTAGCGCACTCCGCTATTACTCACATATCGAAGCCATAACTCACTGGAACACCTGTTCTTCCTAACAAGTTACGTTTGTTCCATTCGAGCCGAATTGGACGCCGCAAGTGACAACATATTGATGAGTTTTCAAATTGCACTCCTTTCCTTTTTGTCTGAACCGAAACAAAACCCCTGCCAAATTAGATGCGCCCGCAAAATAGGTCAGTTTAGGATCCCATATCGGTTAAATGCGTTAAAAGGGTTGCCTTTAGGGCAAATGTCGAGTATGCAAAACACCTTGTGTTATAAAAGTCGAGTCATGTTATGAGGTTGTGGTTTTATAAATCACTATTTGAAGCTTCATCTGTATTCACGTGAAGCCAGACCATTAGGCATTACCGCTGGCGCACAATAGTTCGTAATGTTTTCAGGTCGAATGTATCTAAATATGTAAATGAGCCAGCCCCTGACCAAATGGTACCGTCGGGCAGAAAGGCCGAGATTACTCTTCAAAGACCGTATAAGACTAGAGGGCATACATAATATTGGTCTAGAACTGTTTTAGTAGGTGAAATACATAAATAAATGTCTTTAAACACGATGCTAAAGATTTAGATTAGGAAAGAGATAAAGGAAATAGGAGGAGAGCTACAGGGAGGTAGCGTTTTAGAAAGAGGTCTTCTCCATTAACATCCATCAAACTTATTCAAGCTAAAATTTGTTTTGTCTTTATCTGACACAGTTGGCATTTGTGTTCGTGATAAATGCCAGAGGGACATACCACATTTTATTTAACAGAAGCTTGTTAAGTATTACGAATAAGCGATTTAGTGATTTAAAAAAATAGACCTGGACGGTTTCCTCAACGATTGGTCAGAACTTGGTTCAAACCGGGACGAGTGGAATTCCCTTGGGAAGGCCTTTCCCCAGCATTGGGACACTTTACAGGAAAGTAAGGCGTGTGGATATTTTCAGTTTTATTAGGTCCATTTTGCGTAAGTTTTAATAAACGCGCGTTACTCTGTATACTTAGTCAAGTTTCAATCTTTTATCTCACTTTTTATGTACAAAAAACCTTCTTTAAATGTATAAAATCTACAATAGTATTTTATGTAATCGTTATAATAACGTATGCTTTTTCAGTCGAGTACCATGTTTAGGCCACGAAGCTTGCTGAGTGGCCTAATAAGGTACGAGACTTAAAAAGCGAATTATATAACTATTGTATACAATACTTTTTCTACGAGTCAACTGAACTAATTAAATAAACTTGGTATCTATTGAAAATCTAAGCCCTGCTGAAACGAAGTGCAGTCAACGGCTCTTTATTTTTCGATCGTTGACCTCTTTTACTTTTCTTTTGTACTCAAGACGGCGTCTTATTGGTCAAATTCATTATAGTCTAGTAAAGACGCCACGTGTTTGGATGAATTTATTTTAGTTGTCTAAACATTTGTAAAATGTTGAGTTGGGACCTCCATAGTAAAAAGTATGTGATTTAAGTTTGGTGTACGAAGTCTTAACTCAAACATTAAAGTCGACGAGTATAAAAATCACTTTGACGTAATTGAATATTCTGCTGAAATTCAATATCACTTCCTGGATTGTTTTTTTAGGTGATATCTATTACTTACTGTTATTTGTGTTGACTTGGTATTTTTTTTTTCCTGTTGAGTGGTTAATACTTGGATAAATATAAAAGGTACGTTTTTACAACCAAACACTAACTTTGTCTACGGAATTTCTTTCTGATGTTTAAATGGATACCTAGTAGCGGAGTGCCCTTACAAGCCAATTCTCTCCGGCTAGCCTAAAATTTGTTTTTACATGAAGTGTTGCCCATCGGACATTTTCTTTTCACGCGCCGCCACTGATACCTACTAAATTTGAGAGCGCTCACGTGCAAAGAAAATGATTCGGTAATATAAAACAGGGAGACAAAAATTAAAAACAAACACGTATCAAAATGAGCTTTGGTTAAAAAACGTTTTAATATTTTTGGATCGTGGTTGGTGATCCTACTGGGTTGAAATTGTTGAAGGCGAGTAGGAATATAATTATAAAACAAGCTTTTTATTTCACGTTAGTTAGCACTCCGTAATTTATTCACTTCCCGGTGTTCAATTGCGGTGAAAATTTACATATGTTAGTTAAAATATTAGGTACTTGTAGTACCATCGAGTTGGTCTAATGAACGTCACACCATAGTGTTTGGGCTCGTTAAAAATGCAAAATGTGCACAGAAAACTGCTACTGCCGATAACTAAGGGATAATTAAGGGATCTCTTAAAGTCAACCTTTGAGTAGACGAGTGAAGAAATGAACTGAAAAGTTTTTCCACTATACCTATTACACATGAATGTGGTTTCATAGGCTCCGAAACTACACTTTTTAGATTGCCTCCTCTAAAGATAAGGTAAACAAATACCTTTTTATACTCGTCGACCTTAATGTTTGAATTAAGACTTTGTACACCAAACTTAAATTATATACTTTTTACTAAAACTAAAATGAAATGGACTAATCACGTGACGCCTTTGCTGAACTATAATGTATTTGACCAATAGGACGCCGTCATGAGAAAGTCAAAAGGTAAACAGACATCAACGCACAAAAAAGAAAAAGCCGTTGGTTGCACTTCGTTTTCAAAAGATACCAAGTTTGTTTAATTAGTTCAGTTGACATGTAGAAAAAGTATTGTATACAATAGTAAAAGAAAAAGCAGTTGATGGTTGCACTTCGTTTTCAATAGATACCAAGTTTGTTTAATTAGATCAGTTGACTCGTAGAAAAAGTATTGTATAGAATAGTTATATAATTAGCTTTTTAAATCTCGTACCTTAATTAAGCCACTCACCAAGCTTCGTGGCCTAAACGTGGTACTTGACTGAAAAAGCATACATTATATAACGATTGCATAAAATACTATTATACAACTTTTGAAATTGTATAAACGTTTAGTGACAGGGTAAACAGTGCAACAAGTGCAAAGCCCTTTAGAATCACATTGCTATTGAGATTACCGTAACCCCGGCAAAGTGGGTTTTTACACCCACCGAGAATAGACGCCGTAGGGACGTTAAATTTACTCATTTATGGCAGTCGTAAACCATTCGAAAGAGTTTAAACAACGATTTGTTGCTACCACAAACAGGGAGGTTTATTGCCCGTGTTCGGAAGCCCTGTGCATGCCCATTAGTCTTCCCTTGCTACTGGTACAGAATTGTTCATGGACGGGTGCAGTCGTATATTCACCTTGTGGTGAGATTTGTGGTATTTAGAAATCGGTCGAACGCATTACTATCCCATTTGCATGAAAAAGAAAGAAAAAAGGAGTGAGGAAAAAGAGTTCAGATGTTTCTTCTTCTACTAGTATCGCTATACAGCGAGGAAATACGGTCAGCCTTCTGGGCACCTTGCCCGTTAACGGCGATTTATGCCAATTTTTTTACCTATAGTTTAAGTTTTATGTTTGTTTTTATTAATTGTCGTTATTTTGAATTAAATGTATACCACTTCTTCTATACAGAAGGTTGTGTATGTTGTTGTTGAAAAACGTGTAACTAAATGGAATTGAGGACACTTTTTTAGTATCAGGATCGAAAGAGCTCGAAATTCTGAGTATATAACATGACATTTCCAAAATCTAAAACAAAAGTTGCCCAAATACAGTTGTGTCAGAATAACGACATATTTCATTGCAAGTTTCTGTACGGTCGGTATTGGTCGGAACTATTAGTCGGTCGGGGCCGATTTTTAATTAGAAATGGCTTGCATGAATGTGCAGCAGAAGATTACTAACTGTACATGCGGAACTAGATCCGAGCAGAAATTGTACTAGTATGTGTTCGGAGAGATCTCACATTTGCTATTGCGTAATGATGTGGCGGTGCTAGGTCAACTCGATATCCAAAGCCACATAGCGAATCGGTAGGACCTGATGTGACCAAAGTAATTGTAGCCAAATAAACGTAAATTAAAAGCTAGTGGTTCCAGCATACGACTGTCAAGTGGCCGCCTTATGCTGTTCGAATCCCGTCGTACCAATGAGTTTTTCGAAACTAATGCAAGTAAGGGATTATCCTTTTTGGTGAAAAAAATTAATTAGTATAGTCTTTAAACTATGTCTTGAAATCCGAATGACAGTATAAAACATTACTAAGACAAAAGCCCTTTCTACCATTTATTTACACCACGGCGGTGGCCAACATACCTGAAGAATAGCGGACACTATCTTAATGACGCTCCCGATACTAGAAAAGTCACAAGGGCGTGACCGACCCTTCGTTCTTTTGAAGATCGCTGTGTTGACAGCAGGAGAAGAATCCCTAACAGTCAACACAGCGCATCCTAGGGAGCTCTGGCAAATTCTACCTAGCTACGCACCACCAGGCATAAACACAACAGAGCAAGCACATGGTAGTTTTATTATGGCTGCGGTCTTTAAGAATTCCCCAAATATGCTGCTCCGAACTAGGGATGCCGCGGATGCGGATATTTCTAGGCTCACATCCGCGGATGCGGATCTTGAGGAAAAGACTCAATAACATAAATACGCAACGTTTTTAGGGTCACGCAGTACTCTAACATGTTGCGACTGATTTACAATCGTTGCAAACCTAACGCATCACCAATAGCGAATACGGTGAATCGTCAGATTACAGAAACGAAATGAAGATTCTTATTGACTAATCACGAAAATACTGAAAACGCGCGTGGCACGCGCCGTGTTGGCCCCTATCTGGTCGCGAACTGTACTACATCCGCATCCGCAAAAACTCCGCATCAATTTTTGCGGATGAGGAGGCGGATGCGGATGTTGAAAATCATGCGGAACATCCGCGGTTGCGGATGCTGATGCGAATGTCTGCCACATCCCTGCTCCGAACATAAGCGAGATGATCTGTCCAATGTGCCCTTCATCTCTTCATTATCAACTAACACTGGTGGAGGGCGGATTTCCTAGCGTTTGAACAGCTCGGAGATCATTTCAAGATTATTTCAGCAGAGATAAAACATACCGCCGAAACTTTTATCAAAAAAAACTCAGTAGTTCGTACCGGTATTGGTTTACGTCTTCATCAAATGTGGACTCTGATGTTCGTCTCTTTTAAAGCATTTACTGGCTAAGACAATGACGAAAAAACGCCTTAAAAACGCTGAATTTTCGCCCTGGAATTGAGACCTATAAATAAGGTACACCGTACAGTCGACGTCAAATATATGTGTACCTAACTTCATTGTAATAAGGCGAAAAATGTAATCTCTTTCACTTCAACAGTACACGATTACGTACAACGTTGTGTGTAAAAGTAAAAAGTGCTTGTATCAACGAAATTGGAAACGTACCAATTAAAATTTCGTCGTCCGCTAGGAACAGTAAACGTTACCGGAGATGATTAATACCGTTTCACATAATGAAGCGAATTCTGAGCGACAAAACGTCTCCATCAAATTAATCCACTTGATCTTGTCGGTTTAATTTGACATTTTGTCGGTTTAATTTGACAAACGGTTACGCAAATCCTGAGATTATCCGTCGTTAATTAATGGAGTTTACCTTATTTTCGTGTTAGTCGTACATTTCGTATGTTTACACTTTTGCGCCTTCGTGTCCATGAGCTAGATCCATTTGTGTAAGATGGTCCCATATTTATACTCATTAAACGAGGGAGCGAAGCGAACTGCTACAGCTTTGGCCAAAATTCTTTCTTATGTCCGTTTGTCCAGATATTCTCCTTTACAGGTCGCATTTCTCAACCGATGCTCGTGAATTTTTGTGAGCAGGTTCGATAATTATATATATAGAATTTATACGTTGAGTCAGATTATAGTTTTTTTTATTAAAGTCAGGCTGTACACCTTACAGAATCACGAGTATCATTATTCGTTTGCCCTCGTCCACTTTACTTGGTGTCTGCGATGTTTTTGTCTACGTCTCTATCACATTCCATCTGAAAATGGTCTTATGTCCCTTAATTACATTGAAACTGAAAAAAAAACCTCGAAACTGTAAGATAATAATAGACCGTAAGCCCACTCCCAATACACCTAAGTCTTATGACAACATGATAAAATGCATGGCGTCAGGTCGAGAAAGTTCTGCTGAGCAAGAAAAAAATAAAAATAAAATTGTAAATTTGCCGAATGTTTGAAAATCCTTCACTTCCGCCTGCCTGGCTAACACGCGTTGGCAAGTTGGCAACTTTGACGCCGTCTGCCAATATATATAAGATAATCCTACGATAAGCCTAGGCTTATCAAAAAATAAGTGTATTCTGTATGAACCATCTGTAAAGTAAGCTGATGTTGTACTGATTCTACTATAAATATATTTTCATTTTCATTTTTCATTAATTCTTTAAAACATTCGATTGCCGTTTTTCATTGTCCGCCTGCAAAATAATTAAACGAAGACAAATCTGACAGGTTTAATATAACTTATAGTTAAGCACATCTTTCAATGAAAATGCCCTATATGTTCCCGCTTAAACCGCTGCACCATCTTGATGAGTTTTGTTCGGTTTTGTTTGAGTCAAGCAATTTGCACTCGACAAGCGTCTCCCTGAATGGGACCCATTCCATAATAAACGGATAGGGACATGAAACTCGGTTGCTTTAATTTAATATAACACATGATGTTGGTATTTCATGAAAGAAGCCGAGTTCTATGGATTTTAGTGTATTCCCACATTCAAATACTAGAAATAAATTACTCTCTACTTTACTTTCGAGATGAAGGCGGCTGTACAGGAGCATTTTGAAGGCCAATCTGAGAATATTTTTTAACGGCCCAAAAGCATTAGAGGGAGATTATATAGAAAAGTAAACATAAGTTATTTTATATATATTGTTTTTTTCTACCATAGGCTTAGGACCTATCAGCCGCCCCTCGTACATTTATAGACTTGTTTTATATTATAAGATTACTCATTAAGTGAAATGTATATATTCCTTATGAGTAAAATAGATGTCTTTAACCAGAAGACTGAACGTGTCTTGAATAATTAGTAGCTCAGTAAGCTGTAGAACTCGCAAACCTGCCTGTTTTCCAAAAAACTGTTTAATTTCGAAAACCTGAAATATAAATATAGGTATTTCTAATTATTGAACATGCTCACAAAATATCTCGAGAATTGGTTGAGAAATTTAACCTGTAGAGGAGAACAGCCAGACATACGAAAGAATTGTGGCCAAATTGAAACGGAGATATCCCCTCGCCTCGCTCGCTCTTTCAACAAAGAGTCAACCCGCGACCTCATAATCGAATAAAGGTTCGCAGAATTGGAAATATCAAAACGGAAAAACGTTAGATTATACATTTATCAGTAAAAGTTTGTTTCCCGAATTTATCCGGGCGGGATTCGAACTCAAACTTCCTTGCGCAGTAAGCATGTGTTTTGATGCTGAGCCAATAGTTCGTGGAATTGCTGGAGTTCGATTCAACTGATGTTCTATATTGATAGGTTACATATATCTACATATCTGAAGTTGAACGGTGGTACGGGCTTCTCAATAAAGGCCTCCACACATCGAACGCGGGTCGTGCGCGGCGCGGGGCGGGAACGATGCTGGTCGGGCGCGGTTGAAGCAGTATATTCACACCGCACGCAGGCGGGCGGCGTGTAGTAACGCGGTCCCGCGTTGCTACCGCGCTGGACACGCGTTGCTACCGCGGCGGGCCCGCGTTACTACCGCATTGGTCCCAAAGGGACGGCAAAGAGAATACAAATACTGTTTGAATATATAGATACCCAGCGTAAATGGACGCCCAGACGCCGCCGACCAAAACTCACTTAGTTTAATCTTTTAGAGGAAATAGGTATATCTTTTTTTGTTTTAGATTATACTGACGCTGACGTTATATCTATTCCGCCTCACCGTATTGGTTTCATGTCCAATTGCTTCTCCGTCCAAGTAGCTCGCCTATGGAACAGTCCCTGTCAAAATTCGTCAATCTCCAAACAGGTTTGTCTTCAAAAAGTCCTTACTCAATTTCTTTGCTGGCAACTGGAACTAAAATAATACAATCTATTTGATCTGTAAGTTTCATCTATATTCATATGTAAGTGTATTATTTATGTATTAATATATGTATATGATTATATTTTACTTTCTTTTATTATATTATCCATCGTATTGCATTTTCCTATATTAGGGTGGTATTCCACTTGTCCAAGATCTTGGTCTAATGTGCATTGCGTCTCACTCACTCTTTCAAAGGATCTGAAAGATCTTGGACAAGTCGAATGCCACCCGTACCCATCCAATCCTTAGACCTGCTAAAGAGTTTTTGTTTAAATTAAGTTAGTTGCACTGCCCACTGGCAGCTGCTTGCTTTGCCTTAAGGTCGACTGGTAGAGAATATTTTAACGCATTAAGTCCGCCTTTTGTACGATAGGTTATTCTTTTGTGCAATAAAGATTGAATACATAAATAAATATTTGTTTAATCGTATAGCAAGGTAAGAGGTCTCTTACTGAAATAACTTTTTCGTGTAATCTAATAGTAAATATCCTGATCTCTGCTTATGAACAGTTGTTACGAATCTCGGTTTCAAATTACGCTAAGGATGAGCTCACAGACGATTTCTAAATGTAGATATTTTTTATGTGATAGGCTTTTCTGGGAACAAACAAGGGATTTACGTAAATAAGTTGTTGTGTAGCCAGAGACTAAAATAAAGCTATTCACAAAACCCACTTTAGGCAATGAAGTCTTATATGATTTACCGTATCCTAAAAATAAGCATGATTTTACTTTAGTAGGTAGGTACTGGCATATACAGCGTAATGTATAGCGATAGGAAAACGAGAAACGGTATTTTATTACTACAAAAGGCTTCTATAAGTACCACATTACCAAGTAAGTAATTGAGTGTGTGGGTAGCGGAGGTAATTATATCTGCGCGTTTTTTATTACACTTTAATTAACAGTTCATGAAAACTCGTCAACGCCCTAATTGCTGGAATTGTTTTTCCGCCATTTCATTTGACTCGACACGAGTAACATTAATATTCAGTTTTATGCGAGTCGGGGGCATACATGATTTTATTTAACCATTGATTCAATTTGTGCCTCATAAATTCTTCTCTCCTGCACCGTACATAAACACAGATTGGTAGCCAGTTCATCATCCTCCTAGCGTTATTGGTTCCTGACCTTCCAACCCAGAGGGATAACTAGACCTTATTGGGATTAGACCGGTTTCCTCACGATATTTTCGTTCACCGAAAAGCCACTGTCAAATATCAAATGATATTTCATACATAAGTTTTTGAAAGAACCCATTTGTACGAGCCGGGGCTCGAACCCACGATCTCCAGATCGAAAGTCGCGTGCTTCACTGCTCGGCTACAGTGGCTCCCATAACTAGTTGGTTTCCCATACATTTCGGCGTTCACAACTGGGATCCTACAATGAAAACTTCCTTCCATAGATGGACAGACACCGAGTGCGAGTGATAGCATAAGTGTTTAGTTGGATCAGACCCCGAATCATGCTCGGCCTTACCACACGATAAGTGACATGATAGAGCGTCCGTCACTGGCTGACACCGTTCGATAGAACGAGACGTCGCTCTTATCTTGTCACTTATCGCGTGATAAGGCCGACCATGATAAGGGGCCATTTCTGGTACGGTATTCATCGTAACTGGTTGCAAACCTGCGGTTCGTACATGACTAATCCATTTTCTGGTATTTAAGCTGGGAGAAATAAAATTAAAACTGAAAATGTATTTGTTTGTTTCAGGTAAGCTTGACGTCATCGGCCGGTAGAAAATCTACACAGTTTCGAGTTCCAGAAACAAAACGTAGCTCGTATGTAAAAACTTACTCAAACTTGAGATTATTTAAGACGGCCGAATTACATCACAGTATAGTCCATTCAAAAAGCAAGTCTACTGTCTCAGGTAAAAGATACCAATTCCAAGGACAGTTTTACAAAAAGTCGACCACATACAATCATCTCAACCATATGTGGAAGTTAGTATTAATGCGTGCGTGTAATATGTATATATATATTTCTGGATCTCATGTTAAACACGCAACAAATGGATTTGGATGAAATTTGGCAATAATTTATAATCTGGATTAAAACATATTCGTTTTATCCCGAAAATATTTCCCTATAGAAATGAAATATTTTCTCTAGCTAGTAGTAGCGGTAGTATTTTATTTCGAAATATTACATATTTATGCGTGGATTGTATGTTGTATCTAACAGATTTCATTTTAGTAAAGCCTTATTTCTGCGTTATCGGCTTTTGCTTAATTCCAATTTCATTTATAAAGGAAGTAGGTTATATTGTGTGAATACCTATGCTTTTAGTTGGGTGGTTGTAATGCCCTCCAATATCTATGGATCCAGCTTGCTCAGATTTGCTGTAAACTCCTTGAAATTTAAACATACGTATATAACGGAATAATAATAATTCAGAACTAGAACTGCAGTATCGTGACTATCATACTAATTATCATTGTGTGCGGCTCCGCCGATCTACTTATTAAGCCCTTATCAGCTAGGTTTTGTAGTTAGAGATATATTTATAATATTGAACCTTATCGTTCGTGATACATAGGTATTTGTACATTTGGTACATATTTTTGATTGATCACCATCATCGTCATTTAGAAATTCCTCTCGTTCAAATTCAGAGCAGCCCAGCATTTAAGCAATTACCTGCATCCTCACAGAAGTGAGCAGCCATTAAAGCCATTGTAACTGTTAATATGTTCAAGGGTCGGCAACGCGCTTTGTAACTCTTATGGAGTAGCAATCATCCATAGGCTTCAGTGTCTGCTTTCCATATGCCGGCTAGTTTGCCACCGTCGAGGTGTTAAAAAAATTATCATTGCAGTTGCCTGTATAGGTAGGGTAGTATACAGAAATATTCTACTTTATGTACCGAATTATTAATACCGCAATGCAATTTCATGGAACCCGCGTTGCACGCGTTTTGCGTAAGTATCACATTTTCCTAAGTCCTTAATAATGTCACGCTAACTGTGCCAGGGTTGCCAATAGATAACTGAAAAAATAAGTTGCTATCAATGATTTCTTTACATGCTTGTTGCCAGGACTGTTTTGCACAGTCTACAACTAGTCGTTAAGTGGGTTCCAGTGAACCCAAACGTGACGGGGTAGTCTTGTGTAGTTGAGTTCCTATGGCCAACTTCTGTCTTCATCATCAGGCTAGGTTTGTGGTACCATTACCATAGTACCCATTGCATTGTCATCAATGTCATCCGACTTACATAGTTTTACAAAGTTTCATCACGATACGGGTGAAGACTTAAAATTTATTATAACTACAAAAGAAAGAAGGCAAAAAAATATGAAAGAAAGAAAGAAAGAAAAAAAACATTTATTTATGACTAAATTAAGTATGATAAAAAAAAACTACATCTAAAACAGTGTGTATACAAAATATCCTATCTACGATATTTAAGGTACTTTCCCTTGATGTCACATAGGCTTGGGACGCCCTGTATATGCCTAGTGACGATAATCCTATTCGGATATCTCAAAGAATTACGAAGCTACAACCTTTTTAATATTGCTTGTTAGAGAGAGAAAACGTTTTGCGGAAAAGGGACCGAATATACCCCGTCTTAAAACTTTGGACACATAACTTTTTATTTTTAACCTATTGCATTGTTTTTTTCTCCATTTGACATTGTTAATCCTTTTTCGAGAAAATATTGTAGCACGCTCACTAAAACGGTAAGTACCGAGCAAAAGGCGAACTTATTACCATAAGCATTCTCAACCAGCCAACCTTCGAGCAACGTAGACGAATCCCAATTTCAGTCTACATCCTACAGTGTAGTAAGCTTTCATGTTGGCGCTACTTCGCCCAGCTTATCCTAATCACTTCTTAAATTATCCCGACGAAGTACTCGTATTAATTCCTTTTACAATATTTGTTTATCCCAGTGCAAAATAACATGTAAACATAACAATGTAAACATAACAATGTGAATGTTAAATAAGAGCAAATTGCTCACATATTCGTCCCGTCCACAACGACTGCGCCAGTAAAGCAGTACATAAAACTCCCGACTAAACCAGTTAGTCCCCACTTCGCTATCTGGATAACGGAACTGACTCCGATAAATCCTTCTTTATACGTTTCACACTTTAATAGTTCTTGCCGAACATATTCTACCCGTTAGTGCCCACTCGTATGTGAAAAACATTAGAAGCATGGTCGGCATTTGTTTTACCTATGTACTACTTAGGTAAAAACAAACGCCGACCATGCTGTACTTACAGAAAAGACGGCGACGTTGCTTATACTTGCCAACTTATCTGTCATCTCATATCATAAAAATACATAGCTAAATATGTATAGACGGCTCATGTTTTTGAAGAAGAAAGGTACTGTAGAATTTATCTTCCATATTGTAGATATATAGACAAAATATACGCGTGCTGCATGTGTGTCAATAATAAAGCTATACGCAGTAACGAGGTTTGCTCAAGTCCTAAGTACACGTTGCGACTTGTTGTTCGATAATGAGGACTGACTAACCATTTTACAGATATATCCTCTTCGGAACTGACCTCCGGGTTATCGTCGGCTTTGTTTATGAACCGATTTAGGCGGATCCACTTAGCAAGGATCTGACTCGAAAATAGTTGTTTAATAATAGGTACAATTAGGTACGCAAACTCACAGGATGATAAACTGGACAAAACATTAACATTGCTAATTATTTACTTTTTAAATAAATTTAAGTAACAAGGCAAAGTTCCTGATCTGTCAACATGTTATGAATTGCTTGAGTCTTACTTTTCTTTGTTTCGCAAACTAGATAGTGACTAATTGACTATAGTGAGATAATGTTTGGTTCTCAATAAACTTGTTTTGCTAACTGCGAATTCATTCATCAAAATGACAACTATTAGATTGTATTTTCTAAACAAAAGTAAACTCTGAAACTCTAACAAATCAAACAGCTGACTCTAAACTAATTAGTACTTTGTACTACATAGTTGTGAAGTTTGGAAGTGTTTACTATTTATGCTTAGGATCGACAATGCCATTTGGCCCATCAGTGGCTTATTGTCATTACTATACTATACCGCACATAACCGACTAATTTTCGGCCGCGTTATTAAAAACTAGCTTCCGCCCGCGACTTCGTCTGCATGGACTCGGCATAGAAACTATCGTTTATTTTAATCCAAGCTATAAACTTAAATCTTCGTGCGAAATTCACCCAAATCGTTTGAGCCGTTTAAGCGTGATTGAGTAACAAACATCCAAACTTTCGCATTTATAATATTAGTAGGATTTAGGTATAAAGCCCTTTGTCCTCGACGTGGGCGTCTTCGACACCCATAATTTGGATAAAGTCCAAAACTAAGAATAGGGACGTATGCTAGAAAATATGCCCCTAGTGACCTAAACTTGAATGTCTTGTTTTTCCGTGTCTGCACGACCCGTTTCCATCCGTGATGCCATAGGCGTTAATTCAACTAGCATATTTGATGAGTAGTGGCAATGATGTGATATAAGATGGTAGATAAAAGGGGCACACTATAACTGAGTCAATCGCACCAACTTGACTCAGTTTCGCGTCTTCAATGGAAACGTGTTAACGTGTCTCAGCTGTCAGATTTGGTGACATTTTTAAACACGGAATTTCATAAGAAATTGTCTATAAAGACAACATGTCTTTTTTTTTTAAATAATACATCATTTTGTGGTCGTATGTAAAATGTACTCTTAAGGCGTGATTTACGACCCCAACGTGCTGCTCCTCTTTCATCTCCGGGCAGGATTACTTGTCAATTACGTGTTCGTGACGGTCGCTCCTGTATTGGCCTTACTAGGCCACTTACGTAACTGCCGCACTTCTTATTCATCCATAATAGATGCAAGTATAAGGCTTAGTGATGGCGGTCACGACCCTCAATCAACCTTGAGGGACTGATTGAAGACGACGTAGGTATGTTGTGTTTTAACAGTCGAATGCTGGATGTATTTTTTTTATACAGGTCTATAATTTTTACATAAATATTGACACAATGACAGTGAAAGCGTAGTCTACTTCATTATTGTTTGGCAGCCCTGGCACTTGTCCACGTGGCCCATTGTTCGAGGGCGCGAGATTGGAGCGTGCGGTTTGCATCCGGCCGCACACAATACCGCGATTAGAATCGCGATGCGATCTGCAACACATCCTGGGCGCTATGGATGCCTGGTACCCGCCGATTGTGAATCGATGAGCACCTTTCTATACAAATATCTGACGACCGCTTTAGCCTAGTTGGTAGTGACCCTGCCTACGAAGCTGGAGGTCCCGGGTTCGAATCCCGGAAGGGCATGCGCGTCATGGATGTTTTCTATGTATATAAGTATTTATTTATCTATATAAGTATGTTTATCGTCTCTTAGTGCCCATAGTAGAAGCTTTGCTTAGTTTGGGACTAGGTCGATTTGTGTAAGATTGTCCCCTGATATTTATTTATTTATATTATCTACTATGCGCGATCGCTACCTTAAACATTTTATTTCTTTCCCTCTGTATGTATTCAACTAAGGTCATGCGGACCTATATAACGCTTACGTTTTGATACTTAAGGCCTTTTCTGATACACAAAGATTTGTATCAACATAGAAACGATTAACTCAATCCATTGATCTGTATAAAGTAAACAGCAATGTATGCTAACCTGGCTTTTATATGTTGCCATATTTTCGGAAATACGACCCGCATTTCGTTCACCTTAACATCAGTTACCTATGCAGAAATAGAATAATGCAAAGCGGCACTTAGTTTTTCATATTGACTACTTGTGCAAGCTCATTTGCGACTTAATTTCAAACATTTTATTATCACACCACGTTCCGATAAATTCTTCCACGATATTAAGCCACGAAACGTCATATTTTATTAAATTGGTACCTACTGGCATAATCTCTGGCCTCATCTGACAGGACAGTAAATAAGCTGTTTTTGGTCCTACACTACAAAGAAAACCGCAGGAAAATCTGTTTCGTCATGTTACCGTGATGTGGTAATAGAACATCATTTTCATCTACTAACTTAATTATTTGATAATACTTATTGAAAATGAATAAGCTTCTGAAGACACGAATTAATAGGCACCTATCGTTACTGTAAGTATTTTGATTGAGTTTTAGTGACTTTTAGTGTGATTATTTTTTCGTGAAATTACGCCTAATCTTCGAATTAGGTGCCAAAGTGGACCCCGGACTCCTTTATTATACAACCAGTACTTCTACGCTTTTACCTGTGCAAGTAATCAAACGAGCGAGCGAAGCGAACGAAGTTCTTGCTTCAGCTTGGGCCGAGAATCGATGGTCTGTCCAGTATCCGATGTCCCATGTCTATTCTCCTCTAGAGCTCGCATTTCTCAACCGAAACTCGTGAAATTTTGGTGAGCAGGTTCATTTATTATATACTTAGTTAGTTATGCCGAATCACTTTTCCGAAAATAAAATAAAAGGTTTTTTTATTGCGAGTTCTACAGCTCACAGTCACTTAGTAGTAGACTGGATGGATATACTGGGTGATTTTGGGGTCATGATGCGGAATGGTCAAAAGCGAATAAGATGGTCATATTGAACAACTTTTCCCATGGCACTAACCACGAAATCGCAAAAAAAGCTGTTCCATAAATTAACTCTCAATTAATTCACAGTAAAATCACCCAGTATATTATGCTATATTTTATCCCGCGGGTTTTCCTGCGTTTTTTGACAAAGCGTGGGTGGAGCCACGGGCAGCTAGTGAGTTTATAAAAGAGTTATGACTTATGACGTTTTGGACATGCCGTTAGCTTGTTCGCTGACACTGTTATTGTTTCATCACTAACTGGCATTTGCATCGTTGATGTTATAATGTACTATATTATACAATAATAGGCAGTTATTTGTATGAAATTGCATACATTAATCGTTTATTTACTGTACGTATGAGTATTAAAGGAGAATCTGTACAGTCCAGCGTAATTGAACGCACTCGACCGTTTAATTAAGCCAATAGGTTCGTCGAGTCAATAGCTAAAAGTTCAGAACTATTAATTAATTTCGCAACCACGACTGGCCATTAAATAAATTACTTATTTTACTTGCAGTTCATACGGTTTAATTTATGTTAGCACAATGTTGATTTAGATTTACTTTTATGTATATGGTCATTTTATTCTTAAGTTTTTGAGCCCCCTTTTTGTTGAATGAAACCGTGATTTACCACTGTAAAACCGCTTTAAATTTATAAAACGGTTACCATAAACTATGTTGCCATTTTCATTGAACGTTTCACCGGAGACTAACTGTACTACAACAATAAAGAGTTAACTGATAATCGCCATTAAAATATTTCACTGCTAGCAAGATATTTATGTTGCATATCGCCAATTTGTACAATTTATCTGTTTAATGCCACCGACCCGGACGCTCGGCGGTCCAATTCACCCAAATTAATCATTGACGATTATAATGCTCCGCGAATTAGCTTTCGCGATTGGCACACGCATTCCTATTACGCTATAAATACCTGCATAATAGGGGTGTAGAGACAAAACAAAAACTATAATGATGTATTCTCTTCAAAACGGATTGAGAATGTAGTCAAATGGAGAAAAAAGTAACGCAAGAGGTTAAATAATGACAGTTATAAGTGTCCAAATTTTTTAAGAGGGGGTATGTTATGTCCCTTTTCCGCAAAACGCACCTTCATATGAAACGGTTGTCATTTACTTTGACGCCCAAGGATCCTGACGTCACGATCTGCTAGCGTTTTCTTTCTATACTAACAAGCTTCGTAATTTTTTGAGATATTTGAATGGGATTTTCGTACTTACGTCATTTAGGCATATTGTTTTGCCTTTTTTCTTTTGAATTAATAATAAATTTTGAGTCTACACCCCTATTACACCTCATAACGAAACAAATTATTTTATTACATTGGGTAAATCGCCAATTTTAACCGGGTAAGGCAGTCAAAATTTATGTATTTTTTAAACGGAAGTCGGCTTTGGTGTTTGTTTAGCGTTTGTTATTTTTGTGATACTTTTGTGTTATCTATAACACAAAATTTGTGTTACACACAATACAGAATGTAACATAAAAGCAGATCGGTATCGCTTAAAAAAAACTTTGACGGCCTTACCCAACTGGCCACCGTTCAATTACTGGCCACCTCATACTAAAAATGAACTCGTCACCTATAATAGAATTATTTTTTAGTACATATAAGGTGTTAATTACTGGCCACGTTAAACTTAATTGAATTCTGTTTGTAGGGTAACAGAGTTCATTATTAATATGAGGGGGGCAGTTATTGAAGGGTGGCCAGTTATTGGCGATTTACCCTAATTTTTGTTTTCGTGTCAATTTAACGTGGAAGTTACCACGATCAAATTTTAAACGATATGATACAGATAACAGATATAATGGAAACATAAACCATCATCTTCTGAAGCCCAGGACAAGACTCGAACTTGTGCCCTCTGTATTGCCGGTAGCTAGCGTTTTTCCCGAATATGCCGTAAAGGATTCCTAGGGTCGCTTTGAAACTTAAGTCCAAGATTTACCACTAGTTTGAAGAAAGTGACTGCCATCATGCCATCCAGAGGGAAAACTAGACCTTATTGGGATTCGACCGGTTTCCTTGCGATGTTTTCCTTCACGGTAAAGGTACTGTTAAATATCGAATAATATTTCGTAAGTATATAGGTTTTTTTGAAAATCCACGACCTCCGTATTGATAGTCTTATTACCGCTTAGTATCTTACCACTCGGGTAGGTACTGTGGCTACATACATTCACGCCTTTATCCCTAAAAGGGGTAGGCCGAGCACTTGCTGAAACTCGTGTTTCAGTACCACTTTCAAGAGTAGCATAAATGTGGGTATAAAGGATCGACAAAATGTGACATCGCAGTGACAAGTGACTGTGGCTACGCCATAAATATATAGGAAAAATGCAATTTTATACTGTTTTTTATTATAATTTTCAAATAAGGATTCGTCACTATAGCGTGGTTAGAGTTTGACAAATTAGGCTATACATTGTCCGCACTGCTATCAGCCGAATACATACATGATTTCACTAGCGTGGTTAGAGTTTGACAAAGGCTACATTGTCTCCGGCACTTCTATCAGCGGAATAAATACATGATTTCATTAGCGTGGTTAGAGTTTGACAAAGGCTACATTGTCTCCGGTACTGCTATCAGCCGAATAAATACATGATTCACAGCGTGGTTAGAGTTTGACAAAGGCTACATTGTCTCCGGTACTGCTATCAGCCGAATAAATACATGATTCACAGCGTGGTTAGAGTTTGACAAAGGCTGCATTTTATCCCACACGTATTGTATAGTTTCGAATGTTTTTACTGGTAAGCGATGAAATCGCTCGTATACGAATTGCAGGGTGAACTAGAGATGTACGGTGCTTGGGAATATTGGAAAATGTTGCCGGCAAAGTTACCTACATTGTCTGTGAGTTACTACGTTGCGAATGATTGTCATTTGAAATTGCAATACGTTTTAAATATGCATTCCACAGGTCAAAATATACTCAACTCGAACTAATATCATTATTAATTCAAAGTATAATTCAGTCACGGTTTTCCAATATAAAAAATAGTTTTCGTTACGAGCCATGGTGAATTCAGGTGAGATATCAATAATAAATATTTTTTGTAACCGACTGTTCAGTACGTAAGATATAATAACTTGCAAGTTCTTAATATTGAGGTGTATAATATATATCAAAGGTTCTTAGAAGAATAAAGTGTTCCCAAGACAACGTCTTGCATATTTGTCTTAGAATACACGCATAGAATACCTTAAGGTTTTTATATAACCATGCAGGCAAAGGTAAATCACATTACACATACTGTCCCAAATGTTTCGTTTCTTGTCATTACTTTTTAGGGTTCCGTAGTCAACAAGGAACCGTTATAGTTTCGCCATATCCGTCCGTCTGTCTGTCCGTCTTCGGCTTAGCTCAGTAACCATTACTAATAGAATACTGTGATTCGGCATGGATAAATGAATCAATCACGCCGACAAAACAGTACAATACAATTTGGAAAAATATTTTTTTTTAGGGTACCTTCCCTACATCTAAAGCGGGGATGTAATTTTTTTCTCTCTTCAAACCAATAATCAATATTATCAATATTATGGGTTTTCTAAAACCATTTTTCAAATCAGTATAATAAATTTAAAATAATGAAATTAAAAGGAAAACTATCACGAACAAGTAGGCATAAGTAGTTACCAAGTAATAGCCGACCAACTTAATGTGTAATTGATAAGGCCAATTTTCGTACAAATTCGTCCGACGCAACCGCACCGCACGTCGATGTAACTAAGACAGGCAGGCAACTACCGAACCCTACACTGCGCGTGGCCCGACACGCACTTGGCCGGTTTTTGAAATATATTCCCGAATACCCTGTAGAGAACTTTTCTTTGTACGATATACCAGGCCATAAAGCAGCAATTACCGCAAGCTACATGGATAATCTCACTTCCTGGCCAGGGAGAGACGAAAAATTGTGTACTCACCACATACGGTAATAAAGAAAGCCTCAGATAGCATATTTATCGCCCTTGCCTTCAACTCGGGCGGCAAATACCTGCGATCTGAGACAGTCTTGGTTTTACCGCCTTAGGTAAGTAATGGACTATAACGGATTATGACCCACTATACCCACACTATATATTTGGGTCATTGTTATTTGTAAGAATTAACATTTCTCAATTGGTTCTATAGGGCGCCTGAGACGATTGCTCGTCGCATGGGGCTTTCAACAAAGAACTCGTGTGTCATCGGTCTCACTTATTACGAACACTTGCTCGCCGATTCAAGGAATTTACCATTTGGGCGCAAGCTGATAAATCTTTTATTGGAAAAACCTCTTTAGGCACTGGTCCCACCGCCGGCTAGTAAGCTAAAAAAGTTGGGCGAGTAGCATTACATTGCGGATCTGTAAAGGTCGATAGATCACACTGTGCCTGGTCAGCACGCAATGAACCGTTACTCGCCCAACTTTTCTAGCTTACTAGCCGGCGGTGGGACCAGTGCCTTACTCTGTTACTTTTTATTTTGTTTATCTTAAATTGACATCGCCACACTTTTAACTGATATCTTTTGGTTCATTGTTATTGATATGACAGACTGATCGGTATTTTCTTTAAATGAATTACCGTCATAAATTAACTTTGCTAAATTTTCACTCAATATGCAAATTGAATTCATTTTCACGCGTGATGGTCCTTGATATCATAAAATAATAGGTACCTTTCAAAAGGCCCGTTGGGAAAAAATTGTAATTTTCTGACCGGCATTTTTTAGGGTTCCTTAACCGATAGGGCAAAAATGGAACCCTATAAAATATAAAGGATCGTCATGCCCGTCTGTCTGCTTGTCCGTATGTCACATGCATTTTACTCAGACTGTGTAGTGTATGAATGAAGTTTGGAATAGGTGTAATTGTAAACCGCTACATTGGTAGTTGAGTAGTAAAATAAATAAATAAAACTATCTATGCGGGACACTTCACCTACATGCCACTGAGAGACAAAAGAAAATCAACATAGGTGATGATTGTGGCACATGAATCGATAGGTCTTAAAAAATAAATGTAAGGTTTCTCAGCAAATATGTATTGATTAAGTGAATAGACTGGGAGATTTCGAACCGTGGAATCAAAAATAAGAAAAGGTGGAAGGGCCTTCATTTTAAGATTGATTTTACGGTAACAGTCGTCTCCAATGGTGTTGCGTGTCAGAGAGGACACGCTATCGCACAAGCCTTGGCAGTGACGCCACTGACCTATTAGTTTCAATTCGATTCGTGTCAGAAGCGCAATTGTATCCATTGAAATAGATTTAGAATTATTGGAAGAATAGCTACCAAATGGTGGCTGCCGTCGCCGTGCACGAATAGGCATACGTTCTACAAATGTAGCATTAGCCTTAGTCAACTCCCAGAAAGGGCTGGGCTCATAAAGAATTGAATAGGTACCCCTACCACCAACCCTATGGCCCCCGCAAGTTTGTCACACGTATAATGCCAAATTGAAATGTGCAGTGAGTCATGAATAACATATTGGTTGATATTGAATACGTCTCAGAGGTTCAAAGGAAGGCCAGCAATAGGAATAAATGTAGCTCCATCCTTTTTATTGCGAATAGCAAAATGCTTGGTGTATTGTAAGTGTGAATTGGGGAGCGAGACCACAGATAAATCCGGCTCACTTAGCGCAAAACGCCTTTTATTGGAGACTTATAAGTATGTGTATCGGGATTGGAACACGCGATACAACCGGCTAGGAACAAGTATGTACGAGTATGACATTAGAGGATATATGGCTCCGCTGATGCGTGCTTGTGAAAAATATTTGATGGAAGATTGCCGCAGATAAATAAATTATCATTCGCATCCAACAAAGCCAACAATTCCAAAATCCGAATAGATTAATAAGTAAATATTAGGGGACAATCTTACACAAATCGCACTAGTCCCATAGTAAGCTCAATAAGCCCTGTGTTATGAATAGGACGAAGATATGTTTAATAGATATAAATACTTAAATACGTAGAAAACTTCCAAGACTCTGAAACAAATGTATGCTCATCACACAAATATTTTGCCCTTACCGGGACTCGAACCCAGGACCTTCAGCTTCGTAGGCAGCGTCACTGGGTGGTCAAGCCTAGTGGTTACTAGGCTAACCGGTCGTCAAAAATAAAACCTCCAATCGTTATGCTAATAATTATAAATGAATTATTCTTGCAGACTAAAAAAATATTTATCGTTGCCGGTATGAACACTTTCCAACAATCAACAACACTGCCCGATTTAACAACACACATTTACTCTTCTAATTAATTATATTTTTCATTTTCAAATTTTTCGTATAAACCTAATTAGGATTGTGATTAAAATAACAAAGTCTAGTTAATTTTGTCGTCTGTTCAACTAAGCGACAAAGTTAACGTCACAATTTTAGAACTGTCTCTTGTGAAATTAAAATATCTAGCTAATTTGGTGGGAATAATTAAGTGGACCAAAATTCTCGGCGTATTCCCTTCGTAACTTAATTGCTTCTATTGTTTCAGCATAATAGGAATACTTAGCGAGGTCATCACCATGAGATTGAATCTGGGGGCACGCGCCAAGTCGAGCAAAACAGCGGCACGGCCGTACCATCCTTTTCTCGAAGCAGTTCAGACCATTTTCCAACCCCCTATGACTTCGTTGTGGATAAAACTAGAAGCCTGTATTTTCAGTAACCAAGCACGCATTGTATAAACACGATATATTTCAAATTTCATTCAATTTGCACCAGTGGTTTCAGAATTATAAATAGTCAGTTTCTTAATTTTGTCACTCACTGACTTACTCACCGATCATCAAAAGTCTAAGGCACTTCTAGCAGACATCAAATTTAGAATGCAATTAGTGTTTAGTGTATAAATCAAGGGGACACTAAACAAATGCAATTTCAGTCCAGTTTTCTTGATACACCAACTGCATAAATAATCTCATAAATGTAATCCCATATAAACATATAGGATTACAAAGTTATATTTGCAGTGAATGAAACAAAAAATTAAAAAGCAAGAATGGGACTGCATTCATAATTTGTATGTATTGATAACACAATAACCTACAAAAAGAAGTGAGATCCCATAAAAAAACATTCCATGTAAAAAAGACGCCAAGTGTCGAAACTCTTCCACCGTAAAAAGTTGTGAGATATTTCGTGGAGCCAAGTCTCAGGCATTCTTATTAATCTTTATTTGCTAGCTAAATAAAATGTTGAGACTTGGGAATTACACAATACTACATAGTTTTAGGTATGCAAAAATCCATAAATGCAGTAAAGTTGTGTGATTTCCAAGTTGCAGAATTTTATTTAGCTAGCAAATAAAGATTAATAAGAATGCCTGAGACTTGGCTATACGAAATATCTCACAACTTTTTACGGTGGAAGAGCTTCGAGACTTGGCGTCTTCTTTAAGTACATGGCAAGTTTTTTTATGGGTTATATTATTTGTTCTATTAGTACGCGATCTTAATATGTTTTAAATGTCTTTGAAAGCTTGGATTCTTTTCTGATATGCCGTTGTTTCTTCGTGATTCGAGATTATGATCACTAATTCTGTGGCGGCTTTGATCTCCAGTCGTGTTTGTGTTCAAAGTATTTGAAGGGATATTGAGCTTCTACCGTTTTAGAACTACGATCGTAAACGATGGACAAAAGAGGTTTAATTCGACATTCGAGAGATTACTAGATCAACCCAAAGCCACGGAGACTCTCTTAACGTGAATAAAAACGTCTAAGAAGATAGTTTTCTCAACTTGATAAATCTATGCGAGATTTACGGTAAAACTTCCCTATCCTAATCTTCCTGTCCTTTGAATTCACGAACTGTTCAGTGTTCAACAAGCCATCGTATTTATTTTATCGGTCCAAGAATAGCTACAACGGTTAGAAAGAAAACAGTTTTCACTGAATTCGGTTGTTTGTACCTTCACATTGCCTTGTGAGGTCGTCATGCGGAAATGTATCACGTTTTTGAGGCGAAATGTTAGATTTTAAAACAGAGGCCCTAAAATTAACCAACCAAAAATAAAATACAAGACGATAACCATTGGTATTTAGGTGTTTTTTAATTGTTTGTATTATTTTTAAATACTGTGGATGTTTTCAATTTTAGATGCGTCACTGCTTCTTAACTATAAATGATATTTCGATAGTTCTTTCGAGAAAATAATTAGAATACAATAATCCGAAATATCATTTTCATGTTTTCAATACTGATCCTTTTTGACGAAAACCTATTTTTATACCAGTTTTTCGCAATGGAGTGAACAGGACTATTTGCACAGATTAAATAATATGTAGTACTACAGAAGGTTCACTGGTAACAAATCTTTTGTTAAAACTTGCATTGACAAGCGAATGGCGTAAAGCGCGAGCGCGTGCGTTCTGCAGCAGCGCTTGGTATCCACTATGAATGTATGCTAGGTCCTTATTCCCAGTTAACTAATTGGGAGTATGACCTCAATTTTATCAATTTGTGAACATTAAATCTACTACTCGAATTCTTGGCAACCAAAGCTTTACGACACACTGACAAAGCAAGCACTAATTCTGAGGATCTATTATTTTGCAAATGGTAGACGGTTTGCGTCTCATCATTAGGACAACGTGGCAAGGATTCTCTAAAAATACCCGTCCAAACACTGGACGGTTATAAAACAAAGTTTAAAGGGATATTATATTAAAAATCCTGCGAAGGTTTCATACTGTTTCTTTAAATAGGATGACACCCACTCATATTTCTTAGCGTTGACCTTTTGGTTCGACCAATCGAGAAAATAATTTATTTCAAGATCAGTAGGTATCAAAGGTGATCAAATTGGGTACAGCTGTTTGTATTTCGTTCAAAGCCTTCGTTCCACGAACGAAGAACTCTGTTATTAATTAAATTATTATTACATACTAACAAATAATGTATAGAAGCGTGATTACTTGGTTGCTGATCGTAAACGTGTAAAATATTTATCCCATGTCCTTCATTGGATCTTAAACTATATCCTTGCCTAATTTCATCTATATTGGTTCAGCGGTTTAAGTGTGAATAGGTAGCAGATAGACAGGTTACTTTCGCTTTTATAATAATACTAGCTTCTGCCCGCGACTCCGTCCGCGTGGAACTCGTTTATATCGTAGCACCATACAAACTCATCCCCAATTTCACCCCCTCCGGGGATGATTTCCGGGATAAAAACTATCCTATGTCCTTTCCCGGGATCCAAACTATCTTCATACCAAATTTCATCTCAATCGGTTCAGCGGTTTAAGCGTGAAGAGGTAACAGACAGACAGACAGACAGACTCACATTTATAATATTAGTATGAATAGATATTTACTGCGCTCGCTCTTTCATTAATGTATAGAAACCGTGATTTCTTGTTTGCTTTAATATTGAATATTTCCTGTAATCAAGTATGCGTATCTTGCATTTCTTTAATTGGGTAAGAACCAAATTCTAGGCCGGTTTAACCCCCATTTCAATATCATCTGATTCAATGACATGTTTCAGAGGCTCTAGTATAAGTTTTACCGAAACAAAACGTTACGACCGCGTTTGCGTTTTACCCTCAATTTGTTGACAGCTAGAATTCTACAGAATCGATACAAAGAAAGTTTGGACCGTGTTTTGTGAGGGCGTCAAAATTTCTTAAGGGGCTACCCGAGGTTTTCATCGATTTTTGACAAATTTTGAATCGTATCTCCTACGTTTGCACTACAGATAGAATTATAAATCAAACGGCTATCGGTTCTTCAATCTTTTATCTCCATTTTCATCTACCGGATTTTGAAACGAATTAATACTTCATTTTGTATGATTTTTTTAAACATTGCCTAAAAAAACACTTATTTCGTATCTCTTTGACACGAAAGATCTACCATATACGAAATCTACATATTTGGGTTCGTCTGTGACGTCTCTAAAAATTGGTCTAGGGTTTTCATTTCAACCAATTACTACAAAAGTTATGGCCAGAAAACCAGTTTTTTGGCCTAAAATTGTTTAACTTTGATGCCAAATATCTCGAAAACAATGAACTTTGAAGTAAATATGGGATAATATATTGCTTAAAGCCGTTGATGTTAATATAATAAGCTACAAAAAACATTAGAAAACTAAGGTATTCAGATCGAAGGTCATTGGCGTATGGGAGCCCCTTAAGTAACCCAAGTTTCCGATGATCAATGTGCAGATTCCGTCTCGGCTCATCACAGATAAGCTAATGACTTGAGATTACTCATCCAAGCCTGACTGAGAGATTGCGTCCGAAGTTTTTGTTTGATTGTCTCTACCGTGACTCATCAGCGAACGTCGCCATGCGATATGCTTCGTTGTATTTTTGTTAAAAACACGTTAACTGTTAGGAAGTTAAGTGCCAGCCCCACTTATCTTCAAATTAATTAGTAAATTGATTTATATAAGATGTTGGGTTAGATGTTGTAATTATTATAATTATTTTATAATATCTTCTATAATAAAGTTCAAATAAATTAATAACTATCTTGCTCTTCATCATCATCATCAACTCAGCCGAAAGACCTCCACTGCTAGACGTAGGCCTCCCCCGATGAGCGCCAAAGTGACCGGTCCTGCGCCACCTGCATCCTGCGGACTCCCGCGACCTTTACCAGGTCATCAGTCCGCCTTGTCGACTGGGTCTACCCATGCTGCGTCTAATCTCTTACTTTGGCACTATTCAATTATTAAAAATACTTATTGATATTTGAAGGCTCAAAGTCACCCAAAGGGCAATGGAGAGGGCTATGTTGGGAGTTTCTCTGCGCGATCGCATCAGAAATAAGGCTATCCGCAGCAGAACCAAGGCGGAAAGGTTCTCGAGTGGCGACCACGTACCGGAAGTCGCAGCGTGGGTAGGCCCCCTACAAGGTGGACTGATGACCTGGTAAAGGTCGCGGGAGTCAGCTGGATGCGGGTGGCGCAGGACCGGTCATTGTGGCACTCTTTGGGGGAGGCCTATGTCCAGCAGTGGACGTAATGGGAGTAATGGGTGGTAAAGTTTTCTATTATGTACGCTAGTAGCTCATGCGGTTTCTCTGATTGTAAGTTTTTATGTTTGTGTAATACAATTTTTTCTAATATATAGAAGACATGGTCATTTCGATGTCTTACTAGGTGAGGTTTCTTATTTAACCGATGCCTAAGATGTGTGCTCTCATGTTAGTTATTACCATTGCTGAATGGATTTTGACCAATGAAACGTGCTTTTCGTCTAAATAACCATAGGCTTCAGCGTGAACTTCAAATTGAGTTAGAAATTAGGAATCGTTCCATAACGTTAGGTCGCGCATACTTGCGTCAAATGCTTGTTAAGACATGGGTATAACTCAAAGTGGAGCGCCTGCTTTCAATGGATATAGGTAATCTGGAGTAGACCCTGAAAAGCCCGCACCTTTTTAAGCATATGTCCTTTAGAATTATGTGCTGCCTACATCATTGGCGACGGGGAAAGGCTTTCACAGGAAATTTTTGCTTTATTTTTCGCTTGTCCATATCAGCGTTGCCCCATTAATCTGTGTTCCGATTACGTGGCCCCGTGACGGTTGGTTGCGTATGTGCCGTTTAATATCTTTACATTGGCATATTGAGAGGGAATTTATTAGAGCTTTTTTGTGAGTAATTCGTTTACCCTTATCAAATGCTGCGCGTGATGAGAGTCGCAATGTCGAGATTTTGGAGCAATTTGTGTTATGGAAAAAAACATTCTCCGAGCGACCAATCAGCACATGTGTTCAATATAGATGCTCAGTCCTTTCAGTTTGAAATCCAGAAACTATTATTTTGTGTTTTGCGTAGCCTGTCATTATAATGAAATTGTCGTCAAACATTTGTAATCTCTAGCGATTTCTATAATTGACTTAACGTGCCTCACTCTACCAAATACCTCGTCTTACTCCAATTTAATACAAACGTCCTATTTCAAAACTAATGCAAAAGTATTCCGTGATTAGCAGTTATTTGTTAAACCTTTTCCAACTTTACTTTTAAATAAACATTCTAAGGGAGAAAACTTTCGCTCAAAGGAGCTCCACACAAAAGAAATAGCAATTGAAAGGCGGGACTTAATAGCACGACCTTTCATGTTCTTGGCAAAAATAACACGGGTCGAAGTATATCAGATGGTAATAAATATATCGGTCTTCGGGGAACTTATTGACCTGGATTCGTTGTCGCGACGGTGTCAAATGTTTTTGTATGTAAGTTTTATTCAAATTTTATCTCCGTTCTTTGTTACCTTAGCCGTTGAATAAAAAACAGTGACCGGCCGAATAGGCGACGGTGTGGACATAACTTAAGACTGTAGGTATAATGTATATACGCAGTAAAAAAATCTGCACTGACTTGACACTGGGCCACACGCGCGCCAACGCAACAGAAAATATATTAGCTGTATTTCAACTATAGTCTCTTGCCCCTGCGCTCCATTTACAATGAGTTCTTTAACGCACACATACGCGGCTCGCTGGCTGATGTAGGTATAGTTGAAATTTTCTAAACTAAGCTCATGAATGGCCATTGTACTGAGCGTATGAATGCCTTTGTTTGTGGTCCGAACAAAGGCTATTCAAGACGCGTGCGTACCAAATTTGCAAAAAAAAATTAGCGCCACATAAAATGTTTATTGAATAATGAACTCTATCTTCTTTTACAATAGATTCCAAATTACCATAGCGCCTTGTACCTGGCTCGCTGGGAGCGGGTTTTTGTTATCTTTTAGTCCATTTTGAATCTATTGAATAAGACGATAGAGTTCATTATACAATGAACATTTTATGTGGCGCTAATTTTTTCTTGCAAATTTGGTACGCGCTCGTCATGAATAGCTTTTGTTCGGACCGCAAACAAAGGCATTCATGAGCTCAGTACAATGGCCATTCATAAGCTTAGTTTAGAAAATTTCAACTATACCGTCGACTACCCCCACTTGTAGCGACTGTCTGTGTGAGTGCGTTACTTTGAACTAGGCTTTAGGCTATCGGTGTCACCCATGCTTGGGTGTCTCTGGATATTCAAATTGGCTTTGTCACGATCATGTAAATCATTAAAGCAAAATAGTAAATTAACACTATAATCAACATTATCTACACCATAACTTTGTAAGATTATAGATAAAAAAAACACTCGTTGAAATAGAGTGGACGGGTATTATATTATAATACATGAAAACTGTTAGGTACCTTTCAAAAAACTTAACAAACCTCTCTAACGAAAATGAGCTTTGTCCTTGTTACTCACGTTTTGCGGGATTGATCAACAAACAGATTCAACCCATCAGTCTGAAAAGCCCGTTATGGGGAATATGCCCAATGCGTATTTTATATTGACTGTACACAGGTAATAATTAGCAGAGCGTTTTTTTTGTATTTATTCAAATGAAAACTTACATACTATACATTGATATTCTCGCCAAACTGTTACGTTTGATGGCGAGACGCGCTACATTTTAATACAACTTAACTTAACCTATTAAACTCATCTTATAAGATAAATAAGGTAAAAATTTCGTGGGCCCCATACCAAAGAAATTATATGTATATATATATATATATATATATATATATATATATATATGCATACATACACACACACCCACACAATCATGACAAGTTTAAATCGCACTCTCCTCCATTTCAGTTTTTTAACAAGGTTGCCGGTGCATTTTTGGTAATAACCAAAAATGCAGCGAAAATCTCAAAGGAAATGTCAAATATGACAGTGGTTCCTGACACATTTTACTTGAAGGGATGGACACATATACCTATTTAAAGAAAAATTAGTTAACATAGTCTTTATGTTGTTCCAGGTAAACCAGTTTTAAAGAGTACCAGTTTACTGACCTCCCTGGTCCATTACCAAAAGGCTAACTCAAAGTAATATCCGTAAGTGCAATTCAGTTTAGGTACGAATGAGCTCTGTAGCACCTATTGCATCCTAGCACGAGATCGCGAGCGAGGTAAAGTACCCGTCACATTTTAGGGTTCCGTAGTCAACAAGGAACCCTTATAGTTTCGCCATGGCCGTCTGCGGCTTACCTCAGTGACCCTTCCTACTATAAAAAGCTGTAATTCGGCATGGGTATATAAATCAATCACGCCGACAAAATGATGAATACAATTTTGGAATACATTTTCAAAAACACACGTACAGTACTATTACTGTTAGTTAAGACCTGACAGATGGATGGCCTTCATTTAATTTTCAACTTTAATCTTATACAAATAAAATAGTTATTACTAAATCGGTAGATGTGGGTAACAGTATTCTGAAAAATGCTTTATCTATATGAAATTAAAGTTGAAAATTGAATGAAGGCAATCCATCTGTCAGGTCTTAACTAACAGTAATCGTACTGTAAAGGTGGGATGTAATTTTTTTTTTGGATAACTTGTTTAAAAATATTATGGGTTTACGACAACCATTCTTCTATTCAGGAATCCGTTTGCGTGATATAGCGTTTTAAAGACAATTTTTGTTTCAATCAGGGGTCATTTTGTGTAGATTTATGTACGATAATTAATATCGATTTTTAAGACGATTTTGTATTACATTAAAATTATTTATTTCATTTCTCTTATTTGTAATCTGATGGCTGTGATGTGAATGATTAAAACGAAAATAGTGATAATAATTCAGCTAAGATTGAACAACCTAGAGAGCCAACGTGCCAAGTAGTGTCTTCACATTCGTAATTGTCAATACTACATGTCAGGAAGTTTATATAAAATATTAGCATTACACAAAAAGTGTCTACAAGTTCTACAACAAGTTAATACAATAATACATAGTTAATAATAATAATTAAGTCAACAAGAATATTCTACGAGTATATTATATACTTATGCGAATGTTTAGATGTTTGGATGTTTGTTATTCAATCACGCTTAAACGGCTGAACCGATTTGAATGAAATTTTGCACGAAGATAGTTTATAGCCTGGATTAAAATATAGGATAGTTTTTATCCCGGGTCCACGCGGACGAAGTCGTGGGCGGAAGCTAGTATTATATACTTATTCGTCTAAGGAAAAACGAAAGTGTACCGTCACAACACTCATAATCATAACCATTATCGGCCCGTGAACGCAAAAGCATGAGGCTGGGCTGACAGCTAAACCATCATCAGCATTTCTCTTCATCAGCTAATTTAGATAAAATGGAGCTAACAAAATTAATTTGTTCGATTTTAAACTTTACCAGCTTTTAAGTTGTTTTTGCTGGAGGCTCAATTCGAACGGTTAGGCACCGTTGTGAACTTTGAGAGCTTACTGATGTTACCTAGATTTCATTACTTGTTGTGGTATATATTATACTAGCTTCTGCCCGCGACTCCGTCCGCGTGGATCTCGTTGATATCGTAGCTCTATACAAACTTTCAGCCCCCATTTATAAAAACTATCCTATGTCCTTCCCCGGGATTCAAACTATCTCCATACCAAATTTCATCCAAATCGGTTCAGCGGTTTAAGCGTGAAGAGGTAACAGACAGACAGACAGACAGATACACTTTCGCGTTTATAATATTAGTATGGATTTTGCCGCACCGCCGCCACCATGCTACGCATACCGCCATGCTAAGGAAGGGCTCTGATGCGCGCCAATTGGGAATTGGTATTATTGGGAAGCACTTATTTAAACGTAAGTGCGCAATAAAGAATCTGTGTTGACTAGGGCTGGTTGCACCAACTTACGATTACAGACCGATCAACGTTAAATATGGCGCCTGCAGTGCAGCTGTCATTCCATAGAAAGCTGTCAATCATTCCATACATTCCGATTTTAAGAGTCCGCAGTAAGCTCGATTCTCCATACAAACGTAGTTACGCTCTCATTTTAAAACTACGAGTTGGATTGTAATGAAACTTTGCATATACAATGTCCTGAGGTATATCTATGTCTGTAATTAGTTTATGTAGCTTCGGATACCATAGTAAAAAAAAAACACCGAATTTAAGTTTTTCATACAAAACTTGTTTTTGCTGTATTTCGTTTGTTTTATAAACTGGAACGACATAAACTAATTACAGACATAGATATACATCATGTCAATGTATATGCAAAGTTTCGTCACAATCCAACACGTAGTTTTAAAATGAGAGCGTAACTACGTTTGTATCGGAAGGTGAATTTCGGCCGAGCTTACTGCGGACTCTTAACGAAGACCGCTCACGATTATAGGCGGTTTGGTGCAACCCACTGCTTATTGATACCGCACCGCGCCCGCTGCGGCAAATGCGGAAGCGGCCTAACCGTTCTTGTTTCGCTTCACTATAAAACAATTGAGCATCGCCTTAGACGTGAATCGATTTGAAGCTCTACCAGTTGGCGTTACGGTTGACATTGTATCGTTAATAGAGCGGTGTCGGTTGTGAATGTGGATTAAGTAAAAGTGGTTGGATCGAAGGCGATCCCCGTTGAATGTCAGTTGTACGCCGCTTCGGTTCCGCGTGGCCTTGCAGTTGGAATGTCAGGGCGAAGTACACAGTGCCGTAACAGCACGGCAACTGAACTGTCCCACGCGCGAGATAGACTGTCCGAGCGTATCTTTTAACCCTAACAAAAACTGTTTTTCTTGGTCCCTCAGACTAAACTTCCATTGAAGGCCTGGTTGCGCTGGCTACAAAAAAAAACAACATATTTAAAAAAAAAGGAATCCTCTCATTAGGGGTTGTAAACTCATGAGTGTTAAAATTGATAACGTAGTGTTTCTAAATGAATAGTAAACCACAAATTATTGAAATAAAGTATAAATTCAACAATATAATTAAAATGATAAGAAGATATGGATGTACCTTGAAAGTACAAAAAATTACTATTTTTTATCCCATCCCCATTTTACTCCTCACAACCGAACGTTATACAATTTAAAAACTGTGTACAAAATTAACATTTCAAAGACGGGAGGCTGAAGTATTCCTCCTTGGAACAGGAACACCTAGAGGCAAACTGTATTTTATCAAGTGTTTGGGTAAAACGGCGGTTTTGCGTGCATTCTATAACCTGACCTAGGATCGGGTCTAGTTCTAACGGGAAAACATTTCCAGTATGAATATTGTTCTAGAACTAAATACAATTTAAATTTACTTAGATATGGATGTTTTTGCTGTCTACGGCTGTACAGCGGGGAAATGTCGCAAGCATTTGCACTGGAAGCGTCATGAGACGTATTTTCATTTGATTACCATCTTCATCATATCAGCTGAAAAAGTCCACTGCTGGACGTAGGCCTTCCCCAAAGAGTGCCAAAGTGATCGGTCCTGCGCCACCCGCATCCAGCGGACTCCCGTCGTTAGTCCGCCTCGTGGGAGGCCGGGGTCTACCCACGCGTCATCCGGTACGTGGTCGCGACTCGAGAACCTTTCCGCCCTAATGGCCATCGGTTCTGCCACTTAAGTTTATCGATTCGAAGGGTTATATCGGTGTCCTTAGTTCTGAAATAGACATAGAAGAAATATAAATATTTTTTGCTGGTATACCTGCGTTACAATTAGATCTTAAGTAAAATATGTAGTTGCAGAACCAGTATTAAATCGACATAAAATTCAACATGCAAAATATTGTATTAAATTAAATTACTAAGAATAATCATTAATTAAATAATCAAATAAAACAACATGTCCATCATTCTCCTAGCGTTATTCCCGGTTGTGCCATTTAAAGAGCCCGGAGCCCATTGTGAATAATATATATATATAACTTACAGATTACATACTACAAAATAATATTTGCTAAATAAAATTTATTTAGCAAAATTAATTTTGTAGCAATACGGCCTTATCTCAAATGTATTTTGTAATTTCAAGATGTGACCGCATTGCACTGTGCAATAGAGCCACATCTCAAATGTATTTTATTCTTGAGATGTGGCCGTATTGCTACAAAATAATATTTGCTAAATACATTTTATTTAGCAAATAATATTTTGTAGCAATACGGCCACATCTCAAATGTATTTTACTTTCAAGATGTGACCGCATTGCACTGTGCAATAGAGCCACATCTCAAATGTATTTTATTCTTGAGATATGGCTGTATCGCAGTCACTAGGCGTAAATAGACGTTAAGAATCCACTGAACCACAAATCTGAATCTGCTGCGGATAGACTCATTTCTGATGCAATCACGCAGAGAAATTCCTAGCATAGACCTCTCCTTTGCCCTTTTAGGGAATTTAGGCCTTTTTTTTTAACGTTTGGGAAATGCATTTACGCATCCTGTCCTATCCGCGGAGGCAGGACGGGTATGACGGACTAACCGAAACTGGACTACCGTCTAAAACCACCAACGACATCCGGCTCCGCCTTGTAAAGGAGGGCGTCGCAGGATCGCTCTTGGCATTCAACTGCGTACGTCCCGGCGGGCGGCCCACAGTAGCAGGCCGCAGACATTTCGAGGCGTCAGGTAGGCGAGCGCCTCCAGTCCTGTGGAACCTTTGTGTACAGGGCTTGCCCCAACTCCCTGCATGGTTCTCCTACGGCGGAGGCAGCAGATGCGCATAACGCCTGGCTCTGCTTCCAGTCCGTCGTCGGCGAAGCGGATCCGCGAGAGGATCGTTTTCGCAAGCCCGCTCCACAGCCTCCTTCTGTGACATTACGTCGTCACAGAAGCAGGCCATCGCTCTCCACGCCTCCTCGCTGTCGAGCATGGCGTTGATGACACTCGACAGTGAGAGGTTTGCCCCTATTGCCGCCTGTAAAGAGGTCCGTTAATGCCCCCACACGGTACACTCTTCCAGAGTGTGAAGCGCTGTGTCGACAGGCGCGCCACATTCGTGACAACAGGGGGTTGCCTCTCTCCCTATGCGGTGCAGGTACTTACCAAAGCATCCATGGTTAGTAAGTATCTGCACCATGTCGCCTGTTGACCCAGTGCTCCAGATGAGGCAGTATCGCTCCCACCGTCGAAAGGCCAAATTCTGCTGTTGCCAGCTCCTCCTTCCACTGACGTAGCGAATCGGCCAGTGCCGAAGCCCGCGCGCGCTTCAGCCCTTCCCAGTCAGGGAATTCCCCTGCTACTCTGCTTATGGGGCCCATAGTAAGCGACCGTCTCAGTGCCATATGTCGGTCGACTTTTAATTGTTTTATATTAAATACTGATCCCATCGTGTGAGTGATATGCTTTTACACTTTTGTCTGCATTTATATAATATATTATATAAGCGAATGAAGTTGATTTTAAAACGTGAAAAACCCTTTTGGGATTTAAATCAAGAATCAAACATTTATTTGTGACACAACACAACACACAGAGAAACGAAGATAAAAGAGGAAGGTGAATCTGTGCCGTGTCACGAAACGGGCCAACGGGTCTTCCGTTGGGTCCATCCAGTTAAGACACGGTACTTACGTAACACAAATAGCACATAACAATAACAATAACAAAGAACGGAAATAAAACATAACATGGCATTTGGTCACTACTCCAGTCAAAATACGGTTTTGTAAAACATTAATTTATAATAGCGTTTTTTTTGTTGATTTCATTTTAATGTTATTCTAAGATGCTGTATTGTAGAATTGGACAAACTTTCCGCCCGGAAGTAATTATGTAGATCTAAATGAAGCATGCATTGTCTTTTCTTGTATGATTTAACTTGAATATTATAAAGCAAATGTAAAGAACAAAAATAAAGACAAAAATATTTATTAATATTTTTTCTGACTTTTTAGAAGCTAGTTAATTTAACATTTTTTTTGATGTCTGAAATTTTGCCGGATTCTGTCGCTGGGTAACTATTTAATTGATAATATATCTGTTACACAGAAAAGTTAAGCTATTATAAATTATTTCCAAAATTGATTTTTTTTCCATACAAGTTGTCAGTTCATTGACTAGTACACTGGAATTCATAAATTGAGGAACGTGGAAAAAAAACCGGGTACGAAGGGATTAAAAATAAAAGATCGACACACTGTCTTTTATATTAAAAGGCAACAAGACCGAGTTACATAATTTTGAGCACCTCCAAATAAGTTTGAATAACTCACACCTCTGACATCTGTAGAGATATCACATCCTATACATCATAGGCATATCTACTTTTTAGAAAGAAGCGTTAAATAACTATCCTCATGGAAACTCTGGTAACAATGTATAAAACAGAATAAAATTCAAGTACTCAAAAAAACAACAAACTATATAATTAACGAACCTGAAGGCTACGAATTTCGTTTTCGTTTCGCGGTAGGCCCTCTGCGTACAAAATTTCAAGAAAATCGGTTGAGAAATGCGATCCGTAGAGGAGAACAGCGGGACATCCGGACAAACGAAGGCCCAAGCTGGAGCGTAGAACCTCGTTCGCTTCGCTCACTCGTTCGATTTATCCTAATCCCCTATAGTATAACCGCTTGTGTGGGCGTCGTCTTTGTGCGGAGCTCTGCTGCATGAAGGCCGATCGAGTGCAACTTATCGCCGAGACGTCACTAAACCCTCTTGGGACCAACTGAGAGCACTCACGCGGTGACCGTGATCTTTCTACTTATCGTTACTCGTTGGCACAAATCACCAGTATGCCGCACAGTAAATATATTGGCTATTGAATCTCAATTAGCGTAAACAAGAGTGTAATAGTACATTGTGATACAAATGAGGTATGTTGATAATTACATCAGAGGCGGAATTGTTCACGCGAGCCGAGGATGTAATTTAATTATCAACGCTCACGCGTTT
This sequence comes from Epinotia bilunana, assembly GCA_947049275.1. NCBI lineage: Eukaryota > Metazoa > Arthropoda > Insecta > Lepidoptera > Tortricidae > Epinotia > Epinotia bilunana. The sequence continues at coordinate 8,263,042 of OX346267.1, read as the reverse complement.
CATACGACGTTTTTCAACACATTTGCGAGGAAAAAATCCTTTTCATAAAATGAAAATGTTAAGTCTATAGGCTCCTCAGATATTTCCTCTAATTATTGATGGCAACAGGTTTTTGCTCACATTGTACATTGACAAGAATTTCCAGTGGCGTCAAATCTGTTTATCACTTTTCTATTCACCAACAAGTCAAAATGTTAAATAATAACCAAACACGCACCAACAATGTTTACAAATATTTGTGAAATTGCCTATAATGGTGCGCAACTATTTGTTTTAGGTGTAAAGCGAGACTTAGATGCAATCTCTAAACAGCTTTTTTTTTTTGAGCCTATTGTGTCCCACTGCTGGGCAAAGGCCTCTCCCCGTGACCTCCATGCGTCCCTACTAGGTGCCTCTTCCGCCCAGTTGCTGAAGAATACATCCAGGTCGTCCCGCCACAGACAAAACAAAATAAAATAAATAGTTAAGTTTTAAAATGTCATCTTCATTAATTAATATAAAATGTTAGCAAATATGAATAGTTTTACTAAATTAAACGTTTCTATGTCATACATATCCAAAAAGAAATAGTCAATTAATAAAAAAATTGGATTTAATTTGTTTAGTCCAGTAAGAATCCATTTGCCGAGAATTAATAAAGGCTAATTTGAGAATGCACCGTGTTCATGCATGAATCTTGCTGCAAGGTGCCAACGTGACTTAATCGGGATATGACCATAAAACACGAGTGTCGTTATGTTCTAAAACAGGCGTGTTTAATACCCAGGATTATGAGCCTAAAAGCGACATAATAAGGGGTACGTAACGAGCAAACGTGTTGAAAAGGCTAAAGGATTACTGGACACTGCTTCATCTTCATCACAAGCATACGAGTGTGAGAGTGACGGATATCTCATCCACGACGTTAAGTGATAAAATGGCAACCATCTTAGGCCCCCTGCTATGGGCCTGCCTGTTAAACCAAAAAAAAAATAAATACAACGCTAAGTAAAAACGGGCCCCTTAACATCAATAATTTAAAAAATATATGGTGTATTTCCAAGTGAAAATGACGAAACATTTAATAACAATGGCACATTAACTACAAGTTAAACAATATGCCGTTAGTGATAGTAATGAAATATATATTTGAAGCCCCGAGTTACCGAATTATGTAAATCCAGCATCAATATTCTACCATTACCTGTATTTGTTTTACTTGGCTATTCAGTATTTATTTAAACCCCACCCCTAAATGTAATCAATGTTAATCAGTTGTTCTATTGCAGTTGCGTTATTTTAATAGGTATCATTATAATTACGGATATAATTCATTGCAATCTATACTATCATATATAACTAGCATCTTTGAAATGTAAGTTTGTACCTTTGTATCATAATCTTCGAAACAGTAGTTTTGATGTAACATAATTATAATCTTCGAAACAGTAGTTTTGATGTAACTACTCATCGGATTTTAAAATATTATATAGCACTGGCTTCTGCCCGCAACTCCGTCTGCGTGGAACTTGTTTATATCGTAGCTCCATACGAACTTTCACCCTCTTAGTAAATGATTTTCGGGACAAAAACTATCTTATGTCTTTCCCCGAGACTCAAACTATTTTTATACCTTTCATCTTAATCGGTTCAGCGGTTTAAACGTGTAAGAGGTAAGAGACAACAGCCAGACGAACACACTTTCATATTTAAAAATAAAATGTGAATAAATATGTTGCGCTGTTGGTTTTCCACGTATTAATAAGTAAATAATATTTGTATGTATGTTTAGGACTGACATAGACAGTATTTTATCCTGTACCTTGGTTGTTGGTAATTTTTAGTTGCAAAGGCAGATTGTATCAAATACTTCTAGCAAAATAAAATAGCCAACGAATTATTTAAAAGACGGTGCCTTCTTCTTTAACTTTGTCACAGTGCTCACGTAACTAATATCTGTGACATGTGCATCTTGAAAGGGTTAAAACCCGCGAAGTAGGCTTATCCACTTCAAACCCACGCTCGGGCTTAGCTGCATGGAGTGGCCATTCTTTCCTTTTGTCTTTATGTAGTAGCAATCAACTTGGCCCATTGCCACTTTTCTCTATCATTTAATTTATTATCTTATCTGAGAGACTCTATTGTAAATTATGGTTTGATTATTGTAAATTACGGTTTGACATGTAAAAGTGCCCTTGTGGCCTATTTGCAGGATAAATAATTGATTTGAATTGATTTGATTCTAAGGTCGTATTTAGTGGGGAGGTTTTCACCAAACCTCGCTGCAGAGGCTTAGCTGGACTTGGTAGTCCTTTCCTGAGAATTCCATTACAATTTGTTAGTTGAATGATGAATTAGCTTGAAGTAGATGTCATGTGTTGAGAATGAGTGTAGGATCTGCATCATCTCTTGCTATTAAAACAGCGTATCCCTGATAATGTAGCATATCGATAAAAGTACATACCTACTTCCAACTCACGACATTCTGTTAACGTTAACGTACATTTTCAATCGGCCCCGCTTTTTTGTAACTAGTTTTAACGTCACCTCACCGTTCATCCACAAATATATCTTGATACTTTCTTAAATATTTTGTTTCGTGTTATTTTTAACGAGGAAGTTACCCCGATCATATTAACAAATTATTTGTTTCGTTGAGAAAGTATAATGTACATCAGCGCCATCTCTCTCGTTAATCAGAAACTACCTGATGTGGTTCGATTGGTTCACTAATGTTAGACCAAACAACTTTTGGCCAAATGTTTCATTTGACTTAATGCATTTTTTTTCTTAAATAGAAAGCTTTATAGGATTATTATAAAACAAACCTAACCTAACCTAATGACTTCCATTTGATGAAATTCAAAGAATACCCGAAAATACCATTGTTTTGACGAAAAATGCATTAGATCAAATAAAACATTTGTCAAACGATACATTTGGCTAAAAGTTGTTTGGTCAAGAGACAGGACCCCGGCTCGATTACAATGGAGCGAGCGCATAGCTCGCCCATTAGAGTGGTCCTTAAGGCTGTCAGCCTTTCAAGAGTATACAGATAGGTCGCTATTCGTAGCAGGAATATAGTTGAAAGATACGCGATTTCAGTCACTGCCTCGTAGCTTAGTGGTTAAGGCACTCTACCGGCAATAGAGAACCGGGATCGCAGGCACGAGTCCTGTCGGGGGCTACACATGAAGATGGTTTATTTTTCCATTATATTCTTTCTCTCTGTACCATATCGTTTAATATATCTTGATATGGGATGCTTGCAATTTTAAAAGGACGTCACGTGACGGGCACGAGGGGTCAAACAAAGACATGCACTTCACATCTGAACTTCACTTTATTTCAGACAACATATACCTGATTATATATCTGGTGAGGTAGGGCACAGCGAAGTCATCCCGCTCGAATGTGGAGCAGCCCAACTGAGGAAGCCTTGATCCTGAAGCCCTGCGCCTTGAAGAAGACCACAGCCATAATAACACTACTACTCGTACTTGCTCTGTAGTAGTGTTGTGATCGTGGAGGTGAGCAAGGTCGCCAGAGCTCCCCAGGATGCGTTGTGTTGAGAGCGAGGGAATTTGTTCCTTTAGCTGTCAACACGGCGAATCCTCAAACATATCAAGGGTCGGCAACGCCCATGTTACCCCTTTGGAGTTGCATGCGTCTATAGGCTGCGGTATCCGCTTACCATCAGGCGGGCCATACGCTTGTTTGACACGGTCGTTGTATAAAAAAAAAACTATTGTTTTACATTGTCTACATTGCTAATAAAAATATATTATAATATTTTTTGGGCAATTTAATAAAAACGTGAATTCCTTTCTCCTTGGCGAGTAAAAACAATATATTTCTGCAAAAATAAATCTCTTATCTAAATCTATCTGTAAATATGGTTAAGGGGGGTCGGTGGGTTTTAAGATTTTTTTCTGACAAAATTGGTTGCCGAGCGAGTGTGAGACTTATGCATATTAGAATGCGAAATATCATGTCTTGTTAACGATCCTTGAGTTACTCTTTTGTGTTTCTGTATTTTTATTGAGATAAGGTAACATTGGCTCTCACTAGATGTGATACTTGCATATTCAGTAATTATTCGGCATTCGGCGTTTTCGGCATATTTTTCAATGTTCGTTACTCGGCCGAATTCTTCGGTTCAAATTCCGAATAATTTAAGCGGTGTTTTTCTGCAAGTTGTATAACATCGCAGTATAAGCTGGCTTTTCATTTGCGTTTTATGACAACTTACGCTTACAGTTCGATTCCTACTATAACCTCTCAACTTAGACTTAAGTTTGTAAATAACACAGAAACGAACTCATTTCAGTTTAATAGCAGGTCTTTCGCTGAAAGCACCTAATCGACTCGTATTAAGTGGTTAAGTAATATTAGCATAATTAGAGGGTGTAGAATCAGGTCATATGGGCTGCGAGGCCGTAGCTAACCTACTTGCAAATAATTTTATAAAAAATAATAATTCTGCATTACAAGATTAACTATTATAATCACACAAATTTTTTGTCCTATTTTCATTTCGGCATTTACTATTCCATAAACTTCGTTTGCTTTTTTTGTCAAATAGTGCGAGTATAGAAGCTGTTACAAAAAAGTGTTGTGTGTTACACACTTAACCGCTTTACGGTATACAATAATTTACACTTTGGCTAATCCTAGAGAAAGCCAGAAAAAAAAACAATAATTTACAATTGCACTAAGAAATCAATGATAAAACATGTCAAGTAGGTACTAAAAGTATAAATCCACCAATTAAAATTAAAACACATTTAAAACACAAAATACCAATATTAAATTACGTCAATTAAAATTCCATTCTATTTATAATTTATCAACATTAAATATTCTTATTTCTACTCACGTTTATCTTTCAATCAATTTCATTTTACAGAAAATTAATTCAGTGTATAAAAACATTCATGATTTAATAAAGTTCTAAGCTTAAAGATAAATTTGTTCTTGGGGAGTTTAGTCCATGAAATAGGCTTTTTTATTAATTTGTAACCGGATTTTTGGCGCTACTAAAGCCTTATGCGTAACTGTACGCTTTCCATCATTACATTTCACGTCAAACAGTTCCGAGTTGTTCTTTCCAAATTTGCAAATTTCTAAAATGTATAAACTCGGAACTGTCAGGATCCCATACTTCTTGAACAACGGCTTGCATGACTGATCATTTTTTACCGCACTGGCATATGACGCACTTTTTTTGTGCCATGAACACTCGCTGAATATAAGTCGAGTTACCCCACAATACCAATCCATAGCGTAGTTTAGAACAGACGTAGCGCAGTTTTTTCAGAAGTAATGGACCTTAGTTTTTTGAGACCGAAAATAAATTTGTTAATATTCGCTGAAATCGTGTTTACATGTTGTTTCCAATTCAAATATTCGTCAATCACAATGCCCAAAAATTCGTGTGTGACTTGTTCAATTGGTCCTTTATCAATGGTTACATCCAATGTCAGTATTTTGCTATTATAACTAGCGAATTAGTTTTGTCTTTGACGTAATCATACACAAACCATTATTATAGAGCCTAGCTGATATTTCCGTCAAAGTGGTACATAGATTCGCTTTTAATTCAGTAAAGTGTTTTTGTTTAATAATAACGGTTGTATAGTCTGCAAAAAGAAGGCAGCGATGCTTTATGCAGGCAGGAAGATCGTTAACATACAACAAAAATAAAAGTGGTCCTAATATACTACCTTGGAGTACCCCACTTTAATTTATTCTAGGAGTAGTCAACACTCTGCGTGGCACTATTTATTGTGGATGTATAGAAAATTCGTGTTACTTGCTTACTTACCGATAAATAACTGCTTAACCATCTATATGCCGGTCCCCTTATACCATCTTTTTCAACTTTATTTAAAAGAATTGTGTGATTAACAAAATTAAATGCCTTGCTCAGATCCAAAAATAGGCCAACCACCATGTCGTTTGCATCTAATGCGTCAAGTACACTAGGAACCAAATCGAAAGCAGCATTTGTAGTAGACCTTCCTTTACGGAACCGTTTTGTTCCGAGCAAAGGACACTATTTTAAACTTTAAAATTCTCGTATGCATAGCCTTTTCAAACACCTTGGATATAACAGACAAAAGCGCCACAGGTCTGTAGTTGTTCATGACTGTCTTTTTGGCTTTCTTGAATAAGGGTTTAATAATTGTATGTTTTAAGTTATTTGTAAAATGACCTCGGCTATATTTTTGGCAATGTTTATATTATCGATCCCAGCTGATCTCGTATTTTTCAGGCACATAATTATTTTTCCTATTTCATAAGGGTCTGTTGTGGGTTCAAGAAAAATTGCTTTGTCCAGTATCAAAATGGCAGACATATTGTTGATTTTTATTTGATGATGAACTATATAAGTTCGTTACGTCATGCGGGACAGTAAACAAAAACTTTGGATATCCTAAAATACAGTTTGAGGCTTCCGGCTTCCGGTAGCGACAATAGAAGAAAATATTATTTGTTTATCGTCTCAACTTTTGATGGTGTTTTTTTTGTTTTCTCAGATATAAAAATGTTGTCAAGTTGCCAAAGACAGGAATTAAAACGAGTCGCCAACGATATAATTTAAAACGTAAAGTTTACATAAGGTACCTAACTAGCGTATTTCAATTTCAAATAAATATCTACAGCCTTCAATAACGCTTGTTATACTGAAATAGTATTTATATAATTATGAAGCTGAATTGTATCATCAGGGTTAACATGAATCAGTGATCCATGACATGTACGCAATTTATTGTGTACGAAATGTGGAGATAATGACTTAATGTGAATTAATGGATAAGTACCAATTGAAATGAACCAGTAAACCGGGCTAACCAAGCTGTAATTGATTTGCTGGCGCTGAATCGGCTTTTACTGGAACGGAAGTTTTATTTGAGTCTCATTTATTTTCGTCACCTAAATAAACATACATGAAAGTTCAAAAAACTATGCCAGCCACGGAAAACAAACTGAAAACACTGTTCTGTACAAAAGGTAGCCTGTGTCAATCGGAGCACAATATCAAAGCAATTGATATCTCTATCATTACAATAATAGAAATGATACAACCGGATGACGGACATTGACAGACAGTTTTTTTTTTTTTAAGAACCTACCATAGACTATGATAACAAGTTATGTTACAATATTTCAAGTTTTCAACACTCCCACTTAACAAAACAAAAAATGAATAACTTGTGGCGTCGCCACCTATGTGTACATACGAATAAATATACAATATTTACTTATATACATAAACATTGCTTATATACATAAACATTACATATATACTTATAAATATCACACAATAATACCTAGTATAAATATACTTCTACATGTAAATGCAATACAATAGTAGGCACATACGATATCATACATACATACATAAGCGCATATAGAGAAATAACATTATATACCTAAACACAAAATCGACACATATTTACTTACCAAGTTCCCAGCCGCGTCGACACAGCCGATGCCCGTGGAAGCGCGCGGCGGCCAGCTCCAACGGTACCGCGTGACGTCACTCGCACACCGGGCTGCGCAGTGCCCGCCCGCTGACCGCTCCGGCAGTCTGCTACTCAATTTGACGCTAGACGCATGTCGCTTGTGCTCCGAACTATCCCGCTTTCGCTTGTACTTTCGCGCGCTTTCTTTACGTCTGTGCTTACGTTAAATACAAACATAGACTGCTATTTATTTTATCCCTTCCTTTCGTAGTCGGGCAAAAAGAAGAAAGATCATCAATCAAAGTCAAAGTGATTTATTCTTCAATTTAGGCATATTATGCACCTATGCCTGTCGTTAAACTACCACCGGTACGAAAAGAAAACCTCTCGAGAAGAACCGGCGTAAAAAACGGCGAGCCATAATTTTTTTAAAACAGTATAGGTACAATATATAGCTAGTAAGCTCCATTCTCCATACAAACGTAGTTACGGTCTCATTTTAAAACTACGTGTCGGATTGTAACGAAACGGATTGTTTATGTAGCTTCAGATACCATAGTAAAAAAAATACAGCGAATTTAAGTTTTTCATACAAAACTTGTTTTTGCTGTATTTCGTTTGTTTTATATACTGGAACCATATAAACTAATTACAGACATAGATATACCTCATGTCATTGTATATGCAAAGTTTCGTTACAATCCAACACGTAGTTTTAAAAATGAGAGCGTAACTACGTTTGTATGGGAAGGTGAAATTCGGCCGAGCTTACTGCGGACTCTTAAGTGTCTGTTTTACGACAGATTTGAATTGAGATTCAGTAGACGGTAATGATGTGTTTTGGAATATCATTATACTCGTAGCGTTTCCCCAGTTATACCCTAAAGGAATCCGCGATCCGCTTTGGCATCTAATCCCAAGATCTGGCGTTTAGGCACTAGTCTTAGGAAAGCGAATGCCTTCAGACCTTCTAACCCAGAGGGAAAACTAGACCTATATGTAGCGTCAACCTTATGTCAAAACATTTCATTTTTTAATACATGGTAATTTCGTTAGTAGGCTATTCTGCCAAAAAAAAATGTATTATCACTACATAGTATAAAACAAAGTAGCTTCCCGCTGTCTGTCCCTATGTATGCTTAGATCTTTAAAACTACGCAACGGATTTTGCTGCGGTTTTTTTTAATAGATACGAGTAGAGTGATTCAAGAGGCAGGTTTATATGTAGTACCCGTAATATAGTACCCGTGCGAAGCCGGGGCGGGTCGCTAGTGTTACAATAAAATTGCTATCGACAGACTTGTCTTACGGGAATGATACAAAAATAAAAAAATGGTTTTTATAAAAATTACTCCTACGATAGAAATGATATCATCATTTACTGCATAAGCAACGATAGAAAACTTGCATCTACTATTCTATTTTTAATACATACAATGCTAATATAATGACAAAAAAATATTCTAATATACGTACCAGTTATTATTATGAGGTCTTCAGCAAATATAATATCGAATAACCCGGCTCAACTACAAACCATGTTAAAACAACTGTGACGAAAGCAAAAAAGTGGGACTGCAGGTGAACCTAACGAAAACTAAATTGATGACAAACCGTTCAAGAGTACCCATGGGAATCAACAATGACAGCGAATACTATGTAGATGAATACACCTGCCTTGGTTAGATAATATCTCCTTCAAACGAGCCACATGAAGAAACGCGAAACAGAACAAAAGCAGTATGGAAACGTTATTGGTCTCTAAAGGAAATTATGAAAAATCCAACAATGCCATTAAAGTTAAAAAGCAAGGTACTTAACACCTGTATACCTACTACCTATAATGACTTATGGGTGCCAAACTTGGGCATTAACTACACAACACGAGATAACACTGCAAACTTGTCTAAGTACATAACATTGAAAGGAGTATACTGTGTGTCAAACTGCAAAAAAAAAACTCATAAATACATAAGAGGAAAAACAAAAATAGCAGACGTATCGCATACAAATTTATTTCCGAGTCGTACCCTAGAGAAGGAGCAAGGAAAAGAGGACGACCGTTCCGTAGGGGGGAGGACGAAATAAAAATGCTAGCAGGTTCAACCTGGAGAAGAAAATGCCACGATCGGCTCTTTGGAAAGATTTGGGGGAGGCCTATGCAAAAGCAAAACAATCTTCATCGTAACGATGTCTGAAGAATATGAACAAACTTACATAATTAAACTACACTTACCGGCAGAAAATTTGACCCAAAAACTTTTGCATTTTTCTTATTTGGGCCAAATTTATTGCCGGTGAGTATATTATAAATATCGTATACTTCAAAACTTAGAATAAAAATATACATACATACATACATACATACATACATATAATCACGCCTCTTTCCCAGAGGGGTAGGCAGAGATCACGGATCTCCATTTGCTACGATCCTGACAAACCACTTTCGCTTCACTCATAACATTTCTCATAGATGCTCGTCGGTTTAGGGTACTCTTGACCTGGCCTTTTTGTAAGATTTCTCCAATTTGATCGGAGAAAGTTCGCCTAGGACTTCCCCTTCCAACTTGTCCTTCCACTCTTTTTATATACACTCTCTTCGTTAATCTTCTTTCGTCCATCCTCTCTACATGCCCAAACCACCTTAACATACCCTTCTAATAAAAAATATATACATACTAATGTGAAAAACTAGAATTAAAATTATGAATAAAGGCTTATTGTTATTATACGTATCAGTTTCGCCCCGTTACAATGTTGTTACGAAACAAATATTCCTCATTCCTGTACCATAAAGGATTTTCTAATATTCGGAAAATAGTCAAGCCACAAAACGTCACCCAATTCGGTCTGAGTTCCACAATCCTTCGAATTCCGGTATTCAAAAGTATTTTCCGTAGAAATGAATCCAAAAGGAAATAAATAGCTTTATTGTACGCAAGGAGAAATGTTTAATGGGGAACGATTTCCAAATTCATTTTCCCGAATAGCGGGGTAATCCAGTGTACCGTGGATTAATTCCTTGGCGTTCTGCGGAGAATTAATATAATCCTATGATTGATTTAGGTGTTTATCTTATTGAATAGTTAGTTACTGCAACTCAGAAGGCACAAAACCAGATTTCTGACAGGACATTGCAAATTAAATAAGCACCTTTTTCAAATGGGTATGAAACAGGACGCAACTTGCAGGTTCTGCCAGGAGACGGAGGAAACAGCAATGCATATTGTCTGCTCCTGCGGACCACTCATGCACAAAAGAAGTATCTACCTAGGGCGGCACGTAGTGCACCCAGAAGAGGTACAACATATCACCGCCCAAAGAATCTGGAACTTCTTAGAGGCAACGGGTCTAAACGGTGAAATATAAACAAAGGGCTGCCACAATAGATCACCTGCTGGTCGAAGCGGCATATATATAATAAATATTGAATAGTTTATAAATCATGAATAATGCTGTCTATTTTGTTATGATACTCCCCTCTCCATCTCGTATTCTCCAATATTTTGGCCACATAGCTTCCCGGCGAGCATTTGAAGAAATTGGTAATTGGTGGTAAAAGGCACAGTGGAAAGCAGAAGACCAAGAGGCCGAAGCCCCAAACGATGTCTTAACCCTGATTGGCTCCGACACCATCTGAAATGCCGATAAATGCAGCCATCCCGAAGGCAGCCGCCTGAAAGTCTTCGAAAAGAATACTGGTTATGCTACGTCGGCAGAGACACCGTCTTCATCAATCAATGAATGAGAATGAGGACTTTGTTATGAACGCAAGTTATGTTATAACCCATAGCCTGAAAGGTATTAGTAGGTTGTCTTAGCATGACGAAGATAATCTATTTACAAAGGATCTGAAAGGTCGACACTTTCTCGTTTCTGGCTGAACTTCCACGAGCCTAATTTGCCAAATGGAAATCTATGTAATGATCTGTAACCAATTGTATACGTCGATTCGTTTTCAACCATGTCACATCGAGCACCGTTTGGTTACATTCGTGTTTAGCTACTCAAGTATATACAGATTGTACCAAAAGTGGGATGTGAACCGATCAAGGGCATAACAGGTACCGTGTTCTGATAAGAAAAAACTAAAAAATATATTATTTGACGCGTTTTTTTTTACATTTGTATGAAGCAGGTCGCCCCAGTCGGTCAACGCTCCATACAAATGTAAAAAAAAACGAGTAAATTTTTTTTCTCTTACTTTTTTCTTATCAGAACATGGTACCTGTTATGCCCTTGATCGGTTCACACCCCATTTTTGGTACACTCTATAGTTTGTTTTAGTTGAGATGACGAAAAGTGCTTAAAACCAAACATTACCGTTTTTTTAATACAATATGTATATTATGTATTAACGAAAACATTTATATCTCTTGGTTTCAGCATGAGTTACAAGGGCAATATCATGTAGGACATTATTCTGATTATCCGAAGGATGCGGGATCAGGCATGAACGTAAAGGTAGTATTGCGCGCTCGAAAAGAACGTTGTACTTACACTCTAAATCCCCTTTAGAAAACAAGCTTAACAACCGAACTCTGAGAAACACCAAGAACAAAGCCTATTGCGGTAATTAGAAACCGTCCTATTATGCCTTCACCAAAGGACTTGTGACAGCACATTAACACTGAACTCTTGCAAAGTTCCTAGTTAGACGTTTCCGATACTTTGACGAAACTAATAGGCCCGTGTGGCATAACACCATTTCATACAATACTACCCTTGGCTGCGTCAGAATTGTGTTAACTTAGTAAAGTTTGCTTTGGAGTTCTCTTTGTTAACTGCTACATTTGATGAACACTCGTTCATCGATGCATTCCTGATTGGATTCAAACGTTAATGGGACTCGAGCCGTCAAAGAGGCCGCTTTGTGAAAGTTCCTAATGAGAAAATTGTGTTTTGATTCAAAGGACGAATGATTAGTGACGTACCTTCGCTGATATTTCCTACTGCAACCTTAATAACAACTGTTCGGCTATGTTGCCACGAAAAACCTTTTATTATTTTATTTCAATGTACGGAGCAGCATGAGTCTTTGCGTATTACGCATTGCGAATTCTCTCACTAGCACGATTATGTAACTACACTCACGGGCAAAGAATACGGGTCGGTAAAATACCGTCATATTTCCTAAAATAGTGCGTAAGAGGTTGTACAGTTAATCCTGTCATGATCTTTATTTAATTTTACATATAAACTGCTAATAACAGTAAAAAATATAACGTTACCAGGTTTTAATCGGACTCGTAAAAACCCATGAAAAAAAACAACGTTAACGGAGCGAGATATCGCAAAAATCGTGATTTTTGGATATCGATATTTTTATGATAGGATCCAGGAAATTGTTAATACAGTTGGGTATTGTAAAGAATAGCATATTATGTAAAAAACAAGTATTAAATATTTTAAAAACCTATTGCAGTTATTAAATTAAGGGTGACCCGTATTCTTTGCCCGCGAGTGTATCCAACATCAATAAAATAATAATGCAATTGACATGCAAATTAGCAACTGGCCATTTTTATATCAATTCAGCCAACATCTGATTAATATAGCCTCTTCTTAATAACGCTATTCTTGCTCCTCTGTTTTAGGGAAACCTCCTCCATTGCTTGTTTATCCACAACTGACAATGGTTACTCGGAAGATACTGCGTAATACCTATTGCCAACGTCGACGGCAGTAGGTAGTGGCATGAAAGAGCCAGTTTACTAAGCGGATCAAAAAATATACTTTGAATTAAATATGTTTTTTTCTTCTGCAATTATTATTTATTTATTAAAGTAGGTAATTTCATACGAAAAAACCTTGTACACAAAAAAAAAAAAATTTACATATTTTTTAAAATGTGTCTTTTGGCTCTTTCATAACATTTCGGTATTGAAAGAGCTGCTAAAAGTTATGAAATAATTGTGAAAATTATGCAAAATAATAACAATTGTACTATTAAAATAACAAATAATATCTTCTATCAAAAACAACATTGTTCAGTCTTTAAGAAATTAAAAAAATATATTACTGACATTGAGCTTCTGGTCTTATTTGCTTAAGTTTTTAGTTTCAGACTTTTTTGGAACTTTGGAATATCCTAATGTAATTTTCATAAAACTAGAAACAGGTTTTGCAAAATAAATTTAATTTCCCCTTAACACCACAGGATTCATGAGCCCAATCAGAACAAATTTTGCACTGAAACCAATCTTGATCACTGTTTTCATATGATTTGCTGCGAACTACGCATTATCACGCAATTATTTTATTTGTTTTGGAGTTTGTTTTGCTTCGAACCACCTTTTTTTTTACTTCAGCCAATATGATGGAGTCAGACGAACCAGAATCATCTTGCAGTTCGGAATTATCTCGATTTTTTTCTGATTTAATATTTAGGGTTTTCATGGACTGTTTTGTGGCCATTTTCTTAACTTTTTTTGGTTTCTTTGCATTAGCCTCTTTCTCTTCTATTTTTTTAGTTTCGGGAGGGTCAGTTACGATGGCAGACGACATTTTTCTATTATTGCGTGTCGTGTTTTGTCTTGGCCCCGCTTTAGAAAATGGTCTTATCATTTCCGGTGATATAATTTGTTGCCTAGAAGCACTCGGAATCACAACCGTAGGGGTGGGGGTTGAATGGGGAGATGGTCTGATATTCTGGTCTGTTACAACCTCTTTTCTTCGCGGGCTTCAAGTGGGTTTGCAGAAGGCGGAGGGGCTGAGCTTAAGTTAATTTCAATATTTTCCTTGTCCAAGTTCAACTCATCATTGTTTGACTGTGATGGATCAGGTCTATCAGTGACATATGAAGATAAAAATTATTCCTCATTGAATATATTATAATTTAATGGGTAAATTCCTGATTTCAAGAATCCTTGTTATATTCTGAGGACTGAAAGCTGATAGATATGCTTCTTTTACAAATTGCCCAACTTGATAAATAGTCACTGTTTTGCCAGGGTTTGATAACATCCATTCATTCATGGCAATGCGGTATCTAGTTTTGAAAGGCCCATATACTGTGTCATAGAGTGGTTGCAGTTTATGACTGCAGTGCGGTGGGAATGAGACTATATAATGATTTAATGATTGAGTTTTGTCTGGCAAATTCAACCACTCTGAGATTCACATAAGCGCTGTGATTATATATTAATATCAATGCTGGATTCTTCTTTGATGGCCTAATACGCATCACAAAGTGTTCAAGCGATTTAACAGTGTAACAGTCCTCAGTCATCCATCCAGAAGCTTGAGCCAACCCTAGAGCTCCATGCGGACCATTATTTAACATAATATCTTTATAGTTTACTCTAGGAAACACAAAAATAGGCGATGCAAAACCACCAGCAGCATTAATAAAGAACAAAATTGTCACTAATGTTACTCGTCCAGCTGAGGTAACTTGCCCAATTTGTGTCGAACCTTTTTCAGCGATGACTTTCGGAGGATTGGTGACGGTGCTGCAGCCTGTTTCGTCAGCGTTAAAAATCATATGGGGAGGAAAATTGTATTTGCGTAAAACAGTACTTAGTTTCTCAAAAAACGGGTTTACATTCATTTAATAAAACTTGTTGCACGGGATAGAGAAGTGCTTTCAGGTTTTCTCACAGCTAAATCTTTGTGTCTGCTCATAAACCCTTTAAGCCAAACATCACTCGCAGTTTTAATTTCCTTCCATTTATCTGGGCCAATATCATTGGCCATGGCATAATCAAATGCCAGCTTCTTAGTTTGATGTCTTGTTAGGCCACAGCACATTTTAGAAGCAGTCTTTAAATATTCCGCAAGCATATTCTCCTGGTCTGTTGTGAATAATATACGCATATTAGAACAGTGTTTATAAGCTGACTCCCCAGAAGCCTTTACTTTTTTAACTATTTTAGCTAAGTATGCCCTGGATATATTTAAGACTAGTGCAGTTTTGTTTATGGACCAACCTTTCTCCAAAACTTCACCGATTCCAGAACTTTACCTATTTTTCGGGTCTGTTGTCCGTTTTTTTTGGACAAGGCTTATCCATAATGCAATATCTGAAGCAAATAATTTAATAATATACAAAGAAAAATGCATATTTATTATTATTTACCAAATTCAAATGCAGAGTTATGAAAGAGCCAGCTCTCTTATGGCCCATTCACCCGGCTCTTTAATAAATTATTCTTAAAAAAAAAAAATGACCTTCAAAATGACAATTACATCAAAACTTTTGCAGCTCAGTTTTACGCAGCTGCAAGGTCAAGTATATGCACAAACTTAATCTAAAAGCCATTTACCTATATCTGTTTACAATAAAATACTAAAAAACAACTTAAATGAAGCAAAATACTTTTTAGTGCCAAAAACTTTGACTCGACGTGCCGGCCGTCCGTTGGTTTCGGCGAACTGTCAAATGTTTGTGGGTGACGGGAAATCAGTGTTGCTGCTTAAACATAAAGTTACCAACCAAATCCGTTCCTAAACTACCAAAATAATGAAAGTGGCTCTTTCATATCCTGGCTCCTTCATGCCACTTCTCCCTACACCTCCTTAACGAAACAAATGATTTTATTAAATATTTTTTGTTTGAGTTCGAGTCTTGTCCTGGGCTTCAGACGATGATGGTTTATTTTTTCCGTTATATTTGGTTCTCTGTATCATATCGTTTATCGACGGCAGTGTTCGCACCTTAGGCAATTATCTTAAGAACGGCACATCACTAGTTTGAACACAGATTTCTGAATCTTGCTCATCTTCAAAGGGCTGATTTAAGGCGTTATTAATTTAATTTAACCGATTAGAATCCACAGTTGTTTACCCTTTCAACATCAGTTATTGCTTTGGTCTGAGAATGTTTGTGAACTTGTTCCTCAAATATATTATCTTACGCACCGTTTTATTAAGTTAGCTGTGCTTTGTTATTTAAAGCTTGTTTCACTAACCTGATACTGTTGAATATTTTATTTTAGAGACAAGTTAATATTTTCAGCTGTAGGTAGGTAAATAAGATATCTTAGTCTGGTACTCACAGAAAAAGTAAATACTATAGAAACGGTAGTGGGCGGGGTTCGCGTAGTCGGGTTCATGATTAGAACTGCACAAAACTGACAAACGAAGTCAAAACGCAGCTCAGTTGTCATTTAGTTTGGAATTGGAGTACCTAAAGTAATTCAGATTACTTAAATACTTACTGTACTTGATTACTGAAGAATCAAGATTACAGTAGTGGTTTACAATACCGATTCCAAAGGAATGGATTACAAATGTAATCATAGTATAATTAATTATATAATTATATTATGCTAGTATTACTTTTTATCGATTACTGGATTGTAATCGTGTAATTATTTCTAAAAGTAATTGATTACGACCATCTCTGCTATGACATTTATGCAAGATTTTATCTCAGTCAATCGCCCTTCCAAAATTGCAATTTAGCTGCACGAACAAATGTAATAGACGTAACAGGTTGCTTTTAAAATTATTTTTCAATTCCAAACAGCATAATGCAAACTATTCTCAAAACGCTCTTTCATCGCAAAAGCACATTCTCCGTAGATTCCCGTAAAATAAATTTAAGCTGCATCTGCATTCCTCAGTTAGGCTTTGAGCGGCCAGTATCTGGATTGGTATTCACAATGTTTCTCTCTCGCCTGAAGACCGCCAGTCTTAATCGTGCCCTCTGATTTTTTGTAATTGTTCGGAATCCCGGCGTCAAGATACACTAGGGAGTGGCCAGGTGAGTCGAGACAGGTTGTGAAGCATAGCTGATCGGAATTCAAAGGCTCTAGTGTAAGTTTTACCGAAACAAAACTTTACGATCGCGTTTGCGTTTTACCCTCAATTTGTATGGGATTTGATAGCTAAACGCGAACGCGGTCGTAACGTTTTGTTTCGGTAAAACTTATACTAGAGCCTCAGAAAGGAACTGACGTCGTTACTGGCAGTTTGACGTTCTCTTTGAAGTTTTGCATAGATAGCAGGGGCATTTTTGTCTTTTCTGCGAGGATTCAATTTATTCGGACACTTCGGGGTTTTCTTTGTAAAACAGCGTATAAGGTGTTATTGTTTTTTGAATTCATATTCAGGTTCACTTATTTTAAGTAGGTTTAATAACGGCAAAAAATACTGACTGTTGAGTTTGTTTCGGCGTTTCTTCTTGACAGTGGTCTTCTTTTTAGTTACGCTGGTAGAATTTGACTTGTAAAAGTGCCTTTGCGGCCTACTTGCAGAATAGAAGTTATTCTAAGATACCGAGTACTTTATTCAAGAACAAACTTTGCACCCAAAAGTAATCTTAAAGATATAAATGAAGCATTTTTTTGTACGATTTATCTTTAATATCATACAGCAAAGATAAATTAACCAAAATAGTAGGTATATACTTCATTCCTCACGAGGTACCGACTCACTCCTCGTTTGCTCATTCATCACCTCGCGATTAATTTATCCCTCAGATCTCAAATTTTCTGCTATGCTATGGACTAAGTTACTGTTTTGATTCATCTGATTGGGCATTCAAAAATGAAAACATATCGTACCTAGTGGAGGAAGGTAAGGTAGAATATAGAAAATTTAAGTAATTGGGGCTCTATTATACATTACACTTGAAAAAAAAACCTTGTCTTTACTGCCGATAGATGCTAAGGTACTGCTGGTAGGTGCAGTCAAGTGCAAAAATAAGTATCGATAACATCCTCTCATAAATAAGTACCAAAACCTTAATCCGCTGACATTGACATAAGAGTTATAGGATATATTTATGAGTAAGTTGTATGCACTCATATTTTTACACTTGACTGTACCTCACCTCATTTAAAGTAAGACATTGTACCACCTCATTTTTGGAAATGAGGTGCTCATACAAACTCGTTTAATTTCATGTCCTACCCAACACTAATTCAGAGTCGATTTCCCGGATCAAATTTTTCATGTCTGATAGAAATAGAAATAGAAATAGAAATAACTTTATTGCTTTCATGTTGGTTACAGGTGGTTAAATACAATATTTACAGTATACATGAGACCCTGTAAGGGTATTGCAAGTTTTATTTTTAATCTAAAACCTAAAACTGAAATGATATAGGTAGATATAATACGAGTGTTTAATTAAATTAACATATTTACGTAACTCAGGTTAAAATCTCTCATTTTCATTTCATTTATTTATTTCTATGTTGCCTAAACTGCATTCCTATAACTAAGACTAGATTCTTATGATATGACCTATCATGCAGCATGCAGAAAAATAATAAATAAAGTTACCTATACTAGATTTAATAAATATGCGGCATATAGTCAAAAAATTCTTTTAGCGAGTAAAAAGCATTTTGTGCCAAAAAGTCCAACAAATATTTCCTAAAAAGAGGCATTTCGGATTGTCTCATTAAATTGGGTAACTTATTATACAATTTGGGTGCCATGCCATAAACACTTTTTGCACGCAAGGCTGTTTTCGATTGCTGATACGAGATTTTGTGTCCCTGCCGCGTACTATTAATAGCAGGAAATTGATTTATATTTAATTTGACATACATAGCAATTTCAAAAATATATAAACACGGTACAGTTAGTATTTTCAAATTAATAAAATATGGTTTGCATGAGTCGGGTATCTTTAGTCCACAAGCAGAACGCAGACACTTCTTTTGAGCCTTAAACACCAATTCTCGATCAGTTGAGTTACCCCAGAACATGATACCATAACGCAATGTAGCTGTTACATAGGCGTGATAAGCAGTAAGTACCTCAGTCCGACTTACAACTTTATTTAAATTGTATAATGCATATGAAAAACTACTCAACTTTTTACATATAATGTCAATCTGGGGTTTCCACGTCAGTTTATTATCTAAATTTAGTCCTAAAAATTTCGTATTATCAGTTTCCTCAATTATATAATTATTATATGTCACAGTTATATCATTCATCATGTTATTGGTTCTTTGGTAAAAATTCATAATTATTGTTTTTCCTAAATTAATATGTAAATTATTGTAATTTAACCAATTTATTATTAATTCCAATGTACTATTTATATTGTTTTCACATGTTTGTGGATCTTCTCCAGTCAATATAACCGTGCTGTCGTCGGCAAAGAGAACCATTGGGTAGTCAACAGCTTGTGGAAGATCATTTATATAAATGAGGAATAATAATGGACCCAATACGCTTCCCTGGGGGACGCCACGACTAATGTCTCTGTATTTTGATGAAAGAGTAACTTCGGATCTCGTTTTTAAACTTAAGTAATCCATTTGTACTACTTGTCTTCTACCAGATAAGTATGACATTAGCAAATCATGGACGTTGCCGCGTATTCCATAGCTATATAACTTATGCATTAAAATGTCATGGTCAACTAAGTCGAAAGCCTTGGTTAAATCCATATATAGAGCGCAAACTGGTTGTCTTTTATCCATATTAGTCATTATTACTTGTAATAAATCAAAAATAGCCATATTTATTGATTTATTTTTGCGAAATCCCTTCTGTTCTTGCGCAAATAGGTTATTAGATTCGAAAAATAAGCTAATTCGATTGTAAATCACTTTTTCAATAATTTTAGAAAAAATAGGAAGAAGTGCAATTGGCCTGTAGTTGTTCATATTTTCTTTATCCCCTTTTTTAAAGAGCGGTCGCACAATTGCGACTTTCAACTTTTCAGGAAAGATACCCTGTTCTATACACAAATTTATAATATAACTAATAGGGGATGCTAATATATGTGCAACTCTTTTTATGACTTTGGTGCATATTCCATCATAACCGGTACTGTTACTATTTTTTAAGGAATATATTATGTTTAAAACTTCTTGCGGACTTGTTGGTTGCATAAATAAGGAACGAGATGAATTAAATGTCAATTTACTATGTCGATGTATATTATTATTTGTCAAAGCATTATTATGCTCATTAGGACTAGTTATAAATTTCACTTGATCTACAAAATGATCATTAAATTCCTGTGCGATTAATTGAGGGTCTGTTATCAACTTACCATTATGTCTTATATTGGATATATTCTCCTTAGGGTTAACAGTTTTAGTACTGTTAATAATATTCCAAGTTGCTTTAGATTTATTTGATGAACACTTTATATAATGGTTATTTTGCGCCTTTTTTGTCAGTGATATCACTTTTCTCAACCGCTTGGAATATTGCTTAAAAAGCCTCCTGTTATTTTCATCTGGACATACTCTATATTTCCAAAGCAATGCTCTCTTTTTAACACAACATTTTTTTATTCCAGAGGAGATCCATTTTGATTTTTTTGTTGAATTAACTTTTAATCTAATAATAGGAAAACACAAGTCATAAAACAATTGAAACAAATCTATAAATTGATTATAAGCTTCATTAGCATTATTTGCCATATACATGCTATCAAAGCCCAGGCTTTGTAGACATTCCATAAACTTAACTATATTTTCCATACATGTGTCTCTCCTTTTAATATACCAGTGTGATAAAAGACAATATTTTTTGACAGGGCAGTTCAAAATTTGTGCTGTGTGGTCTGACATGGCAAAGTCGATAACTTCAGTTTTGCCACCGCGGCCACAATGTATTATATTATCTATACACGTATTACTATGCAACCGCGTTGGCTCTGTTATGCCCAATCTAAGATTGTAACTATTAACTAAATACTGAAATTCAGTCGAAAATTTTGTTTTTTTTAAAATGTCAATGTTGAAATCGCCGCAAATAATTATTTTCTTATCCTTACTACGTATTTTATCTAAAATTAATTCTAATCTATTAAAAAATAATGTCATGGCTGTAATGTTATTTTTAGGAACTCTATAAATACAAATTATTATTAATTTTAAATCCGTTAATTCTATAGCCGAACATTCTACCAAATTTGGAATAGACAGGTTTACGATATCACACATAGCCTTAAATTTATATCTATTTCTTAATAAAATACATGATCCACCATTTCTATTCTCTCGAGAAAAGTGGCTTGCCAATTTAAAGTTCAGCATGGAGAGTTGCGTTTCGTCACCTGTTTTCATATTATGTTCTGTAATACAAATGACATCTACACGTTTTCCAGAATCCATTAGCTCTTGTAAGTGGACGGAGAGTAAGTCCGCCTTACTTATCAGACCATTAATGTTTTGGTGCAGGACAAATATATTATTAGACACGAAAAAGATCATTATTGGTACTTAACTCAATGCTGCTATTTTGAGCTTGTCGATTTAGTGGTGATGTCAATTTACTAAATTTAAGGTAATTGTCAATTTCTAGCATGAATTGCTTGAGACTTAGAAATGCAGCTCTAATGCCAAACTTGGTTAGTTTGCCAGAGTTGTGTGAAAACATATCAAGGGTCAAGTCACGGTTAGTGTCAAATAGGTAAGCATAATTGTTGCTTTGCATGTCCATAGCCAATAAATTCCCGAACACTTCAACTGTATAGTTGTGTATAAGTGCCCCACAGATATATGTAGGGAGACAAATTATTTTGTTAGTGTGTGTAATTTTCAAAAGTGATTTACGTATGCAGTTCACTAATTGGATGCTATCTTCAGTTTCATTTACGTCTTCTTCACTAATAAAAATTATGCAATAGTCTTTCATAGTAAAGTTTTTTAATTTGTCCTCTAAATTATTCAGTAATTCTTTAATACTCCTATTTGGTGCGTTATAATGACAATACTTAACATCATGTTCAAAAGTGCATTCCATAGCACTCAAAATGCCGCTATTTTTTCTATTACTTAAAACACACAGTTGGATTGGTGACTCGTCCATAGCAGCTGTGGCGGCGTAACATTGTGGATGCGCTGGAGACTTCTGCGGCAGCTCCCGGTTACGATTGCCGCTGAGTGATCGTTGGAGGGCGTTGTATTTGTCTTGCTAGTTTCTTTTGCTTGTGACTGATTAAGATCAAATTTTAAATGGTTCGAACTTTTTGTATGTAATTTGCGTTTCTTTTTCTTGGAAGTAGATGAACATATATGGGTAAGTTTATTTATTGTTTGTTCATTTTCTTGTATGATTTTCTTCAAACTACAATTTTCTAATATTAAATTTTGAATTTCGTGCTCCGCTGATTGCACCCTTAACTCTAAGCTGTTCATTTTGATTTTATATTCTTCTAGTGTCTCTTCAGTAGTAGTTCTCATGTAAGGAAGACTTCTGTTCAACGTTTCAGTGTCAGGGTCATTTGAATAATCGGATTGAGAAGATTGCGAAGACTTGTCTAATTCAGCCTCCGGTGATGTCTTTTGCTCTTGTAGCCGTATTTGCAATTTTTTCCTATTTGTTACATTATTTTGTGACGGAGTACTAACACTACTAGCACTATTAGCACTATGAGAAGTACTATGTGGACTAGGTATGGTTTCTGTGACTTGACTGCATTGACTTAGGGACGTATCGTCACCCTCAGTATGTAAAGTTGATGCTGGGGATCCAGATTTGGTAATTGGGTGGCACGATCGCTGGTTGTTCAGGTTGCATTCAGTTGGGTGCGTCGCAGAGGACGTGCTAGGTGCCGGTAATGTCTTCTTAGCACCGTTTTTCTTTGTCTTATCATTATTTTCAGACTTTTTTGTCAAATTAGGTTTTTTGTTCAATACTTGGTTTGGGGTGTTTGAACTGGAGCGACATTGCTGGCATACCCATGATTTCTTACTCTCTACTGTCATTAACTGAAATAGTTTCGCTCTGCCTGCGCATTGTATATCAAATGCGTGCTTGCATTTAGAGCATTTAAGCATATCTTTATTTTCAAGGCTCTCATTGCATTTCATGCTGATACTCGCAATTATATCAATGATGATAAATCCGTTACACAGAAAACAACTGCTATTATTATTTCAAAGAAATAACGGAACCCTTATAACTAGAATCACTTTGTTGATCGTCTGTCTGGCTGTCTGTCTGTCAAGACCCTTTATCTCAGGAACGCGTGAAGTATCGAGTTGAAATAAAACCATAGGTTTACTGGGGTCTTCAGTCCTTTGAAGCTGTGAAAAAGAAAAACTTCTAAGTAAACGTAAAAAAAGATACGGCTATACGGATAAAGGGAAAAATCTGAAAACTGTCCATTTGTAATTAAGTACGGAACCCTCGGTGAGCCAGTCCGACACGCACTTTTCTCATACTAGCGACACTAATAATTTAAAATATACTTGTATTTAAATCCTTTGCTAAGAAAGTATATCTTGATCTATCTATGATATAGATTGTGTTACTTTTAGGCGTCATCATCCTCCTTCAAGGTAATCTGAGCCCTTGGCATGGCACGTCGAAGACAAGACCCCCAGCCTGTACTGTCGACGCCAAAGAGATGTTTACATTTTTCGCCTTATTACATTGGAATAAGTGCAATAGCTACGGTAGCCCAGTGGTTCAGGCATGATAATATCATTTGATTCGATATTTACCGTTAGCTTTTCTGTGCAGGACAAACATCGTGCGGAAACCTGCATAGATCAGACCCCGTAGCATGGACGGCCTTATCACACGATAAGTGACAAGATCGAGCGTCCGTCACAGGCTGACACCGTTCAATAGAACGAGACGGACGCTCTATCTTGTCACTTATAGCGTGATAAGGCCGACCATGATACGGGGTCTGCAATGAATTTCAAAGGTGTATGTGAAGTCCCGCACCGGACCAGCGTGGGGACTACTGCCCGTTCCCTCTCATCCATGACAGCAGATCTGTGCCCAGCAGTGGGACGTATACCTATAGGCCGATTTATTATGTACTAGCTTCCGCCGGCGACTTCGTCTGCGTGGACTCGGGATAAAAACTATCCTATATTTTAATCCAGGCTATAAACTATCTTCGTGCAAAATTTCATTCAAATCGGTACAGCCGTTTAAGCGTGATTGAGTAACAAACATCCAAACATCTAAACTTTCGCATTTATAATATTAGGTGCAAAAGTGTAAACCGATCTTTGTCGTCGACTGTACCTCGCAACATCAGATTTTTCGGTTCTTGACCGAAAAATCTGATGTTGCGAGTGGACTCGGGATAAAAACTATCCTATATTTTAATCCAGGCTATAAACTATCTTCGTGCAAAATTTCATTCAAATCGGTACAGCCGTTTAAGCGTGATTGAGTAACAAACATCCAAACATCTAAACTTTCGCATTTATAATATTAGGTGCAAAAGTGTAAACCGATCTTTGTCGTCGACTGTACCTCGCAACATCAGATTTTTCGGTCAAGGGCTGCGCAAGGACATTTTTGCCTACGGCGGAAAACCTTTGTAGCTCAGCCCCAGATAAACTATTAATAATAATAGCTTAGAGCTTCGGAATAAATCACGACAACAAAGCCTTCAAGTCGTCTTTGTGAGATGAAAACTCGAAAACGTTTGAAGAAAAATATTTTGTGACAAACCGATTTTTGTCGTTTGTCGAAATAACTCGGAGTTTCAGAGGCTTAAAAATATTCCTTCAGTGTTTTGTTCACTAATGGTTGCCTGCTTATTTCATTATTACGGTACTTACACATTACAAGGCTCTTAAGAACGCGTTTACAAGTACAGTCGAGGTCAAAGATACAAACTACACCTTGGCACCTTATTTGATTAGGTACTAGCTTCCCGCGTGGCTTCGCCCGCCTATGGCAAAGAACGCAGGCAAACCCACGCGATAAAATATATGTAGCCTAAACCAGAGAGTTCATTCTACACGCAGGTGAAATAATTATTGAAATCGGATAAGCGGTTTTGGAGGTTGTCCATTACATACAAAAGTACATTTTACAAAGCTACAATCTCTCAGAGTTTTCCTCTTTATACTCGTAATATTAAATCTATACTATTTAATAAGGAATTTTAAGTTAAGATTATTCTAGTTAGTACCGATGGCCGTTGGGGCGGAAAGGTTCTCGAGTGGCGACCACGTACCGGAAGGCGCAGCGTGGGTAGGCCCCCCACAAGGTGGACTGATGACCTGGTAAAGGTCGCGGGAGTCCGCTGGATGCGGGTGGCGCAGGACCGGTCATTGTGGCACTCTTTGGGGGAGGCCTATGTCCAGCAGTGGACGTCTTTCGGCTGATATGATGGTGATGATGATTCTAGTTAGTTCACGCTCTTACAATTGTTCCTTAATATATTTGTGCATATAGTCATATGTCTGTAAAACAATTTTCATCGTCATCAGAGGCAGCAGAGCAGGTCGATCACGTAACGTTTTGAACGCGCGTTAGGACAGTCCAACTGTCATTTTCCCATATAAAATTTGACATTTAGATCTACCTAACTTGCGTAGAATGCGTGACATGATCCACCTGCTGGACATTTATAAATATAGTGCTCGTGTAATATGATATGAAGGACATTTATTTTCAACTAGCTGATGCCCGCGGCTTCGCCCGCGTGGTTATAAGTAAATATAACATATTGAATTTTCCTGTGGGCATTAGATGTTTTCCCGCTGGAAAAAGTAGCCTATGTCACTCTCCAGCCTCTAAACTATCTCCATACAAAAAATCACATGAATACGACGCTCCGTTGCGACCTGAAAGAGGGACAAACAAACAAACACACTTTCGCATTTATAATATTAGTAAGGATTGTATCCAAATAGTCAAACTCGCTTCATCGCTCACAATTACTAGGAATACAAATTAACAGAGGATATTTTAGTGAAACATTTCTCGAATTTCTCTCGAAGTTATATAGGAACGTATAACAAACGACTTCTTAGCACCTGCTAATAACAAGACAGGGTCTCTTCGATTCATCCTTTTACATCCCAATGTATGTTTAGTATGTTTCGCGCTGGGCCCTCTCACATGTTAGCTTTTTACCCCTTTCGCACACGGCTAATACAATCGTGCGGGTCGATTACATTTAAATGTCAAATCAAAAACATATGTCAATATACCCCATTTTACGATAGTAGGGTCTTGTTTTTCGAATTTGAAAGGGCTTGGCGCGGGCTGAAGCATTAAAAACTGATTAAGATCAGGGATGTTGAGGTTACGTTTTTATAGGTGCTTCGAGGCTCACATCCGCGCGTGCGGATGTTTCGAGATTCACATCCCAGGATGCGTATGCGGATTTTGGAGTCCAACACTCAAAAACGTGAATAAGTGACTCGCATAATGATATCAAGCAGTTATAAAAACAAAACGCGTGTTCTTGGCACGAGCAAATGCGGCGAATCGGCAGATTACAGAAATGAAAATTTAGTTTTTATTGGCTTACGGTGTAAATACTTAACACGCACCCCCGTTCTTCTTGCGACTAGTACTATACCCTCATTTTTTTAATACAACGACGGTGGCAAACAAGCGTACGGCCTGTCTGATGCTAAGCGGACACCGCAGCCTATAGACGCATGCAACTCCAAAGGAGTAACATGGGCGTTGCCGACCCTTGATATGTTTGAGGATTCGCCGTGTTGACAGCTGAAGGAACAAATTCCCTCGCTCTCAACACAACGCATCCTCGGGAGCTCTGGCGACCTTGCTCACCTCCAGGAACACAACACTACTACAGAGCAAGTAAGTAGTGTTATTATGGCCGTGGTCTCCTGCAAGGCGGAGGTACTTCCCCAGTTGGGCTGCTCCAAATTCGAGCGGGATGACATGTCGCTGTGCCCTACCTCACCAAAAAACCCTCATGCGGAGCTCTGCAGCATCCCTAATTGAAATGCGACGGGGATGCAAAATTGACGAACCAAATTAAGGTCCTCAGCACCTGGTAATAAGTTCAAGTAGAACTCTGGCAATTACAGCGACAGCGCCCCGTAATTTTGTGATGTTACGGAGTTTGTCGTAGGATTACACTTCGACTTTGATTTCACTTTGCTAAAGCGTTAGAGAGTTATGCGTCTCTGACCGAAATATACATGTAGTTGGGCGTTTTCCAAAAATTGTACATAACTTTTTTTCAATGAACAATGTTTTTCGATTCATGATACTAAGAATCGTTGAAGAAAAAATAGGCCCAAATATTCCATTCCGGATCGTCACATTTTCAACACACACATTTTCAATTTCAATACGACACTGATAAAAAATAATTGTATGACATCTACCTAACCTAACCTAAACGCAGTATTTCACGACCAAAACAGTAATTCACTTGATTTTCCATATAACGTTTAGTACAATTAGACAGCGGTGTCCTCATACTTCTGTGTCAATTAGTATGATGTGTTTCGGCTGCCGCCAGCGAGCGTCTTTGGCTCATTTTTTCGTTTATTGTCCTTTAATTATAGTTGCTCTCATTCAAACATTTGTTCCTCTCTAAAAACTGGTCCGAATGGCATCGAAAAAAAAAAGCCGTAGGAATCATGCCTATTGGAGGCAACCCTCAATTTTTAAAGGCACGCGTGTAGTGATTTTCGTATTTTCTATCACAACTCGTGTATTTTATTCTCGAAAATCCAGAGTTTGGTGAATTGGAACTTATACATATGTAGGACCATGCACAGATGACTTACGAAACTCCTCAATGACGTTAACTACGTCAAAGATTCTGATATGATTCCGTTTTACAGCTGGGTTTTTACTGTAATAATCAACGCCTTTGCTCTCGGAAAGCCGTTCAAGTGGTAAAGTGGAAAGGAAATGTGGAAATATTCTTGTATGTGGCTTAGCGAAGTACTGAATTGAAGCCGGTTTAAACTTTGTTTTTAAAGTAAATTATTAAACTGCCATACGACGACGCTCGAGTCAAGCGTCGTCGTATGGCACGTTGTATGGGTGAACACATAAGACCTGTCGATTTGAAACCTATCGATCTCTAATGACAGAGGGTGGAACTCTTATGGAACGATAATTATAGTAAGAATCTGAAAAAATATATGAAACTTATTAAGTTGAGTAATTATTTAAGGGATTTAAGGAGGTCTATGTGATACGAGATATTAGTCTAAACTAATACACTCGCGGACAAAGAATACGGGTCGGTAAAATACCGTCATATTCCCTAAAATAGTGCGTAAGAGGTTGTACAGTTAATCCTGTCATGATTTTAATTTAATTTTACATATAAACTGCTAATAACAGTAAAAAATATAACGTTACCAGGTTTAAATCGGACTCGTAAAAACCCATGAAAAATAACAACGTTAACGGAGCGAGATATCGCAAAAATCGTGATTTTTGGATATCGATATTTTTATGATAGGATCCAGGAAATTGTTAATACAGTTGGGTATTGTAAAGAATAGGATATTATGTAAATAAAACAAGTATTAAATATTTTAAAAACCTATTGCAGTTATTTAATTTAGGGTGACCCGTATTCTTTGCCCGCGAGTGTATATGTACACAAATTTTATGAAGAGGTAATCGCCGCAAACGCGTATCTCATTTCAAAAATTCTTTCGCGTGCGTGTAGAATGGACGTTCTGGATGGTTATAGGCTATATATTTATCCCGTGAGATTGCCTGCGCTCTTTGCAATACGCGGACGAAGCCGCGCGGGCAGTTTGTATGTAACGTGTAACTAACATTATTTTTTGCTTAAAGTCTATTGTCACGTTTGACTTTATCGAACCCGCCTCTTTTCCGTATAACTAATAATCTAAGAAATATATGATTGTTTCAGGTAATATTAATATGCCGTTAGGACGCGAAAAATGTTCTACGTTAACTTTTTCCGGTAAGTCGGTTGAAGCACATATCTGGGATAAATTGACAAATAATGTGGAAGTAAGTGACCTTATAATAATGTAATATTGAAGAATAAAATCGGTATTTTGATGTCAAGTTGTGTTCGTCTATATATATATATATATATGTGTGTGTGTTTGTGTTGAGAGTAATATCGTGACTTATTTAACATACTCTTACAGTATTATATTATTATCAGTACGTATTTATCGTTTGATCTAAGTCAAATGTATATTGAAGTAAAAATATATCATTTAAGTTTTTTCATTACTAAATAATATTTTTCCCGTTATCCGTCAAAGCACAAACACTTTGCATATACATATTTATCGGTTGGCGCTTCATAGGCGGGTAATATGAAAACAAAATATTAAGCTGTTTTTATTCCTCCGTTGAACATAACCTCGCCGTGTCGTTACGCGACTTTTCTTACAATTAAAAAGCGTACATTTGCTTACAAATTAAAGAAGCTAGGACACAAAAAAACATATGTAGATGAGTAAAAAGGTTTTATCATATAATTGATACCTGTATATAGTCATAGCATTCGATTTTTGAGTAATGGTAGTTTTCCACGGGCTGTGTAAATTTTTATTCAAACAGCTATATAATAAATGTATTTTTTTATTGCCGATAATATTTGGTAATTAAATATATGTAACTAACACCCAGTTTCGATGGTACTGTTAAAAAGGAGCTAATTCCGCTAGCTTTGTATCAGCCCAATGTGACACCGAGCACGTTATTTGGCTGATATCAGGACATGAACCATCATTATCAGCCATAGTCCGCCCACTGCTGAACGTTGGCCTCTTTCAATATAGTGCCATATTTTTGTAGGTTCCAGAACAAAATGGCTAGTCGAAGAGAATCCGGATTATCTGCACTCTTTACTGAAGCATAGCACATAAACAACTCCCTCACTAATCTTCGTGTAGATGGGACCAAATGAATAAATAGGTCCTTTTAAATCTCCCCTCACCGGCCATATACTTGAATTATTGTTTACGTCCGACCAGTAGATGGCGTGACAAATGACCGTCCCAGAATTATAAACAGCCTTTAATAAATTATATAACGACAGTTGAAGTTCGCAGTTTTCCCTTATCGGAAAACAATAAAATGTAGGCCGCGGCAGTGGCAACTTATAAAATTATAGGCGCTATAACGCTCGTAAAAGCCGTAATAAGCCGTTTATTTGTTGATATCGATATTAAGAGTCCGCAGTAAGCTCGATTCTCCATACAAACGTAGTTACGCTCTCATTTTAAAACTACGTGTTGGATTGTAACGAAACTTTGCATATACCATTGTATAAGTCTGAAGCTACATAAACTAATTACAGACATAGATATACCTCATGTCATTACATGAGGTATATCTATGTCTGTAATTAGTTTATGTAGCTTCAGATACCATAGTAAAAAAATACAGCGAATTTAAGTTTTCATACAAAACTTGTTTTTACTGTATTTTGTTTGTTTTATAAACTGAAACCATATAAACTAATTACAGACATAGATATACCTCATGACAATGTACATGCAAAGTTTCGTCACAATCCAACACGTAGTTATAAAATGAGAGCGTAACTACGTTTGTATGGAAAGGTGAAATTCGGCCGACCTTACTGCGGACTCTGAAAGCCTTTGGATAATGTCTCGCCGCGACACATCGTCCCGTGCACGCCGTGCTATGTAGTCATACTAAGTATGTAATTATGTCAGCGTCATATAGGTAGTTAGTAGCAGCCAGAGTAGCCAAATGTTTCGTAACACACCCTTATTCTTACAGTAATAAAGACGTGTACCGAACCATTTGGCTACCTTGGCTGCTACTAACTATATGACGCTGACTGAACCTGTAACGGTTGATGTTTTTCTAAAGTACAGCCAGTAACTCTTTCAATACGCATAAGATAACTAGTTAAAGCAATGACGCGTAATTTCGCTCTCCAAGAGGCAACCGGATGGCTCGCGGTATTTGAGCTCCCGAAGCGTTGTGGAACCGCCCTGTGCAACCCACACTGAGCCAACTTGGACTGGAGCGAAAATTGATGGGGGGTGAAAAAAAATGTCGCTAGGTATTCGATTTAGACTAGCATTTCATTATATAAACAGCGTTTAAACACACTTTTAGGCAACCGCTGTTTCAATCGGCTGCCTCGCGACATTTTTCTTTTCTTGCGTTTTTTTATTTCCCCAGTCCAAGTTGGCTCAGTTTGGGTTGCACACCACTTTGGGAGCTCAAATACCGCGAGCCATCCGGTTGCCTCTTGGACACTGCAACTATGCATCATTGCTCTGAATAACCATCCTCCTAGCGCCTCTTCCCGGTTGTATCCTAAAGTCGCGTGGCTTCCCTCTACAGTCGCTCTCTAGTAGTACGTACATAAAATGTTATGCTTAATTAAGACCTGGTGCAATACGTCTCGCATTTAGTGTTTTTAGCTGTATAACACACTTATAGAACACTTGAGAAAATTGTCACCAAACACTCCTTTCATGACAAATTTACAAGATACTTTGCTGCTAGAGCGAAAGTCTGGTCTAACTTTTAAGTAGCTATTTTGTATCTAGCGGAATTTCTGGAGGAGAGCTGTAATGTCTCACATTTATTTTGCCCTTTATAGTGCAAAATGTAATAACTATCCTTTTTCCGTTTCTTCGGGTGAGCAGTTTTATATCACTTTCCCTGCTATTGTAGCTGTGTTTAATATGGTTGAAGCTGAGAAAAGTATACAAAATCTTGTAAACTTGTTATTTACAAGATGGTACAAGTGTGTACAATCATCGCCAATTGAGTTATGTTCACTTATTTCAAAATGTAGACCACGAAGTGTCTTAAAAATATATACTTAATAAATAATAATAAATATTAGCGGACAATCTTACACAAATCGACCTAGTCCCAAACCAAGCAAAGCTTGTACTATGGGTACTAGACGACGATATAAATACATATATAGATAAATAAATACTTAAATACATAGATCACTTCCACACAGATAACATCCATGACTCAGGAACAAATATTCGTACTCATCACACAAATAAATGCCCTTACCGGGATTCGAACCCAGGACCTCTTGCTTCGTAGGCAGAGTCACTACCAACTAGGCTAAAGCGGTCGTCAAAATATATAAATACAGTTCCGTTCCGTTCCGGAAATATATAAATACCTTCGAAAAACATTACCCATCATACGAAAGTCGGGCAATAATATTTGACTGAACTAGATTTTTAGGCGTGAGAGAATGTTGTTTATTGAAGGTAAAAATTGTAAATACTTTAATTACCTATAGTTTACCCAAAATAGCACTAAGCGATCCGTTTAGCTTACTGTTATAAGCCGGGGCGCTCCCGTAAAATATTTACTAAATCATAATATTGATAATGTGCTCCAACTGAGCCGATTACCATGCGGTTTTGATTGAGCCACACGAACTAAGCCAGCTTTAACGTAATCCTATGCTATGTTATTTCCTTTGTAATACCGTAAAACATTAATGAACCAGAGGGTCAATAAGACACTTACGTTTCACATCGTGTTTCCTATGCTCCTTCTGATAAGTTAATTCGGCGTTTTTCCCTGTTTGATCTACTATGCGATCAGTAATAGATTCGTTGCTGGACAACTGCCCTTATTAGATTCACTGCCAACGAATTCGCAGCACTACGTTGGAGCCGATACCGTGGTTTTTCCGCTAAGTCGAGGAAAAGGCCTACGACCAGACCGTCTAGCGGGGGTTCCTGGCAGTGAGTGTGTTATGGTGCGCGGACGGCGTGCGTTGCAGTGAGCTAGCGAAACACATTTGTACACACAACACACATTACACATTCGAGTTGGAATGCGAAATTAAAGTGTTTCATCGACGCACTGATATGCAGTAAACAGCAAGTTCTTGAAGGGATTTCCCATGTTTTATTTATTTATGCGGTAGCGGTGTGCAATTCACTTGTGATTTCTCTGAAGTTGCGTCCTAAGTGACTAGTTTAGTTAGTCACGCCGTAGTCATCGATTTTTTTAAGGTCAGTCTAATGGCGCCAAAGTTTGACGGTTCAGTTCACTGCTACAAATGATGCATCGTGGATAGTGATGCTTAGTCTTAACTTGAAAGGGTAGGTACTAATCGTTTGCTAAACCTAGCACGGCTTTGAGACTAGTTCCAGCAAGCCAAATGCTAATTGCGACCTAGTAGTTAAGTTCGATTTAGGTTAGCGGGTCCTCGGGGACTCCCCTACCGTTATTTAGTTATAAATCCAACTACGAGTATCCCCTCCCCGTAAAAGGAACAAGCTCAGCATTACTTTCGAAATCGCTTATATCTTCAATTACTCTACTTGTAAAATGAACCCTAAACTTTCATAGACAAGGATTACTTTCAAAATTTCTTCAAGATGTAAATAAGTACTTTGTTAAGTCATCAGCTGTAGCATTTTGGGAGCTTGCGTAGAGTTACTGAAACTTGGACTTTATCTTCAAAGGGCTAAGAGTGGATTTCGGGTTACCCGGAGAAACACGTGGATAGGCAAGAGAGAACGAACTGCGAACTCACGATAGGAATGCGGTTTTAAAGGAGAATTTGAAATGTAACGAGAGCATGAGGAATATTTTATGAACCACAAGCTTGTGCCCACGACTCCGTCCGCGTGGAACTCGTTTATATCGTAGCTCCATACAAACTTTCAGCCCCCATTTTAGGGAAGTGGGGGATTAGAAAGAGAAAAAAAGTAGCCTATATCACTCTCCATCCCTTCAACTATCTCCACTTGAAAAATCACGTCAAATCGTAGCTCCGTTTTGCCGTTAAAGACAGACAAACAAACACACTTTCCCATTTATAATATGCCCGATATGATGCCCGCGGCTTCGCCCGCGTGGTTATAGGAAAATGTAACATATTGCATTTTCCCGTGGGAATTAGATGTTTTCCCGCTGGAAAAAGTAGCCTATGTCACTCTCCAGCTTCTAAACTATCTCATACAAAAAATCACATCAATACGACGGTCGGTTGCGACGTGAAAGAAGGACAAACAAACACACACACTTTCGCATTTATAATATTAGTAAGGATTAGTAGTATATTAGTGTGGATGTTCCTATCAAATGTAGGAATGTATACGTAAAATGTGGCGACGGATGGAAATTAGGTTTATCACAATTAAATATGAATATAGGTAACGTAAGGAAGTTTGGCGGCAAATTATGTACATCATTAAAGTAACTTTGTTTATAACATGATTTAGGCACTAGCCCTACCAAAATAGGGTAGTCCTACGCACATGTCACATTCACATGTTGCTTTTGAAGGTCGGTTGAAGAAAATATTTCGCTTTCAACTCGACCATTTTTGGGTTTATGCAACAATATCCCCCGATGGGTGTAGCACCCCTAAATGTTGGTAGGACTACTGGGCAGATTCTCGGATAAAGTTATAAACCAATTTGCATTGATGTACATATATTACCTTCATCATCATCATCATATCAGCCGAAAGACGTCCACTGCTGGACATAGGCCAGCAGTGCTGCTGGAGGTTAGGTTCTTTCACTTTGCAAAGTGACCGCTCCTGCGCCACCCGCATCCAGCGGACTCCAGCAACCACCACCACCTTTTGGGTCCACCTTTTGGGGGCTTACCCATGCCGCGCATTACCTCCAAAATATGCTATTTTTCCTGTACTATATGTAAATAAAATGATTCATTATTGATCGGCTACGTGCATATACTTACGCTATCAAAGCACATTAAGGTAATGTTGGCACTGTGCGGTGCATTGCGTCTAACATTTACCTTCGTGGACTCATCCAGTACAATGCAATACTTAAAATAGAGACGGTTGGTGGAGATTTCCTTACCTATATACTTAGTTCTATAACGTAATATCAACCCGCGCGGCTATCACAACACGGCCCGCGACCTATGTCGCGGCAACATAGACTATCCGTCTAATTCTAAGCATTCTATTTAGGAAGAGACGGATAGTCTATCTCGCCGCGACATAGGTCGCGGGCCGTCCTGATAGCCGTGCTCAGATGGTGAAAAATGTCCAGAGCTTTGATATACGATATGCTCGAGTTGTCACAAGCACTATTAATAGATCGCGAGCGGTGACAGACCCGTTCTGAATCCGGGCTTAAGAGGGTGCATTAGAAATTATCGCGTGCTTTGAAACGCTATTCTGACTAGATGAAGAAACAATAAGATCTTATTTTCAGATATATGATTCTTACCTATATGATTGTTTCTGATTTAATCGATATGTCGCAGGGAAATGGCCAAAACAGAGATTTGAACAAAACTCTAAGGGATATGATCAAATCACGCAGGATGTTAAAATGGCGAATCCATTTTATTATTTGCCTAGAAAAAATCAGTCATTTGATCAAATCTCTGAATCTGTTTAGTGAAATGACGAAATCGGCCAAAAAAGGCAACTCGTTTTTTCATTTCACTAGATTTGTTTAGTGATTTGATAAAGCCCCTGAAACGTGTTAGTGAGTTGACGAAACTAACTCGCAGAGTCAACTCGTTTTATCATTTCACTAGACACGTTTAGTGAAATGATGAAAATCTCAACTCTAGTACAGATTAAGTCGCTCGTGCGGTCGTGTTATCTCCCTCCTGCACCTTACCGCTCCCCGGTTTCGCCCTTGCGTGTTAGGCACCGGCCGGCTCAGACGCAATTTATGAAAGTTTGTTACATAAGTTTCTTAAAATATTACGCCGTTATCCCGAGAATGTCAAAGAACGTTTTGTATGAAAAGCGAACCACCTTAAAATGATTATATTCCGGTTTACAACTACCTACTCTTGTACTCGATAAAAAAATCTGATTTAACAAACAATTTTATTACCTACTTTTGACATTTTATTTTACCATTTCACTAAATCATGTCAGAGATTTCAACAAATCTAAGAGATATGAACAAATCACGCAGGATGTGAAAATGGCCATTCCATTTGATCATTTGCCTACAAAAAATTAGTTATTAAATCAAATCCCTAAATCTATTTAGTAAAATGACGAAATCAGCCAAAAAAGGCATACTCGTTTTTTTCATTTAACCAGAATTGTTCAGTGGTTTGATAAAATCCCTGAAACATCATCTGAGAGATTTGATCAAACTTAATTGTAGAGTAACACTGAACCAGTTCAGAGATTTGATCAAATCACCTACACCATGTTACAGTAGAGACATTATCATTTCACTAAACGTGTCTAGTGAAATGATAAAACGAGTTGACTCTGTGAGTTTGTTTCGTCAACTCACTAACGCGTTTCAGGGGTTTTATCAAATCACTAAACAAATCTAGTGAAATGCAAAAACGAGTTGCCTTTTTTGGCCGATTTCGTCATTTCACTAAACAGATTCAGAGATTTGATCAAATGACTGATTTTTTCTAGGCAAATGATAAAGGGCAGGAATGAAATATAAATAAAACTTCACTAAGTTTGGTATTTATCGAAATTTGATCAAAAAAGCCATTCCTGAAGAGTGTTGCATCTCTTTTTCACCTGCGCGGAAGGCATAAGCGTATCTCTGTCAAGGGGGCGTGGTCGACTCGAATCAAGGCATCCCCTTAAGGGTCGCCAATACGCTCGACTCTCCATACAAACGTAGTTTGGTTCTCATTTTAAAACGACATGCTAGAATAACATAAAAACTTTCTATACACAAGGGGATATCCCTATTTAAATTTCTAGCAACAGAAACTAGGGCCCAACCTCGATATCGCGGATCCCGTTGAGTATTAAAAAGTTTCAGGTAATTTCAGTATGCTGGTGAATGAGAAACCAAACTACGTTTGTATGTAGAGTCGTCTGCGGTCGACCGTGCTGGGGGCTCAGGAAATAAAACACCCTGTTGATTTGCAGATTCGCTGTGGTAAGATTAAACGCAGGTCCCTTACTCTCGACACTTACGAGCGAATCCGTATAATACCGTAGTGATGCGCGACTTTGAATAATACTAATTCGATTAGTTGCATATTATAATCATTCGACTCATCATATCAGCCGAAAGACGTCCACTGCTGGACATAGGCCTCCCCCAAAGAGTGCCAAAGTGACCGGTCCTGCGCCACCCGCATCCAGCGGACTCCAGCAACCTTTACCAGGTCATCAGTCCACCTTGCGGGGGGCCTACCCACGCCGCGCCTTCCGGTTCGTGGTCGCCACTCGAGAACCTTTCCGCCCCAACGGCCATCGGCCATCATTCGACTAAGTCGACTAATTCGAAAATCATTCGATTATTAGTTGTATACTACTAATCGACGCCCGGTCGCCCTCCCGAGTCGACTTGACATTAACATTAGTAGCTATGGACTCTTTGACTCGCTCTGAACAACTAACAACTTACCACCTTAACTGGAACTCGCCCATCATAGTCAATTGTATGAAGGGAGAGTCACACTCACGGTGGTAATCGACGCCCGCCCGAGTCGACTTGCCGTTGACATTAGTAACTAATGTCATTAGTTGAGCTCCCGGACGAGTCGAATAAGTCGAATAAATAGTATGAAAGGAGTCACGCTTACGGCGGTTATCGTTCGGTACTAGTAGCAACAATTAGTTATTACTAATTAGTAGTCATCATTCGATTATGATGCATTAGTATACAACTAATTTCCAATTCGAATATTGAATTCGAATATTATTCGAATTCGCGCATCAGTATAATACCGTACGGCTCAATAATCCGCGTCCACTATACCTCATTATTTTTACCCATGCATAAATATATACATATGGATGGCGGTGGCGCAGGACCGGTCATTGTGGCACTCTTTGGGGGAGGCCTATGTCCAGCAGTGGACGTCTTTCGGCTGATATGATGATGATGATGATGAAATATATACCAATTGGCTCCGGCGACCTTACTATATCAGGAAGACAATACAACAGAGCAAGTTCTGAAATGTTGCGATACTATCGCCAGTTTGACTGCTCCAAATCTGCTGTACCTTATAGACGGAGAGCTAGCGACCAAATCGGTCATGTGGCTTCAGCTGTATTGAAACTCGGTGAGCTACTTCCTTATCGGAAAAGGTTGTTCAGGGCAGTAGCTAACGGAGTTTCAATACAGCTGAAGCCACATGACCGATTTGGTCGCTAGCTCTTAGACCATTACCTATAAAAACCTGACATGAAGCGATCCTTCGTTTATAACAAATTACTAAAGCCATATATCTAAATGGGGCCCTTGAGATCTAGTTGCAGGCTCATATTAGTTACTTTTTCTCTTAAGATTTTCTCTCTTTCGTCAGGGGGTATCATATTATTCCTAAGCGAAATATCGAACCGAACCTAATTGATCTGCTGATCAACAACCGAAAGCGAACAGCATTAAGGCTGCACATTCGAAATTTTCGTGAAAATGAGTTGTTTTGTAACCGTTTTATACTTTATAACGTAACATTTTTGCCGTCCGAAAAAATATATCGTAATCTGCAAGATATGCGACGGGTCATAGTTTTCGTAGAAATCCATTTTAACAATAAAAATTAGAGAAAAAGAAATCTAAAGTAACCCCTATTTTTTTCACTTGTAACCATTTTACTGCTCCATTTTTTATCAGAATAATATGAAAAATTATAACTTTCTTCATACAATGGGCACCATTTTCTTACTTTCTTTATTTTCTTAAAAAATTCTCTCGTTTTCTGAAATATTCCGCCAAAGTTCCTACGCCTCCCCGTTTTCGTCCATACGGTCAGTGCGGGACAAGACACGTTGCATGACGGACCTGTGTCAATTTGCGCTGCGCCGAAATTTTTAAATATTTGTGGAAATTGTGGACTATATTTGTTGCATAGAGTGGACAATCCGTTTTGTGATTCGTATAGTAGGTAACTAATAAACATTTGCGTATAGTTTAGTTTTTAGTGACAGATAATTTTGTTACATAGTGGACTATCTATTTCGTGGTTTGTAAAGTAGTAGGTACTATAGACCCGACAGCTGACTGACCATCCGTGCACTTTATGTGCATTGTAATAAGGTTCTTGTATAAATACAGGATGGTCAGTTAACTGTGTTGGCGTTTGTACCTAATTAACATTTACGTAGGTATAGTTTAGATTTTGTTTTTAGTTCAAGATGGGAAATAATAATAATAATAATAATTTCTTTATTTCAGGCCAGTTTGGCCAGAAATCGCTAAAACCAGACATTTTATTAGTAAATATATTTACAATATCTATTGCTTAGGAGCATGAACAATTATAGAAACAATATTGTTTTATCTGCTCGTATTAATGACTGTCAAGTGTTAATAGAATAAGTTCTAATAAAAATAGTGGGCTTGGCAAATATTGTAAGTACCTACCTATGGGTTGCATACCAACTCCAAGTTAGATACAGAGTTATTATTTGATATGAAACAAAGTATGGTTAACGTACAACTAATCTATAAGTATATATTTACCCGAGGCCGATTTCTGTACAGTCAGCATAATATAGTTAGTAGCAGCCAAGTTAGCTAAATATATCGGAACGTACATTTATCGAAATAGTCTTTGTTACTATAAGTAGGAGTAAGGAATGTGTTACGATATATTTGGCTACTTTGGATGCTACTAACTATCTGATGCTGGCTGTACACGCCATCATCATCAAATCAAGGAAGTAGAACGTAATAAATATACCGAAAATTAGTTTAATACTTAACAACTTTACACTTACACAAAAGGTAACGGACAGACAGACACACTTTCGCATTTATAATATTAGTATGGAGTATGGATATGGAAGTATGGATAGTATGGATTATATGTCTTTCCCGCTCACGGGACAATGATGTCCCGGACCTTTGGGAGGCGTGCGTGGAGCTCTGAGCCAACACGTACAGGCCCTTTTGACAATTTAATGAAATGCAAGGAGTACACCAAGCGGATGCTGTCTCTGTCCGTGTCATGGGACGCACACAGAAACAGCACCCGCTGGGGCGTAAGAGTCTATTGCTAGTTGATGGAATCTAAATAAAACGGGTTATTGGGTGAAAATGATGGACTAGTAGCTGGGCTATTGGATAAAACATCGGACGCCTGCCCAATAAAACTGTTCCACATTTTTTCTCTGGCAGACGGTGACTCGCTAACTGCTAGATGGGCCCCTATTAATAGCGAGATTAAAAAATGGCCTAAGGGCAACAGTAGGTATGGATTATTATTATTACCTTTATATTTTTTCGCACTATCCGTCTCTCTCTTATTAGAATATTTAGTAACAGAGGTATAGTGCGAGAAAAATCGAAAGTATGTCGCGGCCGTCTAGTGCTAGGCGTGCTGAGGGCCTACCGCGAAACGAAACCGAACTTCGTTCGTGTATCTCCCTCTCTGTCGCGCTTGCTAGTTCGAGCGACAATGAGAGTTATTCGAACGAATTTCGTTTTCACTAGCACGGCTAGCACGAGACGGCGTGCGACATACTCTCGGTTTTTCTCACACTATACCTCTCTTTCCTAATGTTCTAATGAGAGAGAGACCGATAGTGCGAGAAAAATCGAGTGTATGTCGCGGCCGTCTCGTGCTAGCCGTGCTGACGGAACTACACTAATCGTAAGTAAATAGTATTATAATAGTAGGGACATAATTTTTGAACTTAATCAATTATGTAATTTATGTATGACAAATATCACGTTTCAATTAAGCATGACGAATGTCACCCACCCACGTCCACCCTTGCATTGGTAACGATGCGCGATGACGCGTCTGTAACTTAATCTATGTAACGCTTAATAAACGACGGCGGGTTGTGTGACTTGCGCGGGGAGAGGGTCGAGGCTCCGCCCATACGCTCAAGGACTTTAGCGGGTATACAAGCCTTAAGACTGCACTAAGAATGCGACGGGACTATATTTCATTGAAGTAAATTTTGCTAGAATACACGCTGCCCAATGTTCCTTGGTCCTTAGCTGTACGCTGGTTTGGAGTATTAGACACGTGCGTGTATGCATCGAAAAATCATAGAACACATAGGTAAACTAAAAGCACTTAAAATGACGCCGCCAGCAGTCTTTTCTGGAAGTTTCAGTTTAATACATTCATACACTCACGCCTTTATCCCTAAAAGCGATCTCAGTCCTTTATAAAGATATTATTAAAATAGACTAGCAAATTGTGAATCTTACGTAAAGTTCAAATTTAAAAAATACTGCTTTTGGGAAAACGATTAACAAATATCTAAGTTCTGTGCCTCGACGCCCCAATGCGAGTCTTGGTCTTCGACACGAAAACTAGAAAAAATGCAATATAATATCGTAAAGGCATATTACAAGATAAGTTAACATCGTTAAAGCACCCTTGTTATCCCGCGCGAACAAATTTAAGAAATGTTTTGAAATCTACTCGAGGTGCAAGTTTTATGCGAGGGGGAAAATTTTCATTACTGCTGTACCCTCGTATTCTTTGCCATTCCATCCTTTAAAGTGTTGTCAAATCTCGAAAAAGTGTTATAGTTATCTAAAAAAAATTTAAACAAGGAACTATTGGTTATTTCTTACACAACTTCTGTTCAACTGACCATCAGTTTAGCCTAGTCGACCCTGCCTGAGAAGCTGACGGTCAAAGATACAAATCCCGGTAAGGGCAAATATTTCTGTAGTATTTATTAAACACAATGGACGTCTCGTACCCAAACAGAAGACGAGCCTTATTGGGCTAAGTAAACCCCTTTGGCAAGTTCGCTTTGTGTAAAATTGTCCCCAGAATATTTATTTATTTATTTATATTGCCATCATCACACAAAATGTTAAGTGAGTAGGTAAAAAGTTAATATGTTTTTTTATCTATGCAATGGACCTACTCCACCAACGTTCTATATCTAATTTATATCAAAATCATGATGCATTCATGTTGTATTTAGACTCGCATTTTCCATGAAATTTTCTTAAATTTCGAGATAAAGAAAATGTTCAACGGGCAACACTTGTTTCGAACGGCCGTAATATTGTTTCGGTAGCGTCTCGCCAAAATAAATGTTTGCATGGAACCTACGTGGGGTGCGATGCAATTTAAACGTTATTGGATCTCGGGAGAAATTGTAGGTACATGGGGCGTACTTTATTGTTACTATTAATGCCTTTAAGGAAGACAAATGTAGACGAGTTTATCTAAACGGGTAGGTACTGGGGTACCTTTTCTACTGTAAGTTTGAACAGGTGTAGGTAAATTATTCGTGAATATTTTGCGAATAAATGTCATTTATCACTGCTAGTAGGGCAGTTTCAGGTGATAATGTGGACCCGCTGGACCAAAACACCATTTTTTTTTTCATGTACTGTTTAAGTTTTTGATAGGAACCAACTCCTCCGTCGGCCATCTTTAATTTTATGGCGGTAATTTGGAATTATACGTATATCATTATCATTAATATCCTGAGTTCTAAATAACGTAGAATCACAAACTGAGTGTCTAAATATAATACATATTTGGGGTCAAGGAATTCAACTAAATATATTTTTTTACGGTCGAGTTCCCAAAGGATATCAAGCGGAACCCTGTTCCTAAGCTTCCGCTGT
This sequence comes from Epinotia bilunana, assembly GCA_947049275.1. Taxonomy (NCBI): domain Eukaryota; kingdom Metazoa; phylum Arthropoda; class Insecta; order Lepidoptera; family Tortricidae; genus Epinotia; species Epinotia bilunana. The sequence goes on along the minus strand of OX346267.1, from coordinate 8,220,474 downwards.
CCATTCGGCTGTCTGCGTAGGTATCAGCAATAGCTAGACTGTTAAAATTTTCACAGAAGTTGTTTTTCTATAGCTGCTTTAACATGCATTCATAAAAAAAATTAAACAGTGATCTCATACGTGAAACTTTACTTTTTGGCGTGTTTTTGCCCGCCCATAACAATCGGTATATCTCTAGAACCGTAATATGTAGGAAACTTGAACTTTACGCAGATTATGTATATACAGCCTCTATAATAAAAAGTAATAAAAATATAATAACGTTAATCATTGTTTTTTTAACATAACTTAAACCAACTCTAAGAACGAAGATATTTTGCATGTATATGCAGTGTTAAATAAGTATGCGGTTCAGCACATACTTAGCATAAACAATATGTATATTTAGGCACCAAGTTTGTCATTCAAAGTGACTTAGAACTCGAGCTATTAATAATTAACATTAATTCCAAATGGCCGCATTAAAATTAAATATGGCCGACGAAGGTGTTGGTTCCTATCAAAAACTTAAACCTATGGACCTAACAAGTGCCATAAAAAAATGTACTATGCTTCTAAAATTATAAAATAATCAATATTTAGATGATAACAACATTACCTAACAAAGTTTACTTATCTGCGTTCAGCTATCTAGAATTCGGTGTAATTTTTACACGTTGATGTTGATGTTTCAAACTAGTAAAGACTCTACCTAATAGTTACATTAAGTTCACTAAAGTAAATGCACCCGAAAATTCCATCCATCCTGTGCTTACCCCACCTTAAATGGGGCCCAAAGTGCCAGTATCAGAACACATTTTAAATTCCCCACATTTAACCTTTTTTAATTATCTCAACCGGAAAGCCGCCTGTTTTAAATATTTCATTGGTCCTTTCCGGTCCGGAAAATTCCCTATTACAGTACGGTATTAAAGATGCAGGCAGTGCACTCTTGGGGCTAATCGGCGGGGTCCGAAGCGCCATGACTTTGAATAGTCTACACTCGCGGACAAAGAATACGGGTTGGTAAAATACCGTCATATTTCCTAAAATAGCGCGTAAGAGGTTGTACAGTTAATCCTGTCATGATCTTTATTTAATTTTACATATAAACTGCTAATAACAGTAAAAAATATAACGTTACCAGGTTTAAATCGGACTCGTAAAAACCCATGAAAAAAAACAACGTTAACGGAGCGAGATATCGCAAAAATCGTGATTTTTGGATATTGATATTTTTATGATAGGATCCAGTAAATTGCTAATACAGTTGGGTATTGTAAAGAATAGCATATTATGTTAGTAAAACAAGTATTAAATATTTTAAAAACCTATTGCAGTTATTTAATTTAGGGTGACCCGAAGTATTTGACCGCGAGTGTATTTATTTATTTATTTATTCAAACTTTATTGCACAATACAAGATATAGTACAAATGGCGGACTTAATGCCATAAGGCATTCTCTACCAGTCAACCATAGTATTTACTGACTCTAATGGAATATAATAATATAGGCTCTTAGAAAATGTATAATGTCCATAATACCGAGTTTACAGTTTTAGAATCGACCTACTAAGAAGATATTATGTCTGAAATAAAAATATTTTTGCATGAAATGGAGCCTTCGTTTTTTTTTATTAGCTACAGGTACTCGGGGCTAAAATGTGTCCATGGTACCTAGTAAAGCAAGCGATGCTAATGCTAAATCTCATATCTTTTTAAATAAAACCTTCCCCTGCATGTTTCATGGAAAACTAACCTGAATCGGAAGATTCAGATTCATTTATTGCTTATTGAAAATTGACAATATGTTTTACAAATTTTCTTTGTATATAAATAAAACGAATTCACAGAAAGCTTGTCAGGTACATATAATAAATTTGTTACAATAATTTCTAACAATAATAATTAACAAGGACAGACAGAAATACCAAGGTAAAACAATATTGATCGTAGTAATGTCAAAAATATAATAAAACGTCAGAACTAGAAAAATTAAAAATATACGTAGGTATCTAGGGTCTCCTCCTAGCATAATGTCGGAATGTCATAATATATCAATTTCTTGTCAAATAAATGAATAAAAATACGTGGCATGACATACGTCAAGTCGGGTAAAATACATACAGAACATTACCGATATGAGGAAAACCTTTATGAGCTTTATCCAAACAAAAACCTAGCCGGTGTAACTGCCCCTGTTCATGCCCGTTAGTTCTTCAATTTACTGGCCATGTATTTCCCATGACAATACAATATATCGCCGTTCTCACTTCGCCGTTATGAAGCGGCAAAGTGGTGCATTAGTAGTGCACTTTACTAGCCACTTTATACAGCGCAGTGAAGTTATAATTTAGTCATCGAAAAAGCTTTCAAAATTACATTATTTGAAAGTAAAGGAACAATATAGCGTGTAAATTTGAACACTCATAGAGAAGATAGTTCACGTTTTTTTTGGCGACCTACGGTTAGTCTCACTTAACGTATTAGACTAAATTACATTCTTTGAACGATTGAGATTATACGATATTTATAAGCCATTCCCGAAGAGTGTTGCAACTCGCTTGCTTGTGCGCGGAAGAACTCTTATATACAAGGGGGCGATGATCACGCTCTGTCATAGCTGAAAAGAAAAGTTGTCAACCACACGCCAAATCAACTAGATATGTAGTGCGGAGTTAAACCTTATTGTTAATGCAAGAAGGTTGCTATCGCACTGGGCTCCCTGACGCATTATATCAGTCGTTGGCGTTGAAACTGCAGTGCGGATATATGCGTCGTTGTCGTCGAAAATATAAATAAATAAGTAAATATTAGGGGACAATCTTACACAAATCGAACTAATCCCATAGTAAGCGCAATAGGGCTTGTGTTATGGGTACTAGACGATGACATACTTAATAGAAATAAAATTTCGATACATAGAAAACATCCAAGAATCAGAAACAAATACTACGTGGCAATCTCGCCAGCAAAACGTTAAGTTGTGCTATTCGAAATCCATCAAAACGTTGAAATGCTCCCCTGCTCATATTTGCTTGCAACGTAAAACTTTAAAATAAATTCAATCGCCTTCATTTATCGGTTTTCTTGAAACATTGCACCAAACTTTCCCAATGGTACTAAGAAATGCTCAATTATCAACTTCGCCGTTCCAGACCTAAAACTGTGCATAAAGTTTTCACTCTGTAGCATTAAGTTGGGTGTAGACTGACAGCGTGATTCGCATGATCGTTCCGAACCCAGCGAACGAAACAACCATAGAATTCCAAGTAACGCCGCAAAATCGGCCAACAGAATGGGTGCCATTGGTTGGGGGCGGGGTGTCAAAACGATGCCAGGCAGCCGTTTAGTTCGAACATGCGCATACCGGGTTTTAGGCACGTGTTTGGGTAGAAATTCGTAAGGAGCTCGCACTCTATGGTCTTTTTGTTCCCCTCGGAATTACTAGATGACAGGTATGTTTACAGATAAGATGCCCAAAGCGAGGTGTTTGAAGTGATAACTTCTTTAGCGGCGCTGTGCACATTTTGGGATGGGGAAAAATTGTTAACTCGCAATAGATTTCGTAAGGTGAGATTCGAGAGAGGTCACGTGACCGTAAGATGCGTAAGGTGAGAGGGGGGGGGGGGGGTTGTTATAATTTGAATCGATTCAATGATTCGATTCATGTTCACTTTACAAACGATTATCGACAGTTGATGATGTCAGTTCATCATCATCATCAAGAATACTTAAGCTTAGGGGGTTTGCTGTATTTCTAAGGACAACAAAGCTTCCCCTCAAATCCCGTCCACGTGTTAAAGTTGATCCAAAGTTGTTTACATTACAAAGACGTTTTGTGTAGCTATCTTTTCGGATCTATAACCGGGGTCGCGCCTGTTTGTCTATGCGCAGCATTATTAACCGGGCTCTCTTGTCAATTGGTTTATTGAAAACTTCTCTCAATATAATATAAGGAACGAGGACTTCACAAGCTGCTACATTGGTAATTACGCAACTTCTGGTTCGATGACGAACCGAAAGTACTTCCGTAAAACATTGTATAAAATTCCGCTTCCAAATGACAGAAGACTAAAGTTACAAGTAATTGCAACTACCTTGCAGTGACTTTAAGGATTGGAGATCAATTACTTAAAATACCGAGGTCAATTTATGTTGGGTCCTCAGTCAGGAGATTCAACAATGATGTACAGTAGGTACGTTGCGATTGAGTCCGCGCATTTACCACAGCGTCCTATTTCCACACTTACAGGTGCATGGCAGAAACCAGAAACTATCTATACTGGTCTATACGTGAGTATAGACCAGTATAGATAGTTAGTAGAGGACGTCCTCTTTAATAATACATAAAAATTGGTAATATCTTTTAAGATAAAAAATGCTAATAATTGGAGTATAATGTTGGCGGTTTCAATATATTGCACCCAAGTAAAATTAAGATCTGACTTTGCGTTTGAGAACATTTTATTAGTGGTACTTAAATAAAACCTAAACTAAACCTATCCTATACAGTATACGTAATAATTAAAATACATCCTACTAATATTATAAATGCGAAAGTTTAGATGTTTGGATGTTTGTTACTCAATCACGCTTAAACGGCTGAACCGATTTGAATGAAATTTTGCACGAAGATAGTTTATAGCCTGGATTAAAATATAGGATAGTTTTTATACCGGGTCCACGCGGACGAAGTCGCGGGCGGAAGCTTGTGAAAATATAAATGGAAGCGAAAATATTTCAATTTTAATTTATACGGTTAGGTAGGAAAATAACAAACGTTACGTCTATTCAGAATGTAAAGTACTAAATATTAAAACTCCAACAAATACCTCCAAGTAAATCACAGAACAAAGAATTGCAGTATATTTTCATTATAACATTCAAAAGTATAAGCGATGCGTGTAGTACACGCATCGCTTATACTTAGCATTTCTAATTATATCAATTATAATTAGAAATGTACCAGGATAATGTAGTATTATCCTGGTACATTTCTAATTATAATTGATATCGATAATGAAAACCAAGGGTTTGCTCCAGGGACCACCTGGTTAAAAAGGTCAGCTCGGACTGACCGAGATTTACCAAAACCCTAATAAGGAACCCCGATTCCCACATAAGCACTCATATTACCACTTCCATAAGGTCGACAATTGTCTAAATTATAATCCAATATTAGGAGCTTTGGGAACACCATTGATGATTACATTGCGATCTTGGATTCGAAGCAATTAATACGAGTAAGAAATAGGTCAGTGCTAATTCCTAATTATAAGTCATTAACGGGTTTCGACTTAATAATGGTTAATTAGTGAAAGGGCCTCTTTGAACATCCCACGATTCCCTCAGTATATACATACTTGCTGCTTATGAAATTCAGCAAATTATAAGCACGCATTAATGAGCAGCCCGTTAATTAAGGTATACTCACCGTACACATTCACGTGCCTGACTATTTATCTGATACTAGCTTTCCTCTATTACAAAAGAAACCAGGCGGAGCTGCGGGATACTCATACTCATTATTCTTATATAATAAAAAAATACAAGTCAACATTATACGTATTAAAGTAAGTAAAATAAAGCCTATGTCCGATCATTCTAATATGTACTGACGTAAGAATGTTTAATTTCGGTCGAGAAGTTCCGGAGATTATTCTACATACATATAAATATTGCCCTATTTTCAAAATCAAATCAAATCAAATCAAAACATTTATTCGTGACAAACACAACACAGATAATAATAAAAAAAGCACATTTCCTTTTTGTCACGAAATGGACCCAGCTCAGCATGTGCCACCAAGAGCAAATTAAATATCTCGTCGCCGAGAGTTTAATAGCGAGCTAGTTCAATTTGTACAGGAATGTCCGCTTATAATTTTATATTTTAATCGCCTATCTACCTATCATGGGAAATTTTGGAATGGAATGATTAAATTATGATGAATTTTAAACTAGACACAACGAAACGTTAATTCGACATCAGAAATGAACTCGTCTATCGATTCAAAATTCTGTCAAACAAACTTAAGTATCCTAAAGTACCATGGCGTGACAGTTACGGACACTCCCGTCTTTGGAAACGCCAACAAAGTGCTCTTAACAATATAAATTTTATTAATTTAATTGAAAGAAGGCCTTATTTAAGAATATCGGGTCGGACTCGACTTGCGCCCGGTTCAAATTCAGCGGCTGTTGATTTGACCAAGTTTAATTCGGGAATACCTAAGTAGTCTTTGTTACATACAAAACCCTCTCCACCCTCCGCCGCTCGCGACGGGTGAAAGCCACTGCTGTGGAATATTAGATACCCTTATGCCATTGACGGAACGTATTCTCTAAAGCCATCAACAAATGAGAAGTATATGCAAGGACTTTGTTAAATCCATACACCTGCGTTAGTTATGAATAGGTACATTGTTGAAGTCATTAATTAAATATGTACAGTCAGGTGTATTAAAATGAATAAATAAGTACATAAGGAGGGACATAAATATCTGTACAGGACTCTACAGATGTACAGATCTGATAGTGTTTAGTTATGTCCTTAGTTCTTATTTATGTACAGTCACGAGCTTTAATTTGGGACCCACCTAAGACTGAATATTGTGGAGCAAACTTAAGCTATTTAGAGCTAATATTTTAACGCAATGTCAATGTCATAATGTTTACCATCGACAACATTACGTTTCTATGGGCAACCGTGCAATTACGTCAACTGGAGCGAGGGCAAACGATCATTTCCGATGTTTTCCCATTAATTGTTACTTGGGTAAGGGGGTTTTTGGTCCTGTCTTCAATCTGTTTTCTTCACTGACACTGACACGACATATGTTCGTAATTAGAAAACCGCAGTGATAGCGTTTTGCAAAGAGGTTATTATTTCAAGAGTCGATTCGATAAGACATTATATGTCATAACTAATGTCTTAACTTGACATTCAACACTATCAAACTAAAGTTTCGACCTTATTGCATTATGAATGGTCTAACAATATTTAATGGAAATGGGTCCCAAATTAAAGCTCGTGGCTGTACGTATATTAACACCCCTTGACTTGTCGTTAAAAATACTAGATTAAAATATTTCATTTTTAAATAAATGAAATGTGATTTAATTATTCAATTATCGCTCCAGTTTGCTTTGAAGACTAAAGTGCACATTATCGTAGGTAATTATTTTTTGGCCGCCCTCTAAAATGGTTAATCTTTTGTCTTCTGACTTACCTATCCACTAAGATGCGCTGACGACGCACTTTCGTAAGATAAAGTTGGCTCGACAGAAAATCGCGCAAATACCACAAAAATGTTTAGAAGGACACTCCCTACATAGAACTGAAAGTCAATTTTTATTTATTGCAAGCCCACGTGTGGCATATCAATCGATAGGCCTTTCAAAATAAATATAAGGTTTCTCCGCAATTTTTTTGATTAAGGGAATAGAGTAGGAGATAACCGCCCCGAAAGTCACTAAAATTGTGTCCCCCGCCCTCTCATTTTTGAACCGTGTATTTTAAAAATATGAAAAAAATCATGGACATAGGGCTTATTAAATTATTTCAGTGAAAATTGTTTTGAACAAGATCGATTCAAATGTTTTCGAGATATTTCTAAAAAACTGCCTTCCTTAAAGAAAAGGACTTAAGTGCCATTATGCCATAAGATTTCTGTAACGATACGACCTTTTTAATAGGCACGGAACCCTTCGTTGTGCGTGGTCCGACACGCACTTGGCCGCTTTTTTATCATCTCGACAAGCACAATCTCATCTCACCAAAAGAGATAATTCTCTCGAATTATGTCACTGTAATTAGATTCAGAAGCTATATTTATACTAACTTAATCACATCACACCGCTGAAATGTAATATTGGCATTTCACTTCAGTGTTTACCTGTGTTACCTTTGGTAAGCAGGTAATTATTCTGTCTGGCTTTGATGTTGATGGGGACGATACTAAAACTATATTTTAACTCGTATTATTTACTGGCATATGGCGCGCAATTTACGAACAATTTGTGTCTAATACTCCGGGTTGACGTTTTTTAAATATTGCTTACAAATAGGGTTGATAGATGTTTTTGTGTTTTAATAATTCTCCAGTTAATGGAGACGAAAAAGTAGTACAGACCTTCCAAAAATGCGAACCGCAATATCTGGGCCTTATGAGATATTTTTTTGGTCTTGTTTTATCGGATTATTTCGCAGTTTTGTGTAGATATGTATTGTAATGAGACTAATGGGGTAAATGTTTGCTCCGCTTTCGCTCAACATGATACTAGTGTGCAAATGTAACACTGACAGTACACCGTCAAGTTAGTTAATCCTCGGCGACATTAGTAATAACAATAAATTCGTTTATTCAAGGACCAACTTGAATCAAGATCATAAAGTTGGATTTGGAACTATGCCTACAATGAGGTTCAACATTGGCTGGAAACAATGTGTTTTATACTATTTTGATCATTAATTGATGGTATTTAAGGTCTTAAATAAAAGTACTGTCAGTGTCACACTTCCGCAACAAAATGACTTCACACACACTTCCCCAGCAAGTGTACCTACAGTGAGTTAAGAGTGTCACACTTCCGCAACAAAATGACTTCACACACACTTCCCCAGCAAGTGTACCTACAGTGAGTTAAGAGTGTCACACTTCCGCAACAAAATGACTTCACACACACTTCCCCAGCAAGTGTACCTACAGTGAGTTAAGAGTGTCACACTTCCGCAACAAAATGACTTCACACACACTTCCCCAGCAAGTGTACCTACAGTGAGTTAAGAGTGTCACACTTCCGCAACAAAATGACTTCACACACACTTCCCCAGCAAGTGTACCTACAGTGAGTTAAGAGTGTCACACTTCCGCAACAAAATGACTTCACACACACTTCCCCAGCAAGTGTACCTACAGTGAGTTAAGAGTGTCACACTTCCGCAACAAAATGACTTCACACACACTTCCCCAGCAAGTGTACCTACAGTGAGTTAAGAGTGTCACACTTCCGCAACAAAATGACTTCACACACACTTCCCCAGCAAGTGTACCTACAGTGAGTTAAGAGTGTCACACTTCCGCAACAAAATGACTTCACACACACTTCCCCAGCAAGTGTACCTACAGTGAGTTAAGAGTGTCACACTTCCGCAACAAAATGACTTCACACACTCTTCCCCAGCAAGTGTACCTACAGTGAGTTAAGTGTGTTAGTGGACGCGCTAGACAGTAATTAATATTTTTAAAGCGCAATAACCATTGTACTAAACCATGATAATTGATGATTTATCATCTATATGATATAGGTACTTTATCTAATGGATATATTTTTATTTTCTAAAGTATATACAAGATGATAACTAACATTAACTCAATTAAATTAAATCTAAAATAGGCCGTCGAGGCATTGTTGTACCGAGGATGCTGGCGGCATTTCCTCGCTGAATTGCAATGCTGATGCGTTGCACGAGAAAGCCGTCAGCTCTTCGGTCACCAGTTATGTCAATCAGACGTTTCGCGATTTCCGCAAATAACTTTTGCGCAGCGGGACCCCACGGACCGAGGGTCTTGTCGTCAAATAGTGCAAAGTTGTACTCTCTTGTCCAAGTTTATGGAGAAGAACAAATTTTTGTATGGGAGCAACTACAATTAAAGAACATATGTAAATACCCAAAAATTCGAGACAAAGATTGACCTCGCTGACGGCAGCGCAAAACGCTTCATACTGATAAACATACAGGTATGACGTCACAAGTGACATTTGTACTAATCGTTGTATGGAAAATCAGGTAAATTGTTGTTTCGGTCGCGAAATACTGCGTTTAAGTACATAGTTGTCATAAAATTTTGTTTCTATAAAAGCGTAAGGATTCTATTGGTAGCTTTAAATTTACTCTTGGACAATAAAAAAAAGCATATTTTTTCTAAACTTTCATGGTTCATATCTTTTTATGATTTTAATTATATTTTATAATTTATACTTTATTACGATAATTTTATGGTTTACTATCCATTTAGCACTACTACGTTGTGAATTTGAACATGAGGCATTATGTCTATCAACAAAATAATAGATACGGAGTGACGTTGTTTCCCTTCAACAAAATTCTGAACAATTTGAATTAATCTCTGCTCTGCTTAGTCTAAATACATTCTTCTCCATTACGTGCAAGCAATTGGCTAGCGTTTGCTCGTGTTTTGCACTAATAGCTTGTGGCCTACCCATGGTCTCGGATTTTTGACCACGTACCTATGCCGTTGACGTGGTTCATTATCGTTGTGCGGGGTATTTTGTATTCAGCAGCTGCTTGATTTCCCGACAATCTGCCACTTTTTACCGCTTCCACGGCCTCATCAAATTTTATTTAACGTTTTTTTTTATTTATTTTTTTATTCAGGACCTTTTCTTTTGCGAACGTAGTTGCGAACCATTTTTCAATGTGAAATAAAACAATTATATCTAAATTAAACATTTAAAAACCCCCAACAACAATGTATTACGAAATGCCTCTTAAACTAAACGTATAACCATATTTTGGGGGGTTTAGTGTCAATATTGACTGAGATCTAAGTGACTAGTTCCAATTTGAGCTACACATCTTCATATATATATAATGTCCACCAAACACAAAAAACATAATGAAGCACCATGCGGAATAACAAGGCTTAAAACTGCAAACTAATCGGCACACACGTTAAACTCCCTCTTTTTTTTCCTCGAGGGTTTAAAAATAACATTTGCATAGCATTATTACAATAAATATGTCATCACTGGCAACACACACTGGTCAAAGACTCTCGTCTTGAGACACCTCGGAATATTTGACGAAAAGACGTGCCGTAGCTTCCCGAACGCTGCCCAGCTAGTGATGACATATGGGCCTCATAAGAAGGCTCAAAGTCACCCAAAGGGCTATGGAGAGGGCTATGTTGGGATTTTTTCTGCGTGATCACATCAGAAATGAGGCTATCCGCAGCAGAACCAAGGTAACCGATATAGCCTTCCGAATCGCTAAACTTAAGTGGCAGTGGGCGGGGCACATAGCACGTAGAACCGATGGCCGTTGGGGCGGAAAGGTTCTCGAGTGGCGACCACGTACCGGAAGGCGCGGCGTGGGTAGGCCCCCCACAAGGTGGACTGATGACCTGGTAAAGGTTGCTGGAGTCCGCTGGATGCGGGTGGCGCAGGACCGGTCACTTTGGCACTCTTTGGGGGAGACCTATGTCCAGCAGTGGACGTCTTTCGGCTGAATATTTAGGTACACGGATTTGTCAAATTCACTTAGATTTTAAAGGATTGAAGTGCTACGTGTGAACTAGAACTCGTATTAAAAAAGTGACAGAATTCAAAATGGCGGCAGTGTCTTGAAGTTGCTTGACAACACTGTCTTGACCTGTCGTAATAAATGTGAACTGATCGTTTATTTACTCTTGACAACAGATGGCATTAGTGTCAAAATATCCATTAGTTTGCGTAACAGAAGGCAGTTACACTTACCCCTTAGCTACACACTTACCCGTATTGACCTCATAACATTCAATTACAGAAATCGTAAGTCAGTACGTTTTTTAATTTTTATTTATGCTCTCGGTAAAGTACAAAATACCGCATACTGATTCCGCCCCGCCAGATGCTCAAATGGCCTTGCTACGATAACACCCGTATGTATGGGAAAATTTTCAGAGATGACGATAGCTAAGCCATTCTGTTCGGAACATCACGCGACTTCAATTTTACGCAATCTTCTTTATTGCTTATATAATCCGTAACTATAATAATAAAACCATTACGACTAAGTGCAGCAAGCTTTCCCAGCGACTTCAATTTGTGGTCGACAATGTGTTTTCCATATATGCACGGCATTTGCCATTCAAGACCGTTGGAGCTGATTCGTTCCGCCGTTGGCCGTCTCCGCTTCCATTACCGCGCAGTAAATCGCCCCATCGGGATTTATGGTCCTTAGCAGTTTAGTCTAGGGTAGATAGTGGACCGTAAGCAGTGAACATAAAACAAATGTACTTGCGTCAGTCTTTAGATTATATATATGAATCAGACTCAAAAATGTATTCGTGATACAATAACAATTATTCAAAAACAAGTTTCTGACAAAAATTTCATTTTTCGTACAAGCTTTTATTGCCGACTGTACTTTTCTGAATACCGTCATGAGACGATTCTAACAAGCCCGAACTCAACGGGGTTACATCGGTTAAGTACTAAATTCCCATGGCCGCCTTCTGTCTCCATCATCAGATCAGCTCGTTGGTACCATAATATTGAATCGTCATCCAAACTATACATATACCCAAAATTTCAGCTCAATCGGTCACCGGGAAGTGGGGCAAATTTAACTTGCAAGATTTCATTACAGACCTCGGGACAGGTGAAACTAAATAAATAGCTTGTAAAAATTGTCAGAACATGCCGTGTCATAAACCTAAAATAGTCAGAACATGCCGTGTCATAAACCTAAAATAGTCAGAACATGCCGTGTCATAAACCTAAAAAAAACAGAAACTGGCTCGACAAGGAAAATGTATGGTAATGTATATAGGTATGTACGTAATTACTGAATCTGCTCATAAAAAATGACGAGAATCGGAGAAATGCGACCTGTAGATGACAGCCGGACAGATACCGGACATACGAAAGAATTTTGACCCAAGCAAAAACGGAGAACTCCATTCACTTCGCTCGCTCGTTCAATTATGTGTGATAAGTATAGTGAATGGAGGTTTCGATTTGCGGAAAAGGTAGTGACGATCACTATCTTGTTGATGCTAAAGGTAAAAATAATTGTTCTGTTTGTATCTACGAGGGTAAATCAAAAAGTTCTTAGAATAAGGGTGAAAAACAAAAGAAAATCGTTTACTTATATTTTATTTTTCTACATAGTCTCCTTGGAATTCTATACACTTTAGATATCGTTTTTCAATTTTTTTTATTCCATCTTAAAAAAAAGTTTTTCCTTGGGTCTCGAAAAACTCCTCCACAACACCCACTACGGCATCATCATCAGGAAATTTTCTTCCGCGGATGTGCTCCTTTAATTTCGGGAAAAGGTGGAAATCACTAGGAGCCAAGTCCGGAGAATATGGCGGGTGGTCCAACAGCTTGAAGCCAGCTTGGCGGATGGCAGCGAGTGCCAATTGTGAGCGATGAGCCGGGGCGTTGTCGTGGTGAAACAGCACGCCCGACGACCACTTTCCCCGGCGTTTTTCTATGATCGCCTGCCGCACTTTCGGGATCAATTCTGTATAATAGGCACCTGTAATGGTTTTTCCTTTCGGAAGGTAGTCAATGAATAGGATTCCTTCCGCATCCCAGAATACAGAGGCCATAATTTTACCCGCCGTCGGAAAAACTCGAAATTTCTTAATAGGTGGAGGAGATGGTCGTTTCCAGGACATGCTTTGCTTTTTCGTCTCGGGATCAAAATGGTGGAGCCAAGTCTCGTCCATGGTTACAAATCGACGATAAAATGCATCCGGGTCACGTTCGATGATTTCGAGATTCCGCTTCGAAACCTCTACACGCTGTTCTTTATTAACCTCACTTAACATTCGCGGAACCCATCTTGCCGAAACTTTTTTAAACCCTAAAACATCCGTCAATATTGATTGCACGCTACCAAAAGAAATGTGTAGGATCTCTACTAACTGTTGAATGCTACTTCTTCTATCCTCCAATACCAATTTTTCGATTTTCGCCACGTTTTCATCAGTAACATAGGTGGAAGGCCGGCCGGAGCGAGGGTCATCTTCACAGTTGGCCCTACCTCTCTTGAATTCGGCAACCCAGTAAGCGACCGTGGAATATGGTACAGCATTAGTACCTATAGTCTGCTGGATATCCAAATGAATTTCCTTAGTGGACATTTTTTTCAGACACAGATACTTAATCACGGCACGTAACTCATTTTTCTCCATAATGCAAAATTTTGAGCGATTATCTTCACAAAATAATTAATTAGGTCGCAATGGTACAAGCAATCAAATACAATTTGCCGCCATAATTATGTCATAATGAGAGCCAAAAAAAAAAAAAACCTACATTTAAAAAGGTTTTACCACTATGCAGTTCTAAGAACTTTTTGATTCACCCTCGTACATACCTACTTTCAATGAATACGAAAACCCAAAAAAACCTTCATTAGATAAGGTAAACACACACACACATTACACAAGTATACTGCTGTTTTATGTTCTGAAGCTCTAGTATAAGTTTTACCGAAAGAAAATGTTACGACCGCGTTTGCGTTTAGCTGTCAAATCCCATACAAAATTGAGGGTAAAACGCAAACGCGATCGTAAAGTTTTGTTTCGGTAAAACTTATACTAGAGCCTCTGTACGGTACAACGCATTCGTCCCTCTCACAATTATCTACTTGCTAGTGAAGGATTTAATTAGTTCGCCTACTTCAATACCCGTTTCTATACCGCTTTCCCGTCTGCGTCCAAATCACATTCCTTTGCATGCTTGCTTCGTAGCCAATGCCGCTGCATCAAGGAACAGCCCTGAGTGCAGACGGATAAAGTCGGCCTTGCAGCTGTTCTCGGCAGGCATTCACAATACTGACCGACTTTCCATAGGTGAACCAGTGTAACTCTGAACTCCAATTGCGAGTAGTTGCTGCGAATCTGGGCTTTAAGAAAAACAAGGGGTGAGTGGTGAAGCGAGTGGTGACTGGTTGTGAATAGTTGTAGGACACCTAAATTAGGTCACAGCTAGCGGAGCCGAACTAAGCTGAATAATTAATAGCTCCCTACCGACTCTTAAAGCCCGATCTCAGAATCGCACCGGAGAATATATATTATTTGATCTGTCGACAATAGTGTTACTCTGCGGTTTATTGTTCGCCTAGGGTTTTAAAGATTATAAATAAATTCTTAGGCTGCGACTGTGTTGCAGTCTGTCTTTTCGAACGAGCGAGCGAAGCGCACGCAGTTCTATTCTTCAGCTTGAGTTGAAAATCGTTTGTCTGTCCGGCCGGCTTCCCAGTGTTCGGTGTCTGTTCCGCTGTTCTCCTCTAGTATACTTTTTCCACTAAAGCTAAGGTTAAAGCTGTTTTCATAGAAATCGGCAGAGCTTACTTACTTATTGCCACTCATAACTTATATAAACCAGATTTTCAATTGTTTACATAGACGGTTTACGCCAAGAGTTTTGCGGGACGCTAGTTTTTAATTGGTAAATTTTATACAGTTCTAAAAAAATACGCAGGAGACCGAAAATGTCGGTGTAAACGTTAGCGCTTACGTGGAAGAGTAGCTGTTCTTAGCCCTGGATGACTTTCTGAAAAAAAGAAGAGCATTTTTAATCTTGTTAAGGATATGTACCTAGGTGCCTAACTCTAAAGCTTGAAAGTCCGTCCTTTTTTAATGTAACAGTATTTTCTAATGTAGTTGCATAAAACCGTATAATTGAATCCATGAGGAATCAATGGAATTCCAAAAACAATATACCTACCAATTCGGGCTATTCTAAGTCTTAGATGTCCTCTTTGTATTTCTATTACATATATCGCCATCTAGTACCTACACATAACACAAGAGGCATAGGGGCTCGTTCAATTAATAAATGATTATCCCCACGATACCAATTCGAATATAACCACAATCATTAATACAATAATTCTCAACACACCTTTACTAATTAAATAATCAAAAAAAAAGAAAACAAAAAAATCCTTTCCATCAAAATCTTTTGTGCCCGTCTGAGACAGACAGGTGTTATTCAAAATTTAAATGATCATAGGTACAAGTTTGTGCTGGCAAGAGGTTCTAAAGATATACCACCTTTACCATAGCTACCTACGATAATAAAAAAAAAATTACCACACCTTTACTGTTATTAATTAAAACGCAGTTTTCATAACACGCCCGAAGAAACGTTCCTGCCGGAAAACTTAGATAATTGCGTCAATTTAAAACTTTCACCGGACTTGTCCCTATAAACAGCTTAAGGCTATTATGTGCCGATCTATTTAAGTTTTCCCATCTCGACGTTTGCCGGCGCTTCAGCGCCCTCATTAGGTTAGTTTAGATTGTGAATTTGCATAAATGTTGTCCTCGAACACGCGTAGTTCGATTTTGAGGAAATTAGAACAAGCTTCATTGTATAGCGATGTGGCTTGCCACATCATAACGCTGGGCCAGCGCCAATTCTCTGCCACGACACATGGCTTCTTTAGAATGTACTTCTTGCATGCTTTCTTTAGATATGTATATTATTATTATTTTCTTTTACCTTCATTGTTTAAATTTTGTAATCAATGCCATGTATGTTGTGGCAATTAATAAAGTTTTAATCAATCAATCGATATCCTGTAGCCGTCCAAACGGCCTTTAAAATGCCTTGTCAGTTGTTGAACATATTCAATTTAAATGTGACTCAATTTTCACTGTTGTGCGTGCTTGGCGAATAGCAAGCTAGAAGGTAAGTTTATGCTGTAAACAGATGGTCACAAGTCTACTTTTGACCATCTGTTTACAGCATGGTGTCTAGACACGTGCTCAAAGGCGTGCTATGTATACGCAGCCCAAAATCTGCCGTAGGTAACTGTAAGAATGTCGAAATCGTTTGGTAAATCTGCCAGTAGGTAGCTCCAGCAAATTACGACCAAAAGCAACGTACCTACACATTAGCCGCCTTATTTGCGAAAACACCAAACTTCTGTTAACTAAAATTTGTTTTGTCCCTTTATTATATACAGGTGTTTACCTGCAAAATCCATGGATAAACAAACGGATTTAACTGTTAGTCAAAAGACATTGAATTTTATTAATAATATATGTAACTGCTAGGTATATGAACATCATTCTTATTAAGGTATTTTAGAAAAAATGGGTTTGATCATTTATTAATAAGGTTTTCATTATTAATGTACGCTAAAGTAAGAGGGAATCCCTCCGGTACTTTGACCTCAGAATGCATTAACTATTACTCTTACGAGTCTTGCACGTGCAGGTAACCGATACCGCTTCCTTGTGGTTAGGCTTCGTGGGTTTGACTCCCAGCGGAGAAACGTTAATGTAACTTGCACGTGTGCGTGTGTGACGTGTATGCGAGGAACGTAAAGCTAGAGTTGTGGTGAATCGATATGGGTAGCGGATAGAACAGGTACCCACTTATTGCTTGAGTAGCTGTTATATTAGGTATATACATGGTGACCCAGTAGGACCCAAGTAATCTAAAACGTGTATTTGTAGGGCCCTAGGGAGTTAAAATCGTATAAGAAAGCGGAGTTGGCCTCACATACATTTTTTTTATTAACAATACCTATGTTACAATTTTTTGCTTGACCAGTTGTGTATTAAAATACAAAAAAGTGAGCCGAACTCGGCTTACTTCGGCTTTAAATGTATTTTTTTAGTCCTCCGGTGCACGGGAATACACTGTTAAAATGATTTGAAATCACCCCGGGACACGAGGTACCTATACGGTGGTTAAGAACATATTACGATTATAACATACGTCATAATGACGTAATGAATCGGTTTTACTAGAATGTTATATATAATTTGCAAATAAAAACTGACGTGAGAAGACAAAATAGTCTGTGATGTGTGTTTAGGGCACACACCCAAATCCTCCGCCTGTTAGGGCTTTATGGAGGTTTCCAGACTAACTCAGGGGTACTACGGGGGATCTAAGGGCGAATGTAATATGAACACAGACTAAGTTATAACAAATAAGGGTCTTACGCCCGTTTATTTAACGATAATCAAATGCTAGAATCTACGGTACGGATGAACGCGGTCGCGGACCTATCCTTACAAACTACGGGATATTAGTGGGAGCGTTAATTCGGGAAGCCTAAGGCTGACGAGGGCTTGCCAAAACCGCCGCCTTGAAGGCTGTAGGAACCTGGAACCCCGGGCTGATGAGGACTTGCCAAAACCACCGCCTTGAGGACTAGAGTATTCGGGAACGTCTAAGGCTGACGAGGACTGGCCAAAACCGCCGCCTTGAAGACGCAGGGGGAAGGGAGGGGGCAGTGCAATCCGAAGCGGACTCCGGAGAACACTGCTCGTTGATTTTTTTATTTTATTTTTTGAACCTGACTGTTGCTATAATAGGACGAACCCAATATAGCGGTCGAATTGCGTGGTTGGAAGGTAGCCTGGGGAAAATCCAGGGGGAGCCTCCGGCACGACCACGCGGGAAAATTTGTACACTGGAATACTCTACGAGTTTGCGCTACAGTGCGATTGGTTGAACGGTATCAACCGAATCTGGGGTGTGAGTGGTGTCGAACTACTGGGAGTTTTATCGCTGGTTCGCTAAAACCTAGCCTAGCTGAGAAGAGTCCAGCAAGAAACTCACCTAGGCCCGACTTGGGTCGGACTGACTCTACCCGGTATGCGGCGGTACCGGGACGAATAGGGACTGTATGTGTCTGTGTTGTCGCGATCTCGCGGTGGACGTCCCCGCCGGCGGGAACGCCGAAGTGTACGCGATGTGTTGGACGCCGAAAGCGCAGCGTTCCATCTTTCGATGGACGCTGTGATTTCGTCGTCCGGGTCCGTGAGTGTGTGCCTAGGACCGTGCGGCCCCTAATCAGTGAGCGCCGAGTAACGACTGAGGGGGGAGGGATGGGAACGTAATCAGCAGCCTTCCTAACTAACGGATTCCTATGGTGGGGAGCGTTGTCAAAATAACGTCTGGCAGCCTGCTTAAAGAAACCATACATGGTGCTAATCCCCATGTCGTGGTGCAGGCTGAGGTTCGATTGGTACCACGGGGCACCAGTCGCCCTACGGAGAAAACGATTCTGAATGACCTGAAGCGGCTTGAGCGATGACATAGGCACGTGAGCAAATGCTACACTTGCATATGTCATGATTGGACGAACACAAGTCTTGTAGTGTCAGCTTATTTCTAAGTGACATTTTACTTCATCGGCCCAAGCCTTCCTAGTACGAACACTGCTCGTTGAAGGTGCGCTCCGGCCTTTTAAAGCTGCCCGGTGTGACGTCGTCGCTCTGCCCGCGCGCCGCGCCGCTCGCCTCGCGCGCGCTGCCGTTGCGCGGCGTAGACGCGTCGTCACAAGTCATCTCACTTCTGAAAAAAAAAGATTCGCAATGCCTCTGAAGTCAGACATCCTAATTGAAATTGGACGGAGGGACAGATAGATGAATATGTGGATATATTTAGTTGAGTAACGACCTATAGGGTAGTTCTACCGTTTCGTGCAAATCGGCGGAGTTTGGAAGATTTTTTTTATTCTATTTTTTTCCTATGATATTTGGTAAGAAATATGAAAAAGAAACACTAATATAAATTATTCTGAATTATACGCAAAATTGACCGAGATATGGGCAATTTAAATTTCTCAAATGGAATGGTAATGAATTACCGAATATGGTAATGATATTAGATATTATGGGAATGAAAATGCGATGTTGGTAATGAAGGATTAAGTAAAAAACCGATATTAGATTATTTTATTAATTTCGAAAATGCAAAGAAACCAACAAGGAACGCTATCGAGATCAATTAATCAGCCTTAGCATTTATTGTAAAAAAGAGTGAATTCTCTAATTCACACAAAATATTAAAATATTATACTTAGTATATTATATTTATAGATGACAATAATTGTTATTATATTGGCTGGTATAAATCGACATTACCTTACGTTTATGTTTGCTACGATACATGTTTCTTTAGTCAATCATACATTTGAATTTGCCAACAAAAATAAAAGTCTCTCTGTTTTATAAAATGTATAAAAATCCTTGAATATTTTGATGTTTATTGCGTATCACATATTAACAAAGTATTCATTAGTTTTAAATTTTTGCTCAAAACAAAATCGTAAAAAATATTTTTACAAGGGGTACAGTTTATGGTCGGTGTCTTCTGAGCTTGATGAGATGGACTTGCTATTGGATTCTCTTGAAGAGCTAAAAAAAAAAGAATGCCGACGGGTAATTAAATATGAATGTAGGCATAACTTAGCTAAACCGGCTAATTTACCATATCATAGCAAAAAGAACATACAAACAAATTAATGAAAAAAAAATCAATAGGCACACTTGCCAGCCAAGAGACATAAAAATACGGCAAATAGACGAATTAGTAAACGAACGGCTATTTAATATTAATTCAATTTTGAATATACCTACTAAAATGTATATGTAAATCATCTTAATCGCATCAGTACTCAAAAAGAGTAACGGTTGAGCACAGGGTTTCACAATTTAATACTAAAATTAATTACCATCGTTGTATATTCATTACCATTCTTCTTATAGTGAATGGTAAATTATGGTAATGAAGAGAACGGTAATGAATTATCTTTACCCTTTTTAGATTTACTCTTCATAAACAAATGCAATCGCAGGTATATTCATTCGAACTTAATTATCTACATTTAAGTATTCACAGTACAATAAAACCCAAAAGAATTAATATCAAAATATAATAAATGGTAAAAAAAACGTACCAAATCCAAATTTCCGCCATAAATTATTTTTTTACAAGAATTTGGCACGCACCCGTCTTGTGTGATGTTCACTGGTCGACTAAAGCGGGGATCGCGGGCAGGGGGAACTATGTGTAGAATAACTTTTCAAGCTTCTGCAGTTTGATTTTGTGGTTGCCAATTTAAGTTATGGTAATGAAGTTTTTTTTTGTACAAAAAATAATTTGATACAGTGGAAGTAAATAACAATTATATATTACTTAAGACCTTCATAGTTTTACTCCTTAATAAGTACTTTAACCATTTACGAGGATAAATGTAAAGTAGTGCTTGTAATAATTTAGTTATTCGACATCAATTTTTTTTTTTGTTTTGAACGATGATGGTAATGAATTTTTGGGACGTTAATATTTTTTGTGTACATTTATATTGCAAAAATAAAAAGAATGTTAGGTGCAAAGTATACCTAAGTACCTAACAGAACATATCAAAATATTTGAAGTTTGTTTAGCATTAAATACATGCTTTTTTTTCTATGAACATGTGATTTGCACGAAATGGTAGAACTACCCTATAAAAACTTGTTCACTTTAAGTATATTTATACATATAGGCCCTCGTTTAGAAAGTAAAATATACAAATATGATACTGAGACGGCTATTTCTTACATTGAGTTATTTTATTGTGTAAGTAATTGGCACCATTTGAGAGTTCTACATTGTAGTCACGACAACCATTTGTATGGAAATTTAATATAAAAGCTTATTTGGCATTTAAATATTACGAAGCTTTACCCAAGGAATTGCTGAAGATTGTATATTGTTTATGTTTAAGCAAACTTAATAACGCTTCATAGTATAGTTCGAATTCCGTTTGTAGAACGGATCTTATCTTAAGACCCATCGGTACAACAATACAACAATACGAGGGGCGTTCAATAAGTTCTCGGTATCGGCATTAAAAACAGAAGTTAGTCGTATCGTATCATTTTTAATGATTTTATACACTCTTTCTTATTTTACTTGCATATACAGCGTGGAACGGAACGATGGACTTTCCCACGGGAGGGGGATTATTAAGCATTAGTACTTAAAATTTTCCACATAAACAACGTCAATATTTCCAACAGTTTTCAAGTTAGAGCTCATCAAACTTTTGTGCAGAAAGCTGCATATTACAACCCTAACGGCCTGGCCACGACTTCGCGCGACTAGCGGCAGCGACCGCGGTGAGCAGCGAGCATTGAAGGGCCGTTAGGGTTGTAATATGCAGCTTTTTGCACAAAAGTTTGATGAGCTCTAACTTGAAAACTGTTGGAAATATTGACATAGTTTATGTGGAAAATTTTAAGTACTAATGCTTAATAATCCCCCTCTTGAAGGGAAAGTCCATCGTTCCGTCCCACGAAGTATAATATGTTTAAATTAATTTAATTTTACATCATTAAAAAATAAAAACTTTTGTTCGACGAAATGGGGCTCATTTTTTAAATCAACGCAGTTGCACAGATTTCATTGAGGAATTTACTAACAAAGAATAAGAAGTAAAAGAATATGAGTTGGTCTAAGTGACAGGGTAGATAGTTAAATGTATAGATTTTACATCCCTAAATAGCACCCTGGTAATCTGCAATATCCTCCAAACAGAAACGTCATAATAAAGTAATTGGTATTTAAATATTTTTCAAATGCAATACGAGTATCTTTTTTGACTCTACCTTGGTATTTACATCCATATATTTTTCATTTATCCTGGTCTTATTTCTAGAAATTAAAAAAATATATTGATGGCCATTAAAACCCACCTTTAACTTTGTAATTTCCAGCCTTCTAAATAGATATATATCTCACTTTAAAATCAATATTCTGGATTACCACACCAGAATTTTTCCAAAAACGCCCCTAAAATAAAAAAATTAAAATCCTTTAATTTTACTCACGTCAATATTTGCTACCCCATCGTCGTCTTTGTTTAACAATAAAGAAAACAAATGAATCATATAGTTTTTAATTATTTAGTGTATTTGTGAATAGTGATACAGTATGAAAAATAATCAGAAATTATTATCATGAGACGTAATCATGCCGATACCGAGATAAATAAATAGGTATACTTAAATGATTATATCTGGGGGCACGGTAGTGCCCCCGCCAAGTCGCGCAAAACAGCGGCACGACCGTACCATTTTGTCGATATCCATTACACAGAAAAAACACCTTACCTTACCTTACACCTCTTAATTATTTCCAACTTTGTAATTTTATCCATAGTAGTTGTCAGTATATGACATGAAATGAAATTATTTATTTCGTACACCGGGTATCCATATAAACACAAAAATTATCTTAGTAACAAAAAAATAATTACCTAGGTTCTAGGTTAGTTAAATACCAAATTCTCATTAGAATGCACATGCACAGTCATCCAATGAATAAGAATAGTGGTCGCGGAACGGATGGACTGTCCTCCTAGCCGCGACCACCTTCAGGAAAGTGTTGGTGCTGCCCCGCACGCGGGCCCCGGTGACGCCACTGAAGGTTTTGTTATACTGGACACGCAGAGCACTGAGGGTAGGGTTGCCATACGTCAGGATTTGTCCGGACATGTCAGGATTTTTGACCCTTTGTCCGGATTGCGGCCGGACTTGGCAAGTATCATGATTTTAAGGAATGAGGTCATAAAAAATATGTTTACTTTACATGATATATTTTTACAAAGTTTACATAATTTTAATGAATGAAAGGATACATAAAACTAGTAAGTAATCAAGGTGTGAGCGCGGGGTGGGGGCTACAGGGTCGGGCGGAGGGAAAGGGAAAGGTAGATCCACAATACATACAGTACACCGCAGACCGCAGCGCGCCGCCGGGGCGTCGGTCAAGCTACGCCAAATCTCTGTTGCAAGAAATGTCAGGATTTTTAGGGTGATGTCAGGATTTTTATCAGGACATATAATTCTTCCATATGGCATGATTTAATTCCCTGAGGGTCTATTTCGTGTAGTTGCTCCACAGGTTGCACGTGTATAGATTTTGGCAGTAGGTTTTGAACAGTAATCCTCACCTCGTAAGAGCAGCGTGCAAACCGGCGTGACAGCGTGACGATGAGGTGGTGATGATGATGAGTTAAATCACTGGAGTATTCTAGGACGACCCTTTTGTCGGAAGAATGGTGTGTAAGTGGCACCCATACCTTAGTTTTGATTATTTTATTACCTTATATATAGATAGGGTGTGAGCGAGATAGCATGCGAGCGGACGCCATTTTCAGATCCATTCTTTATCTGCGCGCGTTATATATGTGTTTATGTGCGTAAACGAGATGTAAATATAACTAAACTTCCAAGACCATGACAATCCTACCACAAAATTACCCTCATTTTAGTAAAGGGTTGGAACAATGCCAGCTTGTAGGTATTTGCTGAGAGGACATAAATCAAGCCAATTTAATTAAATTGACTTGGGCAGGATTAAAGGTAGGGTTATGCGACAAGGAGACCCAATCTACGGGAAATACAGTCCAGTTTACATGATGTGCTCACAAAATAACGATCTTATGTGAAACTAGCTCCTGCCCGCGACTCCGTCCGCGTGGAACTCGTTTATATCCTAGCTCGATACAAACTTTCATCCCCCATTTCACCCCCTCAGGGGATGATTTACGGGATGAAAACTATCCTATGTCCTTCCCCGGGATTCAAATTATCTCCATACCAAATTTCATCTCAATCGGTTCAGCAGTTTAAGCGTGAAGAGGTAACAGACAGTTCGCATTTATAATAATAGTATGGATTCAGAACGACAGAGTCATTAAACAAAAGCGATATTCTAGGGCACCGTATGACTTCGTCTTCTCTTTGTACTAGGCACAAAGAGAGACAAAGCCGTTGTCTTTCATTGTTAAGTGCAATCGCAAATTGTTCACTTTGCTTTAACTACTAATAATAAGTTGTTAGTACCGATATACCTTTCGTTTTAATTTGATCCTTGCTACAATAATCACTATTCGAGTAAAGTATTTATTAAACATGGCCTTTCATTTCGAAGCATTGTTGGCCTAAACAATGGGCTTTGTTGGGCCGATGGGTAGGTCTTAACCGTTCTAGAAAAGTGATTCTTACTTTAATAGTACATTACGTACCTAGGGCGGTGAATTCGTGAATGCCCCAGATCGCAGGTGTTTGTGGCCCGAACCGAAGGTGTCATAACTATGCGATCTGGGGCTTTTCGAATTACCGCCCGTGGTGCGTACACAATTTTACGTCTTCTAATGGGTGTGAAGTGAGATTTGCCGCTGCGCCCGTGGGCGGTAAATCTCACTTACCGCCTCGTGACGTAAATAATATTTTATTAGCTAAATCAGTATCTCAACTAGCATCACTTGAGGCCTTTCTACACCTACAATCATTTTGAAACCAGTTCTATGAGGCGCACATGCGGCACGCGGGATGATGCACCGCCGACTGACTACCTGTATTTTTACTTTACAAGCGTCGTCACGTCGGGGGACCGTCGCGTCGGGGGACCGTCGGGCGACTGAAGCGGTCTCCCGACGCGACGACGCTTGGAAAATAAAAATATTTGAACTTACATAACATATGTGACGATAACAATTATAATAGGTTTAAAATATTATTTTTTAGTTTTCAGTTTATTTTTTCCTTTGCTGTTTGTAGCCATGTGTACCTACTGCGGTGTCAACTGTCAATGGAATCACGGCTCGGTTTCCTTAGTATACCTAAAAGTATATATCCTTAATATAATTACATCATTTAAGTTTACGATTGTAAAACAACTGTTTACGTAAGTAAAAATTCACGATTTCTGCAGACGCTAACTTTGAATAATAAATTGCGAGGTTTATTGCTTGAAAATATTCCAGTTGCCAAAATAGCAATCGGCAATAAAATAAATGATAATGAAATATGACTTTTCCATTACATTATAGAGAGTCATTGATAAAAGGATATAACTGTGTAGGTACCTACGGGCAGAGAATTGTGATTTTTCAGAGGCCGGATCTAGGAAACAAGGATAATCAATTTTCAAATTCAATTTATCTTCAATTTGGTATATAGAAGATATACCATGATTGCTAAAATTTTCTATATAGTCGAAATTGGACCCTTATCTGGGGGCACGGCAGTGTCCCCGCCAAGACGAGCCAAGCGAAGCGCAACGCAAGGGCGTACCTACCTTTTCTCGAAGCGGTTCGTCGTTTTTTTGAACCCTCGTAACTTGGGTTTGGATTATACCAGATAAACGAAATTCTCGGGATCTTTTTTACCTCAGTCATTCGAATTCAATACTCTTGTTCTTCTTCGTCGTTTCATTCTTGACAGAGTGACTGTGGTCATCATTTCAGCTGTTGGTATCAAGCTCCACAACACGTCTCCATTCCTCTCTGACAGTCGCCTTCCTTATGCTTGCGTGTGGTGATGCATCTACTGCAGCTTTAATCTGGTCTGTCCAAGTGTCCATCTCACCGGTGACCTGCCTCGCGGTCTGGTGCCCTCGACCTTCCCCTGGATCACAAGTCGATCGATAGCTACGAATACAATACGGTATTATTAAATGTCATAATCAAGATATTGATTACTGACGATTTCTCAATATAATTTGAGACGTTGGTGCCTTTGGGAAGCCTAAGTCTTCTGGCAGATGTCGCTACACGCCTCCCTAAGGCGTTGTAAGAAGGAACTGATTGAAAAATTTAGTGGCCGAGACAGATTGTTCCGATAGCTCAGTTGGTTAGTAGGGACGGGCCATGATTGCCTGTGGTCGCCGGTTCGAAGCCGGCTCGGTGCATTACATTTTTTTTCCTTTAATTTAAATTTCGTTAGCAGCGTTACTGCTTAATACAAAATTAATCAAGATATTGGTAATAAATGACGATACTTTACCCCGTATTAAGGTATATTGAGTGTTTGCATCTCTTTTTATCGTGCGCGGGAGACATAAACGTGTCTCTCACACGGGGCGTGGGTTTACGAGAATCTAGGTACGGACTTTAATTTATATTTTGAAGTTTCTAGCTTGCGGGGAAGGTTCCAATATTTTGTTTATATATGGAACTGTTTAATTAAGTTAGTTTACCTGTGACGTATTTATCTTGTATCCTACTTCTTGGCCAAATGATTACACTATCCTTTTTCACAGACTGATTACATTTTAAACCTCTTCTATGTTATGAGAAACCTTGCACCTTGCAGTCTCGAGTCACAACGAGTGCGCGAAACACATTTGACTCCTGTTTGTAGTTCTAGAAAGTTATTTTAGTGTTCTATTATAGTTAGAATTTATTTCTAATTTATTTGTAACTACAAGGTAATTTGATAATCGAAGTTCTTCTTATCTTAGCCATCAATTCAAAATCAATTAGATCAACGGCTTGAAGTTAATATTGAAAGTGCTAGAATTGTTCAAGACAAAGTAAGTACCTCCCAAGGTACCAAATTCATAAGAACGTACAAGTCTTCGAAATCTTATGCATATACGTCTCATTTATGCTAAAGAACTGTCATTACTTTGTTTGGTTTAAAATAGTCCTAACTCACTGTGTTCGCTCACTTGATATGTGCCCTTGTTTTGCTAAGAGAGCGGAGGAACTGCCGGCATTAAACAGTGCTTAGATAAGCGCTCTAAGTTCCGCACTTACAGATTTCAGCAGTTACAAAGGAAGCGAAAGCCGAATAAATGCTTCTACCCGCGTGGAACTCGTTTATATCGTGGCTCTATACAATCTTTCACCCCCGTAGGGGATGATTTCCGGGATAAAAAACGTTTTGAAATTGTGCGCTCGATAGGACAGCATCGAGTTTAATGATGGCAAAAATATATATTTTGTTTTGGTATCATTGTATAATACCTATATTATTATATATATTTTGGTATTTTAATATACCGCATATTAATATACATTATTGCTTAGTCTGTGATGGGCTTTATAACCGAAAACAGTCTCCGTCAAAGATATTGGTGGCCGAATCTACGATTAGCAATGAGTTCAATCGTAACAAGGAATTATATGAATGACTATAAGTACACGTAATTATGACTAGACTATATAATTATGACGCCTAGTGGCGAATTTCAGAGAGAGAGAGAGAATTTCATTAAAGTTTTTAGTTAACGTTATTTTAAGCGGTGGTCTTGGGTTTGAATCCCGGTACGAGAGCCAGAGTTTTACAAGGAAAACATCACGAGGGAACCGGTCTAATCCCAGTACGGTAAGGTCAGATGGCAGGCGTTTTCGTAAAAGTGTCTATGCCATAATTATCTTGGGATTAGATGTCAAAGCGGACCTCGGGCCATTAGGGCACAACCAGGAATAACGCTAGAAGGATGATGTTATTTTTAATAAATGCTTGTTTTTATGCTTACACGAAACGCAGCACCCAGGAGCCCAAAAGCAACGATCAACTAACTATTGTATGACAACCTTACTTTTTCGCTTCATGAGATGAGTCATCAGGTGTCACCAGCTGACCCTCATCGTGCCACGTCACAAATTGTTTCAGCAGCTGCTGTTTAGCGTCAAACACGCTGAAAGCAACGATCAACTAACTATTGTATGACAACCTTACTTTTTCGCTTCATGAGATGAGTCATCAGGTGTCACCAGCTGACCCTCATCGTGCCACGTCACAAATTGTTTCAGCAGCTGCTGTTTAGCGTCAAACACGCTGAAAGCAACGATCAACTAACTATTGTATGACAACCTTACTTTTTCGCTTCATGAGATGAGTCATCAGGTGTCACCAGCTGACCCTCATCGTGCCACGTCACAAATTGTTTCAGCAGCTGCTGTTTAGCGTCAAACACGCTGAAAGACTTAAAGAAAGTTGCTCAGTTTATACGAGTATGATAGACCTTAGTAGAAATGTATAATGCGCCTTTGCAGCGCCTTTCAAAATACGGGTTATTAATTATCACGCATAGTACTACTATGGGCCTAATAAGAAGGCTCACAGTCACCCAAAGGGCAATGGAGAGGGCTATGTTGGGAGTTTCTCTGCGCGATCGCATCAGAACTGAGGCTATCCGCAGCAGAACCAAGGTAACCGACCAAGGTAACAAAGCCCTCCGAAGCGCTAAACTTAAGTGGCAGTGGGCGAGGCACATTGCATGTAGAACCGATGGCCGTTGGGGCGGAAAGGTTCTCGAGTGGCGACCACGTACCGGAAGGCGCAGCGTGGGTAGGCCCCCCACAAGGTGGACTGGTGACCTGGTAAAGGTCGCGGGAGTCCGCTGGATGCGGGTGGCGCGGGACCGGTCATTGGGGGAGACCTTTGTCCAGCAGTGAACGTCTTGTGGATGATATGATCATTTTAACAGACTAACTGCGCATTATTTTTTTGACTCAGTATCACGCAACAAATTATGTAAGTAAAGCGGTTTTGTCAACAATTCATCAAGTTCCTGTACCTATATCTGCTATACGGCGAATCCTCAAACATATCAAGTTTCGGCAACGCTTATTTACTCCTTTGGAGTTGCATGCGTCTATAGGCTGCGGTGTCCGCTTACCACCAGGCGGGCCGTACGCTTGTTTGCCACCGTCGTTGTATTAAAAAAAACTCTGGACTAGATGCTAACCTGCAAATAGCTACTTCGCAGTCAATAACGCTCAGGTCGCTGCCCGAGGAACTTGAACACCCTCTCTTAAAGATGCAACTTCGTTAATAAATAATAATCGCTCGAGAAAGCCCGTTTTATACCTGAAGGCTTGATTAATATGGATGACTTTGTGAAACTCTTATAAAGCTGAGTTTATTGAAGAAAACATTTACGGTACTAGCTTATTACAGAATATTAATAATTTGTTGAGCTTTTTTATTTTACACTGGCTACGCTCGCGTATTGCAAAGGATGCAGACAAACCCGCATGATAATATAGTATTTGCCCATCCAAAAAGTCGATTCGAACGAAAAAACTATAGAATGCGAGCTCCTTACCAATGTCTACTTAAACACGTGCCTAAAACGGCTGCCTGGCATCGTTTTGCCACCCACCCTCATCCCCGCATAATGGCAATGGCACCCATTCTGGGGGGCCATTTTGCGGCGCTACTTAGACTTCTCCGTGTTTTTTTCGTTCACTGTTCTATATACAGGTGAAAGATATTATGAAACAACTGGTTCCATTAGTAATAGATGAAAATCCGTCGCTATCTTCATTTTTGACACTTCCTCGGTTAGGTTAGGTTAGGTTAGGTTAGTAATAGATCTTCAAACTGAGATCTATTTCTTCTACTACCTTTTGCCCGCAACTTTGTTCGTGTGAACTCCCCTATCATTTCCACCCACGATTTCATCCCTGTGAGGGATGCATTTCAGGATAAAAAGTACATACCCATATCACTATTCGTGTACCAAAGTTCATCTTAATCCGATCAGCCGTTTATGCGTAATTGGAAACAAACGTTAATATGTAAAATACTGCTCCATGGGGCACTATCGAGAACACACTCGTTCTGAAGATGAACTCTCGAAGAGTTCAAAATACGTCCCCGTAGTGACATTTAAAACGTGAGTTTAACCGTGGATTTATTAGTAGTAGACATGTCTCACGAAAGTTCAAATTCAAATCAAATCAAATCAAAACATTTATTCGTGACAAACACAACACAGATAATAATAAAAAAGCACATTTCTTTTTGTCACGAAATGGACCCAGCTCAGCATGTTGCTAGCTTTGCAGCCAGCGCTGGTCTTCCGCAGGATCCATTCGGTGAGAGCACGGAGAGTAACAAACAAAAAATTTAAAGGAAATACCTATATATACTTAACTAAAATACAAACATAAAAAATACACAAAAAAGCAATGAACGGTATTTTTTTTCTATTATAATTTATAGTAAATGTTTATTGGCCTGTCAATAGTTTCATCCCAACAAACCATTACGTGCGTATGGGCCTTAATGGTAAAAATGAACGCAGCCCATACACGAACAGTACCACTAGCGCCAGTGAAGAGAAGACAAACTAAACTAAACGTCAAACAAAACAGCATGGACATGAAATTGGGCTTACAAATACAATACTTAATTATAAACTAAACTACGTTGACAAATTACATATTAAATTACGTTGTCCAGCAACCGTATGGCAATGAATGAATTGCAGATGGGGCATAACCAACAGGTGAGGGAGTGTTAAATGCAGCTAGTTTCAAGACAGAGATTCTCCTGTTTATGCTGTTGTTCTTGCATGAATTTTTTGAGATTAATTCTAAATCTATTAACGTCCGATGTTGATGTCCAATTCGATGATAATATTTATTTATTTATTCATCGACGCTCCAATGGTCACTATTAAAACAATAGCCCTGTATTTGTAAGGAGAACCTAAGATAAATAGGGAATTGTCAATTCTTTAGGGAGAAGGGAATCCAATGTTATTACGTTTTAGGTCCCAACGTTTCCAGATTGGATCTGGTTTATCCTTTTTTCCGTCCCGGTGGCTTTGGCTTATAATATTGCATTGGGAATTATTACACCGCAGCTTGGGTGCGGCCTTTTTAAAATAAGTAACAATAAACCATTCTTTGCGGTACTGAAAGGGTCGTGCGTATGGTTTTTTAATGAGTCGAATATCAAGGGTGCACACTCTTGGAGTGTTAGTCTTATGGAGTTTTACGCAGGCGTTTATTAAATTTTCATTAGAAAATAGTATTTTGTCGAATGTGGCGGTGTCAGAAAACCTTCACTCTTGTTTTTTTCTGCAGATAAAATTGAAATGGAGTGGATAATCTAAACAACCATAATACAATATTTTCAAACTTAAAAGGAATAACTTTCAGGTTTGTGTAAAATTCACCTTAGGTAGGTACCTACTTGTTTCCGAAACAATTAATTGCTTTTGCCCCAAACAAGCGAATCCTATTAAGGTTAATAAATGTTTTGCGAAATTGTGTATGATTTGATGAATAGGTTCTAAAACAACATATTTTTCACAAAATATACTTAATTTGCTTGCTGTCTATAACTCGTTCCAATTAACATGTTATTCTATGATACACCTATGAAAGAAGAAATATTGTACAAATTTTACTTACTTTTCAAACATAACTACATTTCTTTAATTTTCCAAATTGTTTTTTTTTTTCGAAATCGTATGAGGATTTATGCACGATGAAAATGCTAATTTTATTATTTGATTAGTGTTTAGAAGATTTTTTAGGATGCAACTGAGATTGTTCATGGCTATAGGTACATATTAAAATATGTCAGACGTCAACATTCTAAGGTCGAAAATAAAATCACTTGATGCTTAATACAAAAATGTATTATGCCAAAGCACTGGCATATATGACATCGCACAAGAAAAAAAACTACGGGCCAGAGGTTATTATTTTCGGAAAAACCTTAATAGCGCGATGCATAGCAGCAGACGATACTGCGCCATCTGCCGTGTAAGTCGACTACCCTTCATACAATGAAAACGTTATAGATAACTCTTTCAAAGGATAAGCAAGATGATCCCTCATGTAAAGAAATCCCGTAACTATGAAAGCCATTACGGTGATTAATGATCGAATATGGTGTGCAGTGATAGTGACTTTCCAGAAAGTCATTATTATAACTGTTACTAGCATTATGCCCGCGACTTTTTCCGTGTATATTCCCAAGTCTCATCAACTTTTATCTCCCATTCCATCTGCTTTGGGGATGATTTCCGGGATATAAGTAAAATTTGTCTTTAGTCAAATGGTATCAATATCCATTAAGTTGTTTTTGTGTAATTGAGTAACACGGATTCGAACATTTAAAAATCGTAGCTATGTTATAGATGTTATTATTAATATGAACGGGATATTTTATTTCTTTAGGCATGGACGTTAACATCAGAAAGACTGAATGTCAACACATCCTTTAAAATAAGAAGTTTGGTGTAGATAGTGTCACTATGACTAACTCTGCATAGTACCTACATTACTACTACAATAGTGTGACATCATTGTTATCATCATTGAAAAAAAAACCAATCAAATTAATGACTGAGATATTTGAAACAAAAGGTTCAAAACTACGGACCGAACCTAATCATAAGAAGGAGTTAATTACTCATTACGACGCTGCGTTAAAATATTACAACACACGAGAAATACTAATAGCAATTTATTGTAGTTTGCGCAACCTAATTTAAAGGGATTTAACGCGAATTCTCGTATTTAATCAACAAAGTTTCATATCTATATGCTATATTTTGGCTAATTAGGTGTTTTACTTGTAATATCACATTACACACATGTTTCCTTTCGTTGGAAAGGTGTTATTCTAAGAAAAGTAATCTACCAAACATATTTCCTTTCACGCCCGTTAAAAATCTTATCAAACTCACTTGGATTTCCCTCTTTTGAAATGATCGACGTGAAAGAATTTCCTCTTAATTATTTTGACAAATTGAAAAGAGCCAGAGCCGATTTGTAAAACGATTTGTCAGCAAATTCATTCATTCACCCCAGAAGTACCTAATTTAAATTTATTTCCATCGTTTTTTACGTTCTTAAAGTTTCTTGGTAATAAACCATGGGTGCCATTATGTTATACAATTATACAATCTAAAATCTTATTGAACGAGGGAGCGGAGCAAACGAAGAAGTTCTCGGTTCCAGCTTGGGGCCAACATTCTTTCGTATGTCCGGCTGTCCAGCTGTTCTCCTTTACAGGTCACATTCGTGAAAGTTTGTGAGCAGGTTATAATTAAATAGATTTTTTTTGTCGGTTTACATTTAAAAATTATAAAATATATATATTGAAAGACTGCCTTGCGAGTTATACAGCTCACAGAGAGCCACTAGGTTTATATAGGCGCCGTTTACTCGGGTCAATCGGGACTCGGGAGTGACCCAATCGAGGGTTACTTTGGCACATTTGACACAGAGCACGGTCACATAAAAAAGTAACAACGTTAGCAGTTACCTGAAACTAATAACATGGTGATTTGACCCTGTTAAAATAAAAAAGCGGTGGACATATGTATTAATAGATATACATACGCTGTCGTAACCTGTGCAACGCTGATAAACTTGTTGGTGTTAAGCATCTGACTGGCGAAGTCTGGCAAACTCACCCATGCCATGGGACAATGGGACCAATCGTGTATATACAAGCAAAGGCTAGTTTTTACCTGAGTTCAATAAAAAATAAACAATGTGACAATGAACTTTATTTTCAATATACTGACCCCCATGAGATCATTAAAACATTCAGATCCTTGAAATTAAAAAAACTCTGAGGACCTGTGGGGCATCTCTGTGAAAGTCATGCAATCCATTATTAATATTGTGGCACCGCATTTAGCGGTTGTGTTTAACTCCTGTGTCAGTGTGTTCCCCGACGTAATGAAATACAGCAAAGTTATTCCGTTATTTCAATCTGGAAGCAAGGAGGAGCTTGGAAATTTCCGACCAATTTCTATATTACCAGTTCTCAGTAAGGTGTTTGAAAAAATTATACTGAACCAATTGCTTCGTCATTTTAATAAACATGAACTACTTCACACTCAGCAATTTGGTTTTACAAGAGGCCGTTCGACTACAGATGCCGCCTCTGTGGTCATCAAGCACATCTATGATGCTTGGGAAAACTCACAAGATACTATAGGCGTTTTCTGCGATCTCTCCAAGGTATTTGATTGTGTGGAGCATGATACGCTGTTACACAAGCTGAATCATTGCGGATTGTCAGCTGAAGCCCTAAGCCTTATTATGTCTTAGATAGGCCAAAGAACTCAAAAAGTGGTCGTTAACGGGATTGAGTCAAGTGGCACGACTGTGAAGCTCGGTGTACCTCAAGGTTCAATTCTGGGACCTTTTCTCTTTCTTGTGTATATAAACGACCTGCCGTATTTTATAAACAATAAATGTGACCTAGTCTTATTTGCCGATGACACCTCACTAATTTTCAAAGTTGATAGGAAAATACGTGACTTTGACCATATAAATGCAATTTTGAAGGAAGTGCTTGAATGGTTTACGGCAAATAATTTACTTCTAAATGCAAAGAAAACGAAATGTGTGAAGTTCACGTTGCCAAATGTAAGGCAGGTTGAGACAGCTATAATGTTAAATGGAGAGAAGCTGGACCTTGCCGAAAACTCGCTTTTTCTGGGGCTCACCTTAGACTGTAACTTACAATGGGCAACCCACATTTCTGCCTTGGCAAATAGGCTCAGCTCTGCCGCGTACGCTGTAAGAAGAATCAGGCAATTCACAGACGTAGAGACGGCTCGCCTAGTTTACTTCAGTTATTTCCACAGTATCATGTCATATGGCTTATTGATCTGGGGGAAAGCAGCTGATATGGAAACTATCTTTGTCCTTCAAAAGAGAGCGATCCGATCCATTTATAATCTTGGCTCTCGAGACTCGCTGAGGGAACGCTTTAAGGACATAGCATAGGTATCCTCACAGTAGCTTCTCAGTACATACTGGACGTGATTATGTATACACACAGAAATATAAAGTCCTTCAAGAAGCAGTCTGATGTCCATAGTAGAAATACTCGAAACAAACATAAATTAGCTGTCCCAAAATTTCGTTTGCAGAAAGTCAATAAATCATTTTTAGGTAACTGTATAAGGTTCTACAACAAAGTACCCAAAGATGCATGGGATCTTCCTTATTATTCATTTAAAAAATATATAAAAAATGCTCTTTTGAAGAGAGGATACTACAAAATCGAAGAATATATGGAAGACAAAGAAACCTGGAAAATCCTTCGGTCTCAAAAGCCGTCGTAACTTTTTAGTCGTGTCCTGGAGAGACTCGCGTGCTGCTTGGGACGCCGTTATTACTGCCTGTCTCAACTCATGTCTATTTTGTTGTAATATTGTAATTTCTATTTAGATTATGATTTATTTGACCAGGGACTCTTTTTACATCTCAGTTATTTTATTTTACTTGACGCTGGAGACTTTACATCTCCATTATTTTTATTATATTTCATTTTGAGGCTGGAGACTTTACATCTCATTATTATAGAATAAGATTATTGTGATAATGGACCCGGAGACTCTATACATCTCCCGGAAAATGTGTGCCCAGGGATTGTCTATGTTTTCATTGTTGCTATATATTAAATGTAATTTCATGCTAATTAATTGTATTTGTAAGCTCGGACATGTGAAAGATCCCTTGAGGCCTACGTACAGAATAAATATATGAATTTTGAATTTTGAATTATCGGCGCATGTCACAGTTGCACCGTCACTGGCCGGCTTCAGACCACGACTTTAGCTAATTTAGTACGGAATAGTTTGTACTTTATTTATGTAGTACGTACAACTATGTACAACTTGTTGTACCTATGCTTTAATTTAATGTTATTAATAAGCTTTATGTAATTTATGACGCGGAAGTTCGCTGGATGCGGGTGGCGCAGGACCGGTCATTGTGGCACTCTTTGGGGGAGGCCTATGTCCAGCAGTGGACGTCTTTCGGCTAATATGATAAGGATGATGATGAATTTATGACTATTTTATGATTATGATTGTTAACATTTAATATGAATTATTATGAATAGATATGAAGACTCTTCAGGGCGAAAATAACCCGCGGCACTTTTTTGTGGACGGGTGGAGCTCGTGCAGGGTCCGGCCGGATTGCTATGCTACCAACTTACCCGACCCGTTGCTTTTCCACAAGCTTGTTCTCCATCGTTATAGTATAATGAGGGAATTAATCCATACTAATATTTTAATGCGAAAGTGTGAACTGATTGAGATGTTGTATGAAGATAGTTTGAATCCCGGGGAGGGACATAGGACAGTTTTTATCCCGGAAATCATACCCGAAGGAGAAATGGGGGTGAAGTTTGTATGGGGGTACGAGTTCCACGTGGAGTCATATTACTTACTTGAAACTAGATAAATAAAAACTACTCATATAGTGTTAATACACTTTAATAATATATAAACTTTATAAAGCGAGTCGAGTGACCGATAATATGCAGTCCCTGACTAACTAACTTTACTCAACTAACTATTTTGGCTCAGTGATCCAAAAAGGATCTTGGCCTCCGAAACGAGAGCACGCTTGCATTTAGGGTCATAGCTCACTAGACCCACCCGGCACACGCACCGCACCGCCTCGCCATACTACGTTACGTTAGCGACTCCATACTACGTTACGTTAGCGACTAGCGCGTTAGTATGGCGAGGCGGCGCGGTGCGTGTGCCGGGCGGGTCTAGTGAGCTGTGACCCTTATCCCGAACCTGCGCCAATTCCTGCCAGGTTTCGGCTTGAAGATAACGCAGACCCGTCGGTCGGCCCAAATACGCTCTCCCGACTGCCCGATCCCCTCGCATTCACAGTAGATGACCGCACCAGCGAAGTCTGTGTGATTTTGTTTAGTTTTCACTCGTGTAACTAGCTGTAAATTATTCATTCTGAAAGCTGTAATATATGTTTTAACGTATTTCACTTTATTGCAGGTACGGTTCTACAGATATTGGCAGATTTTCACTCAGTATTGGTAAGATATTGAACGACTGAGCGAAGCGAACGAAGCTTGGGCCAAAATTCTTTCGTATGTCCCGATGGTCCAGCTGGCCGGATGTTCTCTACAGGTCACATTTCTCAACCGACTCTCGTGAAATTTTGTGAGCAGGTTCAATAATTTTATAGATTTTTTTAATCAATTCAGTTATCGGAACTTTTTTTTAAATAAAGACATCCTAGCGATTTTTTTAGCTCACAGAGCTACTGCTGCTGCCCATTCCCTCCCGCCCATTTTTAGGTATTTATTTTTCATGGAATAACTATATATTGTAGTCATTCATGCACCATTCATTATTACTTCATCAACCTATACATATCATATGTATATCACACTGCGGTGTAAATAAGTAGTTTTTTGTAATTTTTCCTACAACGCCTCCCTAAGGCGTTGTAGGAAGAAACTGGTTTAAAGATTTAGTGGCCCAGACAGATTGATCCGATAGCTCAGTTGGTTAGTAGCGACGGGCCATGAATGCCTGTGGTCGCCGGTCCGAATCCGGCGCGGAGCATATTTTAAAAAAATCCTTTAATTTTAAATTTAATATTTAAATTCATAGAAATTGGGTATCTAAGACTGAAACAAATATGCTGCGTATATACCGGAATTTTAACCCAGGACCGACAGCTTCGAAAGCAGGGTACGTACCCACTAGGTTAAACCGGTTGTAAAATGGTCGTCTGTAATGTTTTATAGCATAAATAACAAACCAAAAACAATTCTTAAACTGAATATCAATACAGCTCGCTGTCTGACAGAAAACGAAACACATGAAGCTTTCCTTTCCAGGAATATCATATTTCAGCAAATAAATGCTGCGGAATTTAGTATTCTTACATCCGTATTTTTATGAATAACTCCGGTTTACATACCTTTACCAAGAATTGATAGGTTATTTAAGGATCTATTATGTTTACTGATAAAATAAGTGATATCCTTATTCTCATATTGGTTTTAGTTTTATTGGGACCAGTGGATGAAACTATTTTTATTTTAAATATGACCAAGTATTGTCATTAACGAGTAGCGGAAATAAAATAAAATATGGTTTTTACAGTCAAGGAATTTGATTCGCGTACCGTTTCACTGATTGAAGATGGACATATCTTAAGGTTTATATTCGCTTCAGCAAGCGAAAGTATTGACAACGACAGTTGATGACGGGAAAGTTCGGAGGCTAGTCCGAAATTGTTGACGCTATTGTAAGCAAACGTTACCTACGGTAAAGCGTGTACTACGCAGATACGGTAAGATTGAATGTGCGTATAACTGGGGAGGGGAGTTAAACCGTCCCTTAGCGGTTAATATTTTCAAATCACCCATAACAACAGCCAATATCATTCGTCATGGTCAACCTGGTTCATCTGGTAGTAACAGCTAATTGGACAAAGTCGGCTATATTCGATTGTGGTAAATAAAGAAATGCTACTGCTGTCTTTGTTATACGCCATGTAAAATTTTCGAAACATGTCGAACGCTGAAAGCTCGCAAAAGCTCGTTAAATAAACATGTCATGCGGCACAAACGTCATGTTTGCGTTGCAAAGAAAGATAACCCTTAGTATTATCGATTGTCAACAGCAATTTAGACTTGAAATGATGGTACGCGAATCAAATTCCTTGAATGTACCTAACACAATGAATATATTATGTACTTAAACTTAATACTAAGAACCTAAGAACCCTGCCTATCTACGGCAAGGGTACCTTATTGATGACGTTAGCTGAAAATAATCATTTTATTATATTGTATTGATAAATGTGAATCCTATGCTCTAAGCCATAACTTAAAATACAATGTGCGGAAGAGCGAATACATGGTTTTTAAGGCTGGTAATAAGTGCCCTTCACACGTACCACCCATTCGTTTAAACGGCGAAGAGCTAAATAGGGTTCACATTTTCAAATATCTTGGTCACATTGTAACTGACGACCTACGGGACGACGCCGATATAGAGAGGGAGCGAAGGGCGTTGGCCGTTAGAGCCAACATGATAGCTCGCAGGTTCGGTCGATGTGCAGCGCAAGTCAAAATAACCCTGTTTCGTGCGTACTGTACATCGCTGTACACCGGCAGTTTGTGGTCGAAGTACACGCAACGTGCCATGAATGCCTTGCGTGTACAATATAATGACGCGTTCAGGGTGCTGTTGCGACTGCCGCGGTACTGCAGCGCGTCGGGCATGTTTGCGGACGCGCATGTAGACGGGTTTCATGCGACGCTGCGCAAGCGCTGCGCCGCGACGCTCTGTAGGGTTCGCGGCAGCCGCCACAGTCTCCTGACAGTCGTAGCCGATAGATGGGACAGCAATTTAGTTAAGCACTGGTCCTCTCATCATTTAAGTTGTAGGCATAGAACTAATATATTTATTTAAGTACCAAATTGTTACTAACAAGATATGGATTTTTTAATGGTCCGAAATAAATGCATTTTATTTTTATTTATTTATTTTATTTTATTCTGTAGTTATTTTTTTTAATTTGTGTAATCGCCAATCAAAGACGGCTCGGAACAAAACTTATTTTCAGTTTAGGCGCCCTATACAGAACAACGCAACGGCCAATGCCTTGCATTACATGCCAATAGGTTT
The DNA here is from genome assembly GCA_947049275.1 of Epinotia bilunana. NCBI lineage: Eukaryota > Metazoa > Arthropoda > Insecta > Lepidoptera > Tortricidae > Epinotia > Epinotia bilunana. The sequence continues at coordinate 8,180,960 of OX346267.1, read as the reverse complement.
TAATTCACTGAGGTGAGGCGTAACTGTGCGCTTGCAAAATCTTGCGAGGTGATTTAGATTGCCCTGAGCTGGTGGGTCAGGCGGTGCGTCTGCTAGTCCCCTCACTGTCGAGGATACGTTTTCGTCCGCGTACCGGCTACTGCTAGTTGCTCCAGAGGCGCGCACCGTAGCGCGCAAAAACTCTCCTTTCATCAGAGCTCTACACGGCCTTAATGCGCCTCCTGCATCAGCACCGGATGTGGACTTCTTTGGAAGTAGTTGGGGAATTGTGTATCGTGAATGCTTAAGGTACTGTGAGATGATGGATAGATGTAATTATTCTGTCATATATTAAAATGCAGTGAATATCATTTGTAATTCACAGTGACTTAGTTTTTAACTGTAATGCTGTGTTATTATTTTAAACTAGCTTCTGCCCGCGACTTCGTCTGCGTGGACCCGGAATAAAAACTATACTTTATTTTAATCCAGGCTATAAACTATATTTGTGTAAAATTTCATCCAAATCGGTTGAGCCGTTTAAGCGTGATTGAGTAACAAACATCCAAACATCTAAACATCCAAACATCCAAACTTTCGCATTTATAATATTAGTAGGATAAATAAATATGGATTTTAATGAACATTTGCATGTAGATAAAGTGCATTATTACCGCCCCAAATCACATTGTATACTTTATTTATTATAAGTAACATCATGAAAACTTACATTTATTTTGAAATTGTTTCAAAACTATACCCTGTCTTTTATTACAGGATTTTATTTAACTTGCATTGTAGGTAACTATGTTTGTTCGGGTGGAATCTTGCAACTCAATTTAAAAGCGGATATCTTCAACCCATTGAGCTGAAAAATAGTTTGGATGACATTTCAATATGATGGTACTATCGAGCTGATCTGATGATGGAGACAGAACGTAACCCCGTTGAGTTTGGGCTCGTTAGAACCAACTAAACGAGTACTTGACGGCGGTATACGTACAGAAAAGTACAGTTGGCAATAAAAGCCAGTACCTACCAAAAATCAATTTTTTGTCAAACTTTTTAACCGACTTCAAAAAAGGAGGCGGTTTCTCAATTCGACCGTATATTTTTTTTTTATGTATGTCCGCGGATAACTTCGTCGTTTATGAACCGATTTTGATTATTCTTTTTTTGTTGGAAAGGGAGTATCCCAAGGGTGGTCCCATGGTAAGGAAACCAGGATCTGATGGTGGAATCCTGAAGAAATTGAGGGAAACTCTCGAAAAAATTGTCTTTCCGACTAGTGTGTTCCTTAATATTATTCAATAAAAAGAATTTTAAAGCCCTATTATTTTCCCTAATAATCAACGCACTTGCTCTCGGAAATCAGTTCATGTGGTAAATTGGAAAATAAATATGGAAATGTTCTCGTGGCTTGGCGGAGTACTAAATTGAAGTCGGTTAAAACTTTGTTTTGAAAGTAAATTATTAATAATAACTATTGATTTATATATAACCCGTTTCATTTAGATTCCATCAACCATCAATAGGCCCTATACTCCTCAGCGGGTGCTGTCTCTGTGTGCGTCCCATGACACGGGCAGGGACAGCATCCGCTCGGTGTACTCCTTGCATTTTATTAAATTGTCAAAAGGGCCTCTACGTGTTGGCTCAGTTGGTACTTTGTAGTTACCTAGCTCCACGCACGCCTCCCAAAGGTCCGGGACGTCATTGTCCGGTGAGCGGGAAAGACTATTGATATTAGGATTTTATTTACAATGGCCAATATTGCATTTTCTAGCTTTGTATGTATGAATTATAAAGCTGAGAATCAATGTAAAAGTATATTTAAGGCTAGCTATAATTCTGCTGTTTTTGTCAAACTTTTTAATTATAGCTATTGATATTAGGATTTTATTGACAATGGCTAATATTGTATTTTCTTGCTTTGTATGTATGAATTTATAAAGCTGAGAATATGTGTAAAAGCATATTTAAGGCTATCTTTAATTTTGCTCAGGAAAGAGTAATAAGATCGTCTGTTGTATTTTAATTTGTTTGTTTAAATTAAAGTACCTGTGTTATTGTTCCTTCCGGTGTTATATATTAGATCGTTATTTTTATATGGTTGATTCAAAATTCGAACACACCAGTTTGTACATCGTTCAATTCTAAAAAGTTACAAACCCACTGCGGTGCGTGAACACAGTTATCACACGACCAATAAAATTCCGGCCTAATGTATTCACGAAAAGATTTTAGGGATTGATATTCGAAATGGGACGATTATAAATTTAATCCCGGAATCCGGATGACTAGAGAAAAAATCTCTTGCATTACAGGGGCACGGAAATATCCAAACGGTCTGTTCCAAATAAAATATTCAGCCGGCGTAATTTAAAAGCTTCCAGGTCACTTACTCCCGGCTTACCTTGTCATCCGTCAACTTGATTGCTCAAATATGCACTCTAAGGTTAAAACGTTAAACCACATATTCGTCTGCATACGGTGAGAGCGGTATTTGAAAAATGCTAAATGTAAAAGTCCGCCCCTGTGCTTTGATTAAATATATCGAAATGCGACATGATATAACTTCGAATAGGTAATCCGATTCACTTAAACCCATCTAATTGTCTGTGGGATATGCAAATGTGATTGGAATCAACAAAATGGAAAACAGATTAAAAAAACTATATTTGAACTAACCAGCTTTGACTGATACGACATGAAATATGGGAACGACCTTTGATGTTTTGTACAGTAAAAAAACAAGCATTACCTAGATTCTAAAATGAAGGCAGTTTTTAAAACAAAGCCATATAGCGTTTGGAACGTTAGTTTTTATTAACAGTATTGTAAGTATTACTTTTCTATTTTTTTTTTGGTCTAATACAGCCCGACTAACGAGTGTACATGTTTGACCATTTAGATTTATTTAACCTCCTGGAAATATTTCTTCTTCTTCTTTACTTGCCATGTCCTAACAGACGTCGGCGACCACCATTGCTATTTCTGTTTGGTTCTTAGCCATTCTTGGTGACTGCATTCTTTATGAAAATATTTAAATACGTCAGCAATTAAAATAGCTCCTTAGAAAAGACAATATTTGCTTTAATACTTTCTATTGCGGCGACATAGTCTGTGTTGGTCGTATTACAACAATCGCAGTAACTGAGCACAATTGCAACAAAATGGCATAGTATTTGCGTTATTACGTTTATTACTTTTAGCACATAAAGTAAACTTTAACCTTAGGGATTCTTTGTTCGAGTCCGGAGATGACCCGTCGACGGAGTTATCGCGTAATAATGGCCATCACTACTGCCGTCTTTTGGACTACTATTATTTCTCGATCTAATTTGAGATCGTTAAACAACCGTTTGTTTGTAATACTAAAGGTCTTCGAGCACTCATCAATCTCATCATCGCTTTTCGACGAATATGTTTCTTTTGCAAAAACTTGGCCGTCGGAAAGGGATGTATCCTATAGATAGATTCTCATAAATTTTAACTTATCTTTTCACTAGAACTTTATTTTGGGTTGACATAGTAAAAATAAGGTTTTTATCGGTGTCAACACTTTTTTCTATGAGGCATTCCAACATTGGAAATGGAAAGCAAAAAAAACAAAAAGGTATGTGATAAGTACATAAGTCGTATCATACCAAAAACTGGTGATTGCTTTTATTTATTTAATAATTTTTCAACAGGTTGTCATCAATATAGGTTACCATTTTCAGACATTGTAGATTTATTTAAGTACTTATGCGGTTTTTTTTAATACTTTCAATTTCCATAATTTTATTTGCCATAGCGTTAATGTTTGCCATAAAAGTGATTTTCTCTGAGAGCCGACCTCAGATAATGGGAACACGCTAAGGAGAAGAAGATTGCAATCTGAGAAATATGTTCACAGCGAACATATTTCTCAGTATAAAAGGAAAGTCCTGTACTTAGATGAGATACTTACGAATGAACTCATGACACGTACTATCACATATTGATTTCTTGGAAACGCTCATGCTATTATCTGCAATTGGCAGGTTACTTTCGTTTCTCGAACGCAAAATTCACAAGTGACTTGAACTTTCATGTCTCTGAAAAATGTTCGCATGCTGTCAAATAAGTAAACATTGAATTATTTATCCTTGTATCATTTAAGAGTCCGCAGTAAGCTCGGCCGAATTCTACCTTCCCATACACACGTAGTTACGCTCTCATTTTAAAACTACGTGTTGGATTGAAACGAAACTTTGCATATACAATGACATGAGGTATATCTATGTCTGTAATTAGTTTATATGGTTCCAGTTTATAAAACAAACGAAATACAGCAAAAACAAGTTCTGTATGAAAAAAGTAAATTAGCTGTATTTTTTTAGTATGGTATGGTATCGTACATAAACTAATTACAGACATAGATATACCTCATGTCACTGTACATGCAAAGTTTCGTCATAATCCGACTCGTAGTTTTAAAATGAGAGCGTAACTACGTTTGTATGAAGAATCGAGCTTACTGCGGACTCTTAAGCTAAATGTCCCAGTGCTCGATTTAACAATAAAAGAAAGAAAAAGAATGATAAGGTAAACGTGCCATATTCTAGTACATCGTCGAGCACTTGGACGCTTATCTAATCTTTATTTTTCTTTCTTTTATTGTCAAATTCCGTAAATCATATATGTCAGAACCACCATCGTATAAAAATGGTGAATGGTATTAAAATAAACATGCACAGCAACACCTAACGATGCATCTTGATTAAATTAATAACATAAATTATTTTTATTGGAGTAAGCTATCACGTGCTACCGTGCACAACGATGTACCTATGATTTAATGCTCGATTTAAATTATTAAATTTAGTAGATTGTGTCTCAAGGGAACAAAATTGTATACTTAGGGCGAGGGCGGTATATTGAATTCTCAGTGAAGCGAAAGTAGAATCTTGACGGATTCAAGTGTTTAGTCACTGCCAAGATGGACATAATTTTGCTACCGAGTGACAACGGTTATGACGCTTTTCTGAATCAGGAGCAGGGTAGAAAAGTACAACTTAGATCCTTCAGTTGCAGGCAACAATGACTCGCTCCTGAATAGCAGGTGTAAAAAAAAATCTATGTGATACTTACTTAATTACTGTTCCAATACCGTTTTCAATTATGTTTTTACTTAAGGACCACCCATATAAAGGTCAGTTTGTTATAAAGGGTTTAATACAGCAGTAATGCGACCTTATGAGTTCTGACACGGTAAACACGTTTAAATGGGAATTGATACTAACAATTTTACGACCTTAAATTTAATAGCGCGCTACATGTGTTCGGCTGGTTTTATGACTAGATCGGCTTACGGCTTGTAAGCATTTTAATAATTCAATGCGTATATCCTTAGTCGACGTCATTATTTAAGAGCTAGGTCGTAGTAGGTGTCAGTGTTGTAACCGCCACTGATTTTTGACCTATACCTCTTCGTACGACTCGACTGCACTGCCTCTCTTATTTGGCTGGTGTAAGTATGTCTGGGCCTTCCTCTGCCTCGCTTTACTTCGATCTAGCCTCCAAGATATTTAAAAAGAAGCTGTCTTGCGTATTCAGTCATTATGACTTCTATTTTGTATTGATTGACTAGTTAGTATGGTTGAGATTATTGAACTATGATGAGATTGAGGATGTTCGGTTTGGGCAGCGTTACTGGGATATGAATATAATACGCCAAGACTCTGTAGTATAATGCACACTTTATTTATGGTAACACCCTATTTTATACATGTTGGATTATCGCTGATACAAGCAATATGCGTTTATGTAGCAGTAAACTATTGTGTTACTGCTAAACACTAAATGTGGCCAATTGCCATACTACATTATGTAATGTGGCCAACTTTTTATGAAACTGACATTGGAATTGGAATCGAAGTACTACTACTGTTGAGTTGCTTTTTAAATGGACTACTTTGATGCAATTAGGGCTTGCAATTCGGATATCCGAATATTGGTTTTATTCGAATATTCGCCCGATTTGATATCCGAATTAAGAATCAATGCGAATCCGGATAAAACTAATATTTCGAATACTTGAATAGGCAGTAATAATGCAACTCGGCCAAATCTACAAATAAGTTTAACAATTACATTTTCATCTACTAAGCAAGAGGTCCTGGGTTCGAATCCCGGTAAGGGCATTTATTTGTGTGATGAGCACGAATATTTGTTTCTGTGTATTTAAGTATTTATTTATCTTTATAAGTATGTTTATCTTTGAAGCTTTCTTAGCTTTGCTTAGTTTGGGACTAGGTCGATTTGTGTCAGATTGTCTGCAAATATTTATTTTATTTATATTTATTTCATGTCCCAGCTTTTTCCCGGTAGTGCCCTACACGTACCCGTGTTGACCTCATGACTCCCAAGAACAAAATTTCGGTACCTTTTATAGTTACAAATTTTCCTTCACTGCCCCGTTTGAACTGTTAACAGTTCGTCACTCGGTACTCTCTACATTCTAGTGTACTTTACCTTTGTAAACATGGTTACTAAACATCTATTTGGAACACAACTACGTACTAAAATTATTAGTCCTATACACACACGTAACTAGTTAAACCACAATTAAGACACTAAATTTTGGCACAAAGACCGAGAACTTAATTAAGCAAATATAGTGCACATTAATTCTTTACGCAAACGTTGTGCCTGGGCTTGCTAATTGAGTTTCTCTCAGATATTCATTGCAGTATAGTTAGGTTGTTGGTGAGCGGTCGATATGTGCTTGGGCGGCTGTTGGACTGGTGTTGGACTGTAGCCAGCAGTCTATAACTGGAGGCAAATGTGACACGACATATAACATGCACTCCAAGTCACCTATTAAAGGGCAATGGAGGAGGCTATGCTGGGAGTCTCTCAGCGAGATCGCACCAGAAATGAGCCTATCCGTAGCAGAACCAAGGTAACCGATATATCTGAATCGCTAAATTTCAATGCGCGGGGCGGATTCGATGGCCCTTGGGGCGGAAAGATTTTACCGTATCGGCAGGCGCAACGTGGGTAGACCCGGACAAGTTGGACTGATGATGGGTAAAGGTTGCGGGAGTCCGCTGGCTGCGGGTGGCGCAGGACCGGACATTGTGGCATTCTTTGGGGTAGGCCTATGTCCAGTAGATGGTGTATGATGATTGATGATGATGATGATGGTATGTCATACCAATTTTACACACTCGCTTCCTCCGCTAGCTATTCTAGCTAGGACGCTCGGCTCTCCATACAAACGTAGTTTGGTTCTCATATTAAAATGACATAATGTGAAACTTTGTATACACGGTGGGGTCCGCCATATCTAGGTCGGAAGCTAGTAATGAAAATAGAAAAAATTGAGCGAGTAAAACTTTATACATACAGTATATCTTTTATAACAGCAGAACCTACTTTCCGACCTAAATACGGCGGATCTCATTGCGTATTAAGTTTCATGGTATTGCGGTATGCCGTTTTAATAGCATAGAGTGTCGGCTTGAGTCGACCTTGCTGAGGACTCTTAAGTCCGAGCGAGAAGTGCGAGCGACAGGTCCGAACCTAGTGATTTATGACCGCATTGGGACATTAGTTTGATCATAACATAACGAATGTCTGCAACACATAGTGGTGTACAATTTGTAGAGTCAGATTGACCCTCTGGAGAAGCTAAAAGGCTAGAATGTTTCTTTGTAAAACACTAGCTTTTATCCACGACGTTTCGGCATAGAGTGTTGTAGCCATGTTGCACTATGGTACTTGACCCAAATGATATTATAGGAATAGTGACAAAACCGTTACCGTAGGCCAGGCGGATTCAACCTTACGTCAATAGCATAAAGACATTGAAACCGCGGACTGGACGCTCATACGAGCATGATCGAGTTCAATCTGTGAACGCACGCTCGTCGTCCCGCTGCCCGCTGTACCTAAGTACAGCGAATTCCCAATCCTCCTAGCGATTTCCAGATTGTACCCCAATGGCGTAGGCACTAGTTTTACGAAAGTGACTGCCATCTGACCTTCCAACGCAAAGGGAATCTTTTCCCTTATTGTGATTAGACCGGTAGGACCTCACGATGTTTTCCTTCACCGAAAAGCTAACGGTAAATATTCCGTGCGCCTAGGTTCCGAAAAACTCATTGGTACGAGCCGGGATTCGAACCCACGCCCGCCGCTTGACAGCCGCAGCAGGCCTGAACCACTAGGGTATAGCCTCTCAATTTATCTTACTCAAATTATCTGTTTTACAGCAAACTCAGTAGGTAATGGCTAAAGACGCTTAACCAAATTAAATAAATAATAAATCAATAACTGACGACGATGTTATACAAATCAACCTAGTCCAAATCTAAGGGTACTACACGGCGGTATAAATACTTCAATTATATTTAATTTAGGTATCATGTTTCGAGAACCTTTCCGCCCCAACGGCCATCGGTTCTACGTGCCATGTGCCGCCAAAGGTTCCCGAGTGGCGATCACGTACCGGAAGGCGCGGCGTGGCGCCCCACAAGGTGCACTGATGACCTGGTAAAGGTTGCGGGACTCCGCTGGATGCGGGTGGCCGGTCACTTTGGCACTCTTTGGGGCTCCTATGTCCAGCAGTAGATGTCTTTCGGCTGATATGATGATGATGATATCAGGTTTCAACGTTAATGAATTTATATTTGATGTGAACAGTTTTTCACTAATTGTTGAGTTTTTCTGAACACTACAACAGTCTAACTGTAAGCATTATACTTTAAAAGTTGCCTAAAGACTGCCAAACTTTGCCAGTTAGAGAGAAATTTGCAGAAGTTGTTTCAGACCACCACGGCTAGCTAGTATTTATGTCAGTTCGAAAATCATATACGCGTTTCAGAATCTACGAATACCTATAGCATGTGCACTTGTGTTGTAATGCGGAGTTTTCTATAACCAAGTCCTCGACAACTTGTTTCCTTCCTTGTAGTCTAATAATGCAATTTCTGGTCGTATAGTTTCTAACAAGACACATACCTGAAGGAAATTGAACAGAATTTTATATTTTCATCCAAACACATTACGGTGTGTGGACTTATTTTTAGTGTCGTGTGCGAGTAAAGTAGTCACAGCACTATGTTCTAATTGCATGTTCCTAGGGTAACAATGTTTTCATTTTATAAACTATCTTTAAGTGAATATTTGTTGCCTAAAAAAACTGTTCGCGCGGCTTTGCCCGCATATTGCAAAGAACGCAAACAAACCCGCCGGATAATATACGAGGGTCATGCCAAAAGAAGTTAGATACTACATTGGTCATTAGATTGATACTGGCAAGTTATACAAAATTGGCTGGCTGATTATTTGCTTATAAATTCAAAAATGGAACACTCGGAAAATCTTAATATTATTCTTTCAAATATTTTTGATACTGGCAAGTTATACAAAATTGGCTGGCTCATTATTTGCTTATGAATTCAAAAATGGAACACTCGGAAAATCTTAATAGTATTCTTTTAAATATATTTTTTCTGGTTGAATTTGGGGGGAATTTGCCGCAACAATGGAGCTCACTGGACGTGATTTTCGTGTTATGATTTATGACTTTAAAAAAGGTTTACAACCTCAAGAGTGTTTTGAACTTATAGTCACGACTTTTGGTGAGATTGCGTGTTCACGTGTTTTTAGTTGGTTTGCTGAATTTAAAAGAGGACGGGAGAGCTTTGAAGATGAGGCGAAGACAAACCGCCAACCGCAGTCACTCAAGAAAATGTGCAAGCTGTGGTAAAAAATATTCAATCGAACCGATGAATTACATAATTAATTACGCTCGAGCGTGAACTGGGCATTGGATCAGCAGCATTGCAAATTATCATTCATGATCAACTGTTCTTTCAATAATTACATAGATAAATAAATACTTAAATACATAGAAAACATCCATGACTTAGAAACAAATATTCGTGCTCATCACACAAATAAATGCCCTTACCGGGATTCGAACCCAGGACCTCTTGCTTCGTAGGCTGGGTCCCTACCAACTAGGCTAAAGCGGTCGTCAAATATACCTACATGTATGCTAAAGTGGCACTGGAACATAAGTTTCATGTGCTCTGCCTACCCCTTTTGGGAATAAAGGTGTGAATCTTTGAGAAATTGTTGTTTCGTTATTTTGAATGTGGAAAATACACAATAATTTGTACTAGCGCACTTGCACGTTCAACTTTGTATTTTGCTCGCTTTGACCTTGGCATCAAAAATATATATATCTATAAATATATAAGTCTTCGAAATCATGTAACGATGAAATCGATTCCAATTAAATGTATCCATTTGAAAATCAATTACTTTAAGATATCTGAGACTTCAACAAATATTAGTAAGAGAGACTATCATTTTCAAACGTTTCTCCAATATTTGAAAATAAGTCAAGCGATTGTGACTCTTATTGCAAGGGGGTAAGGGGCTTAGGGTTGGGTTGTTCGGGCGCGTCGAAGTTTAATATTATTTCCGTGATAGCAGTCGTTTCCCCGCGGTCAATTGGTCTAGCTGGAAACCGGCCAAAGTCACATGTTCGTGTTGTAGCCCAGTCAAAGAGGTGGATGTGAAAACAATATGGCGTCATATTATTCCTAGATACTGTGGTCACGAACACATAACTTATGCGACTGCCAAAAAAGAAGCGTTATGTTTTCAGGTTTGTGAATATGTGAGTTTCTTTATTCCATTACATTACAACTATTGAACGTGTTAAGTCGGATTCGATGTATGGAATAGCTTAAGAATCCTTACGTTATCCCGGATAGCTTGGGCCGCGTGTCGTTTTAGTGTCACTGAACTGGAAAACGTCTAAGCCTAAAAAAAGATTTTGACCGTTACGAAATTGACCACGATTTGTGATTGGGACCATACGTGTCAGACGAAAACTTTTTAAACTGGCAGGCTTGTGCTAATAACAAAACCTGCGACGATAATGAAAGCTGATTTAGTTATGCAGTGTGTAGAAGTAAAGTTGCGGTCAGTTATATCACAGAGTATTTAGTAGTGCTACTTTTCTTTCTTATTCGTCGTTTTCACTTTTGACAGACTGGTCGTGGTTATCACGACGCCGTTCCTCTCCGACAGTCGTCTTCCTTATGTTTGCGTGTAGCATTTACTGCGGCTTTAATCTGGTCTGTTCAGCTCATTGGTGACCGGCCTCGTGGTCCTTTTTCTGGCTCACATGTCGCTCGATAGCTATGACTAGCTATAGCTCCTTGACGACATGTGCCCGAAAAACGTAAGGATACGAGACTGTATATGGATGACTAGCTTCCGACCTTGACTTCTTCTGCGGGGACCCGGGATAAACCTATCCTATATTTTAATCCAGACTACAAACTATCTTTGTGCAAAATTTCATTCAGGTCGGTTGAGCCGTTTAAGCGTGGCAGCAAACTTTCGCATTTTTAATATTATTTAGTAGGATAGACGCCGCTTGGTGCCGAGTTTCTGGAGTATGCACTCATTGGAACGAAATTTAGTGCAAGATACTCCTAGCATTTAACTTCTTTTTAGAATAGAGATTTAAAGTAGGTAAACGTGCCTTGTTGACTCGTATAAAGTTGTTAGCTGTGGCATATATCAAGTTTCTTTGCAATGTTGGGAGTTGGGAGGATCTGCAAATCGGGTCGGTTTAGTTCGCCCGCTGTTTCCCAGCGATAAAAGGGCCTTGAAGGTTTACACAGATTATGATTTGTTGGCTCCGTTTCTGTTGATGATAACGATAATTGCAAATCGTTTTTAATGAACAGTGATTTTTATTCTTAAACAAGCTTTCGCCGACTTCGTTTGCGTGAACCCTGGATCAAGACTATCCTATATTTTAGTCCGGGTTACAAACTATCTTCTTGAAAAATTTCATCTAAATCAGTTGAGCCGTTTAAGCGTGACATACACAAACATCCAAACATTCAAACTTTCGCATTTATAATATTAGTAGGATTGTAGGACTAGCGTGGTTTCGTCCGCGTTATAGATGCAGGCGCAATCGCGGGATATATAGGCTATATCCATCCCGTAGGTCCGCTCATTATATTGGTATTTTTTTAATAAATCAGATACAGTTCCGGAAATTACCTCTATTCGCCGCCAAAGTTGGTTGAAAACGGTCAGGTTCTCATTATTGTTAATTATCAAGGCATCACGGCAAAAGTTGGCGCGTCATGTGACTGCCCGTAAAACGCGGTTTGTCTAGTCAGGTCAGTGTAATCGATAGGGCTCAGTGAGGTGATTATTGGCGCACTGTCAAATTAGGAACTTGGCGCAGGGCCGGACGTTGTCGCACTCTTTGGGGGGCGTATGTCCAGCAGACATGTACGTTTGTAGCCGTCTTTCGGCTGATATGATGACGATGATAGTCAGTCGAATTAGGACATCATCATCATCATCATCATATCAGCCGAAAGACGTCCACTGCTGGACTGGCCTCCCCCAAAGAGTGCCACAATGACCGGTCCTGCGCCACCCGCATCCAGCGGACTACCTTTACCAGGTCATCAGTCCACCTTGTGGGGAGCCTACCCACGCTGCACCTTCCGGTACGTGGTCGCCACTCGAGAACTTTTCCGCCCCAACGGCCATCGGTTCTACGTGCAATGTGCCCTGCCCACTGCCACTTAAGTTTAGCGATTCGGAGGGCTATATCGGTTACCTTGGTTCTGCTGCAGATAGCCTCATTTCTGATGCGATCGCGCAGAGAAACTCCCAACATAGCCCTCTCCATTGCCCTTTGGGTGACTTTGAGCCTTCTTATGAGGCCCATAGTAAGCGACCACGTAGACATTAGAATTAGGACATGTTAATTCTTATTGTCTAGTTGACTTACCTTACATATATGATGGTCTAGGCGATCAGTATTAAATAAGTAATTTCTTGTTACAGGTAACCACACTTGCAGTTATGAAGAGGAAAAAAAAAATACATCTTACAATACCAAAACCCGATGGAGAAATTGTTTAAAACTGACTGGTACATGCCAGGTAATGGTTCACAGCACACAGTTGGTGGTATCAAAATCGGGAAATTCTATAAAAAATATTTCTAATGGAACTGCCCAGTAAGAATACCTACCCATTTGGTGATGTGGAGTCGGTACGGTATCAGTAAGCTGTCAGCTGTCAGTCTAGTCCGTAGAGATTCTTTACTGTGCGTGTACATTAATATGACTGATTACTGATTGTCGCGGATTGCGCCGATGTCCTTATATGTTAAAATAACATATACTAAAATGTATCTACCATTTTTACCTGAAATTTCATCATATTTTGCGGCATTCAGTACAAGCAAATGATTACTAATGAATAAAACATTTATTGATTAGTAATTATGCACTAAGATGACCTACATGTGGGTTAAGTAAAGGGTCACCAGACGAATAAATTCAATTCAATTAAATTTATTTCTCATATAGGTATACAAGATACACTTATGTCCGTCAGTAGATACATAAAGTAAGTTATATAAGTAATAAATAAGGAGTTTTAATGCGGCACGTGAGTTCACTCATTAAATAGCCAACAGTCAATAACATCGACCCGAGTTCATAACCCAGTTGCCTTTTCAATGAGAACCAATGCCGATGCATTGTGTTATGCTAGGAAGGAGTCATAACCTCTGGCAGTATTGGAAGAGTATTCGTTGCGAGTGAACATTTTATTCATATATTTTACTGGCCAGTCACTGTTGTTTATTTACTGAGAGATATTTTCAGTAAGTCCCTATTATGAATGATAGAATTCACGGAAAAAACATTTCGGTATTAATGACATACGTTTTTGTAAAAAGTAGAATGGACAGTGTTTCGCCGAAATCAGGTCGCAGGATTGGACCCCTGCCCCCTCATTCATAAAACTTGGCAATGCATCTCTTAACAAAAATGTGTTTGTCCCTTTCTCACAAACCTAATAGTCAAAGTGACAGATAAAGACATTGAAACATAACGGTATTTTGCTAATATAGGTTTGATAAACGTTTATGAGTGGCTCTATACTTTTGGGATAAGCGTCATACGAGGATAGGAATTCCTTTCGAATTATGAATCTTATCGACGTTAAAATCATGCGTTATGGTTGAGATTTATTGTGGCCGACTTTTTATACAGGGTGTTTTTATTCATTTGCTTTAATTTTTAGGGCAGATTCTTTACATCTTATGTAGATAATTTCTCAAAGAAACGTATGTCCTAACTCGCACCGTTTTCAAAATATTTCAAATCGAAATTTAATCACTAACTTAAGTTAAACCAGTGTAAAATGTTCTTAATTCATAACCAAGCCCGTAGTTGACACCAAATTGACGCTAACTCTTCCTTAATTCTAAAAGACCTTTTACAATAGTCTGCAAGTAAATATTAAATTATTTTATATGAAACCTGAAAAGTATATATTTTTTTCGAATATCGATAAACCGATATACAGGATAACATATAAATGTACCAAGCACTGTTTCGAAGTTAAAGCAAATTAAAAAGAACACCCGGTATAACTGTAATTGGAATTGGAATCATCTACCTTGGATATGAGAGTTGCTTTTTGAATGGAGTACTTTGATACAATTCGGCCAACTCAAACAATCTCACTTATAAAAATAAATGACAATGCACCGGTTCCTATCATCATAAAATGTGTCATTATAGATTGTGCATCAATCTTTCTTAAACCGAAACCAAATTAAGATGCTGCTAAACAAACTGTCCTGCAGTTTGGCAGAAGAGAATATTGTAAATCCAAGGGTTTTTATGTGAATAAATCATTATTTATTTTTTATTTCAATTAATCAACATTTACCTACGTCAGATGCAGACATTGCGGTGTGATTTTACACGCTTGTTATGCCTAGTGAACTAAGTTTGCTAGCGAACAATTAACTAGACTGCGGGCGAACTTAGTGAATCTGAGAAATTAATTGTACTTGGCATAGTTATGATTAGCTTATAAACTACGTTAGTTAAGGTGGCCATTTGACAGTTCGTAGATATTGTAGTACAACAGTAAAGCAAACAATAGTCATGAAAATCGTTTCAAAACGACCATGGGGCCGAATTTATAAATATGGTACTTAGTTTCATAATTCTTATAGGTACTAAATCTAATGAATCATGAATCGGTACACTGTTAAATTCACATTTAAACAGAATTAGTATTTTTCACAATCGTGTTATAATAGAGAGCCTTTTAGTCGAGTACTGCTGAGTGGCATAAGTAAGGTACGAGATTGAAAAGCTTGACTATGACACTATTGTGAACAATACTTTTTGTACGAGTTCATTATTCATCAAAATTAATAATTTGTCATTAATACGAGTCTATAAGAAAACTAAATATCGTAACTAGTTCTACTATTGTAAAGGCTCTTTGACTTGAGGTAGCAAGGTAAGTGTGGCTTCCTCTGCCATATTAGTTATTTCTTGAGGAGTTAAAGATGTTTTTCTACTGTCACTACTCATTTTCTTAGTTTTTATTTCAACTTTCTATGTTTAGTTTTGAAAAGAAAAGTTTCCACACCACCGGCGGCCGTAATGTTGCAGTGCTGTGCTGTGATTGATTAACTAAATACTAACCAATCACAAAGCGTAGTTTTTAATTTTTTTATGTCCTGGATACAGCAGCAAGTTTAAGTAGATTTTTGACAGATGACGCGACGCTGCTACGATCCGAAACGCCATAGATGGGCAATTTTGTATCGGATCGGGTCTCCTTAAACAAGGACACATATTATTGAAATACGAAGTTCTTTTTTCAATTTTTTTTCGGTTGTCTAGAGCGTATCGAAACAGTTATTTCGGTTGTGTTGTTTGTGTAAACAAAGATGAAAAGAGTGACGTTGCAGTATTCTCTATGAAATCTTAATACACAGATTTTAATCGACGAGTACAAAAAGGTATTGTTTTTACTTATGCTTCTGAAAGACAATCTATGTCATGCCCAAGAAGTATTACAGTAATAATGATATGCCACGGTAACGGTAGATTTCGCTTTTCCAATGCAACTAAATAACCTGTTGAGACCTGTGGCTGCTGGGGCCGACTGTACCCATGAGGGAATTATTTTAGCAGAGCTATGTAGTGCTACTTACCTACGCACAATACTACGCACCTCCCTATAGGTATTTATAGTATAATTGTTAGTTCATAACCTTACCTCCTATTACAGCTCTTTTTATTATTTATTGTATGAATAACTGTCCACGAATGCGGTGTCAATACAAACCCGATAGGGTTTCGACGCTTTTTTGATCAACGGACTTCTTTTTTAAACATATTAAATAAAAAAATATAAAATAAAATTGATGATGGGGGTCCAGCGTGCTTATGTGCTTACACTTACTATGTTATTGGTCCTAAAATATATAATGTAATTCCTGATCGCATTAAAAAAACATAAAAATGACAGTTCTGTCTATAGTGAACTGAAAACAATGGTTGGTTAGAAACGCCTTTTATGACATTTCGGAACTGACATGAATATTTAAATACAAATATTGTGAAATTATGAAATTCTAAATATGACTTTATTATCAATCTTATTTTATTTGAGAATGTATACATGTATACATATTTTTGAAATAATTTTACTTTTAACATTGAATATTTATAAATTCGAATTAATTTAATTTAATTTCTAATATGAACATTTTGACGTTGAATGTATTTCTGCCGCCTGGAGAAAGAAAACCATAAGTGTCCATTTTTGTCAAATTGAGTCTCGGACTCCGGGAAAAATTGAGATTTTTCTATCTCACAAGGGTTTGGATATCACTACATAGTATAAAACAAAGTCGCTTCCCGCTGTCTGTCCCTATGTATGCTTAGATCTTTAAAACTACGCAACGGATTTTGATGCGATTTTTTAATTGATAGAGTGATTGAAGAGGAAGGTTTATATGTATAATATAGAACCTACCCGGGCAAAGCCGGGGCGGGTCGCTAGTCACTTATAAACCAGAATTTAGACTGGCGCATGTTCATGTAATTTTGTTAAGTTTACTTCCTGTTTGAAGTTGAAAAATCATAACTTCATGTTCATAATGCAAAAAAGTACCTACTAATTAACCACCTATGTTTTGGTTGTGTGCCCATAGTTGGTCTTGGATGTGTGCCTATAGTTTTAATTATAAGAAGAATATTTTCATTCTGTTTCAAATTACTAAGTTAAAAACAATTAATATGAACCATGTGCTATATCTTGTTAGTTCCTGATTTTTATCACTATTAAAACATTGACCAATTAAATAAACCACAAGTACCTACCCATTTGTGCTTTTTCAAGTTCCTAGGCGAATTAGTAACAGAGGCATTTGTGAGTACTTGTGTTGTTTTTTTTCTTAGACGCCATAGTGCAAAGTTAACACAAAAAACATAACTGCGCACTTGTGTTTTTCTTACTATATTTTCTTATCTTTTTTAAGAAGCAGTACTTTTTTGTTAAATATCGAATTGAAATAAAAAGATTAACAAACTCGACTTGCATGAAATATCTACAATTTATCTTTAATTGTAAACACGAGTTTCAACTTTGTACTTTCAATTGAAACCAATTTAACGGAAGTGTAAAGTTTTATGGATTTATCCCCAAACTCACTTTCTGTCACTTATGGTTTTCCTCCTTGAGGCGGCAGATTTGTGCATCCTACTAATATTATAAATGCGAAAGTTTAGATGTTTGGATGTTTGTTACTCAATCGCGCTGAAACTGCTCAACCGATTTGGATGAAACTTCGCTAGAAGATAGTTTATAGCCTAGATTTAAATATAGGATAGTTTCTATCCCGGGTCCACGCAGACGAAGTCGCGGGCGGAAGCTAGTTATAAATAAGTGAGGATGAGTATAGCTGTGGATAAGACAACCTAGTAAAACTACGTACCTAACGATTACAAGATCACATAAAAGTCAGTCGATAGAAAATTCTCCCAATGCCTTTGCTTATTTCACCTAGGGTCGGCAACGCGCATGCAACACCCCTGGAGTTGCAAGCTTCCATAGTCTACGGTAACCACTTACCATCAGGTGGGCCGTAAGCTTGTTTGCCACCGACGTGGTATAAAAAACAAACCTTTCATACTTACGTCGATCGACGCCATGTTTTGTCACCTCCATACCCTATTCCATATGAGATTAGAAACAAGCTTCTGTCAAACAATTCATTTTTGGTATAAGCTTTTATTGCCGACTGCACTTTTCTGTATACCATCATCAACTACTCATTGAGATGATTCTAACAAGCCCAAACTCAACGGGGTTACGTCGGTTAAGTAGTGAATTCCCATGGTCACCTTCTGTCTCCATCATAACATCAGCTCGAGGGTATAATAATATTGAATTGTCATCCAAACTATACTTATACCCAAAATTTCAGCTCAATCGGTCACCGGGAAGTGGGTCGAATTTAACTTGCAAGATTAGATTACAGACAGACAGACAGACAGACAGACAACGGGACAGGTGAAAGTAAATAAAAGCTTGTAAAAAATCGTGTCACTCGTCATGCGATTTAAAAGAAAACCGACTTCAAACGCAAAAAAATGAATTGCTATGTTTGAAAAGCACAAGAATGATCGAAATAAGTCAAACTAGTACAAAATTTCCCTTTGATATCCTTGATAAACGAAGACACGTAGACGGATTGGTCCGTTAATTCTGTTATCTGGAATGAGGTGAATTGAGCCCAAGTCAGTCAAATACCAGTCGATTCGAAAGCAATTGCGAGGCAATGTTACCCTTATATTACTATTAATCATTTTGAATCCCAGGGCCTCCATCATACTACGCAGGCAACTCGAAAGAAATAAGTCGCTCTGAAGACTCATTTATTTAAACGTAGTCACTCATACGTCTGAAGATCCTACTGTTTAAAGCCTCCAGGAGCGCAAACAATCGGCTAAACTTTTCAGAACGTTAATTTTGAGCGCTTTACTTGTCAAAAAGTTTCCCAATTGTGCACGTTAGCGTACGGCTGACTTTTAGAATTAATCTTTACGTTAGACAGCGTTATTTCAAATTCCGCGGAATAATGAAACTTTGATTACGGCATAGGATCTTCCTTTCGGCTATTTTGAATTTAGAGACGGAATGAGTTTTCTTCGAGTTGATAAATTGATTAGCGCGTTTACATCAACTTCCAATGGGTCATTCGGCGACGTTCTTTTCGCATTCTACTTTGAATTTCCATGGCAAACATGAAACAGGCATACTCCTTGCCTGATGGTAAGCAGACACTGGCGCCTATGGACGCTTGCGACACCAGAAGAATCAAGCGCGCTGCCTCCCTTTATTTGATCTGAGGATTCGTTGTTGACAGCTAGAGACAAATGCAGGCCCCACTCAACACACCGCAGCCTCGGGACCTCATGTTATAAAGCGCACGTTATTCATTTCGCATCGCATTGCCTTAGGAATTATTAAGAGTCCGCAGTAAGCTCGATTCTTTATACAAACGTAGTTACGCTCTCATTTTAAAACTACGTGTTGGAATGTAACCAAACTTTGCATGTACAATGACATGAGGTATATCCAGGTCTGGAATTAGTTTATGTAGCTTCAGATACCATAGTAAAAAAAATACAGCGAATTTATGTTTTTCATACAAAACGTGTTTTTGCTGTATTTCGTTTGTTTTATCAACTGGAACCATATAAACTAATTACAGACATAGAGAAACCTCATGTCATTGTATATGCAAAGTGTCGTCACAATCCAACACGTAGTTTCAAAATAAGAGCGTAACTACGTTTGTATGGGAAGGTGAAAGGACTCTTAAGTATCAAACAACAATTTACCTGTTTTTTTTTTGGATAAGATCTGGAAGAACCGTTCTATCCAAAGGAAAACAAAAACCAGATTGGTCCAGCCTCTAATTAATTCTCGCCATCTTCCTGTACTGCTTAGAATCCTGGACCATGAAAGAAAATTTGCTGAGTAGGATAGACGCCTTTGAGATGTGTTACTGGCGCCGGCTCTTACGTATCCCTTGGACCGCCATCATAACCAATGTGTCGATAATAGAGGAACTCAAAATCTGCACACGCCTCTCGACAGTGTGCCAGCAACGTATACTGTCATTTTATGACATACAGCGCGTCGTCCCAGTAGCCTCGAATGCATCATGCTGACGGGAAAGGTGGAGGGTAGACGAGCTCGTGGCAGACCGCCAGCCAAATGGAGTGATCAAGTCACAAAGCTCACAGGACTACGTTAACACCAGGCGCCACGAGCCATTTACTAGCCATCTGCACTCCCGACAGTGGCATAGCGGTCACGATCCTTAGCATTGAGGGACTGACTGAATGAATTTTGTTTCAACTCAACGTTGCGTTTAGCCGTAAATCACTTATCATATTTTTCCATTTATATTTCCCGTATTTAGTAAATCGAGAAAAATAACCTTCATTAATATGTCGTTGACACAGGGACTCCATCTTGGGACGCGCCACTAAAGCAAAATTGGTGCGCCGCAAGTTGCGTTAGGATTATCCGTATTCGTATTAATGATGTGCCGTACAAAGAAAACATTTCATTTCAAAACAGTCATCACAAACACATCAACGAAAATGACCTTTCCATGATACAACAACTGACCCATAATAGTACTTAAAAATTGCATTTTAAACAGTGAAAATGGCGCTTCGACCGACTGAATCAGACACTTAATTGAAATACAGGTTCATTAAGATTTCTGCACGAATGCTCTGGACTTTCAAGTGTATTTTTAAGTTAGATCCCTAAAATTATGTAGACGAACTGAGAATACTGTGACTGGAAGTTACGAGTAAGCTAAATAAATTACCTGTCCTGCCTATACTTTGGTCTCTTAGTCAGCGCACTCACTCTACGCTCGGAGCGCTACGCCGCGCCGTAGTCCCTAAGGCTTGAAACTTTCACTGCCAGGAACCCGCCTCGCGGGTGCCTACGTCGTAGTCACTTTCCGCCACATATGAGAAAAACCACGGAACCGGCTACGAGCGTAGCGCGTAGCGATTCTTGGCAGTGAATGTGTACTTCATATGTTGCGAAAAACGCTTTGACGCACGTGTGTCGTGATTGCATTAGCGCCGATTGGGTTAATTATGGTCTGGGGAACACTTTACGAGACGACAAAGCTATCATGACGGAAATCTCACATCGGTGAATTACCTTCGTTTATGGCAAGATTTAATTGGAACTGACCTCAAAAGCTCAATTGGACATCAATTGCCATTATTATATTATCATAGCTTATATGAACTCAAAATCAGTTACGAACAATGTAACTAGTTATGCTAATGTAACTGTCTGTTATTACCCGACTTCAAAAAAAAGGAGGACCTTCTCAAGTTCTCAGAATGTTTTTTTTTTATTTATGTTCCATTACTCGAAGACGCCTCTGGACCGATTTGGAAAAATCTTTTTTTTTTGTTTGAAAGGGTCCTTCCTAGGTGGTCCCATAGTCACCAGGTCAAGATCTAATGATGGGATACTGGAGACATCGAGGGAACTCTTTAAATAAGGCGAAGTAGTGAATCGAATGGTGACCACGTACCGGAAGGCGCAGCGTGGGTAGGCCCCCCCACAAGGTGGACTGATGACCTGGGTACAGGTCGCGGGAGTCCGCTGGATGCGGGTGGCGCAGGACCGATCACTTTGGCACTCTTTGGGGGAGGCCTATATCCAGCAGTGGACGTCTTTCGATGATGATGATGATGATGATGATATTGATGACTGAATCAAAGTCCATTAAAACATTGTTTTTAAAGTAAATCACAATCGTATCGCGCTCAAACTGCTTATCCGATATAGATGAAAGGTGACGCGATAAACTTCCAAGTCCTCAGAATGGACTTGAACGGTTATGTGATTCCAAATATTTCTTCAAAATGGTTAAAGAAAAACTTAACATCAAAGAACGCTAAAATGACGCCACTGAGTATACTAGACTCTACAATTATTCACTCGCTGGGACCTTTGTGTGGGACCACTCAAGTAGGCGCTTCTCATCTCAAGGGGCAGCTTAGACGTCGTCTCTGCGCTATTTGTTATCTAACATGCTCAGCCCGTTATTCGAACAATTATTATATTACGTAGCCCACTGGGCTGAAGGTATGTGGATGACTGAAGTTGTTTGAACCGTACATTTAATAGAAATAATGGTAGTGGCTGGGCAGCGGCTTTCGGGAAGCTAATGGCACATCTTTTCGTCCAATATTCCGCAGTGTCTTATTAAGACGAGTCTTTGACCAGTGTGAGTTGCCAGTGTTGACGTATGGCGGCATAACCTGGTCTCTTACTATGAGCCTCATAAGAAGGCTCAAAATCACCCAAAGGGGAGAGGGCTATGCTGGGAGTTTATCTGCGTGATCGCATCAGAATGATCTGCAGCAGACCCAAGGTAACCCATATAGCCCTACAATCTCTAAACTTAAGTGGCAGTTGGGACGGAAAGGATCTCGAGTGGCGACCACGTACGGGAAGGCGCAGCGTGGGTAGGCACCCTCCCAGGTGGACTGATGACCTGGTAAAGGTCGCGGGAGTCCTGTGGACGTGGGTGGCGCAGGACCGTTTGGGATGATGATGATGAATGGTATAAATACTGCCTAGATGAAAATAGTTGGTTCTACGTTCGCCCTACGGGAACCGACAGTTGTGAATCTAATTAGCAGGCGGAATTAGTCCTAGCTTTGAGTATTATTGAATCGATCATGAGATGCTCAACTTAAGACCAATCAGGATAGACTTACTGTCGCCACAGCCATACTTACAAAATCTAAACGAACATAATTCACAAACAGATGGTGAACTGACTCAATTCCATCTCCGTTTGAAATATTGAACTATGTAACACTTCGAAAGTAAACTCCTAGGGCCTCTTACGCGCCGCATACTCGCTTCCAAGTCATTTCCTCCGTACCCGGCCAACATCGGTCACATAACACATTTGCTTGTTGCACCGTCCCTTGCCAAATTGCAAGCAAAGTAGCGCCAGCGAAAGAACTCTCGACTCGGAAAGCGATACATCTCAAAATAAACTGGGTCAAGTGCACCGTTGGCACATGCCAGCGAGCGAAACTGTTTTATGATTTATACCAAACTTACACTTTAACATAGCGCGTGAATTATCAAGCACCGGAATTTATTTGCTGTTTTGGGACGAACATTCCGACTTTAATTAACATATATTCACGAGGACTTGACTGAGAAACTTCTTCGTTTTGTTCTTATTGGTTGTATGACAAGGGTTTCTTATTACTTATGTGTAATAAGAAACTGACGTATATATCTAAGCGGCTTTGACGATTGGCTGCCTTGTATCATGACATGACAGTAATTGGAAAGAAATACTAATCAATGTATATCCAATCTCCATGGTGATTACGTAAGTTTTGGCAACGCACGTGAGTAACTACGTATTAATAATACACTTTAGTGCAAAAAAATAATCATTTTCGAGCCGAACGCCTGTCAAAAAGTTACATATAATGCTAAGCGGAGTGGCGTATTCAACGCAATGTCGTTCGTATAGTTTGTCTTGATAAAGACATTCTAACCTGCTGATAGAGTTAGAACATTACTCGCACTATTCTCACAAAACTAATACATATGGTTTTAGCAACTTTATTTAATTAACAGAAGGCTTATTATCTTTCCATTTCTGGTCACCCTCGAGAGGGATCAGCAATACTTTAGGCTGAGGAGGAAACTGAGTGATAGGTTTAAATATATTAATTACGTAAAACAGGAGTTTTCATTAATATAATATTGAGAAATGGAAAATAACTATCAGATTTTGTTTATTTATCACGGACCACAATAGCCTAGATACGAAGCTACGGTGGCCTAGTGGTTCAGGTTTTGCGGCTGTCAAGCGGCGGTCGTGGTTTCGAATCCCGGCTCGTACCAATGAGTTTTTCGGAACTTATGTACGGAATATTTTCCGTTAGCTTTTCGGTGAAGGAAAACATCGTGAGGAAACCGGTCTGATCCCAATAAGGTATAGCTTTCCCTCTGGGTTGGAAGGTCAGATGGCAGTCGCTTTCGTAAAACTAGTGCCTATGCCAAATCTTGGGCTTAGGCGCCAAAGGGGACCCCGGGCTCGTTTGAGTACTACCGGGAAAAACGCTAGGAGTATATGAAACACGAAGACCTCTTGCAGCGATACAAACGCGCGGTTCACGAACGGGTGATTGTCGCGATACTAGCTAATAAATCACCTGTATCGAAACTATATTGCGTTTCTAGCGCTGCAAAAATTGAGCGACATCTTTGTTTCTTCAGGCGACACGTTCGGTGCCTTACAAACTTAAGAATTAAGTATTTCAAAAAATGTGGCGTTCTCAGTGAAAAAGTACATTAGCGTGTTTGGCGCTTCCAACTTTATTGCTCCGTGGTCGTTTCACTTGTATTAGAGCATCGTTGATAAGGCGCCAACAGGACCCTTTATAATATCCCGAAATTGCAAAATTAACTTTTTTGAACTGTGTGAAAAATAAGTATAGCCGGAATCCCTTTTCTATAATTTAATAGTATAAAATAGTACATTTTACAACTAGTGTGAAAAGAATGTCTTTTTACCACTAGTACCGAGGTATCTTGCCACGAGCTGAAAGCGAGTGGCAAGATTCGGTACGAGTGGTAAAAGACATTTCACACGTGTTGTAAACGACGTTTTTTAATACAATTGCGAAAAATAATAAATTAATATATCATTGCGATAAAATATGCTTGCTTCGAAGTTATTTTTGAACGAACCCATACTTTACAAATGACACTGACAGTGACAACATACTATTGGAATCAGCGCCATCGGCCTCGAGTTGAGAAACTAAATTGACACTTGGCAGTTGACACTGACAGTATTCATAAGGATAATATTTAGATTGCCACAGCCCAATGCAGATAATTATAATACTGAAACGACATTAATTAGAACCTTTAATATTATCAAAACAGAAGTACAAGACATTACAGTATCAACAAACAGAAACAGATCATGCAACAAGAATTTTAGTGCCAAATTTGTGATCTGCGACATGTGACCAAGGACACGTTTACAACTAAAATATCATGAATTGTTTGAATATTTGAAGACTATCAAGGATAATTAGAGGTAAAAGAAACATTAAATCACATTATTAGTTATGTTTAAGGTTATTTTTTGAACAAGAAGCTGGTGAAATCTATAAATGTTACTAAATTATTAACATTTTGCAGGTCCCTAACAAATTGGCGGAAGGATAATATTCACTCAAAGCGGCTCCTAGGAAGTCAACCAGGCAATTACTATGTACCTACAACTGCTGCTCAAGTGCCACGTTGATGACCATGTTTAGAAGAAATGATGATTATGTTTAACATTACGAAAAGAGAACTATATCAAATGAGGTCTAAGAAGAATTACTTGCTTTTGTGATTAAATGAGAATTAAAAAATATATATTTGTATTAAAACAAGGTTGATATCAGAAATATTTTATTTTCATTAATAATTATAGTTAATGGTACAATTAGTACAGTTCATAGTTATGTTGTGAGTTCTTCCATGTAAATTAAGTGTCTGACTAGTCAGGCATGGTGTATTTTCAGGTTCCTGCTGTTGTGATAATTCCTGTGGGTCAAAGTTAGAGGGGCTATGTGTAATCCAAGTGTTGTTGGCACATGACGGTCCTGGTTGGTTAACAGGGCTGGGTGTAACCAAAGTGTTGTTAGCATGTGACGGTCCTGGTTGAGGTTCAGTATTAACAGGTACATTAAGACCAGATTGGAATGTGGATGACGAAAATTCTGTGGACTCTTGCGACTTTACATTAATTGATTTTGCAATTTGTTTTCCAATTTTTAATTTATTATCAATGGAGTTTTATATGTATCCTTCTGCTACATTACATGACTGCCAACCTCCATGCCTCTTCAAAGTTGTTATGTCTGCTCCTGAGTCGGCAATTGATGTAGCAGAGGTTCTCCCAAATGCATGTCCGGTGTAAAGATTTGCATCAGGCAAATTTAAGTACTGAGCGATATCTCTCGGCATATTCCCAAACTTGTTTAAGCCTATTACCTGGGCAGTGCACCTTCCTCTTTGAAAATTCTGAAAGAAACGGTCACTTTTGCCCTTAGAAGACCGCAGACTGATATTTCTTGACTATTTCTGCAAATTGTCCGTCAATAGTGAAGGACCTGGGAATTTTATTTTTTGTATTTGGTATTTTGACAAGAAGTATGTCCCCATGTGTTTCTATATCTTTTACTGATACATTTGTGAGCTCTTCGCGTCTGCATGCGCCACAGACTCCAAATATAAGAGCAACCTATGAACAAAGTTACATATTTATTATATATTGTAAGACAATTGTTTATTTCATTCTATTTTTTTTAACTTCCTACTTTATTTTTAGAGTTAATTTACTTAAATTGTGTACATATTTTATTAGATTTATATTTAAGCTTATACCTTTGTAGCTAGATGTTGCTGATCTGGAGCTTCATTAATAAACGTCTCAATTTGTTCAGCTGTTAGTACCTTCGATTTTTTACTCTGAAATCCTGCACTTTGCCTTTTTAAGAAAGCAGTCAATCTGGTGTAAGTTTTTATATCTATGTCATGTTTTAACTTTATAACAGCTTTCAACATAGAATATTTTGACCATAATGTTGATGGTCGATAGGTTTCAGACAGCTCTTGAAAATAGGCTATCAAAATAGTCTCTGAAAAAGACTGCGTTATGTAAGGTTTTCCACTCGATAAATTTTACATAGACGGCATTATATTGGTTTTTAGATTTTTCTGGAATAACACAGTCATTGGCAATTGCTGCTCTAGCACGAATGTCTGGTGGTGTCATATCAATGTTTGAATCACTCATTTTCAATATTTTTTTATAACTTCTCGTACCAAATTATATATTTATATGCGTTAATGTGTTTAAATAATGTGAGAAGTTATTTCAAAAGGGCGGGCTGATTTGCTTTTAAACTTTTTTTTTCTAGGCATATGCTTGTATCATTCAGCCAAATCAAAGAACGATTTTTAGGAAAGTAAATATTTCATACATAGATACCTAAGACAGAGTAGGCTATAAAATGCAAATTCTTAATATTTTTTCGTCATTTATATATTAATGAATACTTTAAATAACTCCTAGTATTCGTAAGCGTTTTTAATTTCATAATTTCCAAGTAAAAAATCTAATATAAAATTACTGCGTTTCGAAAGTATAGTTTGGAACTAAAAAGTAAAAAGCACTAGTTCGAGAAATTGAGCTTCTCGTACGCTACGCAGCCACAAAAAGTACCACTTTTTGAGCAACTGTATTAAAAAAAGGGTTATAGTCGACTTTTCGTTCGGTCGGGTCTATGATTTGTCACGTTCTGACATATTGATAATCCTTTTAAGTGTTAACGGTAAAGTACTTGTTTAGCAAAATTGATACAGTATATTGCCGAATGGTACATTTACGAAGTTTATCATATTTCGCATTAATCTCAAATGGTGGCAGAATTGGTCGTAGATTTCTGGCTCGCTGCGGGTAGCACGTTAGATCTTGATGGGATTTCACCGGTGTGCGTCTTCATTCAGCGTTATGCTAGGTGAGACGTGAAACCTATCTCGCGTGACAGAACTGATGTATAATTATTAACCTCTATGTTCACACTGTCATGCTGTCTTGAATGGCTATCTATTGGAGGAATTGTAACCTCAAGACTGTAGCAATTGTGTTATTATTACATACCTACTAATTGCTATTAAACTATCAAAATTATACCCTTCTTTAGGGCTCCGTAGTCAACAAGGAACCCTTATAGTTTCGCCATGTCCGTCTGTTCGTCCGTCTGCAACTTAGTTCAGTGACCCTTACCACTAGAAAGCTTTAATTCGGCAACAGTATATAAATCAATCACCCCGACAAAAACGGTAGAATTAAATTTTGAAAAACACATAAATTGAGGATGTACCTACTTATTTTTTCGGGAAACTTATGGTGTGGGTTATCGTTGGATAGCCTAATGATAATGAAAAATGAAATGGGTCTTTGAAAACTATTTTTCAATTAAGTTATGCATACATACATGCACATACATACATTCACGCCATTTTTCCCAAAAGGGGTAGGCAGAGCACACGAAACTTATGTTCCAGCGCCACTTTTAGCATAAATGTGGGTATAAAAGATCGACAAAATGTGATATTGCAGTGATAGGTTGCTAGCCCATCTCCCACAATTCAGTTATGCTTTGTGTGATATTGGGCTTTAAAGCCCTCATTTTTATAACAGTCATGTCTCCGGCCCTCTGCCGGCTAAATGGTTACTAAATATGTATAATGAATTCACTTTGTAAACTATCAAGGATAACTACTTTTAGCGAGTAATAGTCGACCAACTTAATAAATGTTCTTGAAAAGGTCAACTTTTGTACAAATATGGGCGACGAAACTGCACCGTTTAGTTGGCGCGCGCGTATCGATGTAGCAAAGTTCAAAGACAGACAGGCAGGCAACTACGGAACCCTACACTGCGCGTGGTCCGACACGCACTTGGCTTGGTTTTATTAACCTTTTCCTTTTCTTCTCAGCAACAGTGCAATTAAGTCTTGCAAGTGCATATTGGCGTTTTTATAAACAACTTGTTAACTTAGTCAAAAGCACACAACTAAAGCGCATACTATTGAACATAATATAGAAGACACTAAGAACGGATTTTTTTAAAGATACTTATAGACATAATGTACTTAGTTTCCCTTTGTCACTTTTCTTCATTAGTTGTATTGAACATTACGAATACTGATAAAGATACCTATAGGTACAGAACATTCGAACACTACACATTTTACATTAATTTTAGGCTCCTTATTTATTATACTTGTCCATTATTTACCCGAAAATAAATGGGAAAGTACTTTTATCCTACTAATATTATAAATGCGAAAGTTTAGATGTATGGATGTTTGGATGTTTGTTACTCAATCACGCTTAAACGGCTGAACCGATTCGAATGAAATTTTTTACGAAGATAATTTATAGCCTGGATTAAAATATAGGATAGTTTTTATACCGAGCCCACGCAGACGAAGTCGCGGGCGGAAGCTAGTTTTCAATAAAAAACAAGCGTAAAATAAATCAATATACAGGTGGCCTCAAGGGCTGTATCATTAAAAGTGCACGCTACTTGCGCACGATGCGCGAGCTGCGATTGCTCACTTGCCGTGGCCTCTGACAGGCATCGAAGGGATTATTATTTCAGTAAATTGCAGCTACGTTTTCGCTGATACTTTTATAAAAGTATGAGCAGTTACAATAGTGTTGTAGATTTGATCATTTCCAATTAAGAGCGTTTCTCAAAATAAATGCCACTATTATTAATTGTACTTCTAGGAATTTTATGTTAACTATTTCCACTCAGAATCAGGAGCTCTTTCGACCCTGGTACGACAAAAAACTGTCCCAGAGATATTTTTCCTATTGTGTTACCATTTACCTTATACTTTGTATGGTGGTAACACAATAGGAAAGTTCAAAAATGTATGGACATTTTGGGACACTTTTTTTCTCCTATTGGAATGGAAAGACATCGTGATTTTGAGTAGAAATAACAAAAAAGTTGCGGAAAATCTCCGAAAAAATTAAGTGGCATTTTTTTTGAGAAACGCTCTTAAAGATCCGGGGTTTCCTTATTCAGCACGAATTAATAATCTTAAAGAAGTGTCAATTATACCAGCTCAGATTCCAAAAATAAAATATAATGTTCCAATCAAAAATAAATATGTTAATATTAATAAACAATATAAATATTATTGAAAACTCCTCTTGCATTAGTATTTATCATCCTCAGTGTCTAAAATTGAACTTTTTATACATGTTTCAACTGATTGCAATTTTATCACATTGTTATTTTTAAAAATTATAAAAAAATACTAAATGAAATTATTTTCAAAATTGCTATTTTGAGATTAAATATGAGGATATCCCGTATTATTTGGGGTATATTGTATTAAAAAAAAATAAGCCATATCGTGTCTGGGGGAGCCCAAACTTGGTATGTTTCGAAAATGGTTTGTGTTTTAATTTAACAAAAAATGCTGAAATATAATGATGTGATATATTTTTAGAATCGGCTTACTCAGCCCTTTCATTAGGTACCAAACACATACAAAAAAAAGATGTTGACATAACTCCTTTCCTTTTTCGTTTTTTTTTTCGGGCTACTGGTCAAATTGATTCGTTTGGCCTAAAGATCAATCGCACCGATTTTCAAAACTTTAACACAATTTGCCGCATATTTTGGCGTACCACTAGCACTAGTTGTAGCTTCGTAATTCTTTGAGATATCTGAATGGGATTTTCGTCACTAGGCATATTTTTTTGCCTTCTTTCTTTTGGAGTAATAATAATTTTCGAGTCTACACCCCTATTCTATTTGCATCCATCATATAATATTATCGAAAGCATTTATTTATTTAAACTTTATTGCACAAAAGAAAACTTATCGTACAAAAGGCGGACTTAATGCCAAATCGCATTCTCTACCAGTCAAACCTTAAGGCAAAGCGGAAAAGATTGCAAGCATTGTTACAATAACTAATGAAGGTTTGACAACAGACCGTCGTTGTCGTTCCTGGCACGAAACTACAATCCACTGCATTGTTCTTAGCTTTGAAAAGTCTTAGACTGTTATACTTTTCTCACATAGTAGGTTATTCGTAAAATATGTGTAATACACATTACATACATAGTACATACAAATTGTGTATGCAAACATTAAGTTTTCCCGGTACCACCCCACCCGGCACCAAATCTTTAACACATTCCCTGCCAAGAATCGCTACGCGCTACGCTCGTACCCGATCCCGTGGTTTTCCCGTATGTAGCAGAAAGCGACTACGGCGTAGGCACCCGCGGAGCGGATTTCTGGCAGTAAAAGTGTTAAGAATTGGGCGCAGCCCAGCAATTTAGCATCATGCTAAATTATTACCAGTAAAACAAGCAACCTCGTTGTAAGAATAAGCAGTATTTAACCAAATTTATTTTTAAAATGCATTTTCGATGATAAAACAGCAATATTTAATGAAGCAGGTGCACGGCTTCACGCCGCAATCCAACCGGAGGGGTAGATTGCTGAATATTGAGGTAAACGTACATTTTATCGAGGAATACATTTTTTATCTTATTTCACATGTGCTTGGTGCTTCGTTTGGTTCGTGTATTTATTGTGATACTTAATACATTGACTGCCAAGAATCGCTACTTGCAACGCTCGTAGCCGATCCCGTGGTTTTCCTCGTATGTAAGTATTTGGTGCAGCGAAATGTCATCCCGCTCGAATGTGAAGCAGCCCAACTGGGGAAGTACCTCCGCCTTGCAGAAGACCACAGCCATAATAACACTACTACTTGCTCTGTAGTAGTGCTGTGTTCCTGGTGATGAGCAAGGTCGCCAGAGGATGCGTTGTGTTGAGAACGAGGGAATTTGTTCCTTCAGCTGTCGACACGGCGAATCCTCAAACATATCAAGGGTCGGCAACGCCCATGTTACTGCTTTGGAGTTGCATGCGTCTATAGGCTGCGTGTCCGCTTACCATCAGGCGGGCCGTACGCTTGTTTGCCACCGTCGTTTTATATATATTTTTTAAAATATAACGGACTACGGCGTAGGTGCCCGCTAGGTGGATTTCGGGCAGTGAAAGTGTTAATAGCCAGTTCCTCATGAGAAGTTTCTACGGTCTTCTCACTTTGCACTACACAACCGTCTTGATGCAATAGAGTGAAGAGATTTTCTCTATTTTTACAGTAGCATTTAAGTAGATAGTTATGTAGGTATCGGTTTTATGTACGAGTACATAGGTAATTTTGGTTATATATTTTGGTATTTATATAAGTACTAGCGACCCGCCCCGGCTTCGCACGGGTACTATACAATACCTTTAAACCTTCCTCTTGAATCACAGCAGTATTCACGCCAAGATTGTCAAGCGAATTTAAACATTCCTTGGTGGTGTCTAATATTTCCTTTAAGCTTCTAGAACATTCTGTGCTGATCTTCTTTTGATCAAATAAGCGGCTAATTATGGTCGTAACAATCATGCGTTTATTTTCATACCTACTCTCAAGTGTGTTCCAAGCCTTTTCGTAATTAGCCTCCGTAAGTGCAAAATGTTTCAGGCTTAGTCTTAGGCTTGTCTTTAAATGCTTTTCAATAGCTGTAATGTGCTTGTTATCGTGTATCAGTGCCTTATACAAATCTTTAAAACTCGTCCAGTCAATATAGTCTCCTGCGAACTTTGGGATCGACAAAGACGGTAATTTGGTTCTAATCGTAGTGTACTCATAATCGCTCGCCGTGGTAAAGCTCTGTGTGCTACAATTCGATTGAGGTTGTGTTTGAGCTTTAGTAAATTCCAATAAATAGTCTTTTGATAAACCCTTAAACTCCAGATATACGTCCTCGGTTTCCTCGTAAAGACTATTTACATCAGTCTATTTCCTCCTATGACAGACATTCTATATGAATGATAGTAATATCTATGTATTAGGGGCATACCAAATAATTGTATCGTACTTATTAACACCGCTGATCATACTATATTGTAACAATACTTTTACCTACTCATTTTCTTTTAATTTGTTATTAAAACAAAAGGTCAAAAATAATATGAATCATAATACTTATTTATTATAACTTATAACGTCAATCAACTATTTCTTGTTGTTATTCTGCCCCGTTAGCCAGGAGACAAAATTACAGTTTCTTAGAAAACCACAGATTTAGTGATTTAAAACCCATAAATTGAGGTTTTAAAAAGTGACCCATGAGACGTAACCGTGGCAACTGGTGACAGAAAAAAGTTGATTCACCCATGTATGTGTACTTAGTATCAATATCTACTTGTATAATTATTTTACTTTACGTTCAAGTACTTCGCCAGTGTAAACGAGTCTGCATCCAGGGGTGGAAAACGAAACAGCAAGTTTTCGATAGAATGCTGTAACCGAGGCGGATAGTATTGGATAAAATGGCAAAAGCGGATTCCGGCTGATAGTGATAGAAACGTTAGGAAACCTGCCTTCTCTAACGATGCGCGATAGTAGATGGAAGCGTGCAATCCACTCGGATGGATCAGAAATCACAGCAACTACTTATTCACATTGCCATTGAACACTTCTAGAAAAGATTATTGAACTAGCGAGCGAAGCGAACGTTAGTTCTCTGTTGCAGCTTGATGAAATTCCGTTTCAGCTGAAATTCTTTCCTAAATCCGGATGTCCGGCTGTTCAGCTCTACAGGTTGCATTTCTTAACCGATCCTCGTGAACGCGTCACAAAACTGTCACTGAGTAAATTTTTATTTAACAACTCACCGCGTGGTTATAGGAAAATGTAACAGAATAATTTTTCCCGTGGGAATTAGATGTTTTCCCGCTGAAAAAAGTAGCCTATGTCACTCTCCAGCTTCTAAACTATCTCCATACAAAAAGTCACATCACTATGACGCTTCGTTGCGACGTGAAAGAAGGACAACCATACACACTTTCGCATTTATAATAAGTATTAGTAAGTAATAATCCTTATTATAGATTAAGTAGTATATATGACTGACTGTCGAGTTTGTTGCGGCTATTAATTTCAGTAGTTCTTCTCTTCGGAAGCGCTGTCCTGGTAGGCTACTGGAAGCTTGCCGGTCTTGGTCATAATATGTTAAATGGTAATGTTGTATGTTTCCATGTCGGTGGTAATCTCCGGAACTACTCCACCTATTTAAAAAAAACATCAGTTATATAATGGATCTTCAGGATAGACGTGTTCTAAATTGTATCCCGTGGCTTCGCCTGAGTTCTATGTAGGTATTACACAGGCGGAACCGCTCGCGTAGATAGTCTTCATATAGATAGTCGATACTCACACAATCTGACGCGGGATCTTACTTAAAGAGACTTTAAAAAAAAAAACTTTCATCTCTATTATGGAATATATTTATCGTAAACGTAAGTTTATTGAGCAGAGAGGGTGAATATTTGGAGAACAATTTATTCGAACAGTAAAAAATTTAAATATATTTTACAGTTTCATATCATTTCTTTTATGAAAACCTGCCTGGTAGGTAGTTTATCACACAAAACCATAATTAATTCCTTTGAACGTTTCAGCAATAACGGAAATGATTTACTATTTTATTGTACACTTTGTAAAATGATCCTGCCTCGCCACCGCTAGTTGGTAGCCAATCATTTCATTTACATATTTATAAAGGCACGAATTGACAACATTTCAAAATATGTATGTAAACCATTTTGGTAATCATCTTATTTGAACGTAATAAAGTGGTTTCCCCATTTTTATTCTTACTCGATTCCGAGAAAATCACTAATATCTGTAAAACACGGTATACCCCGTGCGTGACGTCATTCCTACGTCTGTTAAGTGAAAGATGTGGACAGGTGCCATAGAGAGACATATTAATGACGTCCTATTTTACTTACGACCTATTGGAATTCACTACTTTTAATTTTGATATAATGGTCCACTTAAAAAAATGAAACGTTGTCAATTGTCACAATGTTTCTGAATCAATTTAATTTTCCAGGGTTTAGACTTGAATTTGATAATAACGATAGAGAATAGGAGAGAGAAAATGACTGGTCAGTTTATACGACATGACACTTTTATTAATAACATCAAGGCAAGGTAGACGGCAAGCGAGGAAAGGGAAGACCAAGGATATGTTACATGAAACAAATAAAAGAAAAAGTATTTAGCAGTCACATCGTATATTCATATTAATTTATTCGCAATATTGATAATATTGATAATAGCACATGTCATTACAGTGCATTAAAAAAAACTGATGTAAAAATATGATGTAAAATAAAGTCAATTCAATAACAACATTAAGGTCAATAAGAAAGTCAATAAGAAATGTAAAAAAGCTACGGTTAGACACTCAAAAATTCCCCGAAGCTATGAAATGTGTGCTCGAAGCCAGTTTTTCCGCCTTGTTTTAAAGCAGTCTACCGAAGGGGCTGATGTGACTAGCTCCGACAGCTTGTTGTATACCGTAGGGCCCATCACGCGTGTCAGCACACACACACACACACACACACACACACACACACACACACACACACACACACACACACACACACACACACACACACACACACACACACACACACACACACACAGACTCAGACTCAGACTCAGACTCAGACTCAGACTCAGACTCACAGACACACACACACACACACACACACACACACACACTAAGAATTACTTTAATTTAATGTTAATGTGTTCAACACTGTTCCTTTTGCATCTAACATTGTGAGGAGAGGAGCGCTGCTTATCCTTAAGTACAGCAGGTTTTACCTATTCAGGGAGCACAATCCTAGTTTTCACAATATTACCTACTGTAAAATGTTACTGTAAAATATGCTTGTCTTTTGGTAAACAATAAATCAAATCATTCATAACTAACTTCTACCCGCGACTCCGCCTGCGTGGAACTCGTTTATCGTAGCTCCATACAAACTTTCGTCCTCCGCTTACGTTTCCTCGGGGGGTAATTTCCGGGATAAGAACGATCCTGCCGCCTTTCCCGGGATTCTAACTAACTTCGTACCAAATTTCATCACAATCGGTTATACGGTTTAAGCGTGAAAAGGTTACAGGCAGACGGACAGATAGACAAAGTATGGATTTAAATGCAGCAATTGATGCAAAGAAATCACAGAATATTTTACTATTTAATGTTGTCCGAATAGTATCATATTTTTAATCAAGAAATAATTTCCATAGTACTATCGACAACACAGCGAACTGACCATCGGTGCACCTTAAGTGCATTGTAATAAAGTTCTATATAATCACAGGATGGTCAGTTAACAGTGTTGTCGTTTGTACCTGTACTGTAAATTGTCTCTTTGCAACGCCATGAGTTACACATTGACTTGAGAAAACACGTAACTTTTCAAACGAGCGTTAGGACAATTCAACTGCCTTTTTTCTGTACGAAAAGTGACTTAGATCTACCTGACGCACGTACAGTCAGCATCAAAAGTAACTGCACAAACGAAGACGTCAAAAGTCTTTATTAAAAGGGAATAAGAGCTTTTGACGCCTTCGATTGCGCCGTTACTTTTGATCCTGACTGTACAATGCGTTACGTAATTGACTGGCTGAGCACCTAACAAGCTAACTATTTGGTTGCAGATTTCGTTGCGACTGTGCACTCAAAACGACGTTGACTCTCCTTTCTTCCTTTTTTCCATCTTTACACCGATCGGTATACATTTTTTGTTTTATTTTCTTCTTTTTATCGTACCACTTTTTTGTTGTCTTTGAGTTATATAAGTAAAATTACTATTTGTTTATGTATGGTTGTCCTTCCATATATATTTTCTACTCATATATTTTTCTGGGTTCCAACATAATACCAGTGTTTTTGTTCAAGTGCGAGCAAAGCTACGCACTGAGTTGGAGCCTTTTTGTCTTGCTGCAATGCACACAGTTTATTTCTTTGCATAAAACTGATTGTTTTTTGTTAAGTTTTGTGTTTTCTGTATTTTTTTTTCTCCTATTGTAATGTGTATGTATTTTAGCAAAGCAAATAAATGATTTATCTATCTATCTATCTATCTAACATAATCATATATATGTCCGATATAGAAAAACATGCCTCCTGACACTCGCATACGTGCTAGGAAGGGGTGAATACTTCATGTCAGGCGCAGACGCTCGTGCTAGCTAATATGGGACTTTTAAAATAAAATTTCTTGTACCATCATACGAGTACCTACGTGTAAGTCTAAGCTCTTGTACTTATACTTTTTGAACAACAATGTAATGTATAATGTTATTTTTTTGTTTAAAAATTTATTAATATTTGCATAGCGTTGGTATATTGTTTTTTGTTTCTCTCTCTCTCTTTCGCACACACACACACACACCACCTAAGTTGGTTTTATTGTTTGTATTTTTGTGGATCTGTTATTGACTACTATATCTGTATATATAGTCTTTCGAGTTTTGTATTTTTGTATGTATTCCATTTGCTGCCCCAAATAAATTAAAACACATAAGCGTACAGTCAGCGTCATATAGTTAGCAGCAGTCAGAGTAGCCAAATATTTCGTAACACACCGTTATTCTTACAGTAATAAAGACGTGTAACGATATATTTGGCTACCTTGGCCGCTACTAACTGTATGACGCTCACTGTACATGATTGCATACTCAATGCTATTTCAATCGCACATGAACTAACAAGTCTGAGTTGTTGAAACTCCAGCAACTGTTATGTTTATTCCAATATACTTACGTGACTTTTCGTGCAATTAGTCCAGACCCTCCTCAAGGAAAATTACGAAGTTAATTACAATTGTTATCTTTAGTTTCAAGAAAAAACAATTCCTTAGTCTACATTCTTTACTTTGGGTATTGTTAGCATTCAACGTTTAGCTTCTAATATCATTTACAGTATAAAAAGGCTGTATTTAGTTTGTTTCTAGTATTGTTTTTATCGGAGACGCCAAAGAAAATTGTTTTAAGATAAGATTCTGTAATCATTCCTGTCTGACGAGGTTTTTATAGCTATTCAAATGCTCAGTCCTCCACAAAAAGCCTATCATAGGTCCTCAAATCACTTTAAGAAAACATATGAAACGTACTGAAAAGTACACAAATCCGCTTCGATACATGCGTACTGGTTTTAGTATTAACTATATAGGAATAATTATCTATTATAAGGCTATCCTTATTATAATAAAATATATAAATATATCCTATGATACAGTATAAATATGTTAAGAATGTGGAGTAAACCCAATCTTAAAATGAATGCCCTCTGCTAATCAGCATGTTAATTGTAAGCAAAAATTCAAAACTGACTTCACTACGGAATAGTAACTGAAAAAAAGAATTGTTTTATTTTCATTAAAAGGTAGCGTCACCCGGAGCCTAAGCCATAAGCCATTTATTAATAATATTATAAATATAATATTACATGTCATCATTCTTAAGTTTAATTTAATTTACATACATACTTTCGCCCGTGTGGTGTCGGGTTAGAATTTCACCACCTTTTCTTCCCGTGGGTGTCGTAAAAGTCGACTACGGGAGCAGGGTTGAAGTGTGTTGTGGGCGACGGGCTAGCAACCTATCACTGCGATCACATTTTGTCGATCTTTTATACCCACATTTATGCTTAAAGTGGCGCTGGAACATAGGTTTAATGTGCTCTGCCTACCCCTTTTGGGAATAAGGGCGTGAATGTATGTATTCGCCTTACTCTCGATACATACAAGATTAAGTTGGGCAAAGAATATTATAACACTAGAAAGTGTATGTGTGAAAAAGCTACGGTAGCCTAGTGGTTCAGGCATGCGGCTGTCAAGCGGCGGTCGTGGGTTCGAATCCTGGCTCGTACCAATGAGTTTTTCGGAACTTATGTACGGAATAGTTACCGTGGTCCAGACACACTACGGAACGCAGTCAGGAACACAAAGGCACTCACCAACTTTGTAGAGGAGCTGGGGTGGTTAGAGTAGCGCTACCCCACCATTTCACGCAAAATAGGCACAATGGATGTCGACTTGCGGAAAAAAGCCCAGTACAACTAACTAACTAGTTACCGTGGGCTTTTCGGTGAAGGAAAACATCGTGAGGAAACCGGTCTAACCCAAATAAGGTCTAGTTTTCCCTCTGGGTTGGAAGCTTTCGGAAAACTAGTCCCTCTGCCAAATCGTGGGGTTAGGTGTCAAAGCGGACCCCGGGCTCTTTTAGGGCACAACCGGGAATAACGCTAGAAGGATGATAATGAGAAAGTGTTTGTGTGAGTGACTCAATATATATTGCAACTGTATGTAATTATAAAGAGTTTTAAAAATGATTTTTCACTCCTTTCATTCAGAAAAGTAAGTTTTGCTCCACGACGAGAGGGATCAAAATGCTACTTTTCTGTTCAAGCTACTTTTTTAATTTATTCATTGGCATGTAGAATTTACGCAATGTGCCAATAGAACACAGATATTAATAAAATAATCGACTGTAATTTTATCGTAATCCGTTAAAAATTATCATGTTTCAAGTTTTAACTTTAACAATACAACTATTAACTACTACTATACGTTCGTAATATTTGAATATTTATGTATTTTTCGTAATATTTAAAAATTTGTAATAATAATTAAGAAAATTTGTTAAAACTTGTTAAGTAATTTTAACAGCATCTTTTTAAATTTCTTCATAGTCGGTTTGAAAAATAGTCTTCTCTGGCGTTAACATTTGTATCCCTCACTACGCTCAGGATCCTACGTTAGAATCACTCGCTACGCTCAGGATTCAATTGTAGGATCCCTCGCTACGTTCAGGATTCAATACACCGCCCTCGCCGTAAATAGAATATTTGCTCCCTTGTGACACAAATAACTATTCTCTCATACGCTCTAGCATATCGATTAGGGAAGGGGTGTTCATTTTAAGGTGGGTTTTAGTCTAACTTGCTATTCACGTTTAGTTGGAAGTTACCCGTGTATGACCTTCAGTTTCTAACAAACATGGGAATAGCAACTGTACGGTTAAAGTTATGTATAAACTTCGTCATGAAAATCGCTAGCTAGATAGTGGGGTGGACGGTAGTTACTTTCATCTATTCAATGTTTTTCCAAAGGATCCTTGTTTATGACCCGGTATTGAGTAAGTTATCAGGTAAAATAAAATCCCTAGTCCGAAGAAAAACTCAAACTTGATAGACGATACTAAGAGAAAATCCATTAAACTCCGGGTTTCCTTTACACAAGCTTTAAGGATTTGTTACTTTGCTTCAGTAAAACCAGCTTAGAAAGGAACTTGTAAATAGTGGTTTTTTTTAGCTTTATAAGAATTTGGTAGGTAATGAGACAAATAAGCATTTGACAGAAAAACCAAACAGAACCATACAAATTTAAGCAACGAAAAATACTGCCGTACTTTTTTAAAAGGCAGTCTTCTTCATACAATTTGCTTGTAGATGACTGCCTTTTTAAGAATCACGGCAGAATAGCTTTCGGTTATGACGAATATTTTAATTAAATCACGAGTTACGCAGTTTTCGCTAAACGGATATAATTGTGATTAGAAAATGTTAATATACTTTAACTTTTTAGGTTAACGAAGCTGATAACAAACTGATCGATAAACAGATAAGTACTTATCGTCAATTTTACGTCATTCTCATATAAATATAAGAATAGACCAGCGCTGGCCAATTAGGCTAGGCCGGCATGCTGTCGGTACCATTTCATGGCCCGTTCATTATATGTTTGTGTTTTTATGAATTTCTCTGTTTTTATGCCATGAATTATTGTTATTTTCTTTCTTTCTTATAAAATAGCCGAGGTGTCAAAAATACAATTGTGAGACAAAATGTTCATACCAATTCCATTCAGACAATACAAAATGTGAAGTTAATACTTGAAATGATAAATATCACACTTTATTTGAAATAAGGCATCACTTTTATTATTATGTAAACAGAAAGCTCAGGTTCGTTCAAGGAGATAAATAAGAACGAACTAATATTAATAAATAAACGCAGAGAATTGGAGATAAAATTCTAAGGTGCCTATCGTAAATTAATCTTGTTTGGAAATAATTTTGTATCATGTTCGTTTGATATTCAAGTAGCACTCTGGGAAATGTGAACCCAATTCCCAATATATTTCATTATAATAAGCAAAGCAACACTAAGAAAACAAAAACAATAACAGATGTCCACATAAACATTGTGGACTTATTTATATTATGTTTATAAAATGGCAAGATACCTACTTACAAGGGTAAAAAAAAATTATATCTGTTTATTTCATGAGAAAAAATGTATGTGATTACTTACTTATTATTTCTGAGCATTTACGTAAGCTGCAAAAGCCAATCGGCAATTACCCATTTTTTTATTATTTCGGTATATATTTTCGATATATCAATAAATGCATCTACTTATTATTATAATGATTTGAACATGATGATCTGAATAAAAAATGTAAGAAAATAAAACAAATTACAAGCTTTTATTTAACTTGCTTTCGTCGTATCTATTTACTTAAATATGTTGTCAAAATTTGCGAGCCAAATTTTGAAATACCTACTCATGTTTTGGTGGCAATACAATAACCATGCAAAAAGAAGCAAAACCGCGACGTCCTTTGCACACATGGCGACGAGCAGTCGAGAGTGAGCTGGAGCGAGGCCTGGGACGTCGCCGAGGACAGGAAGTCGTGGCGTGAGCTTATGAACGTCGTGTGCAGTTGCGCAGCTCCACCCTAGGATAACAATAGTAACCATAGCAACTAACCACGGAAAAAAGTTGATTCACCCTTATGTCAATATCCAGTTCTTTCGATAGTTTATTCAACTTCTTTGCGACACAAATGTACAAACGACAACACAGTTAACTGACCATCCTGTATTTATACAATAGAACCTTATTACAATGCGCATAGAGTGCACGGATGGTCAGTTAGCTGTGTTGTCGATAGTACAACTCCGGCCGGTCAATACACTTGTCCGAGTTGCTAAGTGGCCTGATATTCGTCACATAACTCATCTGTCATGTCGCACCATATCCGTCCATTTGTCACCGTGGCCATAACGGAATTATCATTTTCAGATGTTAATTTCAGTGCCTGATATTCTCGGTCCTAAGTATGTTAATTCCTACGTCATTTCAGAGCATTAAGGTACTTATGTTGCGCAGGTGTCTGTTAGGCTAATATGTTAATGTGCAATGTACTTTACGTTTTTCAATTTCTTGGGCGCCAACCCATAATATGGGTTAGTAACGCTTAATAGAGACAGTGATCGGAATTAGGTGAGCCAAAATACCTATTATTCGCAACAGGACATAATGTAGAGTGGATACAACCGGGTAGAAAAATATTTTTTTTCTTTAATACCGGGTAATCGATATTTGTCCGGGTACTATACTTATAGTACCCGGACAAATATCGATTACTACTTAGTCGTAATGTTAAACATACATATTTTTACTTATAGTACGGGATTGTTTATGTTAGTTTGTAGTAAAAACGGAAGGAAAAAGTATGAAATGGTTATAACTTTTAGATTAACATTAAACATCCCGTTCTAGAAGTAAAAACATATATGTTGAACATTACGACTGGTACCCGGAAAAATAACGAATACCCGGTATTTAAGAGAAAATTCTGTTTTCCTACCCGGTTGCAACCACTTTATATTATGTCCTCTTGCGAAGAATAGGTATTTTGGCTCACCTAATTCCGATCACTGGAAATTATAGTATCTGTTGAAATTTCATTAAGTATACTCGTACATATATGAGACACAAAGTGTGAGAGAATAACGCCAGTATAATAAGGTAATGTAATTTTATCAGGAACTTAATTAAATTATTTTCGCGTACCTATTTTGATACAAACTTTTTTAACTGACAATATACGAGCTCCTTAAAAACATAAGTACCTACTTAGTCGTAAGTACTGTGTGTAAGATGTCAATCTTGACTACCCTATTAGCATGTATTTAAAACTTTCTAGACGTTTTAATTTTGGTACATTTGATTTATATATGTCGCATTGGAAAATTCAAAATATGAGTACCTATTACATCATATTAAATTCATTATATTATTATGTACACTTTCTACACTACAGGTTCAATAATGCATCATAGCTCTGAGTAGATTCATCTTACTAATCATTTGGTTTTGGTTGGATCCTTATTTATACCTATTTACTTATTCGTTTAATCACAATACCATAAAAACAATCCCATTACTTACTTTCAATTGCTTACAAAATTTTAAGTTCCATTTTACACTTAAATCAAAGTAATTTAATCAAATTACGCGGTCAATTATCCATTTCGGGTCAAAGGCAAGTGAACATTACCAAAAAACATGCATCTGTATAAATTAAACAGCGAAAAGGTTATTCTGTAGCGGTGAAATATGGCCCCGTAAATTCCCGCTAGGTTTTAGCATGTACTGCGGAATTACTCCTAACAAGCGAGTCTCATCCAACGGCTGGCGAGGTGTTAAATGTAATAATTCCTCTCTTGCAGGGTCAAGCACCTTTCAATACTGGAAGTGATGCGTAATATTTGCCATATATTTTAGACAGGTTACACACGGCACTTTTGTACTAAGGTCAACCGAGGCAAATGCGTCGATGGGATAAATGCGTCTCTTGATGATATCTCCCAAACTGAACATTTAAGAACTATTACAATTAAATTGAAAGTTTTGTTTTGTAACCATACTAAGAACATCGAGGGCTGTAATCATTCTAAAATGTTACGTTTCGAAGATATCTTCAAAAGACGCACTTAGCCCATTCACGCATTAACCCTGGTAGACCTTGTTGGGTTTTTTCAAAAAACTTTTGTACTAAATATCATTTGATATTTGGGTTTTCGGTAAAGCAGAGCCACTTGAGGAAACCGGTCTAACCACAATAAGGTCTAGTTTTACCTTCTGGGTTGGGAGGTCAGATGGCAGTCGCTTTCGTAAAACTAGTGCCTATGTCAAATCTTGGGATTAGGCGCCAAAGCGGACCCCGGGCTCATTTGAGTACTACCGGGATAAACGCTAGGAGTATATATACACGTGGTCCTTTTGCAGCGATACTTTTAAATGCGCGGTTCACGAACGGGTGATTGTCGCGATACTAGCCATAAATCACCTGTATCGATACTATATTGCGTTTTTAGAGCTGCAAAAACTCGCCGTGTGTAACCGCTCTTAGAACCTTAAAACACATTCGTCGTGAATTTTCACATATATTTATGTGATACTAGCTTCCGTCCGCAATTTAATCTGCGTGGATCTGTGATAAAACTATTTTATATTTTAATCCAGACTTCAAGCAAAACATCCAAATTTTCGCATTTATAATATTAGTAGAATTAGTATGGATTTAATTTAGATTTTCATGTCTTATGAAGTTATGAATTATGATGGCCAGCATATAGGCTAATTAAAAAGAAGATTGACTGTCATTCAATCATAAACTTTACTAATAGGTACCTGAAATGGCCACTGCCCCTTTCCATACCTATGTGTATGCAGGCACGACGATATTCAAATTGATAACGTAGTG
Source organism: Epinotia bilunana (assembly GCA_947049275.1). Lineage (NCBI taxonomy): Eukaryota > Metazoa > Arthropoda > Insecta > Lepidoptera > Tortricidae > Epinotia > Epinotia bilunana. The sequence continues at coordinate 8,136,920 of OX346267.1, read as the reverse complement.
ACAAATGGATAGTAAACCATCAAATTATCGTAATAAAGTATAAATTATAAAATATAATTAAAATCGTAAAAAGATATTGAACCTTGAAAGTTTAGATTTTTTCATTTTATTGTCCAAGAGTAAATTTATAGTTATCAATAGAATCCTTACGCTTTTATAGAAACAAAATTGTATCACAACTATGTACTTAAACGCAGTATTTCACGACCTACATGTACTTTGTACTAACAAATGTCGGTTGTGACGTCATACCTGTCTGTATATCAGTATGAAACGTTTTGCGCTGCCGCCACAGCGTTTTGACCTCGCTCAAACTTTGTCTCAAATTTTTGAGTATTTATGTTATTTAATTGTAGTTGCTTCCATACAAATATTTGTTCCTGTCCAAAAACTGGGTCGAATGACATCATAAAAAAAATTAGTCATCCCTATTGTAATCAAATAAATTTGAAAAGTAATTATAAGTATTGCGGCGAATCTTGATTCCTATGACAACTGTCATCTCCTAACAATTTATATCTTTAAAACGTAAAATTGTACTGAGATGACAGCTTTTATAGCGCTCAAGATTCGCCGCAATACGCATTGGCGGAGCGTCCATTCAAGCCGAGCCTTTTTTGTTCCGGATTGCCCATCGAAAATTTTCACACACTGCCACTGATTTATTGGTATACTCGTAGGTGGTGTAGGAATTACTGAAATATTATACTAAACTAGCGACCCGCCGCGGCTTCGCACGGGTACTATATTATACATATAAACCTTCCTCTTGAATCACTCTGTTAAAAAAAACCGCATCAAAATCCGTTGCGTAGTTTTAAAGATCTCAGCATAAATAGGGACAGACAGCGTGAAGCGACTTTGTTTTATACTATGTAGTGATGTTAATAGTTATTGTGAAAAACAGACATCGTCGACATAATTATACACTGGTATAAATATGCAAAAATGTACGAGTAGAAGAAATTCCAATTCTTTTCAGCTTAACAATAACAATTTAAAGTGCTGGTTAACTTTCCTCTAAAACAGAATTGTTTTCGGTGAAATGTGAAATCTTCAAAAGTAGCCGCCATTTGTTTCAAAAATTGCGATGAAGACAAATTGAAATGGAGTTTTCAACGCAAATAATGCTCGAAGTGTACTGCAAATAGTCTCGTCCAGTGAATTTTGTTCTTTGACGTTGCTATTTGAGGTGGAAAATGTCTGGAAAACTATTTAGATATTTCCACGGCACGATTACTTGAGTAAATCGTTGCTACATAATTACATAATTGTACACGAGGTCAGAAAGGACGTCTTTCCTTTGCTGATTGTCGGTCTACAATGCCAGACATATGAGTAGTTTTTTTTCAAATTCATAATGTTGATGAAGTTTTAAGCTGGGGACATTTTTTCTATGATAAATATAATTACTTTTAGTTGATAAACTCGAATACTAGAGGCTCTGTGAGCTGTAAAACTCGTAACTCTTTTTAGGGTTCCGTACCCAAAGGGTAAAAACGGGACCCTATTACTAAGACTTCGCTGTCTGTCCGTCCGTCTGTCTGTCACCAGGCTGTATTTCAAGAACCGCGATAGCTAGACAGTTAAAATTTTCACAAATTATGTATTGCTATTGCCACTATAACAAAAAATACTAAAAATTTTTTTTAAGGCGGGCTCCCATACAATTTTAGCATCCTTTCGCTTGCTCGTGTTTCAATTCCACACTCGCGGGTAAAATACAACTTTGCACCCTTGTATAACAAATAACTATTAATCAATTAGCTTGCTATGTTTAGACGTGAATACATTTGGGGATCTAATTATATCACTTGATCTTAAGATCAAAGACGTGACTTTATGTGGGTGCAAAATAGATTGGCTTGAAGCAGGAAAACACGTTTAAAATAAATGGATTTCCTTTTATAGCTGGGCTTGTTTATTTAATTTACGTGAATCATCGAAAGTTACGGTTAGTATATTCAAGGATAAGCACATTTGAATCCGGAATTGATTGAATATTAGTAATTGTGAAAGAGCTTTAGTATTTCGCTGTCGGAATAAAGTGTGACTTTTATTTTATAAAGTACTTTAATCCAAATATTTATGCTTCATTGTTTAATGCATAATTATAAACCGCTTACTTAAGTACGGAAAAAACGGAACCCTTATAGGATCACTTTGTTGTCCGTGTGTCTGTCTGTCTGTCTGCGTATTGGTTCGCTGTAAGGCCGTATAAATAAATTAAATAATAAATAGATAATTAAAACCATATACCCCAGAGTATCTACAGTCCCTTAAAGTTGTGAAAAAAACAAACTTCTCAGTTAACGAAAAAAAAGATACGGCTGTTTATGCCACAAAAAACGTTTTATATTTCGACACTCTCAAGGAAATCAAAATTTATAGGGTACTTTCCTTTGACCTAGAAAAATGAAATTTGGCAAGTAACACCGTCTTATACTACAAGAACAGGTAAAAACTTGTCAAACTTAATTTGTAATTAAGTAAGGAACCCTCGGTGGGCGAGTCCGACTGGCACTTGTTCGGTTATTTTTACTATATCTGACGAGTAAGTTGCTAAGCGGTAGGCAACGACGGTAAATATGGAAACGCGATACACAAGTAGAAAAGTGCCACACAGCCGCGAGGAAAATGTGCTTTTACCTTAGAAATAGAAGCGCCCACTAAATCTGCTTTACGCAAGCGCTGCTAGATTTTTTTCATACACCGCGCTATAAGGTTGTCACTTCACTGGTATTACTTTCAGTCGACGTCTCTACGGAAATACACATTTATGCCCTAGTTCATAAACGTCCATGCAATCTATTTTAGTTGACATACCTACCTTTAAAATTTGTGTCTTCTTCCTTGCCAGTTTAACATTTATGTTTGAGAGATAGGGACAAAAACATATTTTAGGTAATCAAGGTTTATTAAGTTATATATGCTTATTGTGGACTCGGGGCTGTACGTACTGATTGAAATCTTATATGCCTTTCATTTCGTTTCAAAATCAGAATGACAGAGACATGAAACCGGGGATATCCTTACGATGTGCCGGGGAGTTCGCATTTTCATCTTCAACTGGACTCCTGCCGTTCGAGAGGTCGCATTTTCATCTTCAACTCGACTCCTGCCGTTCGATTTCGTATCACTTCGTTACGTACGTTAAGTAGGTAGATATCAATGTAATTTTTTGTGTAGGAAATTTGTTCTAACGCTCTTCTGAAATGTTAAGCTACAAGTAACAATTTTACTGGTCTAATCTGAAAAACCAGGCTTTCAGCGAATATTGAGTGGTCCTTGACCAGTGTTGTCGTAACCTTGAAAAACCGTGGAGTAAAATTTGTTAAGCGAGTTCGTATCGCAATACTTTGAGTAATTGAGTCATTTAACTTTTACTTGTCCCTTAGTTTTTTATTAATTGTTAGTTACCACAACATGTGAATTTGATAAAATCTATGTTCTTAAATAGTCTATTTGAACATATGTGTTGCACCTCGCAGAATCTTCCTAACCTAACCTATTCTAGCGGAAAACATGGCTGTCCAGCGGAAAAATCACTATTTTCATACATATCCGGTGAAATTTAAGACAAATTAATATGTTTTAATACAGTTCTCATGCAGCATCACGCTATAATTAATTGAGTAAGGAATGCAACAACAATTAACAACAGCAGACGTCGTATTTTAGTGTAATCTCCTTTTAAACAGCAAATAGTAGAAACGGTTAGGACACAAAAAGTTGATTACTCAATTTCAATATGTTGTACCTGCTTGCTTCCATACGTACCGAGCGAACAAGCCAGACGTACGTCCTGATTAGAATGATACTCCTCTTCGGAACAGCAAGTTTAGAATAGATGTGAACGTATTGCGAGTATGTCTGTTTGTATGCCTTACGGATATTCCAAGCTACAGTCTACGAGAAATGCGACTGGTCTTTTGACAGTTCCAATATGACGTAAAGAGTGATGTGGCTAGAGTAAATCGATTGTCATAGTATCCGATTACGATTGATGGTGGCTAATAAAAGGAATCGATTGATTACTGTGTAATAATTATTTTTAGGAAATCAAACAGATAGCCTATACATAGTCGTGACAGTAATTAAATAACACATTGTTATTTTCCTATATTCACAATTATTTGATTCATACCGATTTATTTCTAAATTGACAGACTCCAATCGATCGAAGCAGTGTAACACTAAATTAACAAAAAAAAGTCGTAGGACGTAATTGTTCGTATACCGAGTTTTCAATGCTAATTTATGCACAGATAAGCTGTAAAAAAATATTACAATCATTTTAAAAGTGCTAAAAAGAGCTTGCATGGAGATTGAACTTTGTTTCGTAACTCGTAAGCTATTGAAACTTTTTATTATTATCGATGAGCAGTGCCAATTTACGTTATATGGGTGTCGCGATGTGTCAAAAGACCAGTCCCAAATCTCGTAGACTATAAGTAAAATTAAACAGGCCATGATGTAGCTCCTAAAAATATTTTAAAGAGGCTGTATATGGGTACTCGCAACATGAAGTGTGCAATTACGTACCTAAGCGGTTTTACCGCGGACAGGCGAAAATTGACCGCTTTATATCGCAACCGCCTATCTCAGACGCTAGTTACGCAAGAAAACCAAACTTGCTACAAGTTTATAAGGTTGATATTTCAAAGCATGGTAACGGCCAGATGTGAGGTTGAGATTGTGTGGTCGAAATGCGCTCACAGGCCGGCGTTTGCAGATGTGAGATAATGTCGGCATTAAATTGCTGCACAGAATCGCAAAGCAGCGCGGAAGAGTTAATGGTGTTTACCTCGTTTTCATTAACGATGAATGACTGTTGAAATTTTCGCCAGATTATACAAATATAGAACCTCAGCCTAGGCCTACTTTTAATCATAGAAAAGTTGGCGGCCGCTGTAATGATTATTGGAGTTGAGAATGGTTATTTTATTTTGGAATGAAAAATACACTGCTACAATACGAATGTCTCTTTTAATCTCCTATTCAATCTATATTGTCGACATTCTTACATCTGAACAATGTTAAATGCAAAATCCTCAAATCCCCGAATCTCCAAATCAATAAAGAGTGGGCAACGCGCTTGTGAGTCTTCTGGAATGTATGGACACTACGGTGTCTGTTTAGCTGACCATACGGTTGTTTACCCCTGTCGTAGTATACAAATAATTTGGTGAAGATTATAATATAAGTAAATAAGTATAAGGGGACAATCTTACACAAATCGACCTAGTCCCATAGTAAGCTCAGTAAGGCTTGTGTTATGGGTACTAGACGACGATATATATAATAAATATAAATACTTAAATACATAGAAAAACATCCATGACTCAGAAACAAATATTTATGCTCATCACACAAATATTTGCCCTTACCGGGATTCGAACCCAGGACCTTCAGCTTCGTAGGCAGCGTCACTACCCACTAGGCTAACCGGTCGTCAGATTAGAAGCCCAATACGGTTTTCAGCAGGTAGAGATCTTATTCTGGTCACCATGATTTTGTAACTGAGAAAAGGAGGACTTATCGCAATTATAATCAAATACATTTGCTGATAGTTGGGTTGGGTAAAACATTGTTTTGGCCGAACACACACACTTAACAGATGAATACGTATTAGGAACGTTACTCAATAAGTTATGTAAACTTATTGAGTAACTTTTCGAGCGAGCGTTAGAACAAACCATAAAAATGCCTAACGTACGAAGCGTTATATGCCATCGTTACGAAACACAAAAAAGCGATAATAATAGAAATTAAAATAATAATAGAACCAGTTTAAACTTAAATAATAATATTTTAAGATAAATACGTCTCTGTACCTGTGTTAGTTGGTCTATCTTTTTGTCCCTGATCTTCACTCAATTGCTCAAAGGTTATCTGAAAGAGATCCCTTTCAGGGATAAGTTCGCCTTTGAACCTATTCTGCCTGTATTTTACCTGTGGCTTGTGTACAATAAAGTATGTATATACATATATACATAAATACATAAGTTTCAATATCACAACCGAATTCGAGCCAAATCCGTGGGCGCCGTGCCATGGAGCATCCAATCCATTTAGATATTGCTCGGCTGGCCCAATAGAATTACGGAAATGCAAACTAAACTGATTCTACTGAAATAGCAGTGTTACAACTGGGTGTTTCAAAGCAGAAATTTAATATGTTTTAAAGAGGAGGAGGTGCAATTTCAGTGAGTAACGAACGGCCCGGCCAAGACACGGCGCGGCGGCGGTTTTTCCAATTCATTGCGTGTGATCCCGACTAAAGCCCTCATTACACTTTCCTAAATTTAGTCATCCTAATTAGAATGCTTAGGATAGGAAGGAGGCTCCTGATTACACTGTTTCCGATTTTTGTAGACGCTTAATAACACGTTATAGCCCTCATTCCGTAATTGTTTGTTCATATAGTTTTTGTCATTTTTATTCCAGAGATAGGGCATTTCTTTGTATAACTAACATGTTGCCCAAAACTTATTTTTCATGCACCATGTTTCTATACCTACCTACTAGTACAAAATGAGACACGTCCGCCCGCCGTCAGGTGTGCGAGGCGACTGACTGCACACTAAATGTTATTACACCTATCCTAACTACGATGCTAAATCATTCAGCTTGTCAGAAACCATCCTTGCTCCTAATTAGGACATCCTAACTTGCTAAGCGCGATTACACTTTACTAATTTAGGATTCTAAATCATTTAGAATCCTAAATGTAGGAAAGTGTAATAACCCTTTTACCACATTGCGTTGCGCGTCTCGACCGCGCCATGAACAGAAACGCTGGCCGCGCCGCAATTCGCGCTGTGTCGTGGCCGGGCCGCCGTAAGATCACCCGGTGCTTCATATCGCCCTGCTACGTTTTTATTAAGAAGAGTCCTCAGCACACGCACACTATCTCGACGGTAGGGTTGGAGCCGTAGCCGTTCGCTCGCCGTTTACCCACCGTCGCCCCTGCTCCTCCTCACCGCTGGCCCGAGTACCCCCCACGTTGACCAACAGCCAGCCAGGGCAGTACCGTTTTGCGCACGGAACCAGATCGGCCTTAAGACCCCCATAAACGACCCTGCTCACTAGGTTTTTTGAATAAAAGGTTTTTTTAATTTTGTTGACGCAGTGGTTTATCATTTAAACCGCCCTCAGACGTCACACTGGCGCGCGTCAGGATCGTTTGATGTAGGTACGCAGTGAAGAATCTGTACTACTTGACTGACATTCTACCGATACCGTACTACAGAAGTGGCGTAACGTTAATGTGCACTTTATTAAATCTTCGAGAAAACGCTCCACCCATAAATGCCTATCAATGCCTATACGTATCGCGGCTAATCGTGATCCCTATGACAGCTGTCGTCTCAGTACACCTGTATTTCACATTTTAAGGTTATAAATTGTATGGAGATGACGGCTGTCATAGGCATCAAGATTCGCCGCGATACGTTTAGATTGTGTATTATTTTAAGTGGGACGATTGCTCGAGGTTTTTATGACCTAAGACGGGTTTAGATCAATTCAACTTCAATAGAAATACACTTTCGGTTAATTTTTCGCATAAAGTAGTAGATAGTAGGCTAAAGGTTAGAAAAAATTCAATGGCGTGCGAATGATTCATTCACTATAACAATATCCAAAAACTATGTATCAATTGCAAGATGCCAATTATGGCATTAAATCTAACTGTTCAATTTCAAACTACCATTATTAGTTAGGTACACAAGTACCTACTACAACAATAAACTAAAAGTGGACCGAAAGGTACGCAATGGAAAAACCTCTTCGGCCATTTTCTATTAGCAAAGCACTAACAAATAGAACTAGAACTAAAGTTCTAATTGCCTCTGACCGTGTGATGTGGTATAAGGTTATCTATTTGTATCTTTTACGTTTTTCTTTTTATAAAATCTATAGATTCTAACGACATCATGTCTCTGAGACTTGGAAGATTTTTTTCTTTTCCCTTTGTAACAAAACAACAAGACAACAAGATAGAATAGGTCCCCACTTTACTTAACATCTTCTTGGTCCGGTCAAGTGTAAAAATATGGATGCATAAAACTTACTTCTTATGTCCGCTGATTAAGGTTTCGGTACATATTTATGAGAGGATTTAATCGGTACATATTTTTGCACTTGACTGTACAACGCCGAACGCAAAACGATTGTCAATAGTCAACCGCACTACACCTCGGAGGTGAAAGCAGAGTTCAGTCGAAGTGAGAGGCCCTGCAGGCTTGCCTGTGCTAGCCGCGCTGACAAATACACACACAAACACGCCTTTATTCCCAAAAGGGGTAGGCAGAGCACATGAAAAGTACGTTCCAGTGCCACTTTTAGCTTACATGTGGGTATAAAAGATCGACAAAATGTGATATCGCAGTGATAGGGCGCTAACCCATGGCCCACACTACACTTCAACATAACTTTGACAAAATGTACTAAATATCCCTTCCCTATCCGATTTCATCGATCGTAATAAACAGCACTCAAAAGTCGACATAAGTAGCCTAGCCTACGCTACGCTCGATACTTAAGTATCTCGAGTGAATGCAGTGTGCACAATGCTTTAAAACCAGTAGGGTTGCACCCTTGATTACATTCGGTAAGGCGCGGGCTTATAATTCCAAATTCGAGGTGAATTATTATTAATTCGATTTGATAACTGAATTTATAACAATTTGCTACTTTCCCATTTTTTCTGTGATACCTTTCCAACCAATTAAATATCTTTTTTTTAAATTTATGTGTTTGGCCAAGCTGAAACGAAGACTGCGAGAAGCTAAGAGAAGCTGAAACACACGGTCGCTCGTTCAATACGGGTGTACACTCTAAAATTATTATTACAGCAAAAAAAAAGAAGGCAAAAAATATGCCTAGTGACGAAAATCCCATTCAGATATTTCAAAGAATTCGAAGCTACAACCGTTTTAATATTGCTTGTTAGAGAGAGAAAACGCAAACAGATGTGTGACGTCACGTTACGGGATGCTGCCGGGGGGCCGCGTCGACGGCGGCGCCGAACACGATGGGCACGGCACATTGCCGTCTTCTAGTGACGTCACATTCTTCCAGCATCATCGTTTCATATGAAGTTGCGTTTTGCGAAAAAGGGACAGAACAAACCCCTTCTTAAAACTTTGGACACTTATAACTTCATGATTATTTAACCTTTTGCGTTGATTTTTTCTCCATTTGACTACATTTTTAATCTTTTTTCGAGAAAATATGACAATTTTGATTATTTTATTTAGTGTAGATATTAGAGCACAAAGGACAAAATATTGAGTTAAAATCAGAGACCGCTTGCGTGCGCAAAACCGTCACAAAATTATGACGTTACAAATTTACATCCGTATTAACAATACCTACAATCTTTTTCACGTACCTCACACCTTAATATATAAAACTAATATATGACATGTAAACTTAAAATTAGAGGTGAACAAACAACAGGCAGTCTTATCGCTAAAGAGCGGTTTTTTTCAGACAAACTTTGGACAGCGCCGGATTAAGACTATTTTTTTGTGTTTTTTCTGGTGCCCTCAAGACGTGATACCGTTAGCAATTGCTTAATTCGCTTATGGGCTAATCAGGCACTGCTTTGGGTAGCGGAGAAATATAAAAATACTTAATTTTCACCTTTGCAAGGAAAAAGAAGGAATTCTTGGTTGTGTAATACTGAGCTGCTTTCACTCGAAAACTGTCAAAAATGATGAAATACTATTTTGAAAAAGCGATAGAAAATTGAAAGCGAGTGGTATTGACCACTCAATTCTATCGGTTTAAAGTAAGTGCCTGCAATTTTGCCACTACGATCATATTTACTTTCATTTAATTTTCGAGCGCTCTAAAGTCTAAAATCGGCCTTGTGCTATTTTCACCTCTAAAACATGAATGTACCTACTCGTAAACGATTTATGATCTCGAAAATATTTATTATTACTTGTAAATAAAACACTTCATCATCCTTTTATTCTCGAATCTACTCCTAAAGGAGCCAAAGGTCCGCTTTGACACCTCATCCCAAGATTTGGCATAGGCACTAGTTTTATGTAAGCGACTGCTGTTCGGGAGTTAGTCCAGTCAATGAACTGAGATCTTGTATGGAAAGAATGTCAATTTTGGAAATAATTCATAATATTCACGATAAATCATACAGGAAAAGGACAATGCATGCTTCATTTAAATCTTCATAATTACTTCCGGGTGGAAAGTGTGTCGGATTCTTGAATAAAGCATCTTAGAATAACATTTAAAAATTATATCCACAAAAAAACGCTATTATAAATTAAAGTTTTACACAACCGTATTTTTACTGGAGTAAGTGGTTTTCTGCAATTAAACTGCAAATATGTCGAATAACTATTTTTTGGTGATTATTACGAACGGAGCGCGTGTACGCTGGACAAATCCTTTGACAGAAGAGGGTGTTGCCAGTTTAGGCTCAAATAATCGAACACAGTAAATAATGTTAATGTTGCTAACACAACTGCCATGTGAACTTCCAACCCAGAGGGAAAACTACACTTTATTGGGATTAGACCGGTTTCCTCACGATGTTGTAAAATAAATCAATACGAGTTCGAAAGTTCGGGTACTCGAAAATTTTTATTACTCCAAATGAATCAAGGCAAAAAAGTATGCCTAGTAACGAAAATCTAATTTACGTCACACCTGGCCCCAATGCGAGTTTTTTAGCTGCGCGTACGGTAAAACTCGCATTGTGGCCAGGTGACGACGTAAAATTGTGTACTCACCACGGGTGGTAATTCGTAAATCCCCAGATCGCATATTTATGACCCTCACCTTCGTTTCGGGCCACAAACACCTGCGATCTGGGCCTTTCACGAATTCACCGCCCTTGGTAAGTAATGTACTATTACGATATCATTTTGTTGGCATACTGTAGTTGCAGTACTAGGAGAACAGCAGCCGTAAAAGCCCCTCGCTCGATAATAGCGCACGTTTTCGCTACATTGCGTTTGCCTCCAACTTATTTCCAATGAATTTTAGTTCGCATTTCACTTCTTCGGCACGCCTAAACGTAGATTCCATATTGGAATTCCTTTGCTATCGAACTGTTATGAAATAGCTGGTTATTAAGGAATGCTGATATTATGGAGGCCAATGTTATAAAAAAAATATGTTCGCGAAGAATGTAGCAGCTTTGGCGGTAGATGAAAATTTTGACAACTCTTTCTGTGTTTGTTCTTTATTTTGGAATATACTCGTAGTTATTAGTTTGTTTTTATCTTTTACGTCGCTATTTTGTATTCGTAAGAAAGGGACAAAAGTTTTCACAAAACACATTTTATTTAGGCATTAAGTTATTACATTCAAACAAAAGTTAACTCAGTGTCAGTTTTGTTAAGATAATTAAGTATATAAATTATGTGAAAATAACTAGTTACACGTATGAGTAACGTGTTTATGCATTACTATTTACAAATTGAAAGTTAAAAGTTAATTAACATACAAACTGGATACTTAATTGTAGTCACAAAACTGGCACAGTTTTGTGACTACAAGTTAGTTATTGTTTTTTTGACGACTCACGCTAATTGGGTACATAATTTTTAAATGCCCACCTAGAGCTTTCCGTTAACATTTATTATGTGCCTAATCTGTAACTTTGAACTATCTGTTTCGTGCGTGTATGTCATATTCTTAGGCACGCCTAGCAGCCTAAACCGTTTGACGCTTTTCGACATATGAAGTGTGTCGTTGGGTTGGTATTAAAATTTTACTAGTTAGAAGGTTAACTTTGTGAGCTAGGTGGTCGCAAAATGAATAGGTTCGTCAGATTTCAAATACAATGAGCCTTCAATTTTCAACCCGTATAACATTAGGTACTATCGACAACAAAGCTAACTGACCATCGGTGCACATTAAGTGCATTGTAATAAGGTTCTATATAAACACAGGATGGTCAGTTAACATTGTCGTTTGTACTATCTGCCCGCGCGGATATAGGATGAGCAGTTCCGGATATTACACCCTACATACAAAATTCAACACTCATAAACTTTACCTGACTGGAAAATAAGCTGACTGGAAGCATTATACATTGAGATGAAGCAACAATATGTTGCACAATTTTTTTACCAATGTTACTTGCCTATGAATAGTAGGTATTACTGAAGACCCTGTAGTAGTTTGATCTGTCGTTATCTATACATCAATACTAATATTATACAGAGGAAAAGTCTGTGAGATTGTAAGTTTATAAGTTTAATTGTTTTTCGTAACCTGGAGTTTAAAAATTATTTCATGTGCGTGTAGAATGGACCTTCTGGATGGTTATAGGCTATATTTTATCTCGCGAGTTTGCCTGCGTTCCTTGCAATAAGCGGACAAAGCTGCCGGGCATCTAGATTTATATTCAACGTATAGAAGTTATCAATTTAGTAAAAGAGTATGACATAAAACAAATACTTGCTGTGAAACTGGCGTTACGTTAAAAATACTCTTACTACTTTCGCCGTACGGCTTGACTGCTTTAGTATTTAATTTAATATTACTATATTTTGTCTACGGACCCATTAAAGTATTAGTTTTACGAATTATATTCCTTTTATATCAAATTAGCCCTCGTTTTTATATGTGAACATGTTTTGTGCACCTCTGTACATGTCAAGTTACACTCTGTGGAAGAACGCTGTCTCTTGACACAGGTATCTCGATACTTAAAAAGAGACACCAGCCTGTTCGTCCGTCTCGTTCCATCGAACGGTGTCAGCCAGTGACGGACGCTCTATCTTGTCACTTATCGCGTGATAAGGCCGACAATGATACGGGGTCTGTATCTAGTTAAGTATCTTATAAGTTGTATCTTGTAAGTGTTTCACTCGTAAATACCATTAAAAAATGCAATTTTAAACATCCGCTTGCAGGTTTTGTTCAATATCAAAGTACGATTTTATATGTTGAATACGGTCATGGAAATTTGTTCTTTCAAAAGTTGAGCGGCGGGTAAAAAGTAAAAACGTCGGAAAAGTTGCGCCAAAGTTAGTTCACGTAACGATCCGTAGCACGCGGTCTGGTTGCCTGGCAACCGGCGGGTGGGGTCGCCGGGTTACCAGCATCCGAAATTGAAATATACGAGTAGTCGGCATTTTCCTGGTATATATACTTTTATGTCCATTTTTTACAGTCAAGTGGAACTTTTGGTGGCATAATCGACAGCAGAATAGTAATGGTTATTTACTTGATTCTCTTTGTGTGTACCTACGGTGTTTTGTTAGTGCAAATGACTTTTTTAATTGTAATTTTACATGTTTGGGTTTTAATCTTACATGGCACGTGATTTTTCTGTTGTAAGTAAACATATTTATTATAGTTATGATAACTATTGTAGATTTTTTTAACATTATTGTAGACTAGACACATTAGATTGAATTGATAAAGAAGAACGCCTGTCTGCCACCTGTCACTCCTGTTATTCACTACACGCTAATGCAGCTTATCCCGCCGGTCACCCGTCACGAAACTAGACCTCTACCTACGCTTAGTTACTACGCATCGCGGTGTCAAGATATATTTTTAGGTGAGCATTGAGGTGAGCTTAAAAAGTTACAGAATAGGGGGGCAGATTACGCATGAGTGAAATGGCTGCGTTCATTAATCGCTGGACTTTTTTTTTTACTACGTTAAATGTCCCTACTCGTGTTTAGTTAAGTTTTTAATATTATCTTGTTTGTTATCCACCGTGAAAGGCGTGAAATAACTCGAGGGTTCTATCGGACGATCAGCGCTGGCAGTAATGCCCGCATTATGCTGACATAGAACTGGTCCGTGACAAAAGCTATTGTCTGACACTTTTTTGTTTATATCTTTTGTTTTTGCCCAATAAATGTTTCTTTCTGCTGGAGCTTCGTGATCTTATTTGATTATCCATATAGAATTATCGATACTTTCCATGTCCACACTTATATTATAATCGCGAAAGTAGGTAACTCTGTTTGTCTGGTCTGTTTGACATTTACACGCCTAAACCAATGAACCGATTAAGATGAAATTTGTATAGAGTAAGTATCCCAGGGTAGGACATAAAATAGTTTTTTCAAATTATCCCCTTAGAGGGTAAAATGGGAGATGAAAGTTTGTATGTTCGTAATAGCTAGTAAAATTATAAATGTGAAAGTAACTGTCTGCCTGTTACCTTTTTACACTTGTTTAAGTGAACTCATTTAGATGAAAGTTGGTATGGACTTAGTTTTAAGTTCGGGAAAGGTCATAGGATACTTTATATCCCGAAAGTCATCCCTCGAGGGACGGAATAGGGGGCGGAAATTGCGATATTTATTTAAACGAATTCTACGCGCATAGTTGGTCAATTATCATGATTTATTCTGGAAGTGTTCCGCATCAGTAAAATTCAATATAAATTAGATTTTTTGCCGTATTTTTAAAGCGCGGGGAAAGTGATCCTAATGATTGGATAATCATAATTTTTTTTTTCATATTTTACAACAATAATAATAAAGTTACTTTATAATTATAATAAAATCTTTTTCAAACCTGGCAACATCCCTACCTGTCTACCTTGTCATTTCCTTGCACCATAACAGTAAATATTCACCCTCCGTCAAAACAACGCACTACATATCACCCAGTCCATGGACCCTATATTCGTTGCAATAGAGCCTATTTTTGCTACAACATCTCAATGTTTACGCCCACTATATAAGTTTTGAATGGGTCCTTCGGAAAATGAAAGCGTTCTTAATGGCGTGGAGAGAAAAGTGTTCTTTGTTATGGAAAATTACCTTTATGCTGTGTCTATGGTATCATATATTGTGAACGAACTTTACTTGACACTCATGCTTATACTCTTGGCCAATGACCAAAATGTACACTAGGCTTTATTAATCGGCCGTACAGTCACTCCGGAGTGAAACAACAAAAGTTGTTCTATGGTCAATAGTTGACTTAGGTAAGCTTGTGTTGACTAAAAATGAGGCTTTATAACTTTAGCAATGGCTTGTCGGTAAAGGAAAACATCGTGAGGAAACCTGTCTAATTCCAATAAGGTCTAGTTTTCCTTCTGGTTTGGAAGGTCAGATGGCAGTCGCTTTCGTTAATCTAGTGCCTATGACAAATCTTGGGTTTATGTGTCAAAGCTAACCCCGGGCTCCTTTAGGGCACAACCGGAAATAAGGAGGGTGATGATGAACTTTGGCAATGTCCACATTTCAGCCCAAAAAAGATGCGTAAGAACTATCTGCGCTAGAAACGTAAGAGACAGTTGTGTTCCTCTATTTAAAACATTGAGACTATTGACAATGCCTTCATTATATATTTTAGAGGTAACTCTATTTGTTAAACGCCATCTTGATTTGTTCACATTTGTATCAGAAAGACGAAAGCTCCCCACTCGCTCGCAATACACGGGACAGTTGTATAACCAGCCTATGAAAATAGCATTGATGCGGAATAGCTTTTTTGGAATTGCAATAAGACTATTTAATAAAATTCCGTACCCTATGAAAAGTCTAGACTTTTCATAGGGCACACACCAACTTAAAAAACAGTTGCATTTTTGGTCGAAAAATGTTATTACTCAATAAAAGAGTTCTTAGAGGCACCTTAATGATGATAAGATTTCTATGAGATATATATTGATTTCTGTTTTCTTCCTTTGTGATATTTTATGTGTTGTGTATACTTATTAACTATTTCTACGCCAATACTGGCAGGATGTGCTGAACTAACATAGACATAATAACCTGAATTGTACCACATTCACAGAAATAAATAAATTATTGATTTATTGATTGATCAATCTCTGCATCACCCTCATTTATACTTTCGATTATTTTCCGTAAACTTTAATTTAGGTAGTTAACACTTTTCAGTTTATTTGTTAAACTAGCTGCCCGCCTTCGCACGGGTGCAATGCTGACCGCTGCCGCTATGGCCCTGCATTTTAAATCTGTAATATCATCGAAAATATTCATTGAAATTACCTGCTGTAAAGACCCATATTGATCTATATTAAATTTACAATGTATTTAAAGTACTTAATTGGATAAGGATTAAGGTATTACATGTCTGTATTGCTTAAAATCGCTTCATAAATAAGCCATTATTTCTCGTAAAAAGTAAAGGATAAAAAATGGTTATTGTGGGTTATCCGTAAGAGATAGAGATATATACCATCGCAGACTTTTTTGTAGACCTTTTTAAGGTGTACAATTCTGTATTACATTATTTTGATTTATCACGTAGCAGCCAGCGTTTGCAATGTAAGCGCAAAAAAAATAGTTTATTTATGATATCACATTAGAAACTACGAAAATTATCAGTGTTTCTCTATTATATTATGCATGTATTATACATATAAACCTTCCTCTTAAATCACTCTACCTATTAAAATAAAATACAACCGCATCAAAATCCGTTGCGTAGTTTTAAAGATACATAGGGACAGACAGCAGGAAGCGACTGTTTTTATACTATTGTAATGATAACACAATATCTACAAAGTTTAATTTTTTGGAAACATAATTGGCGCTTTTCTAGCTGCACTATAAATAAGCAGTTAATCTCTTCTGCTGATACATGAACAACAAAACACATTGAAATATAAATAACAAAGTGACGAACAAAAATAGTCCTCAGGGTTACATAATATAACTATTACCAGTGTTACCTTGAACTAACGTCTACGAGACTGCTACGCGACACACGTAGCACGCCTACGGATCTGATTAGATGCTACGCGGTGTCTCCTCAATTTACCTACCGCTCCTCTCCCTCTGACCCATATGTGGGTCAGCATTTAGTATGAATTTGCGAACAAAAAAATTTTAGCCCGGGAGAGGAGGGATTTATGATGTTTGAATGAGGTTTTAGCTAAGCAATGTTTTATCGTATCGTATCATATCGTATTTTTGGTTGCTTAAAGCGGTTAGATACTTACTTACGACGACTTTTTGAAGCGATACAAAGGTAAGCTGATACAGGTAAGGCTTGGAAAATAAATGTGGAAATGTTCTCGTGGCTTGGCGGAGTACTAAATTGAAGTCGGTTAAAACTTTGTTTTTAAAGTAAATTATATTTAGTACAACGACCAAGGTCAATTATACATACCTAACCGGTTATACAGGTACAAATACAAAGGCACCGGGCACGCATGTGGTTTATTTGTTTATTATTATGGATCACCAACAGCGGTCACAACAATTACAAGCACTTAATACAAAAAAAAACAGGACTAAAATTGATTGCGCCACCAATTACAGGTGAACACAGCATGCATTCAAGAAAGCATCGACTTTAAAAATAACATAAATAGAGACATTACAGTAAGAGACACAAGACACTATAATAATAATAATAAAATAATAAATACTCTTTACAGTACACATGGTGCTACTTTCCCGCACTAGTGCGGAAAAGAGCACTTTTCGTGCATATGTCGACACTTTAAAGAGCCATATGTACAGTAAAACGTACGATACACGTGCGAATAGGTAATTCGCAACACTCCCTTCAGTCGTGTTTTAATTTATCACCAATCGTTGCGAATTTCCTATTTTCGGCACTTGTATCGTAAATAACTATTATTGCACCACGACAGAACGAAATTTGCTTAATAAATAATGGTAACAACAGGCGGTATTATCGCTTATATCTATCTCCGTTAATTAGTTGCTATGTATAGTTTTATGTATTTTTTTCTTTTTTTCTGGTGCACTATTCTGTATTAGCGGTGTACATATATCAAGTGCGATATCGTGTGCTAAGTGTGTCAAACATTTTTCTTTTTTCTATGCCATTTCTATCTGTGAGTTCCTTTAATTGACTATGTAAGACTTATATCTTGTTTTTGCAGCTGTTGGTGCTCCTTAAGTATAAATAAATAAATAAATGAATTAATCAAAAGGAGATAAAAATAAATATGTAATCAAAACAAGAATAATCGACTTTTAGGCAGGTTTTATCTTATTCTCTAACGCGAAATCTTTTAATGAATTATTACTATCCACGGCCCCTTTTCAATTAAGACTGAAAGCTTTAAAAATAAATACATTTCTTCGTAAAACCATTTTAAATATTGTTGACATAGCCGGTAAATAAATGAAGGGTACACTAAAAATCTACCTCCATTTCAAAACAAAGTCATAAAAAGAAAAATAGCAATGTTCTTCGCCAAATACGAACGTGCCCCAGGGAAACGATCGAATGAAAGCGAAAGCATCTTGAGGTGAAGAATCGTGGTAATCGGTGTGTGTTTTATGTCGTTTGCATAAGACCCATTATCGATTGATGGGAGTGCCAAGTCAGATTGACGCGATAGGCGTGCACGAGACACAGATTGATGCGGTAAACGGATGCTTTCGTTTCGTTTCTTATCGTTTGTGAGAAATAATTTTGAGGTCCCATAACCTATTTAAACAGTTTTTCATCGAATATGAAAGAGTTTGTATGTGTTTCTCTGTTTTGTGGTTATCGAAATGTATTAATCCGTCACGCGTCTTGTATACATAGATTTTTATGGCATCCCGAACCTACTTTTGTTTTCTTATAGGCTTAATTAATTTTTTGATTTTCTAACTGGCATAACACTCCACTGGTTAATTTTATGAAAATAATTTTACTGCAGTTTACTGAATAGATACTGGATGTCCCTAATAAAGAATAAACGACACGGACAGATTATAAATAATTTACTTTAAAAACAAAGTTTTAACCGACTTCAATTTAGTACTCCGCCAAGCCACGAGAACATTTCCACATTTATTTTCCAATTTACCACATGAACTGATTTCCGAGAGCAAATGCGTTGATTATTAGGGAAAATAATAGGGCTTTAAAATTCTTTATATTGAATAATATTAAGGAACACACTAGACGGAAAGACAATTTTTTCGAGAGTTTCCCTCAATTTCTTCAGGATTCCACCATCAGATCCTGGTTTCCTTACCATGGGACCACCCTTGGGATACTCCCTTTCCAACAAAAAAAGAATAATCAAAATCGGTTCATAAACGACGAAGTTATTCGCGGACATACATAAAACATATATATATGTATATATATATACGGTCGAATTGAGAAACCTCCTCTTTTTTTGAAGTCGGTTAATTATATTGATTTAAAATTACACAATTTTCAAGTCTACTCAAAATAAATTAATTTTGTAATACAGACACATACTCTGTTTTCAAATTTTTTCAACGTCCTGTATATCCAAAATATCTGGCTATAGTCAAGAACCGGCCATCGAAATTGCTGGTTTTGTATGGGAGGGACTAGTTTACTGTCCCCTTAAGAAAGCTAGGGGGCTACCATTTACGACCGCGCCATTTCAGATATTCAAATATATCTATCTGCTTTGTCCTATGTTGCGATACATCCCAACTGATATTTTATTCACAAGATCTTTAAATGGAGATCAATGCCAACTTTTTCCTTATTTTGAGTAAATATTATTGTTATAGACATTTCTCATTCCTTTTAGCATTGGTTAAAAGCAGAAGCCGATTGAGATAATATAAAAGAGTTTTCCCGAAGTGGGAAACAATGGAAAATCGTAATCCTAAAAGGAAAACAGAGTAGGATGGTAATGTTAAAAGCGTAAAAGTATAAATCTCTAAGTAATCCTTTTTCTATCACTTCTTGCGCAGGCACAATACGCGGCGAGGAAAGATTATGTTAAGAAATCAAATATACTTCCAACAATTCTGAAGAAATATATACCTACGTACTAACCACAGAAGGTTCAGTTTTACTAACTTGCACTGTTCATATGTTAGTAAATATGTACCTACGCAGGAAACTGCTATTAATTGTGTAAAATGAACAACCAACGATGTTTTAAACTTCAAAAAATTTTGCTCGATTTTACAAATACCAAAATTGTTTTATGGATTCATCACAAAGGAGTCGTGCAATCTGAAAGAATTAGTCAGTCTTCCGATGTTAAAATCAGGAATATTCTCAACTGCATTTGGTTTAAAGTCTCAGTGATAACCCACCTCATCTCTAGGCCAGGCGCCCGCCGGCTGTTACTCCTGCCCGGGTGTAAAATACCGCTTTATGCACTTGACTTTAAGTTAAACAAGCTTTTGTCTTTCAAGAACATTATTAAACTTCACGTTCTTGTGTGTGCTAGCGGTTGTACCTAATGGGTTGTGTAACGAATTGTTTGAAGCCCACGGCTGCCTTCTATCACCGCACGGTCCGAAGGCGGGGCGTTAATTCTCGCACCTTGGTACCTAAAATGGTCACGCACGGTACAGTTTCAGTCGAATTACCTGCTTCTGCTTCTGTTGCTGCGAAGATTTTCCTGTTGAGGTTTTTCTACCCCTTATAAGTTTGCGATAGAAAAAAAGTCTGCAGATTTCAAAGGGACTGTAACGCGTAGATTTGCAAGCATCCATAAGCTACGGTGATTGTAGCATCTGGTGAATCATAATTATAAACTTTTGACTCCTAATAAATAATACATATATTCAAGTACACAACATTACTTTAAAACATCCTCTTATACCAGGCTACGGAAATGTTATAGAAGAACTAATAAAATTTATTGAATGTGACAAAAGTACATACAAACCATTTCCACAACGCAGGTTTCGTCAATACATCCAAACAGCAAACATCTGCAGCATGCCTCGTCAATCATCTACAAATTATAAATCAACCGCAGGTTTCGTCACCTATATTTAACATTACCACTAGTTCACATCCCACTCCGATACTCACCCGGACCAAACGTGCCAAAAATACCGGCTGCATTACCACGCTGAATGGCCAGTCCTCTTATACTCACTGTGCATGTAATTTCTACTTCTATTCGACATTTTCGTATATTTCTAATGATACATTTTCCGCTGTATCCGTCATGTTGGCATGATTAACACTGTCATCCACTTTCCCGCTCTTTTTCACAACTTTTTTAAATGGCATGTGATTATCTGTGATGCTGTTTCATAATTTTTATTTGTTTTAGGTTGCCGGACTGATCCTTCCCCAAAAACCGTCAAAATTATACCGAACATTCTCCTCGTGTGTAATATGTCAACAACCTTACACTGATATTGACAAATCCACCTTTTCTAAAACAGCAGAGAAAAAACTTTTAATTACATTAGTTCGAAAACGCCACCGAAACTAACGACACAACCGTATGCCCAATCAACTGATTAGTACTAGAACAGCTCCATCAAACTAATTGCAAACTGAACAGAGCGCTCTTTGAATCAACTAGCCAGCTGTATCCCCGAAATTCTTTCCCGGAAAACGCTACCCTATCTAGTCCACTGTGCACAATCAAGCGCAAAATATCTATGGAAAATCCCAGCTGTATTAGACTAGAGCGGGTCAAGAGATACGTTGCATGTGTGAAAGGTTTGGTTGCATGAAATCCCTTTTTCCGCGCGAGTTCTTCAGCGGTGCAAACCTAAAATGACACGTGTCTTGAAAATTGAGGAATACATACGACCTTTTGGTGGAAAACTGGTTTCCAGGTCATGCGCCCGAGGCGCAAGGACCCGCGCTCAATGCTGACTTGGTAACTGAAACGGAGTAAGCACCAATATACTTCAACAGATGTAAGCCCTTTTTGGATTGGGGTAGGGGATCCGAACTACGTCGCCACGTGAGCGAATTGAACGCTTTCATACTCGTGTGCGTTTTATAAATTGGTCATGGTTGGATGATTTGAGAAGTTAAGATGGGTCATGTTTTTATTATAATTAAGGTTGTTATGTATCACTGTGTTAAATAGTTAGCTACGGGAAATACATTTACGTTAAACTAGCACAGATAAAAACCTTAGTTGGCAACATTATGGTTGAGTCCTCCTGTTGGGTACAGGAGGGTTCACTCTTCCGATCAAAATACTGTTTTGATTTGAGAAAATATGTTATTCTTGCCATGAGAATAGTCTCATGGCAAGAATAACCAATATTTTCTTTATTCAATACTTGCTTCCGCCCTCGACTTCGACGGCGTGGACCTGGGATAAAAACTATCCTATATTTTAATCTAGGCTATAAACTATCTTCATCCAAAATTTGGTTGAGCCGTTTAAGCGTGTGCGAACTTTCCCATTTATAATATTAGTAGGATTTAGTTCAATAAATTCTTTGCCTTGAAACAATTTAAGTGAACATTCTTAAAATTACTTTCATCGTTTAAAGTATTTTTGTTCCTGGGAATGGGATATAGAAGTCTCACGTAAAACTGTTCCAGCTCTACCCCATCGACAGATTTTTCGTAGCTGCATGCCGCTTTTATGCGGAATTACACGAAACAGGAATACTGCCGTCCTAAGCAAAAAGGACGCATCTGACTACGAGTCTCATAGTCAGATACGTCCTTTTTGCTAAGGACGGCAGAATAGGTTTGGAGAGAATCAGTTTTTGCCGTGTTCCATAATGGAATTGCAGTACCTACGTGCAAGCAACAGGTATGACACGACTCATTTGTTGTGGTGAAATTGAAGGAGAAAATCCATACATTACATGACACGCATTTGCCCGTGACATATCTGCGTGATCCCTCGTATCAATTTCCATCCCCAGTTTCATCCTTATGGGATGTTTTTTTGAGATAAGCGTATAGTCTGTATTTTAATCCCGGTTTTCAAAATTCACCTTAATCCATTTACTTGCTTATTGCATGCTTTAAAAACAAGCATTGGAACCATGACATGTACCAAAGCAATTTAATGTACGTTGTAGTTACATCAATAATTACTTAATTAATATATATTGCTTACAACTTCATTTTCTAAGTGGAGACAAGTATTTTAGTATAAAAAATCTAAAAGCAATGGATTTTGTTTTCTTTTAATTCCAAACACATTTCGTCTAAGTATGTTGAAGTTGATGTTTTAATCTATATTTAAAATTGATAAACCTATGTTGAAAATTTGCACTCTGTTAGCGGCCGCCCCTATAATATTTTACTAATTAATTACGTCATTAAAGAATACCTATTTACGTTTCATTTTACTCTGTTGTTACCATTTTTATTTTATTTTATGAACTTCATTTTTGATAATTAACATTCTATTATACTATTTTATAGAGATTACTAGAACAAATGGTAAAAAAAGAGGTAAATCAATGTATGGCTTAATTGAACAAACACAAACTTTGTAGAAAGAGGTACTCAGTAACATAAATATCTGTAAACGGTTTTTATTTACTCAATCGTACATCTATGTGTTAAGTCTGTAACACTGATTTATTCTTAATGGTATTTAGATTTATTATGCCAATTAAATTTATACTATTACATGTCCATTTTCGTTTCAAACTCCAGAAAATATTACATATTTTACTTGAGTAGTAGAGTAGACGTCTTTATATGTCATTGTCCGTCGAATGGGTTCTCCAATATATTTCAAGACACGACCGAGCAGAATGATGTTAGCATACACAATATACACATATCGTAACAAAACGAGATGTGTCGCGTGGGTAAGACTGTTACATTATATTTAAATGTACGCATCATTACGCTCTCCTATTTTGAGTTTACCTCGTGAAGTGTAAAAATATTACAAAGAACCCAGGTAGAGCCGCGGGACGAAATATAGCTTATGTCCACTCTAAAGGTCCATTCTATATACTCGTGAAAGACTTTTGGAATCTGATGAGTAGTTCCGGAGATTACCCCCTAATTAAGCTCTCATAAGCCTGACCTCCCCAAAGGGCTGTGCGTGATCACATCAGAAATGAGGCTACCGCAGCAGAACCAAGGTAACCGATATAGCCTTCCGAATCGCTAAACTTAAGTGGCAGTGGGCGGGGCACATAGCACGTAGAATCGATGGCCGTTGGGGAGGAAAGGTTCTCGAGTGGCGACCACGTACCGGAAAGCGCGGCGTGGGTAGGCCCCCTACAAGGCGGACTGATGACCTGGTAAAGGTTGCCGGAGTCCGCTGGATGCGGGTGGCGCAGGACCGGTCACTTTGGCACTCTTTGGGGGAGGCCTATGTCCAGCCGTGCACGTCTTTCGGCTGATATGATGATGATGATGATGAAGCCTTACCTCACCATTGTATTAGTATAGACTTACTTTTACCCGGGCGAACACTAAGGCCACTTTTAATCCAGACTACAACATTTGTACGACTATACGAGTATCAATGTTTATCTTAATCCATTCAGTCGTTTATGCATGATTAACATACATCAAAACTTTTATATTAATATTAAGAGTGAGGAAAGTAGCATACTAGCATACCTAGTCTGACTTTAAGCTTAATGCAATTTGTACAACTAAATAACTATTGAACCCCAACATCGCCCCTCACCCCTTCCTACATACCTACAACTGTCCGTTCCTTTTTTATAATATACTTGTTGTAAGTATTTATTTGCTTTTTGTAAATAAATATAAAAATACCGCTAAATAAGTACAAATTCACAATAAAATTCATTTAAAATAATATAAAATCGAAATTTCCTTTTACAATGTCCAGTGGGCGTAGCATGGTTGCCATTTTATCACTTATCGTTGTGGTAAATACGCCCATCACGCTCTGACAAGTATGCGAGTGCGAGAGTGACGAATGCCTTATCCACAACGATAAGTGATAAAATGGCAACCGTGCTACGCCCGCAGCTATGCAGTATTAACAAATACATTACCTATACATTTAAGTAAAAGAAACCATTTAATAACATTTTTTTAAACTCACTGCTGTTATGCACGCGAAATTGCTGAATTTATTGAAAATAATTTCACCGTAGGTAGTACGAATGAGTATCCAATTACCAATTAAATTTAACCATATTCCAAAGTAAAATATTGGCGCCGCTGAAATATTCCATATTCCTATAAAATCATCGCACTACTAAGTTTTCTGTTAACTACGAGTATTTCGGTTTCGTAAAAACAGTGGGAGCGCTTCAGCGCAAAATGCAGAATGTACTAAAACACTGCACGCAAAAATTGGCAAGATCACGAAATGTACTAAAAGTAAATAGTACAAATATTGCGGATGTTTAATTTTATGTTGTAGTGACAGAGTTGAGAAACAACTACCAGTAAATACCTCTCGCTTTTGTACATTTTGTGGGCTGGATATTGATATTGGCTATTTGAATATTGCACATTTTGCGTATCGCGCATTTTGCATTTTGATGTACATTTACAATTACACGCATGATGACAGATTTGAACTAGGTACGCAAAATGACATACACGCAAACTGAGACATATAGGTACACAAACTGACACCTACGCAAAGTGACACACATGCAAAATATGTAAGCGTTATGTTAATTTTGCGCCTGTGCTATTTGCTTTTTTACATTTCGCGTGAATTTCAATAAGCCGTTTGTACATTTTGCGCTGATGCGAGTGGAGTGAAGGTTAGTCGTACCTACGACTAGTCCTTGCATCACACGACAGTTGCCAACATTGTATTTCCATTTCAAGTACGCTTGCTATCGCAGCCTTAAAAAATACTCTCCATTCCAGATGTCTTCAGACTTTATTGAAATGTACGTGTAATTCTAGCGACGCCCTGCGCGGCGAGATGCTACCGGGGCCGTAAACTTAGCGTCGGTAGACTGTTAAGGCTTGTATACCCGCTAAAGTCCTTGAGCGTATGGGCGGAGCCTCGACCCTCTCCCCGCGCAAGTCGCACAACCCGCTGTCGTTTATTAAGCGTTACAAAGATTAAGTTACAGACGCGTCATCGCGCATCGTTACCAATGCAAGGGTGGACGTGGGTGGTTGATATTCGTCATGCTTAATTGAAACGTGATATTTGTCATACATAAATTACATAATTGATTAAGTTCAAAAATTATGTCTCTACTTTTATAATACTATTTACTTACGATTAGTGTAGTTCCGTCAGCACGGCTAGCACGAGACGGCCGCGACATACACTCGATTTTTCTCGCACTATCGGTCTTTCTCTTATTAGAACATTAGGAAAGAGAGGTATAGTGTGAGAAAAATCGAGAGTATGTCGCGGCCGTCTCGTGCTAGCCGTGCTAGTGAAAACGAAATTCGTTCGAATAACTCTGGCGCTCGAACTAGCAAGCGCGACAGAGAGGGAGATACACAAACGAAGTTCGGTTTCGTTTCGCGGTAGGCCCTCAGCATGCCTTGCACTAGACGGCCGCGACATACTTTCGATTTTTCTCGCACTATACCTGTGTTACTAAATATTCTAATAAGAGAGAGACGGATAGTGCGAAAAAAATATAAAGGTAATAATAATAATCCATACCTACTGTTGCCCTTAGGCCATTTTTGAATGTCGCTATTAATAGGGGCCCATCTAGCAGTTAGCGAGTTACCGTCTGCCAGATATAAAACGTGAAACAGTTTTAATGGGCAGGCGTCCGATGTTTCATCCAATAGCCCAGCTACTAGTCCATCATTTTCAACCAATAACCCGTTTTATATAGATTCTATCAACTAGCAATAGACTCTTACACCCCAGCGGGTGCTGTTTCTGTGTGCGTCCCATGACACGGGCAGAGACAGCATCCGCTTGGTGTACTCCTTGCATTTCATTAAATTGTCAAAAGGGCCTCTACGTGTTGGCTCAGAGCTCCACGCACGGACATCATTGTCCCGTGAGCGGGAAAGACATATAATCCATACTATCTATACTTCCATATCCATACTCCATACTAATATTATAAACGCGAAAGTGTGTCTGTCTGTCCGTTACCTTTTGTGTAAGTGTAAGGTTGTTAAGTTTTAAACTAATTTTCGGTATATTTATTACGTTCTACTTCCTTGATTTGATGATGATGGCGTGTACAGTCAGCATCAGATAGTTAGTAGCATCCAAAGTAGCCAAATATATCGTAACACATTCCTTACTCCTACTTATAGTAACAAAGTCTTTGTTTCGATGAATGTACGTTCCGATATATTTGGCTAACTTAGCTGCTACTAACTATATTATACTGACTGTACAGAAATCGGCCTCGGGTAAATATATACTTATAGATTAGTTGTACGTTAACCATACTTTGTTTCATATCAAATAATAACTCTGTATCGAACTTGGAGTTGGCATGCAACCCATAGGTAGGTACTTACAATATTTGCCAAGCCCACTATTTTTATTAGAACTTATTCTATTAACACTTGACAGTCATTAATACGAGCAGATAAAACAATATTGTTAGTAGGCAATAGATATTGTAAATATATTTACTAATAAAATGTCTGGTTTTAGCGATTTCCCAATTTTGATACTGTTTAGATATTTGATACTTTGATAGACTATTCTATACACAAGAATACACAAGTAAATACCTATGTATTTACTTGTGTATTCTTTTTCCTCTTCTCTTGTAAAATTTCTTGATATTACGTATTTTCCTCCTGCGCTTATTTAACCCCAAAGACCCAAAATAATTATTGAAAAATTTGTGAGACCTAAGCTAAGACCTACTAACTCTAGTATCGTAAGTTTGTATGTTACTAACAATCTATGGGCAAACTGGCCTGAAATAAAGAATTTATTATTATTATATTAATAATATTATATTACTATAATATTGTTATTATTATTACCCGTGTGGTGTCGGGTTAGAATAGCACCACCCCCTTTCTTCCCGTGGGGGTTGTAAGAGTCGACTAAGGGAACGGGGTTGAAGTGTGTTGTGGGCGATGGGCTAGCAACCTGTCACTGCTATATCACATTTTGTCGATCTTTTATACCCACATTTATGCTAACAGTGGCACTGGACACAGGTTTCATTTGCTCTGCCTACCCCTTTTAGGGATAAAGGCGTGTATGTATGTATGTATGTATTATTGTTATTATTATTATTTCCCATCTTGAACTAAAAACAAAATCTAAACTATACCTACGTAAATGTTAATTAGGTACAAATGCCAACACAGTTAACTGACCATCCTGTATTTATACAAGAACCTTATTACAATGCACATAAAGTGCACGGATGGTCAGTCAGCTGTCTTGTCTATAGTACCTACTACTTTACAAACCACGAAATAGATTGTCCACTCTATGCAACAAAATTATCTGTCACTAAAAACTAAACTATACGCAAATATTTATTAGTTACCTACTATACGAATCACAAAACGGATTGTCCACTCTATGCAACAAATATAGTCCACAATTTCGACAAATATTTAAAAATTTCGGCGCAGCGCAAATTGACACAGGTCCGTCATGCAACGTGTCTCGTCCCGCACTGACCGTATGGACGAAAACGGGGAGGCGTAGGAACGTTGGCGGAATATTTCAGAAAACGAGATAAATTTTTAAGAAAATTAAGAAAGTAAGAAAATGATGCTCTTGTTCATTATTGTATGAAGAAAGTTATAAAATTTCATATTATTCTGATAAAAAATGGAGCAGTAAAATGGTTACAAGTGAAAAAATAGGGGTGACTTTAGATTTCTTTTTCTCTAATTTTTATTGTTAAAATGGATTTCTACGAAAACTATGACCCGTCGCATATCTTGCAGATTATGATATATTTTTTCCGACAGCAAAAATGTTACGTTATAATGTATAAAACGGTTACAAAACAACTCATTTTCACGAAAATTTCGAATGTGGAGCCTTAAGGGAGTAAGTATATGGCCGCTTCGCTCCCACATTATTAATGAAATTATATCAGCTTTATTACCTGTGTGTTTTCCATGTTAAACTGTGCGGTTTAATGAAAGATTTGAACACCTACTGAACTTTTTAGTACATTATATATATTGAATGTTCCATTCCACAAATTATTTATTCAATAATATAAAACTGACCTATTTTAGTTTCTGAGCCTTCATTACCTGCTTTTATTTTACTGTACCAGCGTGATAGATTATCAATTATACAGGATGTAACAATAATGGGGTATTAACCGATCAAGGGCTTGACAGTATCGTTTTCTGGTAAGAAAAAAGAAAAAAAAAATTTGACGCGATTTTTTTTTACATTTGTATGGAGCTCGTCGCCACAGTCGGCCAACGCTCCAAACAAAGGCAAAAAAAAAACCGCGTCAAAAAATTTTTTTTCTGTTTTTTCTTATCAGAACACGATACCTGTAATGTTAAGCCCTTCATCGGTTCAGACCCCATTTTTGGTACACCCTGTATATAAATCTAGTAAGAAACCTATAGTTTACTTCTGATTAATGGAATTTTATTCCATTTCGCAAAATATTTATGAGTATAATATCATTTTACTTTTCACGTTCGTTTAATTGGCATATTAGTTTCTGCAAAATTATTTTTCTACGAAACATGATGGTATTTTCAATGTTCTGTGAAAGGAATACGGCGGTTTTATTTTCGAATAGAACATTCTATGAAAAGTTTGTCGACGAAATGAAAGGTCACTGCAAAAATTATTGAACACACTTCTTTTATATTATTTCAACTCAAAAAAATTCAAATTACGTTGAATTCCCTATGAAACAATTTCAAATATAATAAAAATCAGTTATTATTTATTTATTAATACATGGAAAACCAACAGCACAACATATTCATAGACACAATAGTAAAACCATTAGTCAATTACACGTTCTTACTTATATAAATATTTAAAGTAACATAAACAAACTTAAACTTAGCGTGCAATACGATTACTGTTAGTTAAGACCTAACAGATGGATTGCCTTCATTTAATTTTCAACTTTAATCTTATACAAATAAAATAGTTATTACTAAATCGGTAGATGTGGGTAACAGTATTCTGAAAAATGCTTTATGTATATGAAATTAAAGTTGAAAATTAAATGAAGGCAATCCATCTGTCAGGTCTCAACTAACAGTAATCGTACTGTACAATCGTATATAATGCACAGTAACCTGTGGCGCACTATATAATCCTACCTATACTAGGTACGTATGTACATATACTATCCTTACTTAATATTATAAATCTGAAAGTGTGTGTGTGTGTGTTTGTTTGTCCTTCTTTCACGTCGCAACGGAGCATCGTATTAATGTGATTTTTTGTATGGCGTTAATTTAGAGGCTGGAGAGTGACATAGGCTACTTTTTCCAGCGGGAAAACATCTAATTCCCACGGGAAAATATATAATATAACCACGCGGGTAAAGCCGCGGGCATCAGCTAGTAATATTATGAATTCGCAGGCATTCGCTGAGCCATCTTCCTTTTCCTTTGATTAAGTTTAATCTAAATTGTTCTATTAAACAGTCATAGTGTATGCAAAAATGTTGAATAAACGTCTACCTATTAGTTTTAAAGTTTAGACGTTTGGATGTTTAGATGTTTGGATGTTTGTTACTCAATCACGCTTAATCAGCTCAACCGATTCGGATGAACTTTCGCACGAATATACTACTTTATAGCCTAGATTAAAATATAGGATAGTTTTTATACCGGGTCCATGCAGATAAAATGGCGGGCGGAAGCTAGTGGCATATAAAAGTACAATGTATTTAATAAATTAGCAGAAACAGTGGGCGTAGCATAGTTGCCATTTTATCACTTATCGTTGTGGTAAAGACGCCCATCACGCTCTGACAAGTATGCGAGTGCGAGAGTGACGGATGCCTTATCCACAACGATAAGTGATAAAATGGCAACCGTGCTACGCCTGCAGAAATAGTAGGTATCTATAATATATTCACATAGGTATGACCATATTTGATTAAATAAATGCATGGCATACCTTTTAAAGTTTGTCACTCTTGTTTTCTTTTCTTTTCCAGGGGACACGTGCAGGGTAGATTACCATAATGAACTGTATAAAGCAGCAGAAGCTTGTTTAATAATTTTCAAGTATTATTGGAAATAAATATCAGAGGCCCGCGGGCTCAATGGCATTTGAATATGATGTTCAAAGCGGGGTCAGGTTATTTATGGGATTTATACGCCCTTTGCTATATCAGATTGATTGAAAATCAGTGTTTATTACAAATGCATTTCATTGTGAAATTATGATTTTTGTGCTCTGTAATACATATAATTAATAAGTCAGTCTGTACATATACGTATCTGCCACCCTGGGGGTGAAAGAAAATTTCTGGGGAGATGATATAACAGTGGTCTAATTTATATACTTCGCAGTTTTAACACTTTAGTTGAGTGCGACATAAAAACGCAAATCGCATAAACGCTTGTTTATTGGCAACCTATTCTGGAATAGGTAATTTATTAAATAATTCATGTTATTGATTTTACTAATATCAAATTAAGTCTGTCTTTCTCTGGTAAATGTTTCCCAGCAAGTTTTTTTTTTTAATTATATCAACGGTTAGGTTACTCTTGGTAATGTCCGTCTTATGTGACCAGTCGTCGTATACGCTGAAATTGGCAATGTTCTTTAAAAGTGATGTTTAAAAAAAAACATTAAAAACAAATAGCCGTTTTTTTCTTACATCTTTCCCTTAATCATTCCTGAATCAACGTAAAACTCAGTCATTTATTTTTCTTTTAAGTTACAATATAAATTTACATGGTACATTAAATAAAAATTACAATTAAACTAAAACTGCTTTATGTCTCCCAGATTTGGCCCCTGCGGCAGGGTCCCCATTAGGCTGGCTGCTCAAAGTTAAACCTTAAAAAAAGATGTGATATTGTAGGGTGACAATTAATGGGATAAACTCATTAAAGTATTTGTTTAAAGTTTTTTGCAAAAAACCAAATGAGTTATGAATGGTGAACTTAATGGTACAGGGCATCCTCTGTCAGTCAACCATATTGTTAAACAGAGATACTTACCTACCCCTGGTTTTACGAGTATCCGTTAGATCTTATGTCAGTAAGTAATGTCAAAAAATCTACTTATTTAGGTAATGTCTAAGGCATCTTTGTAATATCGGCCCTGTATTGGGAACCTGAGGTTTTTAGCGCTACAGAAATACTGATCTAGAATCCTTAATCTAGATCAGTATTTCTGTAGCGCTAACGTAGGTGGGGCCGCGCGCTAGTGCTATAAGGACAGCTGCGGGCGTAGCACGGTTGCCATTTTATCACTTATCGTTGTGGATAAGGCATCCGTCGCTCTCGCACTCGCATACTTGTCAGAGCGTGATGGGCGTCTTTACCACAACGATAAGTGATAAAATGGCAACCATGCTACGCCCACTGCAGTGTTGACTAAAAATCTTAATTGAAAAACTCAAAATTCGAGGTTTCGGTCTCGACTGTTTCCGCCTCTGAAAATTTCCAAACGTAACAACATTTTGGAAACTGAATAAGAAGAAAAGATTAAACGTCGGATTGTCTTGTTTTTTGCGCTTATGTGGACGGATCTGTATTAAATAGGTCTATTTTTGCGGCCTATTAATCTTACGCCTTCCTAACTGTTTTTTGAAGCTACATAGGTATAAAAATAAGAATATCATAAAAAAAAACGTACAGACATAGAACGTACAGACATAGATATTTGTAGCCAAAAACCTGGGAGGAAATAGTCTAGAACGTTTGTATGGAAAAATTACCACTCATCTTTTCTCCTGAAGTCTGTGCAGAGTAGGTAAATCTAGTACTACAGTAAAGGTATCCTCATGTTATAAACAGATTTCTGGCCGCTCAACTTTTTAACACAATTGCAAACAGCATAGTAAATAGAGACAGATTCTAAATAAAATTATACCTGTAAAATTTTAAATTTTAACGAGTAAAATGTCGCCAATGTGTTTAACGGTCGTGTATAATCGCGTTTATTTTGTTGAATGATAACCGCAGGTTCATTTAGCGCGGTTTTGCGGCTTAGCCTGAAACAGCCCCTTTTTACGCTTGATAAATATGAAATGCAAAATAGATTTCCTCAGTACATAAAACAAGTGAAGATTTAGATGAACGAGGGTGACATTATTTCAAACCAACGGAGAACGGTCTACGAAGCGAAGAATAGTAGCAAATATTGTTTAAGTATATTGTCGCATATAACATTTGAATTTTCACGCACAAATTCGTCCACGTTTCTTCGCTTATGTAGGTTATCATAGGGAAATAATAATATGTTTACTTATGTCGATCATTAAGTACTTTCCAAGCATAATAATTTTGAAATCGCATGACGATTACTGCACGATCATTCTAATCTTATATGGAATAGGGTAGTAGTAAGGCATACCTATCAGCATAATTAGGATTAATACTGGCTAGTGTAGGCGTCACTTTTAACCCTTTACCGCATTGAAATAAAGTGAACAATATTGGCATTGTTTGAAGCCCTTAATGTCCCACTGTTGTGGAAAATAATATGACGATGTGTGTCACTTTCAATCACGATCGGATGAATGTTTACCTCGAAGGTATCAGTTCATCCGATCAAAGATCATCGAGCGCAAAGTTTGGCCAAAACGACTAGTGGGACAGGCCTTAAATAAGCCAGTCAGACACTTTCACCAATGTTGTGTGTATTTCTGTCCATACTCATCGTCCTCCTAGCGTTATTCCCGGTTGTGCCCCAAGGGATCCCGCGGTCCGCTTTGACACCTAATTATAAATGCGAAAGTATCAACAATACCATTGTGGCGTCACTTCTGTCAGCTGTCGAATCTGACGTGTTCTGCATCGCGCTATAGAAGTTTCATAGATCACTTAGCATATATATAAAACCTAAACAACTCATCCCTTCCCCCATCTCTCAGGGACTTCGGTCCCTGAGAGATCTCTCTATTGCCGTGACTTCTACATTGGTGACCCCGATAAAGAGCAAATCAAGAATGCCGAACGATGATGAAAAATTTAGTGATGCGATTCAACCGACAATGGCATTAAGCGCAACTCTGAGGATCCTGACTGACGCCCAACTCTCTCAGCAAGCCAGACTCTCTCTCTCTCTCTCTCTCTCTCTCTCTCTCTCTCTCTCTCTCTCTCTCCCTACTCGCTCGCCACCCTGGCTCTGAGCGCTCGCTCGCCACCCTGGCTCTGAGCGCTCGCTCGCCACGCTGGCTCTGAGCACTGGCAAGCTGCACTCTTCTCATACATCGTCGCTGACCCCTCTGTCTCGAAGGGGGGCTGATGTGGCGTCACTTCTGTCAGCTGTCGAATCTGACGTGTTCTGCATCGCGCTATAGAAGTTTCATAGATCACTTAGCATATATATATAAAATCTAAACAACTCTCATTGGGACTTCGGTCCCTGAGAGATCTCTCTATTGCCGTGACTTCTACACCATCTTTGAGCTTAGGGCTTATGAGCGGCCCAAGGGGTTTAATGAAAATCGACAAATTCGGTGCAGACTGAATGAATCGCCTAAGGACTGGTATCGGAAATTGCGCATACCTCTGGCACAAATGGCGATGGAGCGAGTCACCGGCGTGCGACTGTGGAAACCCGGAACAAACAATACACCATATTAGTATTCGAGTGCCCCAACACCAGATACAACGAATCAGCTGAGGACTTTAAACGGACCTGACAAAGGAAGCGAACTTTTATCTGCAGAATTGTAAAATTTAATTTTCGATTGCAAATGTCTATATAGGTAACCAGTGTGTAACCGCCATACTATAAATAAATAAATAAT
Source organism: Epinotia bilunana (assembly GCA_947049275.1). Taxonomy (NCBI): domain Eukaryota; kingdom Metazoa; phylum Arthropoda; class Insecta; order Lepidoptera; family Tortricidae; genus Epinotia; species Epinotia bilunana. The sequence continues at coordinate 8,102,466 of OX346267.1, read as the reverse complement.
GCGAAAGTGTACGCTTAAACCGCTTAACCGATTTGAATGTTTGTTTTAGAGATATTTTGAGTCCCGAGTATCTCTCAAACATCTCTCTCTCTCTCATCTCATCTCTGTCATGGGATAGTTTTTACTCGGAAATCATCCCCTAAGGGCATAAAATGGTCGTGAAACCTATAACCTATTCTCCACTCAGATTTTATCTTACGCCTGTCTCATTTGTCTCACTGAAAGGCTTTTAGCTATGCGTTTCTCTACAATATGGCCTCGAACGGGCCTGTGGCTGGGGGTAAATTGGTAATTAGATCTACTAAGGTGCACAGGTTACACAAATTATTTTTAGTTAATTTGATTTTTTTACACATTAGCGACATGTAAAGATACTTAAATTTCGCATTTTAATTTGCTTTCAATAGGTAAGATGCAGCAATATTTACCATTATTTTGAGACCAAAACGTTGAAAAAACATAAAATAATAGCAACTGAAACGTTTTTACTTTAGTTTATACCTACTAATTACGATTTGAAGTAATGTGAAACGGAACGTGATTTAATCCAACAGTCAACGTCTGGTGACGTCACTCCTGTCAAAAGTCAAAACTTAGGCTACTTTATGACATCTAGGGACGAACCACGGACAAACAAATAGGCGAGTAAGAAATATGAGTGACGTCACAGGAACTGTAGATCTGTTTAGGCGCGAAAGTTGAAATTGTCAGTTTGTAACAGGATTTTTTTACTATAAACTGAAGTATGTTCATTTTTTAATACCCTATTGCCTTTATTACACGTTCATCAAAGTTATTTTAGTTACGATGCCGTTTAAATTAATTTGTCTTTATCTGTCACTTTGACATTTACGTCCGTGGGAAAGGGACAAAAGACTTTTTTTTAAAGAGGTTTGTTCAGTTTTACGATTGTGAATATGTTTTCACACCATCGTTTTTAGTATGCAAATTATGAACAAAAAGCGCAGTCTCAGCTACATATTTCCGAACAATCTCAATTTAATCGAGAATCCATTGAATAATTCACTCACTAGAACATTGGTCCTTTAGCTAGGATTACTTGAACATTAATTAAACGGAACATTCCAAAGGAAACTACGTAGGAATTAATCTTAATATTTCCCTATTGGATTGGTACCAATGGAACCATTCAGATCCAACGCGCCTTAAACATTCCACCTGATTTACATTAAGATTGCCACACACCTTTAATCACGGTATTGAATGGAGTTCTTGATGGCCAAAGCGCAAATTACTAAAATGAAAGTCGCGCGTTACCACGCGATGTCGCGGACTCGGTTAGCGTAAATTACTGTTTCATTTCCCTTTTTCATGTCTACTCAGTTTTATGTTCCAGTGTTGTTAGGAGTCTGGTTCGACTGTTTTGTTCACTGCTACAGGATTATGCTTGCCCTGAAATGTTTTAATTTCTGTTTTACACTTGATTACGGTTGTTTGAACTCGTTAATGTATGTTTTTAAAGCTTTTACTGGAATTGGATTGTGCTTCGTTAATATTTTCTGAATCTCGAGAGATGGTTTCTCATTCCCCCGTTAGCGAGCTAAGTTTAGCCTTTAGGTAAAATCCAGGAAAAATTCGTTATGAAAAACATTAATATGAATAACATTTTTCATTATTTCATTAGTTTTTAAACGTTATTCTTTGATGCTTTATTCAAGGATTATACAAATATGTCACCCGGAAGTAATTTTATAGATACCTATAGGTAAATTAAGTATTCCTTGTCTTTTATGGTATGGTTTATGTTGAATACTATGGAGCAAATGTAAATGAACCAAAATAAGGATTATAACATTTATTAATATTTTTCCTACTTTTCAGGAGCTAATTACGTTAATTTATTTCTGATGTCTCATATTTTGTTGGTTTTTTTTTGTCTTTAGGTAATAATTTAAATGATGATAATTATATCCGTTACAAAGTAAAAATCTACTAATATAAATTATTTTGAAATTGGTTATTTATTCCATACTATCTGTCTAGAAAATGTCACGACTACTTGGGCCGCTTATACGACTACCTATGTACCAATAGTGCTATGCTCTACTTACGTGTATTACAATCAGTATTCATTTGTTCCAGATATTCGACAACCACTACCACTTCCACCACCACTCGGTAGCGAAGCGCTCGCTCTCGCCCTCGCCTGCTCACCACGAGCGACTTGAGGGCGATGTGCGAGTGCGCTGGGCGCGACAGCAGAAGGCACTGTCCCGGAAGAAGAGGGACTTTATAGTGTTCAATAGCTCTTCCACAGGTAATATGATAATAATTACAGTCTGAACCCTACAGCGGCGGAGCGACCCAAGCTTAATTACTTCCACCACATCTTGGTAGCCGAAGCGATCGCTCTCGCCCTCGCCTGCTCACCACGAGCGACATGAGGGCGATGTGCGAGTGCGCTGGGCGCGACAGCAGAAGGCACTGTCCCGGAAGAAGAGGGACTTTATAGTGTTCAATAGCTCTTCCACAGGTAATATGACAATAATTACAGTCTGAACCCTACAGCAGCGGAGCAACCCACGCTTAATTACTTCTACCATATCTTGGTAGCCGAAGCGCTCGCTCTCGCCCTCGCCTGCTCTCCACGAGCGACTTGAGGGCGATATGCGAGTGCGCTGGGCGCACTGTCCCGGAAGAAGAGGGACTTTATAGTGTTCAATAGCTCTTCCACAGGTAATATGACAATAATTACAGTCTGAACCCTACAGCAGCGATGCTTAATTACTTCCACCACATCTTGGTAGCCGAAGCGCTCGCTCTCGCCCTCGCCTGCTCACCACGAGCGACTTGAGGGCGATGTGCGAGTTTGTTCATCAAGCCTGGACGTAAGAAAATAAGGGATTCCTTCTTGTCATCCCAAGAGATATAAGCGAAAAACCGAAAAATGGGAACTTCTCTCCCCCCCGGCTCAAGGGCTACGGGCGGCTTTTGATATGTTCACGTCCAAACAAATTAACGAAGTCAAAAATTGTGTTCCAAGCATTTCCCTCTATACCTTTTTTGAACATTCGTTGCCTGGCCATTAGGCCATAAGTAATAATAAGTAATAATAATATTATTAGTAAGTAATAATATTATGCCTAAGTATCAGATTAACAAACCTATTGAAGAAAAGGAAAGTTTTTATGCCAACATTTACCAAACAACAAATATTATAACTAAGTTTTTAAGTCTAAGTAACTTTAGCATTGAACATTGGTCAGGTTAGTGGAGCGTAAGCAATCTTTGCAAATGTGATACTGAATGTTGAAAACTTTCTTCTTCTTTGTTAAATTTGCTTAGGTCATTTGTTTCATAGCTATTTTTAACCTCTTATTACGAGCCTTATATTAACATGACTTGTAAATACTTAAGTAGGTTGAGACGATTTTCACGTGTTGTAATTTTGCAAGTAGGTATGTATAATAAGGACTAAACAGGATATAGATAGTATGAAGTTGATCTGATGACTGAGCCGGATTTGAAGGTGGATAGTGAAACTCAATGGCTAATACTAAACGCTCAAATAAAACCTCGAATTTGCGTGGATTTGATTAACAATGTCACGCAATCTAACAGTTTTCGTTAACACATTCACCCCAATCGAAGCAACCTTATAATAAAACCTTTAATAATAAATTCGTCTATCCGTGCCCATGCCATGTCGAATAACAATTAAAACCCTCATTCCACAGTCGGGACCCCGTACGCCCCATCTCCGTCGTCGGCGACGAAGCGGGAGGCGGGGAACAAGCGCGAGATACCCACACGCGTGAAGAACCGTCCAAGAGCCGCCGACTCCAAGTTCCAGCTGAACGACCCGAAATGGCCGCATATGTGGTATTTAGTAAGTACTTTAGTTTTATTACACAATAGCTGCCCGCGCGGCTCTGTATCTACCAGAGCTGGGCCAAGTTGCGAGGTGTTGAGCGAGAAAAACAGTCAACCAAGTCAAGTCAAAAGTCCAAGTCATTGCTGGGCGCGATCGCGCATCACTTCCTGTTGGTGCATTCTTTCCTTGCTCAGCTGCCGCAACCTTGCACAGCTCTCGTGGATACTCACGCTTACAGAGAACCCAGGCGGAGCTGCGGGTTAAAATATAGTTTATATCCATCTTGAAGCTCCGTTCTTCATACGGGTGGAAGAATTTCCGTAATCGAAGAAGTTTCAGAGATTAACCCCCTTCATTCGAACTTACGACACAGACTTTTCGTCTAAGTTACAATATTAGTATAGAAAAACCGGGTACCTACTTACCAATCAGCTGTATAGTTGAAATGATATAAGCTATCCGTTTAGCACTTGAAAGCTTATCTTGTGAACAATGGGACTGTTTCCTATTGTATAAACCCACCGCAAATCCTCCGACCAGATAAAATTAAGCAAGTAACAATAAAACTCATACAAATAGCTACCACCTCCTCTAAGTCACAAGGTTGAAATCGCTATAGCTTAATTCATTAAAAAAAACATTTTGTTAATAACAATCTTTGTGCACGCACTAAAACGTCGGTGACTTACCTGACTGCGGCTTTCAATTTCCAAGTGTCATTATCGAAAGGGTTATGCTATAGCAATTTCAACCTTGTGACTTAAAGGAGATGGTACCGGTTTGTATGAGTTTTATTGTTACTTGCTTACTTTTATCTGGTCGGAGGATTTGCGGTGGGCTTATACGAGTACAATAGGAAACAGTCGCATTGTTCACAAGATAAGCTTTTAAGTGCTAAACGGACAGCTTTTATCATTTTAACTATAACTGTAACCGAACGGGTACAGTAACCAGTGTGTACGTGGTTCGCGAACCGATCGCTGACTGTCGCAATGAGCCGTTCGCACTCTTGTAGCTACGTACACAGTTGAACTACGTTACAGTAGCCGGTAGCAAAATGCAACTGGTTAAGCTTACGTATTGCTAGTGGCTACCTGGCTTTAGGCGACTCCTCGATTCTCGAAAACCCGCGTGTAAGATACACATTTATGTACATAGATAACACTACATATCAAGAATTTAAAAGTTTTATAGATATTTGCTGCTTTAAATAGATCTTTATTGGAGGGAAAATACTGTAATTATAACATAATTATGTCGTTTAATACTGTAGACATAATTGGAGTTGGCTTAGGAAATCATTTTTTTAAATAAGGATCCATCTTTGGACTTTAATAAATATTTATTCTTATCAAACAACAAAATAAACATGTAGTCAAGGCACATAATATCATGTCCTTAAATGTATTATTCTCTTTGGGGGAGGCCTATGTCCAGCAGTGGACGTCTTTCGGCTGATATGATGATGATGATGATGAAATGTATTATTTATGTTTCCTAGTTCAGACAGGACGGGCTTTCAAAATGTTCATAAGTTTAATCATATTCTCAGTAATCGGTCCTGAAATTTATGATGGTCGCATTTACATGCAAATTTCGTTGTTGCATGAAGCCGGAAGCCCATTATTTAGTGGCTAGATAATTCGTTAACTGAAACATTAAACCAAGTAGTGGTAGTAATATTGTTCAAGCCAATAAGATTCATGCAACTATATCAAATTTAAGTAACGCTACTATTATTAGAGTAATTAAATAGAGATAAAAAAATATCGTCCGTCAATTCATTTCGACAGTTACATTTCACATTCCGTTTCGCATTCTACCTTCATATAACGTGCAAGCTAGAACCAACACGTTGAAATCGATTGCGATGTGTAAGAGGTTGTTAGTATTGACGGCCTCTGCAGCCTAGTTGGTCGTGAGCCTGCCTACGAAGCCGGAGGTCCCGGGTTCGAATCCCGGTCAGGGCATTTATTTGTGTGATCATCATCATATCAGCCGAAAGACGTCCACTGCTGGATATAGGCCTCCCCCAAAGAGTGCCAAAGTGACCGGTCCTGCGCCACCCGAACCAATGTGTGATGAACACGAATAATTGTTCCTGAGTCATGGATGTTTTCTATGTATTTAAGTATTTATTTATCTATATAAGTATGTATATCGTCGTCTAGTACCCATAGTACAAGCTTTGCTTAGTTTGGGACTAGGTGGATTTATGTAAGATTGTCCCCACACATTTATTTATTTTTCTTTATTTATTAACCAAATCGAGCATCCGATACATACGTAGCTTTACGTACATAAACTCACGCCATCACGGATTTAGATGAAATGTTTCGTACAGGTAATTTGAGACCCTGGGAAGTATATAGGATAGTTTTTATCTCGGAAATCATCCCATAAGATGGTAGAACTTAGTTTGGGTCGGCAATAATTAAGGTTCAGGCGACAATAATTTAATAGCAATCATTTTTCTAAAGACGGTTTCAAGTTCTATGCGGGCGAAGTCGCGGGAAACAGCTAGTATTAAATAAAATTAAGCAAATGTTTCCATAAATTCCTTAGTTGAATACATCGGGTGATCCAATAAAAGGATATTATGCATATTATATTACTAGCTTCTGCCCGTGACTCCGTCCGCGTGGAACTCGTTTCACCCCCCACTTCATCCCCTTGGGGGTGATTTCCGGGATAAAAACTCTATCCTATCTCTATACAAAATTTCATCCAAATCGGTTCAGCGGTTTAAGCGTGAAAAGGTAACAGACAGACAGACAGACAGACAGAAAGAAACACTTTCGCATTTATAATATTAGTATGGATTGATATGATGCGGTCATTTACATTGTAATATTACTCGCCTAGTTTCAATATAAACTCGCTAATAATATACGCTATCGTTGAAAAAAAGCCTAAAATTTATTTCCATAAAATAGCCGCGCCAAAAATTCATTTTACAATTTCAGAAGAAATTGATAATACCCGGTACAGCATCAGCGGTGCGGCGAACAATTCGTATGGATTGATAGATTATTTGATATCTGCATTCTGACGTACAATCAACACCTACGTTTTGGAACTTATGCTTCGGGAATAAAGTCCTAAATTGTTCAATATTTTTGAGTCGATCGTTACGCCACGCCCAAAATGAAATGTCGTGGTTACTGGTCAGTGAAGTTGTCGGTTACAATTATATATGCCAGCACAGCTTAATGCCGTAAACAATATTGGTTTTTGACTTGTGGTTTTGTGATTTTCACATCGAACACATTTTGTTAATTAACCTTATCGAGTATGTTTAAGGATGTGTGGTTCTAGCAATGCAAGTTTTATGACAGGATAAGTACTACGTAGGAAAACTATACTTACTGACTCACGATGATCTTGGGTCAACCTAATATCACTTTGACATATTTGTTAGTGAGACAGAGCCAAATACGTTATAGTTAAAAGCGACTGCTATTGTTTTATAAACAAAACGTTATGGATGTTACCAAATCAACACAACATTCATGACTTCAATAATGACGCCAACATAAAAAGTGATTACTGAATTAGACGAAGATGAAAAAAAACTATAGTCAAAATCTCAATGTTTCTATTAGTTTAAGCAACGAAAAGGTTTAGACGATAATTAACCTTAGCTGATCATGCATAACAAATATTATGAGAGTAAAAAAGCAAAATATCTAAGCTAAGATAATACATAACATTTACCCCCGTGACCTTTGAACGTTACGAGTAGGTAGGTACTACCGTTTCTAGACAGTATTTTGTAGTCTTCCAATTAAACGTGAATATTACCTAAGATAGATATTAAGTACGGTTTTCTTTTTGAACTCGCAAGTGCCTATATATCTAACGTAATTTCAAGCTCTCACTAAGTAGAACGGTAAATAATGGGAGCTAAATTTAGCAGCAATAAGAGTCAAAGTTGCGGCTCCGTCAATATTATCAGAAGAACACAAGAAGAAAATTTAACTTCACTTCCAAGTCGTTAAAGAAACACATTGAGTTACTTTCGGCTTTGTTCCGTAGTGTGCTTTTAATATTTGTTTTGATCTCCACTGGGGCAAAACGAATTCGTATCATAATTACGTATTATTTCGAAGCATTTGTTTACTTTTATCTATTCTACTTTTTAAGTTCCCACTAGAACTTTTTCGGTAATACAATTGGATAAGCTTTTCAATAAAGTCTAAAATAAATGTAAAAGGCAATAGAAATAGAGAGCAAGATTATAATTAATAATGTTTTAATAGTAAATGTTTTATTAAGCAGAAACGTCCGCTAACGAAATTACAAATTTCGATTATAGTGGAAAATTGAAAAAATATTCACTACGAGCGGGATTTGAACCCACAACCTCTGGAATCCGTCCATCACTCTGCCAATTGCGCTACCGTGGGTCCGCTAATGGCGACGAATCTTTCAATCCGTTCCACTATTGTATTTACACCTTAGGGAAGCTCGTAGCGACATCTACCGCGAAGTTATTACAACTTCTGAAACGGTACCAACGTCTCAAGTTACATTGAGAATCGTTACTAACAATGCGCTACCCCATTTTTAACAGTAAATGTTTTATTAAGCAGAAACGTCCGCTAACGAAATTTCGATCATAGTGGAAAATTGAAAAATAATTCACCACGAGCGGGATTTGAACCCACAACCTAAGGTGTAAATACAATAGTGGGATTGAAAGATTCGTCGCCATTAGCGGGACCCACGGTAGCTCAATTGGCAGAGCGTTGGACGGATTCCAGAGTTTGTGGTTTCAAATCCCGCTCGTGGCGAGTAATTTTTCAATTTTCCACTATAATCGAAATGTTTCAAATAATAATTAACCAAACATCTAAAGTCGAAATTTGTGTTATAGTTTATGAAATCATATTGAATGGACTAATCTAGGAGTTAAACGTTTTCTTTATTCCTTTAGTTCTTCATATCACCCAAGATATGAGGCGACTCAAAGTCCCAAGTTTCAAGTAAATTAAGATTGCTCGCTGTTTAATGTATGCCGTATTTGTGTTTTTAGAATCGAGGCGGCGGTCTAGACATGAACGTGATTCCGGCGTGGCGGGAAGGAATCACGGGCCGGGGGGTGGTGGTTACGATCCTGGACGACGGGTTGGAGACCGACCATCCAGACTTAGTAGCTAATTATGTGAGTAACTTAATAGTAAATGTCACATTAAGGTTTAACATGATACATTTCAGAGGAATGAAAATGCGTACAGCAACCCGCTGTCGGCTGGGATGGTCTGTACACGGCTACTGTAGTCGCGCTCACTCCTCTGCGTCACAGGTAAGTCATAACGTTTGCCATCTCACTCATTCTAATGATGGGGTCGACAGTACTACTACACTCGATTGCAATGCACTTAATGATCTCATAAAAGAATCATATTGCTTAGACTCATTAGGAGTTTCGACCTTATGCCGCGAGAATAAAGCACATTCGCGTGCTACACAGATTTTAGACGAAACTGCACGTCTAGTTGATAATCGGTGGGAAGTAGGTTTGCAACCGAGACAAGGCGCAGCTGTAGGTATCGGGTGTGGTGAAGTTGTCTTGTTTAAATGGCAAACCTACTTCCCACCGATCCCGATCCGATCCGAGCTTATGACATGGAAGTAAGGTGCAAATATTTTTGACTTTGATTGTACACTTGTATCGATTTTCAAACGGATTGCCTCGTTTCCATTGCTAAGTACTAGCTGTACACGTTGAACTGTTATATCAAAGAATGTCGATGTATAAGCAAATGAGCAGCAAATAACTCTCCTGCAATCCTTGGGTGACATGTGATTGAAATGTTGTGGTTGTTAAATAAGAATTCACAACACAGAGCTATAACAAAGAAAACTCAAAATTGGAAGACGATTTTATATCACACCGACAGATGAGTGATATATAACTTTTGGGGTAGCGTCGCGCCGCAGATTAAGCATAGTTATCTACTGTTTACAATTAGGCGTCATCTTGGGGCACGTTAGTGCCCCCGCCAAGTCGAGCAAAACAGCGGGACGGCCCCGCCAAGTCGAGCAAAACAGCGGCACGGCCGTACTATTCTTTTCTCTAAGCAGTTCAGGCGATTTTCGACTTCCCAATAACTTTGTTGTGGATAAAACTAGAAGCCTGAATTTTCAGTAACCAAGCAGGCATTATATAAACACGGTATGTTTCGAATTTTATTCAATTTGAACCAGTAGTTTAGAATTATAACTAGTAAATTTTTCTTAATTTTGTCACTGACTGACTCACCGATCATCAAAAGTCCAAGGGACTTCTAGCAGACATAGAAGCTTCAAATTTAGAATACAATTAGTGTTTAGTCTATATATCAAGGGAAAACTAAAGCTAGCCTCTTTTTAACATGAAATGTTTTCTATGGGATTATTAATTTCATAATTCGACAGAAACGGCCTATTACCTAAATATAAATAACATATCACCATCAAAATAAATATAACTTACTCTTATATAATGATTGAACTAAATAAAAACTTTTAACAAAAAAATTAAACCGCCGAAAAAAACTGAAAAGCAAAAAATAATAAACCTTTTTTATTTAGTTTAATAACTAAGTTCTTAAACTATTGTATTATATATTTATACCTAAGTATATATTTTTGTAATTATTTTGAGTTTTTAATTAACCTTAATAACTAATTTCTTAAATTAATCTAAGTGTACCAAAGTAATTTTGAGTCGGCGCCAAACAATCAATGAACAAAGATTTGATTTGGTGTAACTTGTACTTGTTTGGAGTAATCTTTGTTCATTGATTATTAGGCGCCGACTCAAAATTACATAGGTACACTTAGATTAATTTAATAACTCAGAATAATTACAAAAATATATACTCAGGTATACTTACAATAGTTTAAGAACTTAGTTATTAAACTAAATAAAAAAAGGTTTACTATTTTTTGCTTTTCAGTTTTTTGCGGCGGTTTATTTTTTTGTTAAAAAGTTTTCAATTTTCTGTGGCTTACTTTAGTTAATTACTAACTTAATTACTAGCTACATGCAAATAAGGTATTACACAAACCTCACGATGAACGAGCTTTAGCAGAAATGCAGAGACTGAGAGGTCTACACACAAGAGACTGACAGGTGTAAAGCTCATTTTCATCGTGAGGTTTTTCACACGACAACACACACACACAAACACACACACACACACACACACGCACACGCACACACACGCACGCACGCACGCTCGCACGCACACGCACGCACGCACGCACACACACACACACACACACACACACACACACACACACACACACACACACACACACACAATGTACACACAGTGAACAATTAATCATCCCCTGTTTTCCTACCGTTAGACTTGAAATTTTTATTTAAAATTTATGTGGGACCATCTTCGGGGTATAACCCTTTCTAATAAACAAAACAATTATCAATTATCAAAATCGGACTACTCTGTCAAAAGTTATAAAAAGTCAGCCACATTAAATAATCTCAATCGTACCTAACGTGCACGTAATGAGGTTTCATTTGGAGACGTCGAATGTAATGTTAATACAATTTTCGTTCCATACCGCGTGAATGAAGCGAAAAATAAGAAATTCATTTCCACATGCCGCGCGATTCACCATTATTATGTATGACGGGTTCTCCGTGCTCTCTCTCTGTCTTAACATAAAGGGTAAACATGACGAAAAATGGCCCCGAGTTCAACCAACTCGGATAAGCCTTATATTCTAACAGCTTCCATTAGTCAACTCGCGCCTTCGTTTACCTTGAAATCATATTTTAGCAGGAAACGAAAGTAGGACACATGCCCTAACGACCGACTTTTGTGAACAAAGCGGGATTCAAATTGCGCAATCCATCTCTCCCGGTTTTAATCCTTTCGTTCGGAAAAACGTGATATTGGGTCACGTCGCGGTGTGGTGCGAAACAGCTTTGCGTTGAAACTGTGGAATTTAAGTGCACCGCTGGCGAAGTGTCGTTTTGGTCTGTGTTTGTTCAAACGCGCGGATGGAAGACAATCCATTAAAACTGTGCACAGGTAAGTATATGGTTTGTGACTGCACTTCGGAACAGATGCTGGAATGGCCGTTTAATGGCCTCTAAAAAGAGATTTTTCAAGTGTTGTGTAGTCACAATAGGAAAATAAAGTGGGTACGGATGGTTACGTTTCAGTTCAACTTTTAAATTCCGATCGTCTTTCTAGAAAAACCCTCTCGTCTACTTAGCAATGATGTAATACGAAAAAGAGGTAGATACGTTGTCTATACGAAATCCCCTGTTTAAAAATGGCCACCAAATCTGACAGCATACGTTTCCATGGACGACGCGAAACTGTGGCAAGTTGGTGCAATTTACTCCATTTTCGTGTGCTGCTTTTGGACCGCTTATACGATCTAACTCTTTTTATATTACATCATTGCTACCTAGTCCTAAATTCATATACAATGTAAATGATGACTGAATAAATAAATGAATGAGTCTGCAAAATTTTGATAGTGAATAATTGTATATTAATGGATTAAATCCCTAAAATACTACAGTCAGTACCTAATTAATTTTGTTTATAAAACTCATATTGTTCATTCGTTAGGGAGCTACTATGTCACAGAGAGACACACAGACACACGTCCCCTCGCCTCACATTTTCGTCCGGGGTTAAAAATAAGGGGTTAAAAGTCAGGTGACTATGGGATATTGTACCAACTTATATAACTTACGTACTTAGTGAAGATAACTCATTTTTCATCGCAAACGCAGTGTATTATTTTCATACATAGCGGTATTTCTGCACTTAAATTTACACGTGAAAACGGTGAAACATTTAATAGCTCGGCTGTTTCAATTTGTAGCTCAAAAACAACGTTAAATTTGGCGCTCTAGTTAGTGTGTTTAATGTTTACGTGTTGACGCCAACGTTTGTACTTCGTCTAGACTGCTGACATGTTGAAAGTCGCAAAATTTGAGGCGTTTTGCTAATAGTTTACTATCAAAATGAGATGTTTCCTTATGCAAATATGTACGATGTAGAGCTCACACAACATTCAATATAATCATTACCTACGTAGTACACAACTATTTTTCCTCACTCGCGATTAAACAGTGAACTAGTGTTTCATTAATAGCAGTAGTAAAAGTTATAACAAGTTTCTGTCAAAAAATTCATTTTTGGTACAAGCTTTTATTGCCGACTGTACTTTTCTGTATACCATCATCAACTACTCATTGAGACGATTCTAAAGAGCCCAAACTCAACGGGGTTACGTCGGTAAAGTAATGAATTCCCATGGCCACCTTCTGTCTCCATCATCAGATCAGCTCGATGGTACCATAATATTGAATTGTCATCCAAACTATACTTATACCCAAAATTTCAGCTCAATCGGGTCACCGGGAAGTGGATCCAATTTAACTTGCAAGATTTGATTACAGATAGACAGACAGACAGACAACGGGACAGGTGAAAGTAAATAAAACCTTGTAAAAAGGGGTTAGCTTTCAACATAGTGCAGGCACTAATGGTACATTCAATCTGATTGGATATTCGACCTATTTTTGAAAAAGGTTTTGCTGCTGAGTGTTTTTTAACAAATTGGTCAAGCATTCGTAACCATCCCATTGCTGGAAGCCTAATGTTTAATTAAAACTGTTCCTGAGGAAATTGAGCGGTACAGGATAAGTGTGGTAACGTGATGTTAGAACTTTAGTGCTTAATTTGCTGGCGCATCGCGCAAACTATAGCTATATCTAAAACTATCTCAAAAACTCAGAATAACAGGAAGCCATGTAACCAAGGAATGGGAAAAATTAGCTAGTTGTAAGACTATAGTTTGTTAGCGATGATTTTGTAGGGTCTGTAGCTTCCGACTGCAGGAATCGCATTTGGAGCGCACTGTAGCTCCAAACATACGTTTGATCAGGATACGTTGTTGTGACATTTTGTGTGCCCATTTTTGCGAGGGAATATGCTAGCCAGGAGATTCGCTAAATGTAGCGAGGGCGTCAAAAGGCGATTCCTAAGGTTCTGTGTGAGTAAAATTGTGGTCAGATTTTATATGCGCTGCCGCTCGAGACACGCGCCTTCTTTCGTCTGCCGCGATGGTGCAGCGCGAGAGCGATGTTCGCGCGCCGGGCTGGCCCGCGCTGCTGCGCGCGAGGACAGCCACCGCCAGAAAGGCAATATAAACTACTTTCAACACACTGAGAGCAGGCGGAGAGAGAATAGGACGCCAGCCCGTTACATGAGCGCTGGAGGGGAGCACTATGGTCATCGCGGGATCGGGGTGACCCGTGATCCAAAGGCTTCCCCGATGTAATTTAATATATAATATGTTTTAATTTAATTTATTTGCAATTAATAATGATGATGATATGATGATGATACTGTTTTATTAACATTCAATAAATAAATAATTTTCATTTCATTATTTTTTTACGGATCACCAACCATAGCATTAAGTCTGAATCTGCGGGTTGATTGCGTCACGTTTTCTACTTACCCGAGTTGTCCTAACGCTCATTCGAAATGTAACGCAATTACCCATCTGTATACAAGTGGTGTTAAAAGCCTCGTTACAATAACGGCGTGTTTTCCCAGGACCCGATGGCATCGTACGACGTGAACTCTCACGACCCGGACCCGCAGCCGCGCTACGACATGATCGACTCCAACCGGCACGGCACGCGCTGCGCGGGCGAGGTGGCCGCCACCGCCAACAACTCGCTCTGCGCGGTCGGCGTCGCATTCGGGGCTAGTGTTGGAGGTAAATATCTTACATACATATTATCGAGCCTGCCTCCTGGAGAGGTGGGCTTCACCACGGACTTCCATTTGCTATTTGACAAACTTTTATTACTCCATTCACTTTCACAAAATGTATAGGTAATATAGTACATTACGTACCTTAGGGCGGTGAATTCGTGAATGGCCCAGACTGCAAGTGTTTGTGGCCCGAACCGAAGGTGAGGGCCATAAATACACAATTTTACGTCTTCTCCTGGGTGTGAAGTGAGATTTGCCGCTGCGCCCGTTCGCGGTAAATCTCACTTACCGCCCAGAGTGACGTAAATATCTTATCAGATTGTTTTACCCTGAACCTGAATTACCTACCACTTTTCACTGCTTTTGATCCCCGGTGACGATCTCCAGCTAGATTTTGCCGAGGGAAGAAGCAGATACTTCTAGTACTACACTCCAAATACACTTGCACAACTTCATTTAGTTTCGACATCGTCTTACCGTAGCAGGTGGATAATTCAGCGCCATGTTCTGTTAATGAATTGTGTGCGCTGTCACGTTGCGTTCAGAACAAGTTATCACATACCCTAAAATCCGAAATCCAGGGAAGGTGCAATATTTTCATTATATATTCCAAAATTCCTGTTATACTTTTGACAGGAGTTATTTCACCATACGCTGATTGTTGGATTAAAACACGTTCCGTTTCACATTACTTCAAATCGTAATTATTGTTTTAAATTAGTACAAACTAAAGTAAAAACGTTTCAGTAGCTAATTATTTTATGTTTTTTCAACATTTTGGTCACAAAACAATGGTAAATATTACCTATAGCTGCATCTTCCCTAAGCCACGGTAGGTTTACGTACCCTCCCAGTCGTCGTAAAAGGCGAATAAAGCTGGTTTTCCACCAGAGGGGCGAGACGAGAATTGAAATTCGTATGGGACTTACTACTTATTTGCACTGAGCGCGCGCGCGCGCGCGGTGGAAATAGGTAGTAAGTCCCATACGATTTCAATTCTCGCATCGTCTCGTCTCGTCTCGCTCTGGTGGAAAACCAGCTTAAAGGAGGCCATCGGGATGGGTACAGCTACTTACCTACTTTTTGAAGCGGGAAGGCTACAGCATTCCGTTAATGACCTTAAAGAAAACTCGCCGATGAGGTAGAACGAACTATTGTGGCCAGAATGTTAAGATCACCTTATATTGAGGAGTTTACCAGCACTGCGTGAACACAGCAGTCTAACGGCCCGGCCACGCCATTGCGCGAATTGCGGCGCGGCAAGCACTTTGTCTGTTCAATGCGCGCAACGCACTATAGGTTAGTTGGTATCACACGCAATGAATTAGAAAAACCGCTGCCGTTGCCGACTACACGATTTTTTGCAGCGATACAAACGTTACACGAACGCACGACTGTCGTGCGACACTAGCCATAATCACTGCAAAAAGTCTCCGCTACCAGGGTTGCATGTACTGAGCTAATCTCAATCGAAATGTATAAAACTCGGTGAAAATTTGATTAAATTGAAACGCCCTAACCATTTTCCAGGTCGTCAGTTCAAAAATGGCAATCGAATGCTACGCGAATTAAAATGTACATGTTTGTACAGCCTTTTCCAGAAGCCCCTCTGAACCGTATAAATTTAATGACCAATTTCACTGTGCACAGTGTGACTGGGTATTTCAAACCATGTCCGCTTTTGGATAGGACATAAATATGTATCTACGTGTTCAGTGGAGGAAATCGGGGTCGCTGTCGTAGGATGCGACCGGAGGGACTGATATATTGCTTTTCTTCTTTCTGGCACTTAGCTATAGCCAAGCTCAATATCAGGTGTAATATCATTACAATTAGGCACACTAAGGTGCGACCACACCGCTGCTCAAAATACGCTAACGCACCGTAAAACGCATCAAAATGTATGAGGAATACGTGACGCATACGACACGTCAACGCGTATACGCAGCGTTAAGCACCGGTGTGGGCGCTCCCTTAAACGTTACAGGCTGGTCTATTTTATTGTTCAACCCGCAGTTTTCCTGGATGTGATCCGCCAAGGGAAAAATGGCCCCAAATACACCAATTTTAGCCCTTTACAACCGAGAAATCGTGATTTATCCAGTTAAAGAGAGAGAGAAAGTTAAGTTTGAGACTTCTTTAAATTGACAGTTCAATTTAACAAACCCTCAGAATCGTTTTTTAAGACTCCATACATATATTACCTCTTTCTGAGCTCGTTCCTCAATGTAGGTACATTTATTTTAGTTCCAAATAGCAGTCGATCTAGCGCGAACGATTGACATCAATCTTTCACTACATAAGTAAAATCTACACGTAGTTCAAAGACTCCGGCTGGCTGAGCGATTCTACTTATCGCTCTGGTAGCTAAAGCCACTCGTTGCCTCTTACTATCTCGGCTGTTCCAAACTAAAACCTAGGAAATGATATTGAGAAAATAATGCTTGTGTGCCTCTTGAATGCTACGGACTTTAAAAAGTTGTTTGTGGTTGTCGACTTATTGTTAAAATAATAATAGCCTTAATAAATAGGTAAATGCGGAGGCATGACAAGTTAAAGTCCGGGTGGTGTAACATATTAAATCGCGCGCCAAAAAGGCAACAACTTGCGACAACTGGAGTAAAATTGTTCTCGCTGACTACTTGACTACTGCTACTCCTTTCATCATCATCATCATCATATCAGCCGAAAGACGTTTACTGCTGGAAATAGGCCTCCCCCAAAGAGTGCCAAAGTGACCGGGCCTGCGCCACCCGCATCCAGCGGACTCCAGCAACCTTTACCAGGTCATCAGTCCACCTTGCGGCCTACCCACGATGCGCCTTCCGGCTCGTGGTCGCCTTTCGAGAACCTTTCTGTCCCAACGGCCATCGGTTCTACGTGCTATGTGCCCGCCCATCATAGACAATTGTAGAATTTAAAAGAAACAAAAACGCCATTCCATCAGGTCATGCTAACCTAACTTATGAAAACATTTTAAATTTTTAATGAAATATCCAAGATTCAGTTATATATTTTATGGTTTTGTATTTTACGGTAACGACCGGTTCAATAGTGTATTTTCAGTGGTGTTTGATGAGGTGATGTCATAATGTGAAATTTCAAGGAGAAACAGTGACAAAACAAAGTTACTTCTTTTGTTTACATAGTTAGCAAAGTCCATTGACGGCGACTTTAGGTACATGCATTGCAAGTTAATGGAAAGCTGGTAAAAAGCATTTATATTTTGCCTCTTGCTAGGTTTTGCTTTGGGACAGCCATAATCTCCTATCCACCAAAAGAAGTTACTTATTTCTGTAGTACATAGGTACATGTCGCACTTTGAATTCTTGAATCTGATATAGAATGAAGCTGTTTTGGGACAAACAGTTGTTTTATAAACCTTTGTTGGACTCCAAAAGACTTGAGTCCAACAAAGGTTTATAAAGAGCATTTAATTCATATAAGGTGTTTGAACACTCATGTTACGTTGTTTATTAATTATAATATTAAATGTGTCAGATGAAAAATCAATTAACGAGTGAAATTAATGCTGAATTGAATTTTATTGTTTTGTCTCGTAGAAATATGCTGGTAACTTAGTATGAATGATATTAATAGTATTTAAATACCACTATCACACAGATTGTAGAACGTAAGTAAATCGGTAAGATTAAATTAATACATATTAGAGGACAATCTTAAACAAATCGACTTAGTCAAGTCAGTAAGCTCAATAAGCTTTGTGTTATGCGTATTTAGACGACGACATGTTTATAACATATAAATAAATCCATAGACAAATTCACAAACTCAGAATCAAATATTTCATGCTCATCACACAAATATTTGCGCCTACCGGGGGGGCAACCCAGGACCATCCGTTTCGTAGGAAGGTACACTAGGCTAAACCGGTCGTTAAGATTGTTTCATCGTCATAATTATCATCATATCAGCCGAAAGACGTCCACTGCTGGACATAGGCCTCCCCCAAAGAGTGCCACAATTGCCGGTCCTGCGCCACCCGCATCCAGCGATTGATTAAGACGGTTTACAAACATGAAATCTGAACATAACTTCCAGTCCAGATATTTTCAAGCGTTCTGCATGTAACTGTACTGAATGTGATGTTGATAGTACTTTTTTTTTCATATTCATATCTTTATTGCAACCACGGTACAGTATAGATGTCACATATAATATACAATGTCTCACATGGACCCTGTAAGGGCACAGCATATCTATAGCTAATTTAAAACATATTATTCTAACTAGCTTCCGCCCGCGACTTCGTCCGCGTGGACCCGGGATAAAAACTATTCTATATTTTAATCCAGGCTATAAACTATCTCCGTGCAAAATTTCATTCAAATCGGTTCAGCCGTTTAAGCGTGATTGAGTAACAAACATCCAAACATCCAAACATCTAAACTTTCGCATTTATAATACTAGCTTCCGCCCGCGACTTCGTCCGCGTGAACCCGGGATAAAAACTATCCCGGGTCCACGCAGACGAAGTCGCGAGCGGAAGCTAGTAGTTCAATAAACCCTGAATAATCTTTTCGTAGAATCATAATTTAAACCTAAACAACTCCACCAAATTTTTTTTTAAACTATAATCAATTTTTAAATTGAAGTTGTAAATGCTTGGTATCAACATTGCATAATTTTATGAAACTGGTCGATTTTTTTTATTTAAATGGTACTGGTAACGAAGTTTAACATCAACCGGCCATTTTGAGTGAATGCCGAGCGAAATAAATATGAAACAAACAACATAGCGCGGAAGTTGTGGATATGGGGACTTTACACGTAAGAAAAAAAAACCCAACCAAGGATTAAAAAAAAATCGCAGTCAAATCGGTTAAACTGTTTGAAAGCCACGATCCCACGGAGCTGAGTGTATAGATTTCTACAGAAGAGATACGCCACAATAAGGGAAGAGAAGGCTCCTGAGCTGCTAAATTAAGAGCTTTTCTTAAAATGGGCTTACCATAAAGAACCTACTTAATAGGGTATTTGACAACAGTGAAAATAATTTGTTTTTCATTAGCAAGAAATAAAAATGACGAAAATACTGGGAAACTATCAATCTTTCATTTTCTTAAAATGGGCTTACCATAAAGAACCTACTTAATAGGGTATTTGACAACAGTGAAAATAATTTGTTTTTCATTAGCAAGAAATAAAAATGACGAAAATACTGGGAAACTATCAATCTTTCATTTAAGTTGTCGATTTTAAGATTTTTAAATTCATAAAAACTAACAATAAGGACGTTGTTTCATTGTGACGTCACAAGCCTGTAATCCACTAACGGAGAGTTTTTGACGATTCATAAAAGAAGCTGATTTGAATTTTGTCTAATAGCGTATTTGGGCGGGTAACGGTTTATTTGCCACAATCTCATACTAACTCAGTTGCGGCAAATAAAAAAACCGGACAAGTGCGAGTCGGACTCTCCCACCGAGGATTCCGTAAAAAAATACAAATATATTACAGGTATAGTTTTCAGATTTTTCCCTGTATTTGTAGTATAAGACCCTGTAGTACCCTATAAATTGTGATTGAGTGTCGAAATGTACGTTTTTTGTGGCCGTATTTTTTTTAAGTTAACTTATAACTTTCAGTTTCATTTTTTCACAGCTTCAAGGGACTGTAGTCCTGAGTATATGGTTTTAATTTCAACTTGATACGTTTAGGCATTCCCGAGATAAAGGGTCTTGACATACAGACAGACAGAGCCAATAAAGTGATCGTATAAGGGAATCCTTACACGGAACCGTTTTTTTTTTCATTATTTTTTTTCAAAATAAGGTACGGAACCCCAATAAAGTAGAACTAAGACAAGGAGAATGAATTATATATCCCTTCTTCCTTTTCTGTTATAGTTACGTCCGAGATTGTAAGATAAAATCTTGTCAAGAAACGCAGACGGAAAACAACTTTATTGTGAAAGCACAAAGTTGTTGTTTGCTTGCGTTGGTTTGACAGAATTTACTCTTAAAGATTCGGGTAGAGTATACACTTATTGAGATTTGTATAATACTATCTCGCCCGGTCGTGGTATCATTATCAATTTATCACCATAGCTTGTTACTGCGGACTCTTTAATACTGAGGAGTATTAAAGAGTCCGCAGTAAGCTCGATTCTCCATAAAAACGTAGTTACGCTCTCATTTTTAACCGACTTCAAAAAAAAGGAGGAGGTTCTCAAATCGGTTGTTTTTTTTTATAATTATTTTTAATGTTTGTTACCTCAGAACTCCGTCATCGATGAGCCGATTCCTAAAATTTTTTTTTGGTTTGTAAGTAGGTAGTTCCAGGGGGGTGCCATTTTTTCAAAAATTCATATGGATGATGGGATCCATGAGGAATTGAGGGAACTCTTCAATTATATTAGGCACGCGTGTAGTGATTTTGGTATTTTCTGTATTAACTCGTGTATTTACACCCGGTAATCCTAATCATACATTTGGTGGAGTGGAATTGATGATGAAGACCACAGAGGACTTATCGAATACGTCACACATTTTGATAAGATTCCGTTGAAATAGCAACTAATGAAGTGCCAAAGGTGATCCTTGTGGAATCGACGGAAGTCCTCAAATATTATCGAGCCACATACAGCGATTGGGTATTTTTCCCTAATAATCAACGCATTTGCTCTCGGAAATCAGTTCATGTGGTAAATTGGAAAATAAATGTGGAAATATTCTCGTGGCTTGGGTACTAAATTGAAGTCGGTTAAAACTTGGTTTTTAAAGTTAATTATATAACTACCTGTTGGATTGTAACTAAACTTTGCATGTACAATGACATGAGGTATATCCAGGTCTGTAATTCGTTAATGTAGCTTCAGATACCATAGTAAAAAAAAACACAGTCAATTTAAGTTTTTCGTAAAAAAAAAGTTTTTGCTTTATTTCTTTTGTTTTATAAACTGGAACCATATAACTAATTACAGACGTATATGCAAAGTTTCGTTACAATCCAACACATAGTTTTAAAATGAGAACGAAACTCCGTTTTTACGGGAAGGTGAAATTCGGCCGAGCTTACTGCGGACTCTTAAAGGCCCATGTCACAGACAGACAGATAGCTTACACATGTTAAAAGCATAACACCCCTCGTTTGCGACGGGAGGTAACAATCGTTGCACACCATCGAATGAAGTATCATCATCATATCAGCCGAAAGTCGTCCACTGCTGGACATGAATAGTAGTAGTACATAGAATGAAGTATAAGTTAGTACAAATAGCAACCTACACCTGATAGTAAGTTTTTAATAAAACCGTACGAAGCAGAAATTGCAAGCTGCAAACTGAGAAACTGCGGGACTAAGTCTCCGGCTGGTATAGGTGTTCAAACTTTTCTGCCAGCCAGACCAAATCCTAATACGGTCCTAGCGAATGGCTAAAATTTTAAATTAAATTACCACTGAAATTGAGTGTAATTTTATTCCAAGCGACTTTATACTGGATACATTCATGGAATTAGACGTACTTGTTCCTGAAACTTGTGACGTTTGGTATATTTATGTGTGCAATTGGAACTAGGACATTCAGGATTACCGAACTAAAGTGAGTTCTTTAGATATGTCACGTCTGAAGTTATTGTACGTAGAATAGTGCTACGAACTCTCAAGTGCTACGACTTGCGGTGTGCTACGAAGTTGCTACTACATTCAATCGTAGAACTCAATATCGTAGCAATTTACATGCGGTACTCGCTCTGGGAGTGTATCTGGAGATCTATTTCAGTCAGTGTTGCACACACTCGTTCTCGTGAAATATTACTTACTTACTTCCTTGCGCGCTAAGCCTAACGTATGTTGCGCTCAGCATCTGTCCCACCGAAATCATTTCTAGATTTTATATTTTTGGATTTTTCTGCAGGTGTGCGGATGTTAGACGGCGACGTGACGGACGCGGTAGAGGCGCGCTCGTTGAGTCTGAATCCTCAGCACGTGGACATATACAGCGCGTCGTGGGGGCCCGACGATGACGGGAAGACTGTTGACGGACCGGGAGAGTTGGCGCACCGGGCGTTTCTGGAGGGAGTCACGAAGGTACGTAGTGGAAGATATATTAGCACTATCGCGGGCCATTGACGGACTGTTTAGAGCAGTCGAGACCAACGGCACGAGAGCAGTCGTCATATTAAATGAGGCCTCGACTGCTCTAAGCAGTCCTTCTATGGAGGTACTAACGCGGGCCATAGACGGACTGCTTAGAGCAGACGAGACCAACGGCACGAGAGCAGTCGTCATATTAAATGAGGCCTCGACTGCTCTAAGCAGTCCTTCTATGGAGGCACTAACGCGGGCCATAGACGGACTGCTTAGAGCAGACGAGACCAACGGCACGAGAGCAGTCCTCATATTAAATGAGGCCTCGACTCCTCTAAGCAGTCCGTCTATGGAGGCACTAACGCGGGCCATAGACGGACTGCTTAGAGCAGACGAGACCAACGGCACAAGAGCAGTCGTCATATTAAATGAGGCCTCGACTGCTCTAAGCAGACCGTCTATGGAGGGTCTAAGATTTAATAGCAGGTAAACCTCTCTTTGCGCGTCTATGTGTCGCCCTTGTATGCAGGTTTTAATTGTGTGATGTGTGGCAGTGCCAAGGCAGTTGTCGTTACTGGACGGCAGTTACAGGCGCATGCGCTTATAAAGCCGCGCGCCGGGATGGATTGAGCTTCTATACAGTCTGTAGAATACATACGTGTCTGTACGTAGGTGGTACAAAAAAAATCTTATTCATCTAACCCCGTTTTTCATAAAACTTAACAACACTCTGTTAATTAAAACATATTTCATTCCTTTCTCACGAACACAAAGGTTAAAGTGACGGATAAAGATAAACGAATTTAAACTAAACTAGGTTTGGTGATATTTATGAATATTGGCAAAACTTATCTTTCAGCGTTATTTCGACGAAGCGACAAAAAATATAATACTCTTTTCGACTTATTCCTTCTCCATCATTGACATCAAAATTTGCGACTACAATTTTGGCTCTGATTTTGAGAAGACAGCCAGAAAATTGGAGACATACCTATGACATGCGACTGAGAAAAGTTTATCTCTGTCAAAGTCCTTATGGCACATACGATTTCATTTCACTTAACTTTGTGAAAAGATTTCACTGTACAGTCGATTTCTCCAATATCTATACAGCCAACCTTTCAAAAATATCTATACAGAGGCTTTATTGTTACTGACATAAGACACATATGTAGATATTTTTGAAAGGTTGTCTGTGTAGATATTGGAGAACTCGACTGTACCAGTAGCCAGTTTTCATTGTTTGCTCGCATATAACTATAATGATTACGTCGTTTAATTATATTAACGCCATACGCAAAACGAACCTTCCACGTCACGTTTCCATTGAATCCCAAACAAATAATAATTATTTCGTCCACTGTCCACAAATTTGAATATTAATCCATTCACTGTGGTACCAACAAACTGAGACCTGTCATCGTCAGCGACTAGTGTGACAGCGATTTGCACGCTGTTCAAACCGGGCGCACAGAGAGTATTATATCACAGTACAATGACTGTGGTCAGGCGTCACAAAGAGGTAGTTATTATCGCGCTTATACTACCACAGCTGACGTTAATACATCCATCCGGGTTTGTTTGAGCAAGAATTGTAACTCAGTGCCGCTTTGACTAAGCTTAGGCAACTATTTTATTCTACACTTATGTGCCTTATAACGATTGTTAAGGTACGATAATGCATTTGGCACCTGCTAGCCCCGCAGCACTGTTTTTCGTTTGCTTTAACTCAGCAGTTGACAAATTAACTTATGTACGTAAAGAAAGTGCACGACAGAGATCAGCCCCACCTTCGTTATCAGTTACGTAATGACACCGCTGTTACTTTATGAAAAAATCAATGTAGAATAATTCACTGCCAGATATTTTTTCCTAGAAAAATAAAAGAGCCTTAATATCCCAATTAGTGTAACAGTAAGTAATCATTAAAATAAGTACAAATACTCGACTCTCGTAACATTATGAAAATATAGGTTCACGAATCGGTCGTCGTCAAATGAGAAAATTCGGAAGTGTAAGACGGACTGCCGAATTTCTGGCAAACTATATTATAGTACAACTTATGGAATGTTATCCTTTGATGTCCTAAAATTCCTACATAATCTAATTCGTTGACGAATTAGTCCGTTAAAATTATTGTTACTAAAAAAAGATTTATTTTTAGGACGCTGTTGTTACAGTAGATATGATAAAATGAAGTATTTAATACTTCATTTTATTATATCTACTCGTATCTTTGACATAGACTGTACCATTTGAAGTCAAACTACTGTTATACGTGTTCCATGTAAGTAAAATGAGCTTTTGTTGATCCGGTCTAATGTATTTAGCGTTGCCACGAATGTTCAGAATCGGCAGTCGTTGTCTCCATTCGGCTTTGTCCGCGCTAATTGGGTTTAGTCGTTGATTATCAGCGCTTGACGATGATTGACGACTCGGATCAATGACGACTGGACTTGATCCGATTTGTGGCAGTTGTAGTCATTTGACTATGTCTATGATCCGATTTGTGGCAGTTCGACTTTGATTGCGTCAATGACGTTCATGATTGCTTTTGTTTGAATGATGTACTGATTTCTAAGCTTTAGAATAAGTACTATCTTACCTCTCTACCTTTACCTCTGCTGGTCGATGACGTAACGCATTGTACGCTCGTCAGGTAGATATAAAATGTCATTTTTTGTATGGAAAAATTACATTTGAGTTGTCCTAACGCGCGTTCGAAACATCACGTGATCACCCCTCCTCTGGTTTTATTGGTTACTATTTCTGGTACCTGGTAAAGGTCGCGGAAGTCCGCTGGATGCGGGTGGCGCGGGACCGGCCATTGTGGCACTCTTTGGGGGAGGCCTATGTCCTGCAGTGGACGTCTTTCGGCTGATATGATGATGATGCTGATGATTTCTGGTGAACAATGAAGAATATTTTGTTTTGTATCTTAAAGCAACATTTCGTATTCATATCATCACTTACATAAACATACAGATATTCACGCTTGTGTTCCCAAAGGAGATAGGCATTTAATTTTAAGTGGCTAGCAGCTGCCGATTTAACCAAGCCAATAGCTCACAACACTCTTCGACCCACGGATATCTATCACAGTCCAATAAAATTTCAACTAATATTACATTCTGTCTATAATCTATACAGGGTGGAAACGATAAGTGACCTCACTCGATTATACGCAAATAGGTCATCAGCTATACTAGTTATTAATAAGTGCATAATATATTTTCAAGTACCTAGTTAAATGATAAAATAGTATCTCTGTGGCTGTACTAAATGTATGGAAGCTGGAAACATTCAATTATCGGATAGATCCAGTTTATTCTGTAACCTATTATTGATACCGTTTGATAGAGCTCGTGAAGCACTTTCAGGATCAATAACCAGTTTTTCGATATCCTGTATATTTTAAAAATAATCGAGTAAGATCACTTATCGTTTCCACCGTGTATATTTGTATTCTATTATATCTCTGCCCTTACCTTACCATATCACGCTTAAACCACTGAACCAACAGTGATGACATTTGGTACGGAAATAGTTTGAGTCCCAAGAAAGTACACCAGGAAATCATCCCTTAGGGTTGTGAAAGGGCGGGGGTTTGTATGATACGCGTTAACGAGTTTCACGCGGGCGGAGCCGGAGGCAACAGCAAGTAGCAGCAGTGATATATAGATTACACTGATATGCTAACATCCACGGGTAAACTATTTAATTCAGGGCTATTTATAAACAGGAGGTGAATCTGGCTCGACTTATTGTATACCAACATGATATTATTTGTTAAGCGCCATTTGCTTCTCCGCGTGCCAAGGTAAAGTCTCAGCTCGAGTGCGCGCTAGACTTTTGAATATCATGTTGGTATGCAATATCCTGAATCAGATTTACCTTTTGCTCGAGTGCGCGCTAGACTTTTGAATATCATGTTGGTATGCAATATGCTGAATCACCTTTACCACCTTTACCTTCTGTGCGTGACACCGTGGTTTTGTAACCACATAATGTTTCCGGTCGTTGATAACATGCCTAAAACTTATCGTAAGTTTTGGAATGTCGTTTAAGCCAATCAAGTACAAAAATCTGAATTTAGTTTCACACACACGACCTACCTCTTTCTTCTTTTTGTCTAACCATTTGCCATTCCATTGGGGGTCGACTTTTCATTTTACTATTGGCTTTGTGTTCAGCCGTGTGTCATTGTACATAAGTTTCGTTGAGTTGGCCGCTAGATGGCGCTGTACCGTTCAGGTCGATCCCTGAATCGCGCTATAAAGATTTTCCCGGCGATAATGACCTCTGGCCAGTGTTGGGCAAAACGTAATTGAATTACTAATAAATAATTACAATTACAAAAAGTAATTGCAATTACAAATTACAATTACAGGGAAAATGAAATTGTAATTATAAGTTTCAATTACAATTACAAAATGTAATTATTAATTGAATTATTAATTACATTTTGCAATTAATTACTTATTAAATTACAAATTACTTTTGTTTTATAGAATATTTTTGATCACTTATTTTTTGAATAAAATAAACGATCGGTGAAACGAAAGCCGGATAGGTATGGGGCATGGCATGCTTGAGTGAAGTGTTTTTTATGTAAAAGGCAAAAAGAAGTTTTATTTTATTAAAATTAGGACTTACATGTGACGGTCATAGGCAAGGTGGTGTGTGTGTAAATGTGGTGTTTTAGTCTATTTTGTAACATTCACAATTTCTTTGGACAGTCAGCATTCCTAGATTTCCCAGTTAATTTTAGGTATCTGTTTCCTTCATGAGGCATGACGCTTAGCTTATTATATTCATTTCCGAAATATGTTAGCTGATATGTAAGCGGAGCCCCAAAGTTGTAAAGAGTGTATGAGTGTAATAACTTTGTTTTCGAAGAGCTTTGCAAGGTTTAGCTTGAAATGAAAAAAAAAATGATACGTGTTGTATGCAACTAATTTTACATTTTTATATCTGTCCGGTCTAACCTAACAACAGTATTAGTTTTGTGGCACCAATACAAATTAGAGCTCCCGGTATCCGTGTTAAACGCCGAAACGTATGCACGTGTTCTTAAGCCCGGCGGTGCTAAGAATACGGTTTACACGGATAAATATAAATATAGGTACACACATTTATTGTTTTGATTATTACATCATTGCAATCAGACCAAGTAAACACGTATGCTTCTCATTGTTTATAAAAAAAGTTGACTTAAAGTAATTTAGTAATTTAAATTACAAATAAATGTAATTACAATTACAAATTACAAAGTAATTTCAATTACATTCAATTTAATTAACGTAATTGAATTAATAATTGTGTAATTTGTAATTAAATTACAAAAAGTAATTAATTACGCCCAACACTGCCTCTGGCCAGTACTAAGTGTACTAACTGGTCAGTCCGACCCAAGTCGGGCCTAGCTGAGTTTCTTGCTGGACTCTTCTCAGCTAGGCTAGGTTTTAGCGAACCAGCGATAAAACTCCCAGTAGTTCGACACCACTCACACCCCAGATTCGGTTGATACCGTTCAACCAATCTCACTGGAGCGCAAACTCGTATAGTATTCCAGTGTACAAACTTTCCCGCGTGGTCGTGCCGGAGGCTCCCCCTGGATTTTCCCCAGC
Source organism: Epinotia bilunana (assembly GCA_947049275.1). Classification (NCBI taxonomy): domain Eukaryota; kingdom Metazoa; phylum Arthropoda; class Insecta; order Lepidoptera; family Tortricidae; genus Epinotia; species Epinotia bilunana. The sequence continues at coordinate 8,074,177 of OX346267.1, read as the reverse complement.
CTACCCTCCAACCACGCAATTCGACCGCTATATTGGGTCCGTCCTATTATAGCAACAGTCAGGTTAAAAAAAAAGTGTACTAACTGATTTTAGTACAAGTGTTATACCAGGTGCTTCTGTGTTTGATTCAATATACAGTATTGGCAAGTAACAGTGGTATCATTTTGGGACCTTTGGACACTTTGTAAGCTGGAGAACTCGCAAGCCAGCCAGATTTTTCAATTTTATTTTTATAAACTAAATCGTCAAAACGATATAATTACTGAACCTACATACATAAGTACTTACATTCACGCCTTTATCCCTAATAGGGGTAGGCAGAGCACATGAAACTTGTGTTCCTGTGCTACTTTTAGCATCAATGTATGTGGGTATAAAAGATCGACAAAATGTGATATCGCAGTGACAGGTTGCTAGCCCATCACCATAACACAATTCAACCCTGTCCCCTTAGTCGACTCTTACGACACCCACAGGAAGAAAGGGGGTGGTGCTATTCGTACCCGACACCACGGGGATTACTGAAGCTGCTCACAAAATTTATCTAGAATTTGATGAGAAATGTGACATCTGTGGATGAGAACAGCTAGACAGATGCTGGACTTACGAAATAATTTTCGCTCAAGCTAAAACGGAGAACTTCGTTCCGTTCGCTTCCTCGTTCACTTATATTATGTAGGTACTTGTAACTAGAATATTACAGTAAGCACTAATGAGCAATGGCAAAGTCCCGTGGACATCATACGAATGTCATCCCTCTCTTTACTAGAGTTTACAGAATGTTTTACCGACAATTATTCCACTTCTTAACGAACCAAATTATTTTATTAAATATTTTTATTTCGTGTTATTTTTAACGAGGAAGTTACCCCGATCATATTTTTACCTCTGATTTTGATCTCTGTATCAAATCGTTTGACAATTATTCCATCGAATGTATGTTTCGCAGTATTTTCATTTCATCGAAAACCATTTTTTTCAGAGGCAGTAAACTTTTCAGGAAAGTTATAAAACAAACCTAACCTAACCTAATCGGTTCTACAGAATGACCTAGCTGTAGGAACCTAAAATGTTAACGGTTTCAGAAATTCGATGAAACGAAAATTCGGCGAAACCATGCATTTGGTGAAACGTTTGTCGGTGAAATAAGGGGACACCCTATAGAAAACTTTGATTGAATGTCGGCAATATCAGAAAAGTGACCTAATCATTGTAGCCTTTATTATGATAATGTGCTATCTCTCTACATATATATTAAAGAGAGAAAGAGAGAAAGATATCAATCAGTATGCCATTCAAATGGAGCTACAATTATATACTGAGCATTTAAATATTTAATCCAAGATGAAATCAGTTACGTTGTTTACCCATTTTCAAGCAAGTCCTTAATTGAAAAGGAATTGCGTCAGTCCAATCAAATTAAACCGAATTTAAATTACGTTTCCTTATTTAGTGTATTTTAATTAAAGCTCCGTAACGGTGACCGGTGGCAAGAATACTCAAGTAACCGTTAAACATTTTAGCGAAAAAGTCGGACGATAAAAAACTTCATAATTCCCATTAGCGAACACCGACTCACCTCAAGTCCCCTTTTATGTGGCTGTTATTAATAAAGAATTAGTCCTAGAGTGAACAAAAAGTCCTTTCAGGCTACGTTTTAAGCGTTCATATTTTCAGTTCACGGTGCCATACGCGTAATGAAAAGTCACAACGGCAACTGTGTTAAATTCGCTCCAGCAATTTGTCACTATACACCACCCACTCTGTATTGATCCTTGTTTAATACAGTTTAAAGTACGTTTCACTTTGACCGTTGCGCAAAGGTTTCGTAACTAAGTTAGTTTGAAGGGTGCACAGTGAGCCGCGAGTGTAATTTCTGTAATGACGCAATTATTTTCTCCCGTTTGCTGCGACACGATATGGTCAAGTGTTCTTCGGTGTAAAATTTACATAATGTTGTTTCGCTGTTCAACTCTTGAAGTGTCGTTCGGGCGTCCTTATTTACACTGAAACCTCGTTTAAACGCTCCCCGTCGTACTTTTTCCTGATTATCTTCGCTTGCTCGAGGCCTAATGCGCGGGTTTATTGCAAGGAAACTTAATTTTACTTTACGTCTTGATAGCTACGGGGACGAAAATTTTGCAAACGTTGTAACACGCTGCTCGAGTTGAGCGAATAAACTTTATATCTGCGGAAATTTGAAAAATGTCGGATAAGCATCTAAGTGTGGAATTCGCGAATTTTTATCGCATATTTTTCATTCGTTGATTATACGAAAAGCTTTCTTTATAACCTATTTTGTGCGTCGCGTAGCTACTTATTTCGTAAATCTTGTTACCATTATTGAAATATGAGCCTTAGCTCGATCTCTTTCGTGTAAAGAATAAACAGATGTTTAGAAAGCCTTTATAGGCCATGATCAATCAATTGGCCCGGTGTCGTGATACATAGCTACAGTAATTGATTTTGAAGAAAGTAGTTTGCGACAAAAATTACTTACATAATATAATTTAAACTACAAGTATAAGATATCCACACGTCACGCCTAACTAAACTAGACCTCAGGGCTGTTTTCATTACGCGCTCATGCCTTCACCCCACCCGTCACGCCTAACAAAACTAGACCTGTACCTGCGCTTAGTTACTACGAATTGCGGCGTCCAGATATATTTTGTGGGTGAGCGTAGAGGTGAGCTTAAAACAAGTTACGAGTACAGAATAGCGGGGCTGATTACGCTTAGTTACTACGAATTGGGGCGTCGATTGTGTATTATTGATTTTGGAAAATATATCGTGTAGCAAATAGCTGGTGCTCTTATGACTTTACACATTTCTAATCTATTTCTATGCTTCACAGGGACGTAACGGCAAAGGCTCCATATTCGTCTGGGCCTCCGGCAACGGAGGACGTGAGCACGACAACTGTAACTGCGACGGCTACACCAACTCCATATGGACGCTGTCGATATCCTCCGCAACCGAGCGAGGCGAGGTCCCGTGGTACTCGGAGATGTGCAGCTCCACGCTCGCTGCTACATACAGCAGTGGGGCGCTCAATGAAAAACAGGTACAAAACATTTGTAAGCGACACAATGCTTATATGTTTAATTACATAACTTTAGGTATAATATAAATTTCTTACTATAAGTTCATTCATCAAGACGGGATGGCTTGAGACTTCTGCCTACCATAAAATAATACTCAGTTGCCTCTGGCCACCCCAAAACTAGAAATAGTCGTACATATTGTAATTATTAAAAATATATAACATTAGCTAAGATTGTGCATACTAACACCATCTGTTGTACTACGTATACATACTTAATTGTGAATAAAGTCTCAGAGGGCGCTGGCGAGTCACTTAACCTAAGATCGTTTGCGGATTTACCGTTACCTTTTGCTCAACACACGACACGCGAGCACTCTCTATTATTTTCACTCAAAAAAACCAAGTCTACAATCATTTTCCACCTGCGTACCTAACAATAAGCTGGTCTTCGAACTCGGATCTATGATTACAGTGCTTATCCATGTATAATACGCCACCGAAAATGGTTGTGACACGACGTCAACGTGAATTGGCCGACCAAGCTATGGCCAAAACAGAATCGGAGGCCACGCATGCTTTGGACCCCTCGCCTGGTACAAGCGGTACTCCCAAGGAAGAACCCAACTGTGCACCTTCCGGCGCCAGCACCAGTAAGAGGTCAACGGCATCATCCGTGGCAAGGCGCAAACAGTTGGAATTACAAGCAGCCGAAGCCAAGGCCCGAATCCAAATGGAGTTGATAGACAAGCGCCTAGAAGCTGACTTGGCCGCGGCCGACGCCGAAGATCAAGAAGATCAAGAAGAAGCCGACGTCTTAAATGTGAGTGAAGTGCCTGATCGTGTAACAGACTGGTTGAACCAGGAACAACTTCCTGCCGAGTACCGCCCACCTGTGCTATTCGAGCCGGTCGCACCCGTTACCGACCGCGCAGCACCTGCACAGCCTGTGGACCCCACCAGCAGCATCCTGGAACTGGCAAACACTTTAAGGAGTATGATGGATCAATCATCGTCGCAACGCGAAGAACGTTTACTAAGTCGTTTCGCCACTCCGCGTGATCTACCTGTATTTAGTGGAGACAGTATCGAATGGCTACATTTTAAAAACGCATACGACGAGTCGGTATCCTCATGCAATTTTACGGAGTACGAGAATTTGTCCAGACTTCGACGAGCGCTGCGAGGCGAAGCTAAAGAAGCTGTTACGGATTTGCTGATTGGTAATACTTCATCAACAGATATTATGGAGGCTCTCGAACTCAAATTTGGACGAGCAGAGACCATTATTTGCAACATAACATCACAACTGCGTAAGTTACAACCTTTACCTACTCATTATCAGCAAGATTTAGTTAACTTTGCAACAAAAGTAAACAACTGCGTTGCTACTATACGTGCACTAAAACAGAGTGACCATTTACGTAATCCCGAGCTCGCGTCAGCTGTTACAAGTAAACTACCGAGCACACTATTGGGAAAGTGGACAGAATACGCTTATGAGAAAATTCTAGGGGGTGGTTCAAAATTAGAATTGCTGGCACAATTTTTGAAAAAAGAAGCTGATATGACCCTTGTCACCGGAGCTGTTCAACCGCGTGAAGTTAGAAAGCCAGCGCAGAACGAGCCCTATGTTAAACGTTTTGACAACAACAATCGTTATTCTCGTCCCATACTCACCACTATGCGCACTGAAACTATATCATGCTCCTTTTGCAAAAAGAGCGCACATGCATTGCCCGAATGCCGTGTTTTTAGACGAGCGATGCGCAGAGATCGCTGGAAGTTTGCTAAAGCACAAAGATTGTGTTTCAAATGCTTAACCGCACGCCACGACATAAATACTTGCGAGGCTCCTGAATGCGACATAGAAGACTGCGGAATGAGGCATCACCGACTCCTTCACTGGAAAAAGGCTAATACAGCAACATTAACATCAGACCCGGCATGTCACGAGGATCCGAGCGCGCCGCTCCCGCCGGACGCACCCCCTGCTCAGCCGCGCACCACCGCTTGTGATAGCGATGCTACGGTCGCTCACGTCGCGGCCCCTAATGCGAGTACGAAAGGTGACGTTTTATTAAAAGTGGTTCCTGTGAAATTATGTGGACCCCGTGGTGAAGTACAGACCTACGCGTTACTCGACGATGCTGCTTCCGTGTCGATTTTGGACTCTGGTCTAGCCGATGAACTAGGTTTGACATCTCAAAGTTCCAGTGCGATACGTTTTATCGACGCGTTTGGCCTTGAAGTGTTCCAATCTGACGCACCAAAGGTGCGCACCAAGATATCTGGACTGGACAATAAGTTGTACGATATTAATTTACGTAAGGTTTCTAAATTGAATTTGCCGCCGCAAAATTTATCGGCAGTTAACGAAATTACGTGCGATAAGTTATCCGAAATAATAAACGTTGTTTGTAAAGAACGTGTAGTGCCGCGTTTGCTTATTGGCGAGGACAATTATTATGTAATTGCACCACTCGAGATCATTCATGGTGGCAGAAATGCCCCGTATGCAACCCGCTGTCGGCTGGGATGGTCTGTACACGGCTACTGTAGTCGCGCTCACTCCTCTGCGTCACAGGTAAGTCATAACGTTTGCCATCTCACTCATTCTAATGATGGGGTCGACAGTACTACTACACTCGATTGCAATGCACTTAATGATCTCATAAAAGAATCATATTGCTTAGACTCATTAGGAGTTTCGACCTTATGCCGCGAGAATAAAGCACATTCGCGTGCTACACAGATTTTAGACGAAACTGCACGTCTAGTTGATAATCGGTGGGAAGTAGGTTTGCCATTTAAACAAGACAACTTCACCACACCCGATACCTACAGCTGCGCCTTGTCTCGGTTGCAAACCTTATTACGTAAGTTTGAGAATGACCGTGAATACGCTAATAGGTATCAACAAGAAATTAATAAGTTATTATCCGAAGGGTATGCGCGTGAGTTGCAGGAAAACGAACCTTCGTTTAAACACGTATGGTACATTCCTCATTTTGGCGTACAGAATGTAAATAAACCGGGTAAATTACGTTTAGTTTACGACACGTCTGCTCGGGCTGCGAATAATATGTGCCTGAACGACTATCTTTTGACCGGACCCGATTTGTATAACTCTCTTTTAGGTATAATGTTGAGGTTGCGCGAAAAAGAGTTTATCATTATCGGGGATATAAAAGATATGTTTTTACGTATAAAAATTCGCGCGGAGGATCAACATGTCTTTCGATTTCTATGGCAAGCGTCAGTTACTGATCCAATTAAAATATACGTGATGCAGAGTCTGATATTTGGCGCATGCTGTAGCCCATATATCGCGCAATATATAAAAAATAAAAATGCACTTAAATACGAAGACGAGTATCCCGAAGCCGTCCAAGTTATAATTAACTCCCATTACATGGACGATTGTTATTATTCCACAGATAGTGAGGAAAATGCTATTCAACTAATTAAGGATATAACGCACATACATAAAAAAGGCGGCTTCGAGATACGAGGTTGGTCTAGCAACAGCAAATGCGTATTGAACGCGATACCAGCTGATGCGCTCGCACAGTCAGCAGTTCAATTCAAGGACGGAGCTACGAACACAGCTGAGCGCGCGCTTGGTTTGATGTGGCATCCTGCCGATGACACATTCAGTGTTAAATTATCGACTAGTCAGATCTCGCCAGAGATTTTAAATGGAAACGTTCCTCCAACAAAGGCTAAAATGCTTAGCATTATTATGTCAATTTATGATATACACGGTTTTCTTACTCCGTTTGTAATAAAAAGTAAAATCTTATTTCAAGATGTACATCGAAGCGGTGTCGATTGGAAATGCCGCATCCGACCCGAGGAACATGCGCGTTGGAGTGTTTGGCTCGGCGAGTTAAAACAGCTGGAGTCGCTTCGTATACCGCGCTGGTACCTCCGCGCTGGAACCTGGACACCTTGTTATCACAATCAGATGCCGTCTACTTCTGCGCCTGGTGAGATTGTGAACATTCAGCTTCATATATTTTGCGACGCTTCAATTAAAGCGTATGCGACAGTATTATACTGGCGTTTTACACGCGCTGATGGTTGTGTTCTTGTATGTTTGGCTGCCAGTAAAAGCCGCGTCAGCCCTCTACGCCCAGTTTCTGTTCCACGGTTGGAGTTACAGGGATCTTTGCTAGGGACACGATTGGCGAAGACTATTGCAACTGAGCAAAAAGATATCCTGCCAACTAAGCGATATTTTTGGACTGATTCCAGCACCGTTTTGCAATGGATACGAAGCGACCCCAGGAGCTACAAGCCTTACGTTGCTCACAGGCTTGGAGAAATTGATGAGCTCACTAACGTCAATGAATGGCACTACGTGCCGTCTCGTTTGAATATAGCTGACGTCGCCACTAAGCCGGACAGTCCGCCACTTGAATACTGTGATGTGTGGTTTCAGGGCCCTATGTTTCTGCGTCAACCAGAGGATCAGTGGCCGAAGGATTTGAAGCCCACCGTCACGGTCGAAGAAGCTACCTGTGAAAAAAGAAATGTTAATTTAATTAGCACACAGGATATGCACTTACCTGTACCCGATGAACGGCGCTTTTCTAGCTGGATCCGTCTTGTGCGCACTGCTGCAAGAGTAATACATTTTATACGAATATGTAAACACAAATGTATGGAACGAAAATTAAATCAGCAAAGGAGGAGGATCGTGAAGTATAAAGACTCAATTCAGCTCGATTCTGAAATGATGAGGACCGCGGAAAAACATGTCATAAAAAAATGCCAAAATGATACCTTTGCTGATGAGATTAATTGTCTGGCGCGAGGCAAACCACTGCCGTCAAACAGTCGTCTACTAAAAGTGACACCATATTTGGACGAGGATGGAATCCTTCGTGTTAGCGGCCGCATCGATCAGACAGTAGGGGTCCAAATGGCAACGATACGGCCTCCTATTTTGGATGGCAAACATAGAACCACTCGCCTGTTAGTCGAGTACTACCACCGACGTGCGATGCACACGGCGCACGAACACGTCGTTAATGAGTTACGCCAGTCTTACTGGATCGTAAATTTGCGACCGACTGTACGCAGCGTCGCGGCGCACTGCCTCTTCTGTCGCTATCGGCGCGCCCGCCCGCTACCTCAGCGTATGGGTGATTTGCCTGCTGCGCGCCTACAGTACAGTCGGAGGCCATTTTCATATACCGGTGTAGATTTTTTTGGCCCGATGGAGACGACAATAGGCAGAGGTAGACAAAAAAGATACGGCATGCTATTTACATGCCTTACAGTGCGGGCTATTCATATTGAGATAACAGAATCACTAAGCACGGATTCTGCCATAATGGCAATCATACGTATGTCAGCCCGTCGAGGAGCTCCCCTGGTAATATTCTCGGATAATGGTACAAATCTTCGAGGATCTGACAACGAGCTGAAGAAGAGTCTCCAACAACTGAACGCTGACAGACTGCGTGAAGATGGAGCCGTGCGAGGAACTGAGTGGCGTTTTATACCTCCCGGCGCACCTGAAATGGGCGGTGCATGGGAGCGCATGATCCGCACCGTTAAGACAGCGCTGAAGGTCGTCCTGAAGGAGCGCGCTCCACACCCCGAAACTCTGTCCACACTGATGGCAGAAGTGGAGGCACTTGTGAACAGTCGCCCAATTACGCATGTATCAACGGATCCCAATTATCCTGAGGCATTGACGCCAAATCATTTTCTGATCAGCAGCTCATCTACTGGTCCTCCTATAGGTAAGTACGACGATGCTGACCTTTGCCTCCGCAAAAGGTGGCGTGTGGCTCAGCGGCTTACAGATATGTTTTGGGCTAGGTGGATTAAAGAGTATTTACCGACGCTGCTGCCTCGTCGGAAATGGACTAGGGAGGCTAGATCGTTACAAGTAGGCGACTATGTAGTACTGGTCGATCCCAATTTAGAGCGTGGTTCCTGGCGGCATGGAGTAGTGAGCGCGGCGCATCCCGGGCGCGATGGTCGCGTTCGTGTGGTGGATGTGCGCACACGCTTAGGCTTGCTGCGCAGACCCGCTACACGAGTCGCATTGCTTTCCCCAGTTGATGGCTAGTGCTTGTCAGCACTAAGGGGTGGGGATGTAAGCGACACAATGCTTATATGTTTAATTACATAACTTTAGGTATAATATAAATTTCTTACTATAAGTTCATTCATCAAGACGGGATGGCTTGAGACTTCTGCCTACCATAAAATAATACTCAGTTGCCTCTGGCCACCCCAAAACTAGAAATAGTCGTACATATTGTAATTATTAAAAATATATAACATTAGCTAAGATTGTGCATACTAACACCATCTGTTGTACTACGTATACATACTTAATTGTGAATAAAGTCTCAGAGGACGCTGGCGAGTCACTTAACCTAAGATCGTTTGCGGATTTACCGTTACCTTTTGCTCAACACACGACACGCGAGCACTCTCTATTATTTTCACTCAAAAAAACCAAGTCTACAATCATTTTCCACCTGCGTACCTAACAACATTGATATTCTACCAATAAAAGTAATAAAAATGAAAATAGAAAAAACTTTAATTAATTAATTCACAATATCGATATATTAAATCACGGGTAGTCCTTATAGGAATTGACCTAGCTCAATGAGGCTTTGTGTTATGGTTGCTAGACGACGAAAAATTACTTTTTGAACTCGTATGAGACGACCGCTTAAACCTAGTGGTAGTGATCCTGCCGACGAAGCGAGAGGTCCTGGGTTCAAATCCCGGTAAGGGCATTTATTTGTGCGTTGATGACGAATATGTTCCTGAGTCACGGATGTTTTCTATCTATTTAAGAGTCCGCAGTAAGCTCGATTCTCCATACAAACATAGTTACGCTCTCATTTTAAAACTACGTGTTGGATTGTAACGAAACTGAATATACAATGACATGAGGTATATCTATGTCTGTAATTAGTTTATGTAGCTTCAGATACCGTAGTAAAAAAAATACAGCGAATTCAAGTTTTTCATACAAAACTTGTTTTTGCTGTTTTTCGTTTGTTTTATAAACTGGAACCATATAAACTAATTACAGACATAGACATACCTCATGTCATTGTATTTGGAAAGTTTCGTCACAATCCAACACGTAGTTTTAAAATGACAGCGTAACTACGTTTGTATGGGAAGGTGAAATTCGGCCGAGCTTACTGGCGGACTCTTAAGTATTTATTATATCTATCACCATCATATTCAGCTTGCAATTTCCCGTTGTTGATCATCGGCACGATGCGTTCGGTCAGTCGCATATAAATATAAATATTTTTTTACGCTATTATTGTCAGTTTGGCAATTTGTTCCGCCTTACGGTCGGTTTGAACTTTTACAAAGGTAATACTAGAAGCGAATGCAACCACAGAATGAACTAACTGTTACCACCAGCTCGATAAATAACATCCATTAAAGCCGAAGATAACACTGAACAAAAGGCAGTACTTTATAAATTTAATCCAGAATAACAGGACACAAAAATGTATCTGCCTGAATAATGGCCTCGCGACTAACATGGTTAATGAAATAGAGTTGAGCTAGTTTTAACATCACTATACTAGCTGTGGCACAAACTGGTCACTGCTGTCATGATGCTATTCCTTTCGCACTTGCATGGTCTTATGGAGCGTGTCTCGCATCTTTTGTGGCGCAAGTGGTCAGTTTTCTTTGCGGATACTATACATGCCCAACATATACATATTTCCAATCCTCATGATTTGCAAATATATTCGATTGGAGTTCAGTAGGTAAAACAAGTTATTAATAACCATGGGAAAACTGGAGCATAGGTACATAAAGAGAAATAGAACCAGAATTTTTCATTTCAAAGTGGATAGTTTAGGGTAAAACTAGGGGGTAAGTGAGTTACTCCTATTTCATCCGTCTGTCAAACGGCACTCTATAAAGCGAACCCTTTTTTAAATTTGCTGGGTATTTAAATGCCCACTAATTTAATTCCACATTGCAGTACGTTTTGACGACCGCTTTAGCCTAGTTGGTAGTGACCCTGCCTACGAAGCAAGAGGTCCTGGGTTCGAATCCCGGTAAGGGCATTTATTTGTGTGATCAGCACGAATATTTGTTCCTGAGTCATGGATGTTTTCTATGTATTTAAGTATTTATTTATCTATATAAGTATGTTTATCGTCGTCTAGTACCCATAGTACAAGCTTTGCTTAGTTTGGGACTAGGTCGATTTCTGTAAGATTGTCCCCTAATATTTATTTATTTAGTAATTCGTATTTGCGCGGCTCTTCGGCGAATGTCGAATAGCCCCGATATGTACGTGCGGGTTTTTTCTGTTATTCCGGCTGTAACAAACGGCCGGAGGATGCAATCAGCAGAGCGCTTCCGCAGGTACAAAAGATCTAGCCGTACCACGCGACCATCTCACCTGGCACTCTAATCACACGAGTATCAACCTTACCTCTTGAGGAATAAGGTTAAATGGAATGCATTTTAAGTACGCGCGACCATCTCACCTGTCACTAATCACTCGAGTTTCAACCTTATCGGTAAAAGAATAACGTTGTATGGAATGCATTTTAAAATTTTGTTATTGCGATATCGTAGATACAATTTGAATAATGAAAAAATATTTCGGGATATCTGTTGTTCACGGCGTATTATGATCAAAGGATTCCGGCAAGTGATCTCCGGTTGGCTCAGTAAATATTCATCGAAATTATAAACTAGGCTGGGAAATGACATAGAAACAGCATTTTCGGCATTAATAAGTTGGCTTCTAGGAAATTCCGCTGAGTTTATCATTAAAAAGGGAACTGGAACACTTGGGTTGAAACTTTAAGTGAACCTTATTAAACTCACTTGTTATTACTTTCAGACCAATAGGTAAGTAGATACCATTTTGTATTAAGAATACTGGTAATTATATTACAAAAGCTGTTGCCTCAAAAACTTTTTGTTTATCATTTTTTAAATCATTCAAAGCGACGATCGCGGTAAGCAAAATAAAAGGAAGTTTATTCCTATTTTTCAATAGATTACGTTCATCAAGGTATTATCTGTAATCTTCTGTCATTTGTATAATCACTCGCTCATAGCCTAGCGGCGCCTGCGAGTCGGAAATGATAACGCAGGTTAAGCAAATATGGCAGCGGTCAGTCTTTGGATGGATGACCGCCTGATATTTGAGTGGTTAATATAAATGAGCGCTTCTGTGCTTTGGAAGGCACGCTAAGCAGTTTATCCCGGCTGCTGTCTATGACAGTAGTCGTTAAGCCGAGTTAGAGGCCTTAAGAACTTCTAACAGTCGAGTTGCCCACTCACTTGACAAAAGGGGGACAACTATTACTCGCGTCCGCAGGAGCTACCTGACCACAACCCTGCACGTGTCCCCTGGGTGTTATTAAAGAGTGACAAACTTTAAAGGCCAAAATAATGTATGCCATACGAACGAAATTTTAATTGAAAATAGAAAATTCTGATGCGAAAATTAATAGCAGTAACACACTATAGAAGATATTAATTAAGTATATCTTTAATTCAGATCTAGTAATTGACAGCCCCAATTTAATGCTATTCGTTTGTTTATGCTATATATTTGTAATAATATGTATCTCAACATGGCTGCCACGTTCTCTTTGCTTCAGGTGGTGACAACGGACCTTCATCACTCGTGTACTGCTGGCCATACGGGCACCTCTGCGTCTGCGCCGCTCGCGGCCGGAATCTGCGCGCTCGCGCTGCAAGCCAACCGCGATCTGACGTGGCGTGACATGCAGCATATCGGTAAGCAATACTAAGTTGGCGGTCGTGTTTAACACTCGTGCACGACTGGCTACAATAAGCACGTTTGCATTAAAGCTGGAGGGGAAACGAGGAAGAGGAATACCCTAGACTAAACTAACATAGAGCAACTCAAAAAGAGAGTTGGTCGTATAGAGATGTCAAAGAGGTTGGTCGGAGCAGATGGAGGGCCTACTTTGAGCTTCACCGACAAGAGCTTAGCTCTTAAATACGAAGAGAAGAGAGCGTCTACGCGCTAGCTCTGCAAGCCAACCTCGAGCTAACGTGGCGAGACCTGAGCACATCGGTAAGACGTCCTCAGTTGACGGTCTTGTAACACTCGTGCACAACGAGCCCGGGCAACCAGCGGCCGACATCTGCGCGTTCACGCTGCAAGCAAACCGCGAGCTGACGTAACGGGACATGTCCCGGGACATGTACATTTAAGTGCTGCATGAGCACATCGGTAAGCCATCCTCACCCGACAGTCGTGTAACACTCATCTGAGCGCGTGTGGAAGCCAACCGCGAGCTGATGTAGGGGGACATGCAGCACATCGGTAAGCCATCCTCACCCGACAGTCGTGTAACACTCATCTGAGCGCGTGTGGAAGCCAACCGCGAGGTGACGTAGGGGGACATGCAGCACATCGGTAAGCCATTCTCACCCGACAGTCGTGTACGGCGAGCCACAGGGGCAACCTGCGGTCTACATCTGAGCGCGTGTGATGGAAGCCAACCGCGAGCTGATATAGGGGGGCATCCAGCATGTCGGTAAGCCATCTTCTATTGACAGTCGTGTAACACACGTGCTTATGTACCTACGTCTGGTCGAAGCCGCTGTCAAACTGCAAGCTTTCGTGGCGAGATGTGCAGCATATCGGTATGACATCCTCACCTGACGGTCTGCTCGTACACGGTGGGTGACACGTCGCTGGATAATGACGCTGCCGGCAAACCAGGAGCGCACTACTCACTCTACTACTACACTTTATTCTCCCCACCAACTTGAAAATACTCGTTTTACACTGATAATTCACCGTAGGTTTCTGGCTCGATAAGAGTGACGGTATTAACTTGTCGCATTAAAAAAACGACAAGTTGTCAGTGGTGCCAAATATCAAGTCGAGGAAAAAGGTACCAGTTATTATTTGTACACTGTGTACCAAAAATGGGATGTGATCCGATCAAGGGCATGTTCGGTAGCGTATTGCGATTCCAAAAATTCATTTGTTTTTGTTTTTTTAAATCGTTTTTTCTTTAAAAAAAAATGTGTGTATTGGTTTACATTAGGTACAGTCTTTGTTTTTCTTGACATTGCTTGAGTATGACATCAAAAACGAACCAGCTGTCACCTGCGTATCACAAAAACATACACATATGTTTTCATAACACAGCTGTGCGCGCAGTGATTGCAAAATTAAATAAACCCTCTCACCCTTCACCCTCGCGGCGGAATACAAAAGCAATGTCATCGAAAACAAAGACTGTAATGTAAATAAAATTAAAAATATCAATATAAATATAAATAATCAAAAAATATAAACAAATACATATTTGGAATCGCAATACGCTACCGAATATGCCCTTGCTCGGTTCACACCCCATTTTTGATACACCCTGTATTTGCGTTGCGTCTACAATACGGCATCCCGGTGCGCATTGAGAAGCAAGATAATTAACCCATTCATTGCAGTGGAGCGTCACTACTTTCCCCGTAGTGTCTTGCAAGCGACGACGCGATTTCGCGTCCGCGGCACTTACCTACGTTAAAAAAACATAAATAAATTGAAGCAATAACTAGCAGCAATATAAATGGTCCGTAATTTACTTTTTCATTTTATATATTTTAGGTCTCCGTTTTTAAAGTTTCGTACCAAAAAGATAAACAGTGGCTTTTATGGTGCGACTCTGGCCGACTGTCTATTTTATTCCCAGCTCTAAAAATCAAGATAATTAAAAACGTGACTTTGCGTCCGTGGCATTACGATGGAGAAACGTCGTCACGCGATATCGCGTCCGCGGCATTACGATCATCAAACCTCGTGAAGCGATTTCGCGCCTGCGGCACCTGCGTTTTTACGCAGGTGCCGCAGACGCAGTCGATATATTGTTGTTTTTCCATAGAGCGAAACCATACCGCTCTCAGGCTATAACTTTTGGAGGACAATTCACATTGCTTGCCACTTTTTGATTTAGTGCACTTAATAGTTTTTAATTCTTTTGAATTAAAAACTATTAAGTGCACTAACCCAATCTATTTTGTGGTATAAAAACGGCCTGATATCGATATATTGTTGTTTTTCCATAGAACGAAACCATACCGCTCTCTCTATTAGCCAAACGAACTAGGTACGAAGAGTTTTCCTAAAGTGTACTGTGAGTATCAGTTTATTTTTTTTAGGCGGTGCATTGGAAATTATCGCGTGCTTTGAAACGCCGTTCTGACTAGATTAAGAAACAATAAGGTCTGATT
Source organism: Epinotia bilunana (assembly GCA_947049275.1). Lineage (NCBI taxonomy): Eukaryota > Metazoa > Arthropoda > Insecta > Lepidoptera > Tortricidae > Epinotia > Epinotia bilunana. Next base: position 8,058,873 of record OX346267.1, on the reverse strand, counting down.
TTCAGATATATGATTCTTGACTATATGATTGTTTTTCTGATTTTACCGATACATGATTGCTTAAAATTTCCTCGATAGAAAAAAAATCCAAAGTTGGGTCTGTATTTTCCTTTTTTTACTCAGCCTACTCAAACGATACATTATTTTACGACACAATCAAGTTAATATTATAGTATTTTAACTCATCTAAAATCTCACTTTATGAAATTTAAATAAAACTTCTCTAAGATAGGTATTTATCGAAATTTAAAAAAGGCCGCAAACGCCATGCAATCCGTGGCGCTTACCCGTTCGGCCGACACACAATAAGTTCCCACGCGCTAACTTACAAGTGAAAAAGTTTACTTCTGTCGCTACGGTATTCGTCGATTCGGAATGTTAAAATATTCTAGTTTTCACTTTTGCCGGCACTCCCGGAGTGCAACCCGGTTATTTTTCATTATTTATTCTACTCGTACTACACGCTATAAATAAATAAATAAATAACTATGACTTGCTCATGCTTGATGTTTTGACCTACTACAAAGTAACTCGCGTCTCAAGCCAGATGCAAGACCGGCGAGTGAATTATTAATATTCCTGAAAGAAGGTTCCCACATAAGGTGAACTTTACGTGTTCATGATTTACCTGTTCGCTAATACAGAGTAAAACAAAATTTGCAACATCTTTCGGCAACTTTCGCTATAAATTGTCTAAGTTTATACAAATCGAAAGAATTACGAGCAATTACCATGCGCCGGACGCAGTTTTATACCTGCACACGTGTCTACAAACATTTATTTTACCTACAAGTTGTTGCGTTGTAAGTTTCTATTTAGGGATTAAATCTCCGAAAAAAAACATTTTACTATTTAAGCATAGATTTTCTAGATTGAATATACTATCCAAATTATTCCTCTCCAGTACCATTTAATTACCTCTAACTTTATTATCTCTGATCATAATAAGTTTCTTTCAAAAAGAAAAATTTAGGTACACTCTTTTATTGTCAACTGTATTTTCTCTGTAACATCATCAACTTCTCATCGAGACGATTGTAACGAGCCCAAACTTAACAAGGTTACTTCGGTTAAGTACTGAATTCCCATGGCTACCTTTTGTCTCCATCATCAGATCAGCTCGACGGTACCATAATATTGAATTGTCATCCAAACCATACTATACTTATATGTAAGTACGCAAAATTTCAGCTCGATTGAGATTTACTGGTTCTAAATTCATTTCCAAGACTTGTCGCAAACTAACAAACAAACGAACAGGTCAAGTTAAGGCGATGCCTTGATTTGAGTTGAACACGCCCCCTAGACAGAGATACGCTGATGCCTTCCACGCACGAAGAAAAGAGATGTAACATCTTCGGGAATGGCTTTTTTGGAGAAATTTTGAAAAATATCTAACTTAGAGACGCGTTATTAAAATTTCATAAAGTGAGATTTTAGATGAGATAAAATACTATACTATTAACTTGATTGTGTCGTAAAATAATGTATCGTTTGAGTAGGCTGATTAAAAAAAGGAAAATACAGACCCAACTTTGGTTTTTTTTCTATCGAGGAAATTTTAAGCAATTGTGTATCGATAAAATCAGATAAACAATCATTATAGTCAAAAATCATATATCTGAAAATCAGACCTTAATTGTTTCTTAATCTAGTCAGAACGGCGTTTCAAAGCACGCGATAATTTCCAATGCAGAGCCTTAAATAAAAGCTTGTAATAATAATAATAATAAAAAAGAAGATACAGCGGTATAAAACTGCGTCCCAAGTAGATACCATCGAACACAGTAAGTAGCTAGTAGTAGTAAACACCTTGATATCATAATGCTTTGACCTATTTGACAACTTCGTATGGCAGTTTAAACATGAACATACGTTGCAGCGACACGGACAAAGTGTTCAGGGCTTTGTGAGCTTGATTGGGCTTACAGGAGTGTATGTTGTTTTTTGTACTCATTTTGTACCTTTATGTACTGACCATAACCAGTCCAGGAAGGCCTACCCTGCCTACCTAAGTAGGTAGGATAGGCTAGTATGTATGTCTAGACATACCTACTTACACTAGACAAATAAAAAAGAAAGTGGCCGTCGTGTCGTACAAAAACGTCAAGAGGCTGGCAGAGGACAAAAATCAGTGGCGGTTACTCCACCGACAAGAGCCTAGCTCTTAAATAATGATGATGATGTACTGACCAGATTTCAACTAATCGATACTAATTAATATAACAAAAAGAAATGAACTGTTCATTTCAATAAAATTACTTGAATGTACCTACATAAATATTCAATAATTATAGGAATGTAATTTTGAGTTTACATTATACTAGTACTTAGGAATATGTTTCGATACCGTATTAGTTTGTTAAGTGTATAAAAGTCGTGTCAACTTACTTGGATCATTTTAAGTACATTTATTTATACAGCCATTAATAGAGTAACTAAAATAATAACTTAATCAAATCTACCGAAGCCTTATTTGCTTGTAAATAGAGTAGTGTCTGAATATTTTTGTATCACTAGGTAGATATATTATGTTTATGTATATTCTTATTTAGGTACTCCTGTCGCAGACGTTACCGCAAAAATCGCAAAATCAATCAAGTGTCGAAAATGCAGCAAATTATGTTTAAGGGAATTTACCAACGCGACTCTGTGGCCTTATTATCGATAACTAAGTTTTGACGGAAGTTTTAACTACGAGCTGAATTCAAGTTTTTTTTTTCATATGTTGTACATAATAAAGAGCTAGATCATATGTACTATAATACTCACCGTCAAAACAGGATATAGGTAACCGATTTGGTCAAAGCCACTAAGTCAAGTTATAAAAGACAGCCACACTGAATTACGAAATAAACATATCTCAGTAGTAAAAATAGCAAATTGAATAAACAAAAACAAATTAACCTTAAATAATAGAGAAATTTTGCAACAAATTCATATGCGTATCTGGTATATTTTTGAACAGAATTACCATACTCCCAAGAGGATAAAGAATTTCTAAAAAAGCACGATGTTTCGCCTCTAACACTAGAATTATGAGGCTCCACGGGCCATGCTAGCCCGAACTCTGTCAAAATGTTTATTTAATACTTGTGCGAACTAACGGTCTCACATGTATTTGTAGATATCTATTTTAAGTTAGAATTTGTAGTTTATTCGGTTTCGGTACACTGAGGTTGTTTATTTTACCCAACTGTCTAGACGATTTGAGCTTTGTTTAGAGATAGCGGTTTTGCTATGGTATTAATTGAGCCAATTTTCTTGATAAGTGGTATAATATTTTGTAAGTAGAAGCATAGGTAACATTTAATATACCTAACATTTAGATTTTATTTCAACAAAATGACTGGTTTAACTTGACCTGTTTTCAAGTTACCTCACGGCACGTCGATTAAAAAACCCATTAAGCGATATCTTAATTATTAGTAAAGAAGTAATCTATATTACTTAACATATTTTTTATCTAATCAAGTATGTCCACATCGCGCTTCTAGTAGTGCACTTGAAATTGCTGACTTTTTTAAAGATTGCCATTCGCCAATAACCTTTCTACTTTTGACAGAACTGTCGTTAGGGTCGCTATGTTGCGAGTTAGCATTAAAATGTTTCATCGGTCAATCTGTATGGGACCAACTGTAATCAGAGCAAAAATTAGAGCCAAATCAGACATCACTAGCGACCCCAAAACGGCTCATACTAATTGACACAGCATTATAACGTAACGTCACGACTTTATGTACATGTTAACTGCCCCCCTAGCACACTAGGTTTTATGTCCGATGTAAAGCATTCGTCCCTCTTGCACTCGCATATTTGCCAGAATGGGACGAATGCTTTATGTCCGACATAAAACTTAGCGTACTAGCCCCCCTGTTGTGAGGAAAAATAAGTTGCAGCATAAAACATATACACCCGGCGACTCAAAATGCAGCTAGCTAAAACACTATTATTATAATTTTCCCATTACAGCACTAACCGGTTTAAATTGCATTTCAAGTTTCGCGTGGTTTACGCTAAACTATAAGTACCTATCTGTACATTTTTATGTAATTGCGAACACCGTCAGTTTATAACCTTACTCGTCATATTATAATCTGTCGATCATTTTCGAACCGCAAAAACCGATTACAATTTAATTTATTATTTTCTATAGTTTATGAATGTCAAATGTGAACAGAGATCAAATTTGCTTGCTGCGGAATAGTAGAAACGGCTTTAACAGTTCACCATTTTTAGTCAGTTTAGGAGAATGATAATGAGTTAATTGTACAGTAGCAATGAAACAAATACACTCTGTATCCAAGTTTCTTACAACTAGACCAGCATTAAGCGTTTGAGTAGGTATAATTAAACGCTACAAATTTGAGTAACCATAATTCATCTCCCCAGTGGTCCGAACTGCGCGCCCCGAGCGTCTCAGCTCCGGCGGCGAATGGCGCGTCAACGGCGTCGGCCGAAATGTGTCCCACTCCTTCGGCTACGGGCTCCTCGACGCGGTGGGGATGGTCCGTATGGCTCGGACATGGAAGACCGTACCACCGCAACGGACATGTGAACTCGTCGCGCCGAAGTCGCAGCGGGCAGTGCCACCTAGATCTTCTGTCACATTGCAGGTCAGTGTAAGAAATAACCTTATGTTACCCCAGAAACGTATATAGTCAGGCCAGCCAACCGTTTCTTAAGTGTATGACAGCATTCCACGCATGCAAAGGGTTGCTCCTTTTGATTGACCAAACTTGTCTATGGAAACTGTTACATACATTCGGTCATGGACTGGTCGACGCGGTGGATATTATGCTCTTTCTTCATTCCTATCACTTTGAAGACAATCAGAGTGTATGTTGTCAAATACTCTGTTGCGGGCGTGGTACCAACCACATATTGTGAATCCTTCAGGTTAGCGAACACATCATTTGAAGATCGACTCTTCGATACTTTAAATTTCTCCATGTCCACAGTTGGACGTCAACGCTTGTCCCGGAGTCAACTACCTGGAACACGTACAAGCGAAGGTGTCCCTCTCGGCAGCCAGGAGAGGCGATCTCAAGATCACTCTCACCTCACCCGCTGGCACAGAGGTTACTTTACTTGCACCTAGGTAAGAAAGAACCCAGTTATGATAGTATAATACGATAGTATAATATAATAGTATAGTATGATACGTACGATGTAGGTAGGTCGCTATTATCAATACAATCACCGTTAAAATAAAGAACGCTCGGACGATAACTTAGTCCTTCCATTTGTCATGCAACAGACTTCCTCAATTGAATGATGCCCAGTTTACTGAGCAGAAATGCAATTAAAACGTTCATTAATACGCTTTGGTATATTTTTGAAGTTTCAAGCTCGGAATTTGCGACTTAATTAATTTCGATTACAGTTAGCTTTGTTTAGGGGTTTCGAGCCTTTGGAACTCTTGAAATATACGACTACCATTCCCTCTTTCTAAGGATATTAAACTTTGTTATTGATGGTATTTGAAGGAGTGTGTGACTGTCAAAATGGGTACAAAGGAATAATAGTTAGAAAGTTTGCAAACCCTAAAACGTGCCGAACTGGATCAAAGTATCAAAACCGACAATTAAAAGTACCCAAAAGGCACGGAGCGAGTCCGCAAGGGCTAGTAGACCACTTCCAACGGAAACTTGATGTTTGTTTTTACCCCGATCCCGTTACAAAGAAACTCAATTACAAATGGTTCTTCTTCAAAGAACATCGACACGGCCGAAACTCTAATTTGGGGTCAGAAAGAAATAAAAACAAAAGGTTGTTGAAGCATTATTTCTGTCTTCTTATCTTTTGATGGCTTGGATTTTGATTGGCTTTTGAAACTTATTCGATAAATGGCACCTGTGTGTTAAGTTTGATAAATATGTAGAACTCCGAGAGTAATATTCGTCGTACCAGTTTAAATGGTTGCTTAAAGTTGTCTGTACTAGCAAAACTTTAGAGGGAGTTTAGACAGTCGTATTTATAGGTTTATTAAGTTTAGACGCAGGAACAAAGCCCGAAGTTAGTTTTGTTGCGAGTGTTAGTTTATTAGAGTTACATATTAGTGGTAATTTTCCGGCAGGGCGCACGATTCCTCCCGCGCCGGCTTCACCTCGTGGCCTTTCATGTCAGTGCACATGTGGGGAGAAAACCCTATCGGCGTCTGGCAACTTGAGGTCTCCAACGAAGGACGATACATGGGTAAGCACCTTATCATACTAGAGTAACAACAAATTCACTATGTACTTATACACGTGTGATTAACATGGTCATGTAACATTTATGAACCCCAGGCAGAGCAACTTTACAAGACTGGTCATTAATATTATACGGCACGACTCTGCCCGCCGCCAAAAACGACCCGATACCGTTCCGGAATCCAATTGTGCGCAAAAAGAGCAACGCTACGCGGCCCGTCGTGGTGCAAACGGGGCGCAAAAACAACAGAGGGAAACCCGTCCCCGTGCTGCCCACATACACTGTCGGTATAGTCAAGGGCAAGAGGAAAAAGAATAAGAATTCGAAAAATTCAAATAGGAATTCGCAGAAGTCTAAACAGATTCGTCCAGCGACGCAAGCGGCGGTGGATAGTTCGACGGCGCGAGCGGCGACGTCCGCAGCTCCGGACTTGAGTTTAAATTTGCAAGGAGACCTGGGGGATCCGCTGGCGGACGCCCGAGGGCGCAAGATGACTAGCCTGTTCGAGCAAAATCCGAAAATCCAGCTGATTTACCCGGCGTCGCTGCAAGCTAACGGTACATCGTGCATGTGTTCCGCTGATTCGTTTTGCCAGCGCGTTTTATTTGCCCTCGGCGCCGCCTAGTTTGAGCCTGCACGTCAATTACATTTGTTCCGGAGTGCGCCCTTTGCATGTCTCGTGTTTGTATTGTTTATTTTTTCGTAGCGGAAGTTAAGTTTGATAGATTAGTCTTGTTTCAGTGTGTTTTAGTTCTTAACATAGTAGACGAGAAAAACGCTAACGTTATTAGCTTTATTATTTGCATAAGTAAATGTGTTTTCAGCCTCGTGTTAGTTCGTAGTTTGTGTTAAATGTAATTATTTGTACATTATTGTATTGTCAATTTAGAGCTTTCATTGCATTTTACAAATATTTAGAGCTCATGGCACCTACAGATTATTTCTTAGGCTCCCATCAAAAACAGGCCATAATTTTGGCTGCCTCCCCCCCGAAAATGTATTTTATAGAGTTACTTGCAATACTATTTCTTTATTTATTTAAACTTTATTGCACAAATATAAAAATAAACTGACTTAATGCCTTAAGGCATTCTCTACCAGTCAACCATTCAATACTATCTATCAGGCCAGGTTAAAAATATCTGACTCGATACTGTTGATCAGTAGACCGTGTTAGATTTGATGAACGCTGATTAAGGGAGCGACCACACCGGTACTTAACGCTGCGTATACGCGTTCACGTGTCGTATGCGTCACGTATTCTTCATACATTTTGCTGCGTTTTACGGTGCGTTAGCGTATTTTGAGCAGCCGTGTGGTCGCACCTTAACTCGGTGACTGTACAAACTATGATGATTAAATAACACATCACTCAAGATCTCTTTCGGAACATTGAATCGTGTTTCCTTTTACATTTTGCATGGCTTGTCTTTAGACACGTCAGTTCACCTCGTTTACGACTCGATTGAACGCAAACATTGCCATCGGAAATTGAATTTCCTAAACAAGCTCTCTTATGTAGCCTTATAGGGACCTATAAACATACAGTGTCACCTAGAAATCCTTTTAAAAATGTATCACAACGATAGGGGCCCATGCTCTATTGTTAAACAGACACGGCTATAGAATCGCGTAAATTCAGTGATTAGAATAGCCACATGCTGTTCCCATCTCTTTCTAACATTTACATTATTAAAATATCCGTTGGCTATGACACGGCAATTACCGCCCATTACACGTGCAAACAACTTGTAATGGTTCTAATAAAGACGGAAACAACTGAACACACATGGGCCGTAACTCAGAAAGCTCCAGCACGGCGCGCGAGCTCTCTCGATATTTCTCGCACTATCCGTCTCTCTTTTATTAGTGCGAGAAAAATCGAGAGTATGTCGCGGCCGTCCCATGATAGACGCGCAGATTACATTTTTAGTCTCCCTAGTCTAATCTACATTCGAATCGAGCGGCAAACCTCCTACAATCGTTGATATTTTTGCGTACATATTTCTGATCATTGCAATAACATCACAACAAGGTACCTACTCACACATTTATGTTGCGTTTTGTTTACCGTACTATTTTGGCTTACGTGCGTCACGTCCGAACTTCGCACCTTATTCCACCCTGAGCATCAGCTGCTACACAGCTCTAAACTGATTATTCTGTTTGTAGTGAGCCCGCTGTCTCAGTGGGAGCTCATTTTCTACGGCACGGAGACACCCGCGCAAGAGGACGACGTTCCCCTCGATGGCCACAAGGCAGGGGGCCCGTGGGCCGTCCGGGACCCTGACCCGGTGGAGGAGGTGCGACAGAACGACATCGACTTCGCGCCTGCTTGGCATGATATGCAGCATACGGTGAGTACCTTAACTAAAAATAAGACATATGAAAGTTGCGCGCGGAACTATTCTCAACTCTGCCTTCTTTTTCCTATATTACTTTACGAGTAAGATTAGAGGCTAACAGAGGCTCTAGTATAAGTTTTACTTTACCGTAACAAAGCGTTACGACCGCGTTTGCGTTTAGCATTTAACGTTTAGCGTTTAATTGAGGGTAAAACGCAAACGCGATCGTAACGTTTTGTTACGGTAAAACTTATACTAGAGTCTCTGCTTATATACATGCCGTTAATACACAAACGTTAAGCAGGATAATCGACCAAGCGAGCGAAGCGTCTATGCTTCAGCTTGGACGAAAAATCGTTTTTCCTCATGTCCGGATGTTTGGATTTCCCCCTGTTCTCGCCAAGAGCTCACATCTCTCAACCGATTCTCATGAAATTTTGTGAGTAGGTTCGGTAAGTAAACAGATTTTTTTTAGAGGCAGATTTTCGAACTTTTGAAAAATGGTGGAGATATGGGTTGAAAACGCAAAAAATTACAAGAAAGGGGTCAGCGTTGACTACTGACTTGGTACAAATTTTATGTTCCGCCCACTGTATCCTGAACTCCGATTTCGATTACTAAATTCAACCGTTTTGAAACAAACCCGCGAGGTCTACAGCTCACAGAGCCACTATAGGTATAGGTATTTGCCATTCATGGGTTGTAGCTGTCTCTAAATAAAATACACCTAAAGAATAAAATCTTTTTCGTATAACCGTAATTCACAACCCGCCGGGCAAATAACGGGCTGCCTATGTCAACACTTTCTCGGATCCTTAACTAGATTTTTCCGTTTCCTTCCCGTAATAGAAACCTAGTATATTTTGTTGATTTATTTCAATAAAGGGCGGATAGTATAAGAGACTTGAGGCACAGCTTTTAGTAAATATTCAGTCTATTGTAAGAGAATGCATTTTGATTCGATTACCAGTCTTTCAGAATCGCTATTCGTAAACCTTCGCTGGGACCTAACTGGTTTATAATGCTCGGGCGAAATTCTGAGAAGAGAAATTGCTCCAATCAACGACATCAAAACGGTCCTTTAAATTTGTGTACAAAAAGTACCTTCCATTTTCCGCGAGCTCTCTGTCCTATTTGCGCTATGCCCCGATACGAGTTTGGTAAATAATTACAAACCCTCTAGTAATTTGTTTCGAAAGGTCAGCTATATTTCTTTCGAACCAATTGTATCTGCCATTGTATTTTACACAAAATGTGTTTCGGCTATTGATAGCGACGCTTAGACAGAGAGATAAGTGTAGCAATCCGGATAGGTACAAGAGTGCTGGGTATTTTTAAACACTAATAGTAGGTATACTTGCTATCGGATAAAATATACCACAGAATTTAAATAGGTTATGAATTTCATATTCGTTTTTGTAAAAAAATTGTTTTAATCTTTTTTTTGGTTTTTTGGGTTTGTTTATTTGTGATTCGCAGCATACATAGTAAAATATCAAATGTTTCCGAAGTAAAACATCATGTTCTCAATAAATAAGAGTGCTTTAATGTGTAGGTACAGTCAAGGGCACCAATATGATGTATTCGCTCAAAGTTTCATAAATATGTATACTACAACCTTATTGTTGAAGAAATACTACTACATATTTTTGAGACTTTGTGGTGTATACATATTGGTGCCCTTGACTACAGTCATCAGTCAGTATACCTATACTAGGTATATAGGTGTACCTACACCTATATACCTAGAAAATTGCTTGTTTCCACACTTGTTGAACTACGTTACATTTGTATTTTTTAGCTTTAATGGGGTTTGTTAACTAGGGATTGGAAGGTACTGAAAATATTAGGTGGTTAAAAAAACAAGGAAATAAAACTGAATTATGTTCCATGCAGTATTTTTCACCGAGTAGCGAGTACCACGGGGTTGAGCAAGATTAAAGACACGCTCGCTCACGTTAAACTCTACTATTTTACGCACAATAGGCCTGAGTGCAGAGACGCACACGTTAGACACGAGAAAAATATCTCGGATTACATTCCGTGACACTTATGTATTACGGCAGAGTATTCAACGTGATACATGTCACTTTCAAGGGCCGAGGATAGTACGGTCGACGTGAACATATCTTTCACAATTCTGCACCTTATTCCTATCTAATAAGGCGAGAATTGTATACATATCTTTGACATCATCCATACAAACGAAGACACTATGTAGCCAGTAAATAGATCTTATACCGTTGCATTAAGGTTCATGAATAATCAGTGTTGACGATGGTAGGTGTGTATGGACCCCTGTCATGTGAAATGTTTATTCTATATAATACAAGGGTGAAATCGTCCTTCGTATACAAAATCGTATGCGAGTTATTCGATTTAAAAACCGTCTTCACGGACATCTCTCTTGACATTTCTGATCCGATTTTCTTATTATACCTACATTCTACAAATGGGACGAAGGTCCCTTTTGTAAAAATGGAACAGGAATGCTTTAATGTTTTCATTCAGATACACTATTTTCATCGAAGCTTAGGGCGTGTGACAGCAGTCATCTCAATACAATTAACAACCTTAACCCCTCGTACCTACACGGATGTCAAAATTGTCGAATCAAATTAGGACTTTAAAACAATAAATTGTTATGTCTGGCACGGATCCGTGTTAAGCACGATGCAGCAAGCAAGTGAAAGCCATTTCCGATTTTGTCGGTGCGGGCTCGGTTCGGTATCAGTAAGCTGTCAGCTGTCAGTATCAGCAGTCAGTAAAGTCAGTACTGATTCTTTACATACGCGCCTACATTTTAAATGAGTCCTTCCCGGATTATGAATGCGGTACTGCATGCGCATGATGGTACGAGGGCCACACTGAAAGTTTTGCGTAACTTTTAAATAAAACAATTTAAAACAAAACTAATACATTTACTGCTTCTCAAAATATTCTCCCTTGCATTTTATACATTTATTCATCCGCTCGAACCATTTTTCAAAGCATGATACCCAGTCGCTTGACTGCATGTTTTCGACGTGTTGGTTAAATGTCGCCACTGCATCTTTGGGCGTCTTAAATGTTAAACCTCTCATCAAATCCTTGATTTTCGGGAAAAGGTAAAAGTCACAGGGTGCAAGATCTGGACTATAAGGCGGATGAGCCACGGTCTCCACATTTTCGGAACTCAAAAACGCTTTTGTTTTTTTTGCAGTGTGGGGGGACGCATTATCATGATGCAGGAGTATGCGGCTTCGTGGTCGTGTCTCGCGAACTTTTTCAAAGACTGTGGGCAAACAAGTTGTGGTGTACCACTCGGCATTTACAGTTCTTTTATTATTTAGAAGGACTGTGCAGACATGGCCACTTTTTGAAAAAAAACAAGCGATCATTTGTTTGGCAACGCTTTTGGCTTGTTGAATTTTTGTTGGCCTACTGTCACCTTCAAAGACCCATTCACTAGACTGTTGTTTCTTTTCTGGATCGTAACAATAAATCCATGTTTCATCTCCTGTTACGATGTTATATACACCATTTGAACATCCGTTCTAATATTTCCGCAGCATTTCTTGGCACCAGTCGACACGTGACCGTTTTTGGCCTGAAGTTAGTTCATGAGGAATCCACCGACAACAAAGTTTCCTGACTTTTAAATTTTCGTGTAAAATCTTTTGTATTTGACTCATACCAATCCCTAATTGTCCTCGAATTTCGTCGTAAGTGATTCGTCGGTTTTCTTCTATCAGTCGTCTCACAGCAGCAACGTTTTCTTCAGTGACCGCGGTTGACGGTCGACCTTCACGAAACTCGTCATCGAGACTAACACGGCCCCTATTAAATTCAGCGTACCGACGTCTCACGGTGCTCAGATGTGGTGCTTCAACACCAAATGCATTTTGAAGGCGAGTACTACACTCATGCGGAGAAAGAGCTTTTAAAATCATAAAAAATCATTGCTCTAAAATCTTTACGCGTCAAATCCATTTTGAATGCAATCGGTTTATTTCGAACTGACAAAAAAAACAAATGACTATCGATTTCCCGCCAATATTTAGTACATTCCATAAACAAAGGTCTATATTTTTTTTAAATAATCAATTCGAAATTGGAATGAGTGCGAATAGCCAGGAGTGCAAAACTTTCAGTGTGGCCTATGTATTATATTGCGTCCGCGCAATACTGCGCCAATGCAATACTGAAAGCAATGATACCGATTCCTAAAAAGGCAGAAGTGGTCTAACTTAAAAAGAAACGGGTAGTATTTAAACGAGTGACTGTAAATTAAAGTTTTAAGTGACAAAAATAATTAATTTACGTTATAGTATTACTAAGTGAGCGACTGACTGTGAGTAACGAGAAATCAACAGAACAGCAACTTACAAACATTAATTTGAGTTACTTAAAATAAAATGAAGTGTTTCGAATACAAAAACCATTGCAAAATACTATAATGAGAAGAGGTTTTTCCGCTCTTATATAAAAAAAAATAACCTCGTCTTCTAACCTATCCGCGAGCTATTTCTAGTCGCTCACTTAGTAATGTAGTCGCACGGATAGAATTTTTATATCTAAAGCTACGTGTACGCTAGGCGAGCCGAGCACAAGCGAAGCCGTTCTGTTCGCGGCGTCAAGTGGCGTTCGACTCTTGTAAATCGATTCACACTAGACGAATTGTGGCTCCGCTCGTGCTCGGCTCGCCTAGCGTAGACGCAGCTTAAAATGGATTAATCACAACCCACTTTTTGTAAGCTCGTTCTGCATTTTATTATTAATCAATATTCGTCATTGGTTTAGTTAATTTTTCGCTTACTCAATTTCATACCGCTCAAGTGATTAAAACAGTATATGTCCATCATCAGTCGCTAAGTTTTTTTTATTCGATCGTTTTATAATTCCCCAAAAGAAACACTGCTGTCATATGCACTTAGCTTCGGTTAAAAAATGGAAACAGTGTAAGTAGTCTAGAAGGTTGAAGTGAACGATCTATATATTTAAAACGACTGCTTACTAAACTGATTTTCTATTGTAATACTTATTCATAAAAAAATGTTTAACAGGATTTGGAGTCATACCATTTATGGATGATATAACTGCTCGATGGCAGCAAACCATGTGGTATGATCGTGTTTCAAGTAATTAAAAGTGCGTTACAATGTAGTTTAATTATGTTAACTTTGTACTCAGTCTAATAAATAATAATGTAGGTGTATAGACTTGATTATGTTTTTAAAATTATAATACAAAAATTAAACATTGAAAACGGGTATGAAATGAACTACATACTATGTCAAAACTACAACTCAACTTATTATATACATATATGTATAAGCATAAAAAATACTACCCGTTTTCGAGGATCTTGTGAGGTTCGTAACTTCTATTAATGGTAGGTCGGTACTGTACGTATATGTACCTAAACTCGTAATATTCAAATATCTGACTTACTTATGTTAGTTAAGATGTTATTACTATGAAACCACAGCATTTGAAGCTTACAAATGTATTAATCTGAATAAATTGTAAATAGCTACTAAACCATAACAGCTAATACTGGGGACTATAGAGCTACTTTGGTTTAGTAGCATAACTGTCATAACATAACAAAGCCGGCAAAAATATCTGACATGTCCTTACGACCAGATACAGAGTCATGTCAGATATTTATGCGCGCTTTGTTAGTGTAGGCATATTACATATTAATACGGATAACAACAGTGTAACATAACACAATTTAAATATACTCTGTTCTAATGTAGTAATAACAAGTCGTGTCAAATGATATAGTTAGGTACCAAATGAATAACTAAACAGCTTCCTTCGATATTTTTTTAACTAATTAAGATTATCTGAACCCATTGGTATATTCTACTGACTGTCTTGTCTTATTCGTAAATAGGAACAGCTCACACGCACTCGTTCGCTCACGTTAGACATTAACAAGAACACAATTCAATACTTTTTGTTAAAAAACTCTTAGATTGAAGTCTTTTCGTTTTTTTACAAGCTTTATATTAACTTGACCAAGGGCCCATTTCTCAAAAGCTTGTAACTTGTAATATAAGCGGAAGTCACTTTCTAACACAAGGAGTGGAAAAGACGCGTCCGCTTGTATTACAAGTTACAAGCTTTTGAGAAATGGGCTCCTGTTCGTATATAAGTATGTAGGTAAGTAAGTTGTCCGTCAAAATTTGCAATCCATTTTTCAGTCACTTGCGGTTATCCGAACGAGCTGAAGTTTTGGGTATAGTTTGGATGACAATTGAACATTATGGTACCATCGAGCTGATCTGATGATGGAGACAGAAGGTGGCCATGGGAATTCATTATTTAAACGACGTAACTCGGCAATAAAAGCTTGTACTTACTAAAAATGACATTTTTGAGAGTTTATTATAACTACATTTACCTACCTACTGCATCGGCAATCCCTAATACGAACTCGCATTTGATTCGAGTTGTGTTGAAGTTTGAGACAAGCTATGGTCCGCTGTCACAGTTACAAACTAAACTACTTTATATCACGCGTTTGTATTTAAATTAATAAGCTTATTAGTTAACTATCTAATACATGAAAGGGAACAGCCCTCCCAATGAGGGCAGAGTTGGCAGCACTGAGGCAAAAGGTCTAAGTGTCAAAATCCGCCAATCATGTAATCGTCATAAAAGCTGATGTCAAAAAGACCTTCCGCCGCAGTGACATGACTTCTTCCTTCTCATGCTCCCCATGACGTACCTAGTAGCGTAAACAATGAATGACCTAATAAGTAATCTGTTCCATCGTGTGCTTAGATCCGCGAAGAGGACGCGAGCGGCGCGCGCGCCGACGGCGCGGACGCGCTGCGCTCGGGCTGCTCGCTGCGCGCCCCGCCCCCCGCCCACCGCTGCCTAGGTTTGTGTCTACTGCTCCTCGTCCTAATCGCCGTGGCCGACGCCCTGCGCCTCGACACCCGTCGACCCGCAGGCAGACAGCCCGGCCCTAGACTAAGCGACTGTGCACTAACTGCTAGCCTAAGAGACTTACTAAGAACCCCAAGACCGCCCCGGGCACCCTGCTTGAGTCATCCGCTAATGCAGACCTCCGCCCCGGTTATGGTGACCTAGCGTGCTCATGGCTCTTGTGATTTTAGTTAAATTTACTAAGTTAATTTAGTTGTAGGTCCTGGCTTTTCAGTTACTTATTCAACTTGTCAGGCTTGAATTAGGCTAAGGAAACACTGCCGTAGCATACGAGAAGACAGTCAGTAGAATTACTGTCTTATTTGCTAGTCAAGGTAATGGGCTGTATGCCATGAGATTTAGGAAATGAAATGATATAGTATAATAAGGGACTGATATTCCTTTAGACGTAATTAACACTCGCCTGGGTTTTACGAGTAACTGAAAAGACTTTGATGGTGCATGTCCATTTTAAAGAATTATTGTGAGCTTGCTCCATGGAGTTTTGAATAAACAATCAACTATTTTTTCTAAATGGACTACCTTCTAATCCAGGCTTTAGTATGTATTTAAAAATAAGTACAAGCTGTTAAAGAATACCGATCGTTTACTTAATGTTTTGTCTACTTATATCAACTTTATTTTTATTGTAACTTTCACGATGTCGCGATAGTGATATTATCTTTAGTTAATTTGTTATACATACATCATCGTACTTAATGCCAGCAATAACTTCACCAGTTTTCCTTATTATATATTTGAAAAATCGCAGGTTTTTTCGACCTTAAGTTACTTAGTTACAATAGTTGATGTTTTGTTGATGAAATATAAGATTGTATATCAATACTTAATGTCTCTAACATAAATGCTTGCTTCTTGCAAGCCAGTCAGATCCATAAATTACCGAAGAGTCATGCGTTCTACATTATAATTGCGAGAAATCAAAATTCCGAACACCTTCCGCTAAACGATAATTTGGACGCAGATAGTTTATTAGAATTTATAAATTGGTTAGGTAAGGTTAGTATTACATCCTGAAAAACAAAAATTCCTTCAGCGGGACATGGTTTTCGGTACTATGCAATTCAGAAAAAATATGTGTTTGGACAAATGACTCTTCGGAATTCCGTAGTGTACCCAAAATGGTTACAACTATCTCATCATCTTAATGATATTTAAATCATTTTTAACACATTCATTGCCCAGAATGGCTACGCGCTACGCTCGTAGCCGATGCCGTGGTTTTCCTCGTATGTAGCGGAATGCGACTACGGCGGCCTGACGCATATGTGTCGTCATGGGCCCTGAATGGGTTAATAATATGTATTGAATGAAACACTTTTACTTTAACTTTTTAGGTTCAAGTCAAGCTTGAGAAAATTGTAAACATAGACAATGTATTTAGATTTAATTTCGGTTGATTTCATCGATTTGAGACCTGTTCAAAATCGTGTACTTAGTAAAGAACAAGTGCAATTACATAAACGTAATTTGATTATATACCTATAGGATTGTGCGACTCGTCCATGGTCGAGTTATGGCATCACGAAACTTTAAATGAAATTGTAAAATAAGGACCTCACTAAAACTTAGAAGCAGATTCATCTCTAAAATCAGGTAAACAATGTTTTAATGCATTTTTTGTACAGGCTTCTGTCAAATCATGATGTAACACGATCAGATTCCAAGTATTATTTAGTATATATTGCCTTAGTGAAAAAAACTGAGGAAGGCGCCTACTTAGCAAAACTGACAAAGTTTAAAAAAAATAACGTTTGAGTATAACAAAATCACATTCCAATCTAACAATTATTGTGTCATAACTGATAACTAAAAACCTGTAATTGTCATATCGAATCGAAATCACGTATCTACGTAATATGTATAACCTACCCAGGCGTCCAATTTATAAAATGGAGCGCAAAATACATTTTTCTATATTCACTTTCCGCAATTTGTATCAAACAATTTATTTAGGTGCTTACCTGCTGGAAAAAAACAAAATATTTTAATACACATGGTACTTACTAACAATACTTTCAATACGTGAACATTATTTAAAATTAATTTCACAACTGACAACTCTAGTGCCAATAAAAATAGACATTACTCCAAAAGTTAAATTTACGTTTTTAAGTACTCATGAATAGGTAAATCTAATTTTGGCGATAAGTTAATTTAAAAAACGGGAAATGTATTACGAAGTCCCAATCAATGGTGATACCAAATTGTAGCCCAACTTGATTAAAAAAAATTTTTCCTATTGACACATCCAAAAAGGACACAATTCAAAAACAACAAGGACGCTTTCATACATGGTTTAAATTAGGTGTGTCACCTAATTTAAACCATGTATGAAAGCGCCTTTGCGGCAGACTTCTGTGATCTGTACATAATTTATGTTAACTACGTAGTCTGTCCCAAAGTTCTGTCACAAATGAAAATAATGATAAAAAGAAAAGTAGCAATCAATTATTAATAAATTATATACCGATTTAAAGTACATTTAATAAAGAATTAATATTACTCAAAATTATTCAAAATGACCTCCTTTGTTTTTAATACAGGCCCTTAATCGGTGCGGCCAGTCGTCTATCGCAGCACGCACCATTTTCATATCTATCTCAGTGACTGCTTTTCTTAAAGATGACTTTAGGCTCTCCAAATTTTTATGTGGTTTAGCACAGACCTTCCCCTCTAAGACCTGCCAAATTTTATAGTCCAAAGGATTAAGGTCCGGACTAGAGGAAGGCCAATCTTCGTGTCTTATAAAGTCGATTTTTTGACGGTCAAACCAGGCTTGAGTGGTCTTGGCTTTGTGTGCTGGCGCAGAATCCTGCTGGAACACAAAATTATGTCCCGGAAATAGCGTGTTGGGCAGATCTTTGACAACCTTATCCAAAACTGTCTCTTGGTATACTTTCGCACTGATTTTGACACCTTTTTCGCAAAAATGAACCTCAGTTGGCCCGTAATAAGGTACACCCAACCAGACCATCACTGATGATGGATGATGCCCATGTTGCACCCGCGGAACTCTTTTTCCTGCTTCTTCAGAGTTCCTAGCGTACACTCTATCATTCTGTTTATTGTACTTCTCTTCAATATCGAAAATCTTTTCGTCTGTAAAGAGGATACCACGGTGTCGATTTTTCGCGTACCGCTTTAACAACTTCCGGGATCTTTTAAGCCTTATTGTTTTTAGACGGGCATTAAGTAAGTGCCCACGCTTTTTTTTGTATGCTCGTAGACTAAGATCTTCGTTTAAAACCTTTTTGACGGTTTTTCTACTGACACCCATCTGCAAAGCCATCAATTTCTGTTTTCGGACAGGATTTCTTGCTATGCGCGCCTTGATCGCTTTGATCACTGCTGGTGTTCGTACGGAGCGAGGCCGGCCAATTATTTTCTTGTCCTCAACACTGGAGACTTCATTGTACCTATCAATAGTACGGTACACAAACCTAAGCGTTATTTTTAAATTTTTGAGCAACTTGAAAATGGTACTTGGCGAGTGCCCACAGCGGTGCAATGCTAAAACAGCTATTCGGTTTTCTTTCAATGTCCACTCCATCGTGAGAAATTGCAACGAATGACTGTTTTTTGTTTTAAAATAATTGTCAAACATTCAAAAATGGAATGCAATAAAATTTTCTTATAATCATCTTCTAAATTTAAAAATAATATGGCAGTGACAGAACTTTGGGACCGACTACGTAATGTATGGTCTGTAGAAGAGACGCCTAGTTTTGGTTCCTGATTTTTACCCCTTTATATTTATCGATGACCGGCACTTGCCCGTTTTTGGCCGGCCGTTTCGGCAATATGCAACAATTTATTTTTGCTTTGTGCACAGAACGTATCAATTCTTCATATTTTTCATTCTGTCCGTCGTATCTGAAATACGAGTTCCGAGTTTCGTTCGTAATATTTTTCAGTTTATTGCAATTTGTTGCAATGCGTTCAATTTTTTGCCACCATTGTCGTAGTGTCGTTAGTCATCCGACATGCATACATATCTGTTATAATAAGTTGATGTTAAAGTGTTTAAAAAAATAACGCCTTTAAACGTTTAGTGGCAAGCAATGATATTATACGTAATTTATGAAAATAATATACTTACTACCCTATTTGACCGACATGACAATTGCCATCAGACACTGACAGTTCACTGTATGTCTGTGGGATGATAAGCCGTAATGATCACTATAGTTAACGTTTCGACCTAGTCATATGCGGCGAATTTTCAGTGTCAGATGACGGTTGTCAAGTTGACGAAATTAGGGACCAAAGCGAAAAATAGAAGCAACTATAACTGTCGCATGTTTGCTTCGAATGCGTGGTATTATCAAACTGCGAATCAAATGGTATTGAAGGTGACAGTTTAGCCGCACAAATACTTCAAAGTTTATATGAAATGACAGCATTCTATTCGCATCACATCGCGGTTGAATAATAGTTTGGCAATGTTCCTCGCATCCACGGTAGGTACTGCCGCGTTGTGTTTTATTGATATTTCGAGAAGTGCTAACTTTTTTGTGTAATATCATTGGTGTCAAGTAGATCCAATCAAGTTAACGTAATTGTAATAAACTATAATTGCATATTGTGGTTGTGATCATAGCGGAGATTGCCAATCCATCTAGACATAATGTAACTATAGTATAAACATTAAATTCTGTACAGTACATTTTAAGTATGTGTCGAGTTAAAAAATTTGGAGACTTGTACAAATTTGCTCAGATGTAAATTGAAATAGTTGTTATAAAAATGACTGAAAGATCATCATTTTTCATCGACTGGTAGTTAAATTAATTTAAATATTAGATGTAATTCTGTAAACGAATTCTTGTAAACAATAGCTTGAATAAATTACAAGTATTGGCCATGATATAAAGAGTTGGTGTATGTTCGCGGGTCGCGGCCGGTGCGACTGCGCATCGATGCGATTGTAATAAACACTGACATTCTAAAGGCTGTGGACTGGACGCGAGCGGGCAGCGGGGCACGAGAGGCAGTTCATACATCCGAGCGACTTCTATGTACGGGCAGCCGCCTGTCGGCCCGCTGCCCGCTGGCCTCCAGTTCGCGGGCTTAGATGTAAGCTCACTGCGACGATAATTACGCGCAATCTAGCGACTCCTGTTTTACTCGAACTGTGGAAATTAGAAAGAGGAGGGTAGATTTGGTCATCTCGCGTCATCTCGCCGCGTCAGTTCTGCTAGCCCCCGCTACACGACAGTCGGCCGCTACCCACGAATTTACACCTTGAGTAAAGATAGACAGGCGCAAGCGGGCGTTTACTCACTGAGGGTCACTTTTGTAAACACATTGTGTCAAATGTAAAATTGTTCATCTGCATCGGAGTTAAGTAGCTACAGTACGATGTATTTATTAATGTAAATGTTGATGCATAATATGTATATATTGGTAAAATGTGAACGGAAAATAATAATAAAAACCATCTTTTATTACAAAACGTACAAAGATTTTCATTTTGTCTTCAGCCGAGTCTTGTCTCTGATCGTATATCTACTTAATATTTCAAAACGCAGTTAGTCGCATCTATTTAGTTTTGTATTAATTAATTTAGTTTGAATCGCACGTAGATTTTAAGAATCACTGTTATTATGATTTATTGTAAATTACCACATGTGTTGTTTATGTTTATATTTATGTTGCATGTTTTGCTTTGCTTCTACTGCTTGTTACAACACGCTTTTTAATACATTCCTATATCTAACTGTAAAACGCACGAAAGGTTTCTTGATTAAAGCAGCGACTCAAATCCTAACTACTAACAAAATCCTATTTCAGTAACAGTCAATCGTCCAATTTTCTGTAACATCCAATTACTTATTGCCAAAAATTGGGCTGGATGTAGCCGTAAAATACAATAAAGTAAATAAAATGGCACAAAATAGCTGAACATAGGTTCAGCTATTTGGGATTGGAAAAAGTCTGTGTACTTAACCGTAAATCACGCTGCCCACTTAATTTATTGTTTGATGTTTATTTGTTTCGTCTCACTGTCCACCGACACAGTTCACTGAAATTCGCGAGATTAAACATTTATGTCTGATTTCATTTCATTTTGTGCACGTCTTTCTTTTGAGCATGGTCACTTTAACGTTTTGGTCTGAGGTCTTGTTAATTTAATACAATTTAATCATAATTGCAAAATTATTTGAGATCAGTGACAAGATTCTATGATCCTATCCTCGATTTCCATCTTGTACCAATGTTCTTTCCGTATGAAAAGGATCGGTAGTGTGGAGCATCATCTGCATTTGACCTGAGCAACATCTGACGCAACTGCATGGAGGCTGACAAGGTGCTGGGTGGTGGCGGACCTTTGTTCTGTGACCTATGTAATTAAACGGCTCTGTTCTCTCTTCCACTAGAATGCGCGAAGGGTTTGCACTTGCTCGACGGTCGGTGCTTCGCGCGCTGTCCGGCCGGGACGTATGCCAGCGAGCTGCTTACAGAACGAAGCTCAAGACGCCGTAACCTCACTTATTCTGAGACCCCGCAGCTCATGAAACGGCAAGGCACTGACCCCTCGACGGCACTGGAAGCCGCGGACATGGAACCGCTAGAGACCTCGCCCAAGTCCCCTCTGGTTTGCCTTCCGTGTCATTACACTTGCGCGACTTGCTCGGGGCCCCACAACAGCCAATGTTTGTCATGTTTAGACGACGCTCGCCTTTTCAACATGTCGGATGTCGAGCCCCGACTCTATTGCTACCCCAACACTGTCCTCCCGCAAATCGATAACGCAAACTGGCACTACAGACTAAACGTGGCGCTTTCCGTCGTGCTATTTGTGATTTGCTTCATTTCGCTCTACTTTTTTACGGTCTGTCTTATTAGGAAATACAGCGCATATTGTTGTGGTAGCCATTATTCGTCTAATTTAGCGAACTCCAATATAGCCTACAACAAGCTCGCCGTCGACGAGACTCAACAAAATGAAGCGGAGATAGAAGATGAAATTCTACAAGCCATAAAATATACCAGTGACAGTGATTCTGAAGATAATTTGAATTTATAGCGACTACCTAGCGACATTTCGCTCCGAGTATTATGAATAAGTCGAACAACTGAATGTTAGTGAGTAGGTACAGTCACGTACATAAATATATACATAACAATGTCATAAAGATGTGTACAGATATTTACTAATATTATTACCACTGACTGTACGGTAAGAAGATATGAGTGCAGGGCAGATATGTGATATTCCCGAAATAAATGTCACAACTTAGGCGTAAGTATAAGTACATTTGTGATTTAATGTAATCAAAATGACAGCAACATTAGAACCGTACAAATTCTCTTTTAGTGTTAATTACTCGCCCAAAGAGATTGACTAAATCTAAACTTATCGATTTTTTTTATGTAAATGAATTCCAATAAGGTTTATGGTTATGAACACAAATACGTTTTTGTGACAAGACACATGTTTATGGTTTGAAATGACAAGTAAATGTTTGTGTCGCTATCCCTTTTTTGTCGAGATTAAGTCGACTACTTCGAAGTTCTATGGATTACTGACTACTTTGCTGAGATTACCCGACATTTACGTCAACTTTTAGTTTTAAGTAGCTTTAAGATCCATTTTCTAGAAGTCCCTGGTCAAGCAACTGGAAACTTATCTCGACCTTAAGTATACTTTTCAATCACAGTTTAAAATCTTTGCTAAAATAAGTTAGGGTAAGAAATGCCAGGGTATTTTTCTTTTTGTAATCAATCCTGGGTATTAAATAAGAGGCGATCACAGTTATAAACCTGTATTAGATGGTACATAATAATTTTCTTTTTAGACATAAACTAAGTAGGTTAGTAATAGATCTTATTTGAAAACCTTTGTGTGATAAACCATTTAGAACAAGTTACTAAAATAATAAATACAAGGATTATCGAAGGATCGATAGTTCTAAGAGTAGAAAATAGGTAATTTCGAGATGCCTGGCTGTGATCCGCTCTGAAATAAAATTCGACCAAACATAGCAATAATATTTTCGTAAAGCATAATATTACTTAAGGTAAATTTGCTCAAGTGGCCATCTTATTGTATAGAAAGTATTGAGCTGTAACAATGTAAATATTTGCTACATATGTAAATAAAGGAGTTCCTATTTTTATGGAGTGTTCTTATTAAATCATTCTGTTCTTATTAAATCTTTCTGTTCTTATAAAATCTGTTTGGTTATCATCGTCACGATCCGCTGAGCCTCAGGTAAGTTAATTAAAGTTCAAAGTTCAAAGTTCAAAGTTCAAAGTTCAAAGTGCTTTATTTGTAAAACATAGGTATAACTGAAAGATACAGAGATGTTAAATAATTATAGCGAACCACTATGTTTTGCCAGTTGGCGTACAAAAACATTATTTGCATTACATTATAATTATATATAATTTGCGTCGAAGTCATTAGCATAATAATAATATTCATAATCACAAAAAAATAATAAAAATCAATTGAAGTCGTCACTTAAATAATTAGAATTAGAATAATAACATTTATTTAAGAGTAATGTCATGAGTTTGCGTTTTAAAACCGGTATCGGGGTCAGCTTAAGTTCATATGGTAATTTATTATATATCTTGATTGCTACAGAATACACACTTTTGCGCATTAAAGCGGTTTTTGCAACAAATGTGCATAGGTCCTCTCTGCGTCTTTGTCGTAAAGGCCTGCTAGTGGCTTCAATCTTTTTGAATAGCGCTGGATTATTTTTAATAAACATTACTGCTTCAAAGATGTAGAGAGAGGGCATAGTCAAGATTTTCATATCTTTAAAATGTGATACACAGCTATCTGTTGGTTGGAGACCACGCATTGCCCTGATACACCTTTTCTGTGCTTTGAAGACCGCTTCTCTATTCAACGAATTGCCCCAAAAAATTATACCGTAGCGCAGCGTCGATGCTACAAATCCATGATATGCAGTTAATACGGCATCAGGACTTACTTGCTTGGCCAGTTTATAAAGAGCATAAGCATACTGATTAAATTTTCGGCAGACTTCCTCAGTATGAGTATTCCAGGATAGATGGTTATCTAGGTGTACTCCTAAAAATTTTGTAACAGAAACAGATTCAACGATTGTCCCATTATAATTACAACAAATTGGAGGGGGCAAAAGACGCTGATGAAAGTGCATGATTTTAGTTTTCTCAAGGTTAATTAACAAATTATTCATATTTAGCCATTTAATTATGTCCTTAACAGTATTATTAATCTCACTTTCATAGTCGTCAACATTATTATATTTGATTACAACAGTGCTATCATCAGCAAATAAAACCATGGGATATTTGACATGTCGGGGAAGGTCGTTGATGTAAAGTAAAAACAGTAAAGGTCCGAGGACACTTCCCTGCGACACACCATACTTGATTTGCCTCTTTTCAGATCGGTAAGCCTTTACATATTTTGAGCGCATACAGATTTGAGAGAGTTCAGTGTATTGCTCCCTGCCACTCAAATAGGTCTTCATGAGATCCAAAACATTGCCACGAATACCATATGCACTTAACTTTTTCAAAAGAATCGAATGATCTACGTAATCGAAAGCTCCGAACTATATTTTAATTAAAAATGACGCAGCAAAATAAATCAAAACGCGATGTATCAGTGCGACCGGAAGCTATTCGAGTGCTGTGATTCAAACACGCTACAATAAGTGTCAAGTCCCATTTACATGATGCAAGTTTCTTGAACAAGAATCAGCAATAATTGCATGTAATTATTTCGTTGCAATCATTGTATTCAAGAATTGCTCCAAAGTATACGAGCTATAACCAAAAACTTGTATGTAATTATTGAATAAAAGTATTGATAGGAAATAATTGCCACCTTGCTTTGTTTACACGAAAGTAGGACATTGTTGCACGGCAATAATTGAATTCAAGTTGATAAGTCTAAACCTTTAAGTTGTACGATATATGACGTGTTGCTACAATTATTGCACGTAATCGCAACCGCAGATTTTTATTCAATATTGAACGTTCAACGAAGGTGGTCGAAATGAGTAAAACCGTGAAGAAATTTGGTTATTCGGCTTCAATTCAATTTATAGATTATAGAAACCATTAATGCCTGTGGGAAACTGAAAATTTCAATTAACAAAATCGGAAGGCTCTTGTTGCTTCACTAAAAGAATTTTCTAAAGATTTCGGATTAAAGATGTTTTGGTCCTAAATAAATAATGAAAAAAAAAAGTATTTAGCACGCGCTTTTCTTCCGCAGGGTCATGCCGAAAAGAAGGGGATTTTTTTATGGGTATTGGATCCAGCAGTGCTGATATTTATGAAGCAAAACTTACTTGGTATAATTTGATAGATCTTCACTAACGGAATCCATCTTTTAAATGATATGGAGCGGCAATTCTTGTATTCAATTAACTGATGGGATCTGTTTACACCTGTGCCAGCGCTGAATTCAAGTTGCATCTTGTATGCTACAATGTCACATTAGGTTTAGACTAAGCAACTTTTTTACTGCCTCAGTTATATTGCATAGAATATGCAAGAAAATTGTATCGTGTAAATGGGCTTTTACGCTTGCACTGTACCTACTCGCAAACCATGTCACCTGTCAACTGCGTGCGTATCGTTGGGAGAGACATTGTCTTGACTCGACACTGACTTGTCTTCGCACCAGAATCAAACACGACTCGCAAGTGAGTTAACGTACTGGTTGAGGTACGTACGCACCTACCTGACACGTTGAGCCTTACGCTGCGACATTGTTCTGGTCACCTAATGCGCTGGCTGAACTTGTTTCAAACTACTACGGCCTTCGACTGCCATCTTCACATCAGTCTGCCGCCAAGCGGTCACATAATAGGTGACGGACGGTAGCCGTCGCGTCGGTCACCGAATGCGGCCTATCTTTGCACTATAATGCGGTCGCCGCATCGACTTAATAACCGCTTAGCTTATAAAAATGCATTGAAATATTCCTGTTGTCAGTGATTTCGTATAGATCTGCCGGGAACCATAAGCGTACATATCGTAAAATTAGGATGTAACGACGTATGTTGCACGGCGAGAACAATATGGCAACATCTATGATTAAATTGAACCCCAATTGCTATTATTATATAGCCATCCACGAGATACCCCAGAATAAGGTGCACAAGCGATCGATAAAGCTAATGTATCGGGTAATAGAAGCCGTTACGGGGAAGTAAGTTCGCTGGAAGTGCCGAAGAATGGAATTTATTAAATTTGCATTTCAATTAGGTTTTAAGATACGGTACAGCAAACTTAAAAGCAACGTATGGAAGTAGGAAGCCCATTGTTTGATTTTGCTCAGATTCACAAGTTACGTAAAGTGAAGATGGAGTGTGGAATATTTATTGGACGCAAAAACTATTGATCCAATTAATTGACGTTGGTGAAATGTTAATCTCTACTCGCTCTTTGGATAGCTCATATTGTGATATAGTCCACAACGAAGTGCTAGTACTACTTACGGATTTCCATAGAATATTTACGAAAGTTTACGTAAAGTAAGCCAAGAAATTAGTCTACTAAGTCGTTTTTGAAGCTATTACTTTGTTCATGGTACGAGTAAAGAATTCCGACCGAAGCTCTTCCAGATTATTTATACCATATTTCTGCACCCCTCTGCGTCTGTCACCCCAGAAACTCGAGATTTTGCCAAAAAATGCGAATAATTACGTGGGGGAGATGAAATTAAGCTTAACAATATATTGGAGGCGTACTATCGTACGATGGGCGAGATAAAAACGAATGAACGCTCGATGACAATGTTCTGACATTCATGTTGCCATTATTGGATGGTGTTATTGTAGGTACAGTGTGTTCAATGTGTAGATGTGCGTGACGTTTCGATATTAGTAAGCATTCTTTTGAGTTTATTTAAGATGCTAGTTTCGTAAATTGGCTTAGGCCGCCTTTTTTAGAGTTCCGTAGTCAATAAGGAACCCTTATATTTACGCCATGTCCGTCTGTCTGCGACTTAGCTCAGTAACCCTTGCTACTGGAAAACTGTAATTTGACATGGGTATATTAATCAATAACGCCGACAAAACAGTAGATCCTGTAAACAATTTTTTTAGGAAACCCCTACACCTAAAGTAGGGATGTAATATTTTTATCGGGTTATCGTTGGATAGCTTGTTTGAAAATATTATGGGTTTTTTTGAAACAATTTTTCAACTCAGTAATCCCTTTGCGCGATATTGGGCTTTAAAGCCCTAATTTTTGTTTGAGTAAAGTGGCCTCTGCTGGCTAAATGGCTACTACTGAGGATGTGAAAAAAAATGTAGCAGTAGTACATATAATTAATTTAAAAGGAAAACTATCACAGCTAAGTTGGCATAACTAGGTGCCGAGGAATAGTCGACCAACTTAAAATGTACTTTCATACATATTCAGCCGACGCAACCGCAATGTAACAAAGACAGACAGGTCGCTACGGAACCCTACCCAGCGCGTGGCCCGACACGCACTTGACCGATTTTTTGTCTTTGTCCCTATATATTGTGTGCTTGTTTTCTGTCGCGAATTTGAATTTAAAATTTTGGGTGTAAGCTGATAGAGGTTAGAATTGTCATCGTATATTGTGACATAGGGACTATGATTGTTTCTCTTTGGTTTCCCTAATTGCGTAGATACTAAATTAATATTAGGTAGGGAAAGAAAAATACTCCCGTAGACAGACAAGATCAGAAAGCAAGCCGTAAAATAACGACAGAAATAAGTTAAGAAAGCAAACTTTATTTTCCATTTTGGCTCATAGCACACGACAAACATAATCTGCAGTTGCGGAATGCTGTCCCTCAAAAGAATGCCACGATAAAAGGCTAAAAACGTTATTGTTACCGAATTGGTCGATCGCAAAACTAACTTGGCAATATCATTTAGGTGACTTGAATACTATTCATGGCAGTGGTTAAATAAACCAGTATTTTATCAGATAAATGGAAGACTATTTTCAAGACAAAATTGACGGAGGATTTTTTCGTGGAAAATCCAAAATGTTTGTGTAGGTACCTACTCGTATTAGTAAATACAAAAATGTAGTGATTATTAAAATTATAAAAAGATATACCTTGAAAATTTAGAAAATATATGCATTTTTTTATTGTCCATGTGTTAATTTAAAGCTACCAATAGAATCCTTACGCTATTATAGAAACAAAATTGTCTGACAACCATGGACTTAGACCCAGTATTTCGCGACCGAAACAGCAATTTACTTCATAGCAAACTGTGAGGTCATAATTTTATGTCAATATGTATGCATAGTATGAAGTGTTTTGGTTGCCGCCAGCGAGCTTCCGTCTGTGAATCATATATTTATATATATAAATATAAAAAATAAATATTACGGGACAATCTTACACAAATCGACCTAGTCCCAAACTAAGCAAAGCTTGTACTATGGGTACTAGACGACGATAAACATACTTAAATAGATAAATAAATACTTAAATACATAGAAAACATCCATGACTCAGGAACAAATATTCGTGCTCATCACACAAAAATATGCCCCTACCGGGATTCGAACCCGGAACCTCTTGCTTCGTAGGCAGGGTCACTACCAACTAGGCTAAAGAGGTCGTCAAATTTGGGTATTTATGTTCCTTAATTGTAGTACAAATATTTTTTTTCTCTAACACTGCTTCGAATGGCGTCGTTGAAGTCTTCCACGTCGACTGTAGGCACATATTTTACACCAAAATAAAACCTCTTACCATAAAGTCATTACTCGTAGCATAGACCGGTGGGCCGCACGCTTCACGTTTTCTTTCTTTCATATGGTAAGAGGCAGGAAGGTCTCAAGTATTTAAATTTGCATTGCAAAGATAAGAGGAACCCCGGGCATGTTTATTTCTATAGCTACCACACGGGCTGTAGCCCAGGATAAAAATTACATCGCTGGGACGAAATAAATTTACGATCTTAATATTGTAATTTCCTTTTTTGATACGACGGTGGCAAACAAGCTGTATCTATCCTTATGGACGCTTGCGATTTCAGAAGAATCATAAGCGTGTTTCGGACCCTTTATTGATTCGAGGGTTCGTTGTGTAGCTAGAGATAAACGCCGGTCCCTCACTACACAACACATATACTTGGGAACTCGGACGACCTTACTTTACCACCAGGAACACGACACCACATACCTAAAGAGCAAGTAGTGGCGTTGTTATGGCTGCGTTCTTCTGTTAGTTGGAGGTACTTTACTTCCCCAGTTGGGCTGCTCCAAATATGAGCGGGATGACATTCCGTTGTGCCGTACCTCTCTTATCTACTTACGTGCTTGCGGCAGTCACAGTTGGGTGAGGACCATATTCTTGGCCAGTAGTGAGCCATACAAAATGAAGAAGTGAACAAAGTTCCGTTGTGACACAAAAATGATTTTTATATATATATACTGCGTGGAACGGAACGATGAACTTTCCCGCAAGAGGGGGATTATTGAGCGCTAGTACGTCACATTTTCCAGATAAACTATTTTTTTTGACGCAATTTTTTTTTTACCTTTGTATGGAGCGTTGGCCGACTAGAGCGACGAGTTTTTTTTCTCTATTCTTATCAGAACACGATACCTGTGCGAAGCCCTTGATCGGTTCATACCCCATTTTTGTTACACCCTGTATATAGTCCTCCTTGTCGTATCCGACGACGGCGACCCTTACAATTTTCTCTGATCTGATGAGCACGTATACCTATGGCTCGCAAAGCCGAACTTAGTTTTATATGTCCGGTCACATTGTGTGCATTTTTATAGAACGACGGTGGCAAACAAGCGTACGGCCCGCCTGATGGTAAGTGGACACCGCAGCCTATAGACGCATGCAACTCCAAAGAAGTAACATGGGCGTTGCCGACCCTTGATATGTTTGAGGATTCGCCGTGTCGACAGCTGAAGGAAAAAATCCCTCGCTCTCAACACAACGCATCCTCGGGAGTTCTGATGTACCATAGAATTGTAGGTATGGTAACTTTTCGTATCACAGCGGAAAACTTTCATGGGAAATTTAATTGAGTGAGTTAAGCTGGCCAAAAATTTGATCCTTCCTTACCCAGTTGCCAATTTCGGGGGGTGCGAAAAAAAAAACTGTGACAACTATGCTATCCAAGCAATGTAGACTTTAAAAAATATAGCAATTTAGGCTACCCTTTTTAAAAAGCGTAATCAAGTGAGCGGTTATATTTCTCATACATACTGAGGTCGCGGTCTAGATGCCAGCAGGCAGCGGGGTGACTAACAGCAGTTCATTTGATCGAGTAGCACCAATAAAAGCAGGCGGTTCTAGGCACCCCGCCGTCCGCTGCGTGCAGAACCTTGTCTGAAAGTAGGTTTTAATATACTAGCGTTACCTTGTATCTACAGAAGATAACAGTAATTATTGCTAAATTAAAAGTGAAATCTACATATTCATTTTTGTAATGTGTGACATGTTTGCACTCGTAAAAAAATGTCTGACGAGACGCTTTCACGCGTCCTCTAAAAAAAGAAAAAACCCTTCCAATCCAATTAGTCAGTGGATCCCGTCTCGTCTGCCTTAAGCATTATCAATCCTAGCACTCAACATTATAGTGTGACAAGACAGACAAGGTGAAAAAACTTGAGGCTTTCAAGAAAGCGGCGCCGCCAACGTGGGACACGCAAGTACTTTAAACTTTACACCTGACATTGCATCGGTCTTACGAAAGTAATTGTTTATTTATGGGCGCTCCCCTGAGCATTGGTTTTTGGACGTATCGTGTCTAGAACGTACAAAAATTGCTAAAATCACGTCTAATTGTCTGCATTGTACAAAAAATGAGTTTAATTTCCACATTTTTTTATCTAACCTAACAGTGTAGGTAGATATTCACGTACATTACGTTTCGTCATTGCTGGTAGGTAAAGGTAGTCACCCACGTCCAATCGTTGAAGCATTTCATGCAGTTTCCATTCGAATCTTAGTCAATGGGAACATACTTGTCAGTGGTGGTAGTGAAACGAAACGCGGTGACTGAACGTAACGAAGTGAACTGTCAAGTCAATTTCGTGAAACGTTATTTGTGAAAGATATTGTTATTCTCTCAAGCAAAATCGTGAGTTTTAGTTAAGATGACGGTCGAAATACGATACAAAGTGGTAAAATTACAAATAGATTTACTGTGGAATGCGGCAAATAGTGCGGTTGATGACGAATCAAAGTGGTTAGAGTTTAAAGCAAGGTATCAAGAGTTTCCGCAAATCAAGAAGGAGTTTGCGGATAGTTATATTTCGGTCGAGGCTTCTAAACGAGCCGGTTTTGATGCGGATAAGCATTTACAAGAGTACATGGAATATGATTCAAAGTTGAATCAGGTGAGTGTGATATATTGTCGATAGATCCCGAGTGGTTCGTCACCATCCGCGAACGTTGTTTCCGATGTCAATTCCCAATGTCAAGGGCAAGACTTGCCTTTGCCTCGTATTTCTTTGCCGTCGTTTGCTGGGGACATAACTGGGTGGACCAACTTCATCAATATTTTCAAAAATTTAATTGATGAAAATGGATCCATGAGGCCTGTGAGAAAGTTACATTATTTGTTGTCATGTCTGTCAAAAGAGGCTCATGATTTAGTGAAACATTTGCCACTGACTGATGAAAATTATAGTGTTGCCTTAACACTTTTAGAGAAAAGGTTCTCTAACATACGTCTAATTGCAGATACTCATCTCGGGCACATAATGGCCCTGCCGACAATTGTTAACATTAAGTCAGACTTAAGGCCATTCTTAAACACATTTAATGAACATATTGCAGCTCTTGATGCGTTAAAGTTCAACCCTGAAGAATGGTCATTTATCCTGCTACACATTTTACTAAAACGGATACCTACTGAAGTGCGTAGCAAATTTGAATTGAGTTTGACAGGTGCAGACATACCTAAATATACTGAACTTATAGTCTTCCTGGAAAATCATTGCATGGCATTGGAGATGTCTGTTTGCAAAATGCAATTCTTCTGTCAGTTATACTAAGTCTCTGTTCCTTTCTCCTTGGCATATCAATACTAGGCATGTAACATGTGTAGGCATAATAACAATACTAGGCTTCATAAACATAACATCTAGTCTTACGAACTACAACTTAGACTAAAACTAGTATTTTTATTTTTAAAAATACTGAATACGCCCCCGCGTGTCAAGCAATCATGTGGCACTTTGTCTAAGTCACTGCCTGTTAAGCCTCATTTTAACCGCAATGTTAAAACAGTCATGCATGTTCAGGAACGAGGCAAAGAAATAAGTTGTCGGTATTGCAACTTAGATCATTACATGTATATGTGTAACAAATTCAAGGCATTAAGTATTGAGCAACGCCGAGAATTTCTGAAATCGAAGAATTTGTGTTTCAATTGTTTTGGTGTTCACAAATATCATGAATGTACTTCATTACATAAATGCAAGGTCTGCCGGGCAAAGCATCACACATTGATTTGTCCATCTGCAGCAAATGTGGATGCTGCTCCATCGGTAGTACGTTCAGCTGCTGTCACGGCTGATTTTACTGTTGTCTCTTCACCATGTGCAGGTGAAGAAGAATTGGATGTACCTGATGTTCCAAAGGTCAACAGTGCAATGTTGATATCTTCTCCTGTGATGGGTACTAAACCTAAATTGCACAATGTCTTGTTGGGTACGGCCATGTGTCTAGCAGGTAATGGTGATGGCCATTTCCAACCTGTTCGTTTGTTTGTTGACCCTGGTTCTCAGTGTTCGATTGTGTCAGAGGAATGCGTTCAGCGTCTCCAACTTAAGCACAACCATCAGCCGGTGGCGATTAGTGGTGTGGGTGCCGGCATGCCTCATCGGTCACATGGAGTGACAACTTTGTTTTTAAAACCGCTGACTTCTGGCAAGCCGTTACTGACGGTTTCGGCTATCATTTTAAAGAAGGTGACTGGTAATTTACCATCTGTCTCCCTGGTTGCGGATATTAAGTCAAATTATCAGCATCTACAATTGGCTGATGATAATTTTAATCTGTCCCGGCCCATAGATATACTCTTGGGCAGTGACATGTATAATGACATTTCGTGTGGCGAGAAGGTATAGCCTTCCCACAATGTACCAGCGGCTTATCTAACTGTTTTTGGTTGGATAATAATTGGTGATGCCTCAAGCTTCACCGATTCTGTTCCTGAGTTGACGTCACATCACGTGGCGTTAGATGATTGTTTGACTAGGTTTTGGGAGATCGAACAGATCCCAGAAACAATATTTCCTGATCCCGAAGATGAGATTATCGAGG
Organism: Epinotia bilunana; assembly: GCA_947049275.1. Lineage (NCBI taxonomy): Eukaryota > Metazoa > Arthropoda > Insecta > Lepidoptera > Tortricidae > Epinotia > Epinotia bilunana. Next base: position 8,025,122 of record OX346267.1, on the reverse strand, counting down.
ATCACTTCTTGAATAATGTCACACGTAACGATGAGCAACGTTTTGTTGTACGTCTTCCCTTCAAAGGGAATCAAACTGAGTTGGGAGATAGCCGCGAATTGGCAACCCGAAGACTTTTAAGTCTAGAAAGAAGATTTAAAAGGGATCTTTCATTGAAGACGGAGTATTCCAAGGTGTTGAAGGAATACATGGACGAGAAACATATGGAACCTGTTCACGACCAAGTTGGTAGTGGAAAATATTACCTTGCTCATCATTTTGTGACGAAAGAAGATTCTTCTACCACTAAATTAAGAGTGGTTTTCGACGCTTCTATGCCTTCATCCACGGGCATATCTTTAAACAATGTATTGCACGCGGGTCCTAAACTTCAGCGTAACATAGTAGACGTACTCCTACGTTTTCGTCTTAAGCCTGTCGCATTCACTTGTGACATCAAAGCTATGTACAGACAAGTGCTGGTGCATCCGGATGACCGAGACTATCAAAGAATTCTCTGGCGTCAACACTCTGATGATCCCATCGAAGAATTTTGTTTGACAACTGTCAGTTTCGGCGTTTCGGCGAGCCCATTTCTGGCCATGAGGTGCATTCTGCAATTGGCGGAGGAAGGAAAGGCATCACATCCTGAAGCTAGTCAAATTTTGTTGAATCAAATTTTCGTTGATGACATAGTGACGGGAGCCTCCGACCTCGACTCTGCTCGGAAGCAAAGAGCCGAGTTAATTGATCTTCTTAGACAAGGTTGCTTCGAGTTGCGCAAGTGGTCAAGCAACAATCGTGAGTTTTTATCTGACTTGCCTGACAACGTCCGGGAAGGGTCGTTGTCATTTGAGCCTGAAAATGAAGGATCCGTGAAGGTACTGGGTGTTAAATGGAATCCTGTGACTGATGCTTTTACGTATCATAGTAAAATTTTAAATACGGGACTGACAAAACGTGCCGTGCTCGGAAACATAGCGTGCATATATGACCCGTGTGGCTGGCTGATGCCAGTCACATTTACTGCAAAGGCATTCATGCAACGGTTGTGGCTTCTTGGGCTTGGCTGGGATGACCCTTTGCCTGATGAGGAGCAGTCAGAGTGGCTCTCGTTCATCTAAGAGTTCACAAATCTATCAGAGATTAAACTGAACCGGTTTATCCTGCCTGCTGATGGCACAAACTTTCAAATTCACACCTTTTGTGATGCGTCACTCAAGGGATATGCTGCTGTAGTCTATCTTCGTGTTGAAAGAGCAAATAATGAGGTCGAGGTTCACCTGTTACTTTCCAAATCCAAGGTTGCACCAATAAAACCGAAGATGACGGTACCACGTGCTTTGTGGTGCATTTTTAGCGTCAAAATTGGTCAAGCACTGTTCTAGACTGATAAACGTACCCCATGAAACTGTGATCTGGTGTGATTCGAGCATTGCTCTTTCATGGATACGCACGCCGGTTCATCAACTTAAGATGTTCGAAGGGAACAGAGTCTCACAGATTCTGGCGAACACATCCCCTTCTCAATGGAGACATGTGCCTTCCTTGATGAATCCTGCAGATGCTGCATCACGAGGATTGATGCCTTCGGAGCTTGGTTCCCATTCTCTTTGGTGGTCTCCACCATGGCTTAAGATGTCGCCAGACACTTGGCCGTCTGCCGGTCCCGACATACGCGAGACGCTTTCTTTGGAACTTAATGAGGATGCAGAATCCATTGTCCAAGTGAACAAGATCACCTGTGAAGTCGATCCGACGGAGTTTATGTCCAGATATAGCTCACTTCACACCCTCGTTAAGGTGCATGGATACTGCCTGAGATTTATTTTCAATGCGAAAAATCCAGCCGCAAAAACCAATGGTCCATTGACATGTGCTGAGTGGCGTAATGCTTTATATTCCTTAATAAAACTTGTCCAAAATTCTGTGTTTGCCACTGAGATGAAACTAGTTGAACGCGGTTTACCACACCAAACTAACCTTCGTAAATTAGTTCCCTTTATTGATACTGAAGGGCTCTTGCGTGTATTAGAGAGATTGAGGTATACGCATCTCGCCACGCAACGTAAACATCCAGTTATTCTTCCAAAATCGCACCCCTTAACAATTTTGTTGATAAATTATTATCATGAATTGTACTTGCATGTGGGTGCCCCCATTTTGCTTTCATTGTTGCGAAAACAATTTTGGATTCTATCGGCTCGTACGGTTATTAAACAACAAATTAGAAAATGCCTTAAGTGCTTCAAGGCTAACCCGAAACCAGCTGGCTATTTGATGGCAGATCTGCCTCCATCAAGAGTCACTCCGTGTAGACCCTTTGCAAGGGTTGGAGTTGACTATGCCGGACCGTTTTTGATAAAAACGTCCAAACTGAAACGTGCACCTATTGCAAAGGCGTACCTATGCATATTCGTTTGCATGGTTACAAAGGCTTGCCACCTTGAATTGGTGTCGGATCTCTCCACCGACTGTTTCTTGGCGTGTCTCACCCGGTTTATTAGTAGACGTGGTTGGTGCTCGGACATCTTTTCTGATTGTGGTACCAACTTCGTTGGAGCAAATAACCATTTAAAGGAACTCTATTCCTTCCTCAAGAGGTGCACCACGAACACTGCCGTGCAAAATTACTTCCTTAAGCATCAGCTTAAATGGTATTTTAATCCCCCGTCTGCTCCAAGCATGGGAGGACTATGGGAGACGGCAGTTAAATCGTCAAAGGTAATCTTGAAACGTATAATAGGAGAAACCGTTCTGACTTTCGAGGAACTAAGTACCATATTTTCCAAAATTGAATCAATTTGGAACTCGAGACCTCTATGTCCCATTTCAGACGACGTTGATGAAATCGATGCATTGACCCCAGCTCACTTCCTTTTAGGAGATAACATGGTCTCCCTTCCTGAGTACAATCTTCAGACTGAGAAATTGAATAGGCTATCTCGTTGGCAACTTCTTCAAAGCGTAACCCAAAGGTTTTGGCGTCGTTGGAACTTGGAGTATTTGCACCATCTGCAAAGCCGTAACAAGTGGTTTAAGGGCACGGATAATATAAAGGTTAATGATATCGTACTCATAATAAATGAGAACACCTCGCCTTATTGTTGGACACTGGCTCGCATAGTTTCGTTATCACCAGGTCGTGATGGGGTAGTGCGAGTTGCTACCTTGAAAACTGCTACAGGCAACCACTTGGTGCGACCTGTTTTGAAGCTGTGCCCTCTCCCTTATCAGCAATGATTAAATGTAGAGGTTCACGTAGTTTTAAGGTTATTTAGTAATAATATAGTTTATTTTGCACTATTGTAGACAATTAGTATTATGTGTTCTAAGAAATCCTGAAGATTTCTTCCCGGGCAGTATGTTTAGAAATTACATTATTGTAATTTAGCAACATTAACCCTTCCTTTTTAGTTCATTTCCATATCCTTAATCAAGAATTACATTCGGTCACTTTCGACTTTTACATTCACTCTCTCTCGTAAAAAAATGTCTGACGAGACGCTTTCACGCGTCCTCTAAAAAAAGAAAAAACCCTTCCAATCCAATTAGTCAGTGGATCCCGTCTCGTCTGCCTTAAGCATTATCAATCCTAGCACTCAACATTATAGTGTGATAAGACAGACAAGGTGAAAAAACTTAAGGCTTTCAAGAAAGCGGCGCCGCCAACGTGGGACACGCAAGTACTTTAAACTTTACACCTGACTGAAAAAGGTACTCAAATCATTTATCTCCTCCATTATTTTACCCTTCTGGTATCCATCATATATGTTGGATGGCGGTAAAGGGGTAAAAAAATAGCAACGCGAGCAAGGGCGGTTCACTCTTTGATTTCGTCGCGCCGCTACAAGGTTTTTAAAATTACTGATGAATACACTATTATATAACGTATAATTTAATAGGTCGAGCTGGCGGCAACCCTAGCTCTAAGGTTCCGCCCCCGAAAGAGCGCGTTGCTTGCGATAGAAAGATGGCCACATTTATGCACGTTTGGCGTATTTAAACAGGGAATTTATTAACAGAGAACCTTCTGTACGTAGTACTATTACTTATTCTGTGCCGTAAGTATCACGTCTCGCCGGCTCGTAACCTCGGCCGTCACCAGACGGCGGTGCCATAAACGAGACATGCCTATCGCGCGTTTTATAGGTCTTTCGATATCAAACGGAAATTTATCGTGTCGGCGCGATTCGAAAACCGTAAAAAATATCACATATCACATCTATCTGACGCGACGTATTTATACGACACTAGCTACTCGTACGGCTTCACTCGCTTATTGCAAAGAATGCAGGTAAACCCGCGGGATAAAATATAGCCTATATTCATCCGGAAAGTCCATTCTATACGCAGGTGATGATTTTTTTAAATCGGATGATCTGGGGATTACATACAAACTTACAAAGCTACAATCTCAACTCTTTATTATACATATTAATATAGATAATTCACCCGCGTTCGCTTAAAAAAGCTCAAAATTAAACTCAAAATGTACATACACACCTACTAGTGAATGCGAAAGACATTGTCTTCTTACGCGAACGGTGTTTTTTTCGTTGTCAAATTATTCATGAAAAACCCGACAGCGCTATCTTGTAAAATCTAAAACATTCTGGGTCGCACAGCTAAACTATAATAATTTTATCACAATCTATTCAGCCATTAGGGAGAAGTTAAGTGACAAACACGCGTACAGAAGAATTAAAATGTTTAGTATAAACGAAACGGCACCGTAAAAGATTAATTACAAAATAACTAAGCCGATCCGAACGTGTTCGAACAAATGTGTGCAACATTAACACTTTCACTGCCAGGAACCCGCATAGCGCCTACGCCGCGCCGCAGCGAATACGTTGCGATACATGTTAGTGAATGTGTTAATATTATAACAATAGCTACCTACTTCATAGAAGTCCAGAAAAGTGAGAGATGTTCAGTGATTTAGTATTCCATCCTAAATACCCAAGAGCTATATATGATCAGAGAACAATAAATGTGATTCGAAATGTTTTGATTTGACATAATTTTGCCCTAATTACTAAGTTATTACATAGTAGAGTAAAACCAATCTTGATGTGTAAGGTATTGTTTTAATTTGTGAGAAAAATGTATGTAAAAACATCACTCAGGGCGGTAAGTGAGATTTAATGCCCACGGGCGCAGCGGCAAATCTTACTTCACGCCCAGCACCGTCTATCATGAGACGGCCGCGACATACTCTCGATTTTTTTCGCACTATACCTCTTGCTCTAAGTGTTCTAATAAGAAAGAGATGAGTGCGAGAAAAATCGAGCGTATGTCGCGGCCGTCGCATGATAGATGTGCAGGAAAAGACGGAAAATTGTGTACGCACCACGGGCGGCAATTCGTAAAACACCGACTCGCATTTATGGCCCCCACCTTCGTTTCGGGCCACAAGCACCTGCGATCCGGGGCATTCGCGAATTGACCGCCCTAGGAACGTAATGTACTATTTCTCACAATGCAACATAACAATTGGCAAAGGGGCGTTCATTTTTAACGAGCGAGCGAAGCGAACGAAATCTGTAACAGATTTCGTTCGCTTTGACTAAAGAATTGTGTATGCCCGGTGGTCCAGCTGTCCGTACTCTCTACATGTCGCAATTCTTTTGTATGCCCGCGGCCCAGCTGTCCAGAAGTACTCTCTACATGTCGCAATTCTGTTATATGCCCGCGGTCGAGCTGTCCAGAAGTACTCTCTACGTGTAGCAATTCTTTTGTATGCCCGCGGTCCAGCTGTCCAGAAGTACTCTCTGCGTGTCGCAATTTTTTTGTATGCCCGTGGTCCAGCTGTCCAGAAGTACTCTCTACATGTCGCAATTCTTTTGTATATCCGCGGTCCAGCTGTCCAGAAGTACTCTACATGTCGCAATTCTTTTGTATGCCCGCGGTCCAGCTGTCCAGAAGTACTCTCTACATGTCGCAATTCTTTTGTATGCCCGCGGTCCAGCTGTCCAGAAGTACTCTCTACATGTCGTATTTCTCAATCGATTCTCGTGAAGTGTTGTGAGCAGGTTCGGTCGATCGAATCTTTAAAAAAAAACTGACCTGCGACTTCTACAACTCACAGAGCCCCTAGTAAATATTGGTTTTACTCTATAGGTGTATCTTTTTTTAAATGTAATATGTTTCTCAAATTCTCCACTTCATTTCCCATTAAATCCGCATACAACATCCGAGTACATACATAAAAGTAGCTTACTTAATACATCCTTATAAATTGAATAGAAGATTTCTCAAGAAGAATATAAAATGAATGCTTGTTCAGAGTGCATGCCGGTAATAGGAACTCATCACTCTATGATGGAAAGCAAATACAATGAATGTTGAACGCTTTTCATTCTTTACCTTTCATAGATGGAGCGTTGAACAACAATAGATGGAAGAAGCATCGCTCCGCTCGACTTGTTTTGATTGAAAATGTATTACAATTATTATAATAGAGTGTGTAGGGCTGCGTCTACAGTAGAACATGCCACAAATCAGCCTGGGCGCATTTTACCTCAAAAACTAAACACTTAACGAAATCAAGAACAATTTGCAAATAGGTAGTTACCCAACTACAAGAGTTAGGTACCTAAGTTGCTAGATATTATAAGTCTAAGCTTGGGAATGTAGGTAGCGTGTCGTGGTTCTAGAATCAGTTAAAATTATAAGTTTCGAAGTCAAAGTCACAGAAATTACACATGTATACCGGCCAAGTGCGAGTCGGACTCGCGGTTCCGTATCATTATCTATAAAAACGGCAAAAAAATCTCATTTTTGTATGTGAACCCCCTTAAATATTTATTTTATTTTGTGTTTTAGTATTTGTTGTTATAGCTTCATGAGATACAGCCTGGTGACAGACGCACAGACAGACAGAGAGGCAGACTGACGGACAGCGGAGTCTTAGTAATAGGGTCCCGTTTTACCCTATGGGTACGGAACCCTAAAAGAACGCGCTACTGTTAGTAAACAAAAGATTTTTTTTTGTGTATAGTACCTGAACTGTCTTCTTCAATTGTCTTAACACACGTTACTTCTAAATGTTTGAAGAGGAACTGGAATTTAGAATAAGTGTAATAATAATAGGAATAATCATCATCAATTACTATTCCATTTTGATTATGATAAAATAGACTTATGATAAAATTAATTGCACTCTATTTTAATATGTTTATAACCGATGTAAGTAACTATATGAATAATGTAATTTAACGTTTTATTTTGAAACTTTGACTTCGAAATTTTTATTTTAACACATGTCGACTCCATGGATTATAGAACCACGGTATATGCTACCAAAAATCCCAAGCCAGAACATAGTTTTGGGCCATATGCAAAATATATGACTACCAGTCACCTCACTTTAATCGACGTTACCTATCCGGGCAATTCTCGTCTTTTGCACACTGTCGATGATGCAATATAAAACGCTAATGTAATGATGTATTTATTTAGTATCTAGAATAAGTAATTAAGAAGCGTAGCGTATATTAATAAATAATTAGCGTAAAACTACACACATGGTAGTGACATCGACCGCTGTGACACTGTGCACAATAACGAGAATTGACCAAATAGGTTATGTCTATTAAAAGTGACTGTTATCATATAAGTATTTTGTATTTGGCCCAAAACTATGCTATAATATTTAGCAACGTAGGTACATACTTACCTAACTATTGTAGTTGGGTAACTAACTAGTTACAATTTGTTTGTAAGTTCGTTGAGTGTTTTCTTTTTAAGGTGAAATACGCCTAGGCCGATTTGTGAAATGGTCTATTCGCGGTATGTCAGGCCCATCAGCCTAAAAGTACTTACATTCAGATCAACAAAGAACCTGGTCCGTTTTAACAGGCGGTTAAACATACACGATAAGATGGATCAGACAATAGTCGACAGGAGTCGTGAGTAGAGGTCTGACCCCGTAGCATGGACGGCCTTATCACACGATAAGTGACAAGATAGAGCGTCCGTCACTGGACGCTCTATCATATCACTTATCGCGTGATATGGCCGACCATGATACGGGGTCTGAAAACATTACCTATCATGAGTATCATGTTATGAGTTTCAATGATCTGAACCAACGTTCTAAATAGCACCTTAATTGCATACCAGCTAAATTGCGGTTTAACTTTGTTTTAGTATATGTAAGTACCTAATGTGTATGTACGTATGTAGGTATGTTTGTGTAAGAACTTTGTTATAAATTCTAATTTATTCATTCATATATAGATTCACGCCTTTATTCCCAAAAGGGATAGGCAGAGCACATGAAACTTATGTTCCAGTGCCACTTTTAGCATAAATGTGGGTATAAAAGATCCATAAAATATGATATCGCAGTGATAGGTTGCTAGCCCATCGCCCACAACACACTTCAACCCTTAGTCGACTTTTACGACACCCACGGGAAGAGTGTTGAAATTCTAACCCGACACAACACGGGGACGAAATTCTTTTAATTATTAAGTAATAAAGCGTGAATAATACATGTTTTTCGACTTATTCATATTTAATTATACTATAAGTAGGTACCTATTGAAATTATTTCATATTTAAAAAGGAGATACCTACGAATGCGACCAGTATTTTAGTAGGTATATTTTAATCATCCTTAAATCATCCGTGAGATACGCAATGTGCTCAGCAGTGTACATAGAAAAAAAAAAAGTACATAGATCTAGATGACCAACTTGAACAAGTTAAAAAAAAAGATTTTTCAAAAACCCAACAGTTTTTTTCCCTACGGCCACCCCCACGATAATAATAATAATAATACAAGGGTCAGATACAGAAGGCGGTACTCCTGGATACTGCGCGGATAGTCGGGAGGTTCCTGTCTCTGGCGCCCTGACCACCGGCAGCTTAGGCCCCGCCTCGCTGCCGGCGGTACCCTTGGTTAGGTTTTTATAATGATTTTATGTTTTGTATGTATAGTTTTATATTTTACTTTTTATATAGTTCTTGTAAAAACCTAGCCTAAGATGAAAATTGAATAAAAAAAAAAAAAAATTGACCAAAAATTCATTTTTACAACTTAATATATCTTGGGACCCGGAAGTGCAATTGACCTGATTTCCACCTCACATGCCAGAATCCAACAAGCCGTTTAGACTGTAACCCTTGAAATTGAATTTTCTTGTCCACTTAGATACATACACTCGAAAAACATAACCCTCCTTCCGGGGTGATGAAAAATGCTAACTTCAAATGCTATTTATTCAATCCGCTTTGCAGAATACATCGCCTGGTCTGTTCTGGCTTCCGATAGTTCCGATGTTTGACAAATATTGGTATGTCTGGAGCATGGCTGCACTCCCACTAATTAATTGATTTCCTGTGTGATTATGCAGGTACACATCCTCAACCCCAATACCCATTATTATAATTATTACAGCCACTTACGTTACTGACATTACATACATGCGTAGATATTTTTGAAAGGTTGTCTGTATCGATATTGGATAACTCGACTGTACCTACCTAAAATTATTAACAGTTATAGAAGGTCCTTGCTCTTCGGGAGCATTTTAAATTTCGATGAAGGCATCATAGCATATTTTTCTGATGGGTCCAACGTACTTTGCTATATAATGTAAGAAAATTATGTCTTCTGAAATGTGGCCCGCATTTTGGATTTTCGATACCTACTGGGAGTCACGAGTTTTACTGTAGTAGATGACAGAAAAGGGAAAGGATATCCTAAAGACGGCCTATCTTTTGGAAAAACGGAAATGCGGCCGACGTCTTTCTGTTTCTACCGGAATTTTCCCAATCTGACAATCGTAAAACTTAGCGACAAGACATATGCAATCAACAATCAACCCAAGCCACTGCAAGAAAAAATCTCGCGAACATTTCTATGAAAGTGACGAAATGTCAAAAAAGTAGTTTCCATCACATAATACACAATAAGAATGGACATCGTTTGCGATGCGCGGTCATTGAAGGGCCCATAAGGGTTGGACCCTCACATTGGGCCCCATGTTATGTTGGAGACGGGACTGCAGGGCTTTCGATATTAATGATCGATACTCTATATCGAGGGTCATTACAGAACACTATTATGGCAGTGTGTTTAATGGGCCTTCGGGAGCAAACGACAATCATAGGAGCGGAATATCTTTTGAGTCATCTTAGTGTAAAAATGACTTCTGTGTTGCCAGTATCAAGTAGAAAAGATTTTCCACGACAAGCAGAAGATTCTGATGTATGGTGGAGCGTTTTAAGGGTTCCGTATTAAGGTGGGGTTTCGATCAAAGCGACACTAACACCGTGCACCGCGTCTCAGATAGGCGTTTTTCTTGAAATCAAGAGCGACGAAAGAATCTAGACTCGAGTTTTCTAGGCTTAGCTGCAGCGAACAAAAAACCCATAGAAGTCTAAGAGCGCTGCAAAACGGCCCCACATAATGGGTGCCATTGGCATTATGCGGGAATGGGAGCGGGTTGACAAAACGATGCCAGGCAGCCATTTAGTTCGAACATGCGCATAACGAGTTTTAGGCGCGTGTTTGGATAGAAATTTGTGTTGCTCGCATTCTATGTTTTTTCCGTTCGCTGCTTAGCTGTCATGCATTTTTTGGTTCGAATTTGCCTAACCGGCAAGTTGTCGAATTTGCTTAACCGGCAAGTTGTCGAATTTGCCTAACCGGCAAGTTGTCGAATTTGCCTAACCGGCAAGTTGTCGAATTTGCCTAACCGGCAAGTTGTCGAATTTGCCTAACCGGCAAGTTGTCGAATTTGCCTAACGGTTGAATGTAGGCCCACAGACGCAGGTACGCAGACCCTAAACCGTCCCAACAATTACATCCTTTAAAATTGCAATACGATTGTAATGCAGTGTTCAAATGATTTCAAGTGTTTTTTTTTGCAATGATTTGAAAATAATTCATGTCAGTCTAGAGCATAGAAAAGAGAAATGAATGGTGAGATTACAAAATCAGTCATCAGTAATCAATTTTGAAAAAGTCTAAAAAATATATAAATCATACGCCGGAGCGCAGTATTAATGTTTTCCTGTTACTTTTCCTCTTTAAGTTGGGCTGTTGACTTACTGAAGGAAAACAGGACGAAGGAAGTATTAGCCTGGTTAAATGGCCAACTTTACGATGACTACCGATCGGATCACACTTTTATTGCACTAGACCCGAATTTACGACCACTGCGAAACCGTCTCCTTACTTCCAAAACCTCATATCTTCTTTGCAATGGTGTGAAAAGTGGACCCTATTTACAGGGTAACATTGTAGAGGGCTAGAATAGATAAGAAGTTTCTAAAGTGACTGGAAATTGTCCGGTCGGTACGAATGTCCGATACGTTGACATAGTTTGCATTTTCTTCTGTTTATTATTGTAAGCCGCCGTTTTATAAGAAGTTTAGTACCTTTCCTTTTTGTATCCTTCAGAAAGTAAAGTAAAAAGAAATTCAAATTCTACAGTTTTCCTTGATTTGACCTGATTTGGAAGGACTTATTCCCAGGTCAAAGATATAAAACAGTATCGTGCAGCACGTCTATCATGCGACGGCCGCGACATACTCTCGATTTTTATCGCACTATATCAAATGATATAGTGCGATAAAAATCGAACACATAGAACAAGAGTTCTATGTGTTCTAATAAGAAAGAGACGGATAGTGCGAGAAAAATCGAGAGAGCTCGCGCGCCGTCGCATGCTAGCCGTGCAGGTGTCGTGACTCGTGGCTCCGAAACGAATAAATCGAATTGAGTGCGATTTTATTTAATCGAAAGTCTTGTTTATCTTCATGGTTTTTAGCTTTGTTTTTAGTTTTAGCTATGATTATTAAAAGTATATATTTATGTACTTAGTCGTGTTGGCGGATGTCACTATCCATACGTAATATTGTAAGTGCGAAAGTGTATCTGTCTGGCTGTTACCTCGTCACGCTTAAACCGCTGAACCGATTTCGATGAAATTTAGTATAAAGATAGTTTGAATCCCGGGGAAGGACATAGGATATTTTTTATCTCGGAAATCTGGATCCTAAGGGGGTGAAATGAGGTTGAAGCTACGATATAAAGAGTTCCACGCGGACGGAGTCGCGGGCAGAAGCTAGTATACCTATATATCAGAACTTTTAAGAAACGAATACTTCATAATAGAAGTGTCTACCTCTGTCTTACATTATTCTCTAGATTTATTTCAACATACTTGGGACCTTTTTAATTTCTCTCTCTCTTTAAATTGGTTCCAGCGCTATCTAAGTTTTAAAATGTTTTCCAACGCTACTTCAGCGACTATGTTTATATTGCCGTACAAACTTAAGGAGTAGGTAGGTCCGCGTGGTTTTGTGAAGACATGTATTATGAGAACCTGAGCCTCTGAAAGTTAGCAACCAAAAATCCTGATATTTAGTTTATCTGAAACTTTGGTAACGGCTGACGAACAATATCAACGTTTGATTTTTATTTTACCAAAAAAATTTACTGATGTAAAAAAAAGTAACCCCTCAGCTGTGGGAAATAAAATGCAAAATTCCCCCGATTGCAGACGAAACGATTGCAGGTGCAGTGGTTATCAGGTAAGAGATGATTAAAAAATGCAATATTTTTTTTCATGCAGAATGACTGCTTGCAAAATATTTTAAAATCACTGCAACCAGCAGCCTTGATATAATATACGAGGGTGGGATGATAAGTAACTGGCCTAAGTAGATAATACTTGAATTTCGGTGTTAAAACTAATGTTATTTTTCGACATAGTCTCCACCTAGCTCTATGCACTTATTCCATCTTCGCTCTAAAGCTGCGATGCCCTCCATAAAATGATTCTTTTCGAGGCCTCCAAAATACTCCTCCACAGCGGCTATGACGGCATCATTAGTGGCAAATTTCTGTCCACCCAAAAAAGTTTTAAGCTTCGGGAACAGGAGGAAGTCGGATGGTGCCAGATCAGGCGAATAAGGTGGATGGGGCAGCAAATCATACTTTAATTCGCCGATTTTTGCCATGGCTTTAACACATGTGTGAACCCTAGCGTTGTCTTGATGGAAGATGATTTTTTTTTGCTAAGCCTGGTCGTTTTTGCTGAATGCATTGATGAAGCTTATCTAAAAGATTAGCATAGTATTCCCCATTAATAGTTTTACCTTTGGGAAGGTAGTCTATCATCAAAATTCCACTAGCATCCCAAAAGACGGAAGCCATAACTTTTCCAGCCGACTTTACAGCCATAGCTTTTTTGGGACCCGAACATCGAGATTCAGTCCACTGTTTTGATTGAATTTTTGATTCTGGGGTGTAGTGGTGAACCCATGTTTGATCTGTTGTTACAAATCGACGCAAAAAATCAGCTTTATTTTTCTGAAAACGATCCAAACATTCTTCCGAATTTTGCACGCGGATTCTTTTTTCATCGTGCGTAAGCAATCGCGGCACCCAACGGGCGGATAACTTTTTCATATTTAATTCTTCACTTAGAATATGATATACCCGTTCCTTTGATATCCCTGTAGTGTCAGCTATTTCTGATAACTTCAATCGTCGATCTGCCAAAACCATATCGTGCACTTTGGAGACCATTTCCGGAGTTGTGGCACTTTTTGGACGTCCAGAGCGGGCTTCATCTTGGACACTTGTACGGCCTCGTTTAAATTCAGCCACCCAGTTTTTTACTGTGGCGTGAGAAAGAGCACATTCACCCAAAACATTCTTTAACTCTTCATAAATACCTATCCCCTTCATACCCTTCATGTAAAGAAACTTTATCACCGCTCTTTGTTCAATTTTATCCATTTTGAAAACAATCGTCACACTATATTTTCAAATAACAGAAAATCGATAAAATATTTAAGCTATCAAATTCAAATTTCGAACACAGATAGCCAGAGACACGAAGCTTAAATTACGCTAGTTTATTTTTAAATTCAAACTTTTTAAATAGCTAAGGCCAGTTACTTATCATCCCGCCCTCGTATATGCATTAAACAACATTAAAATAAAAAACAACATCAATTACTCTTAATAATAATAATTATTTATTTTTAGGGTTCCGTACCTCAAAAGGAAAAAACGGAACCCTTATAGGATCACCCGTGCGTCTGTCTGTCCGTCCTTCACAGCCTATTTTCTCCGAAACTGCTGAACCAATTACGTTGAAATTTGGTACACATATGTAAGTTTGTGACCCAAAGAGGGACATGTAACGCAAACAAATGAATTTTAAACATGGGAGCCACAATTGGGGGAAATGAGAAAATGAAAAATAAAGTTTTGCATATACTATCGTGTTACATATCAAATGAAAGAGCTCATTGTGTGCATCTAAAATATATATTTCTTTAAATCTTAAAATAATTAGTTTAGAAATTATTTAAGAAAATAGCCAAAAAATGACTATTCCCCCCCTCATCTCCGAAACTACTGAGTCTAAAATTTTGAAAAAATACACAAAATAGTTCTTTACCTACAGATGACAGGGACATTTTTATCTTGTGATGTACGGAACCCTTGCAACGCGAGTCCGACTCACACTTGGCCGGTTTTTTGTACCTAAGATGTTTCTCTCCGGTCGTGGTGCAATAAAAAGTATTTATTATTACCTCGTTATTTATATTTGGTCTTAAGCTAGGATTATACAATAATTATAATATAAAAAGTAAAATATAAAACTATACATACAAAACATAAAATCATTATAAAAACCTAACCTAGGGTGCAGCCGGCAGCGAGGTGGGGCCTAAGCTACCGGCGGTCAGGATGGCAGAGACAGGAACCTCCTGACTATCCGCGCAGTATCCAGGAGTACCGCCTTCTGTATCCGACCCTTGATCCAGCCATCTAGCGAGTATCTTGAGGTGATGGTCGAGACTCTTCGCTATTAAACCGTTCGCCGAAACGACTGTCGGGACGATGATTATTATAATTATGTCTCCCGCTCATGGGACAATGATGTCCTGGACCTTTGGGAGGCGTGCGTGGGGCCGAAGCCAATAGCGCCGAGGCCCTTTAAAACAAATATAATATAAAGCGAGGGATTCACATGGCGGATACCATCTCCGAGCGTACGCGATACGCCCGGTGATGGTCCCCGTCAGGTGCAAGACTAAATTGCAGTGCAACACTGTGCTGCGATGGAAACTAAGGTCATGCGTTATTGGGTTGAATGGTGGGTGGTCTGCGAAATGGGTTATGGGAGGAGACTAGCGGACACCTGCTGTGACAATTAGTCTCAAAATTGTGAAAAGGCAGGTGGTGACTCGCCAACTCGCTAGGTACAGTCACAAACAGTCGCACGCACAGTGCGACAATGGAGCAACACGTCTGAGCGGCTGTGAGGTTGTCGAGAGGTTATTATTATTATTATTATTCAAGAAAAAATACTTATAAAGTAGATGTCAAAACAACACAAATTTTCAATATATTTAACGGTTCATATTCGGCGATAAAATTGTTTGTTGTGTAATAGTTAGTCCGTGGTATATCCATGCTATGCAAACGTGTGTTAAAGCCATGATTGCGCCCTATGTGGCGAAAGCCCAGCGGGCCCTCGACTAGTCTGTGGCGAAGCCCGACGGGTCTTCTGCCGACCGTGTTTTATTTTGTGAGCTATTTTATCACTTTATAATGGATTTGAACTAATTTCATTATATTGAATAAAACATATTATTGAATACGACGTATCTTAGTTGCGTCGATGTAAAACATTAGAAAATAACAAGAAATCGTTCATGAAAGTTCTGGCTATGACTTGGCATTTTGTTTTTTTCACAGGTTTAACACAGGTATTCAAAAGCACACTCAAACTCAATAAAAACAAAAAATACTTTTATTCAACAATATTCAACTTGTTTTTTCCAATAATCACGCTTCAATTGTTAATTATAACCAAAACAACACGTATCCTATCCGCCCGTCGCACTACCAGCGGCGCTACCACGAAAATCGAATCTCGAAGTTCGTATATCTCTTTCTCTGTCGTTCGAGTACCATAAAACATTAAGTGCGTTAGAGACGGATATATCCGAACTTCGTAATTAGATTCTCGTGGTCACAGCTCAGTTTTTGACTGACGTTATAACGACTTTTTTCCACCGTTACGCATTCAAATGGTCGCGTGGTAGCTGTCTTGCTTCGTTCACAGCACGATATGCCTAATAGGTTAAACGAGACAAATATACGGAAGTTGCGGGCCTGGTGGGTTATGCCACAGAAAATCCGTCATTACTACTGGGGGAGATGAGACTTTTTTATTTAAAATTCGCTACTGCTTCGAAACATACTTTTGACTGCTCGTTCGGGCAAAGAATTTTAATACAAACTTAAAATGAAATGAAATTAAATCTGATTTATTTGCGTTAAGTGATAAAAATCTGAAACTACAAGGATAAGAAAACTTTGCTGCACGAGACCGATTTTAGAAAAAAATTAAACCTGTATTTAAAGTTATTAAAAAAGCATCAAATCGAACCCGGTTTTTGTCTAAAAATCGGAATTCGTTTTTTGCGTAAAGTAATAGTGCTGGATGTAAGGACAATTGTTGCTTACCTTGAACTGATCATAGAAAAAAAAACCGCATTCAAATCGGTCCATCCGTTTGGGAGCTACGATACCACAGACAGATAGACAGATACACAGACACGTTAAACTTATAACGCCCCTCTCTTTGCGTCGGGGGTTAAAAATAGCTTTCACTAGCGAGCGAGCGAGACAACGTTTTGGCAGCTACACTCGCCTTAGGCCTCCCACAGACTGGCGCGGCCTGGCCGCGGCGGACAATAGTAACAATAGTAACTTGTCATTAGCTGTCAATTTTACTATTGTCCGCCACCGCAGGCCGCGCCAGTGTGTTGCAGGCCTTAAGCCGGCGGAGTGTATTGGAAGTACCGTAGCTCATACGTTCCATTCACACAGGGCTTCGTTAGTTGAAACAACTTTTAATCTTGTTAGAAAGCACAAATTGAATTGCGTCACGACTTTTGACTGCAACAGTGTAATGGTCTCAAGTGACCCTTAACTCTCCAAACTTAGCGACTGACAAATGGCGGCTGTCTTGAATGCAGAGGAATTTAAGGTATTGAATAGGCAATTTGGCTAATACTAGCAATTAACAGAAACAAGATAGAGAAATCTGTTTTCAGCTTCGGCCGAGTTTATAAATTGGCTTGAACTATTATTTTAGCAGTTTCTACTTAACTTTATTCTTAGCAGTAAATAAAACCACTACGACTAAGTAGGACGTGTATCAAAATCCAGTAAAATGAGAATATGCTTTTAAGTTACCGTTTAAATTTACCAAACAACAATAACCAGGTACTAAAAAAACCGGCCAAGAGCGTGTCGGGCCACGCTCAGTGTAGGGTTCCGTAGTTTTCCGTCCGTCACAGTAAGTGTCCCCACTTAAGCGTTAAAAAAGCAATACTTAGCGAACAATACAAGCAATATACTTTGCAAACAATTTTGTTATTAGACAACGAACGACCATAGACAACTAAGAAAATTCGAGCACGACAAATTTTCGACCTAATGTATGGGCGCACCTGCTCCGACCCCATTAAATCAGGAAAAATCTTAACACCGCCATGTACGATATGAGCGTTCCGCGTGCAGCGACATCTATCACTTTTGCGCGCGAGCTTAAAGTATGGAAGATGATTTTTATGGGATAATTCTTTATTGCGTGAACCGATTTTCACCGTTTTTACTTTATTTGAAAGCACGTCATTTAATTGTGATTTTGTAGAAATTACAGGTATTATAAACACCTGCTTATACAGTTAAATTACAAACTTAGTTCAGAAATTATTTTGTTTTTTTTTCACCTATCAAGTTAAAAAAAAATACTAGAAAGTTTTTATAAAGTTCTACTTTTGAATTTTTTTTCATATTTTTAAAACTTATGGTTCAAAAGTTGGAGGGGGGGGGGGGACACATTTTTTTTTACTTCTGGAGCGATTATCTTCGAAAATATTAACATTATCAAAAATAATTTTAGCAAACCCCTATTCATTTTTAAATACCTATCCAACAATATATCACACGTTAGGGTTGAAATGAAAAAAAAAACACTACCCACGTTACGTATAGGGGAGGTACCCTAATAAAATAAAATAAATCACTTTTTTATTTTACTACTTTGTCGGCGTGATTGATATTCATATTAGTACCAAATGCCACCAAGTGCTAACGGTTACTGAGATTATCCGCGGACGGACGCACAGACAAAGCGAAACTATAAGGGTTCCTAGTCTACTACGGAACCCTAAAAACTAGGAAGTCACTACCTACTTGTTATCGTAAACCCTGCCTCATATCATATGTAATATAATATTTTACCGGTTTATTATTGCGCAATATTTAATACAACCCGCATTGTAGATGGTATTATGTCCAAAAATACAAAGAGCCGCCATTTCATGGAACATGGGTTCAACAAAGCACATTGGCATTATTAATGTATGCCCTTTCATTTCTTTTGTTTCTTTCGTTTATTGAAGTACTCAAAGCAATGCATCCATTTATTTCCGAGACCATTCGGGCTGTAAACATAACGCCTTTGTTAAAAATGTTGCGACGACCGCTTTAGCCTAGTTGGTAGTGACCCTGCCTACGAAGCAGGTCTTGCGTTCGAATCCCGGTAAGGGCATTTATTTGTGTGATGAACACGAATATTTGTTCCCGAGTCATGGATGTTTTGTGTGTATTTAAGTATTTATTTATATATATAAGTATGTGAATCGTCGTCTAGTACCCATAGTACAAGCTTTGCTTAGTTTGTGACTAGGTCGATTTGTGTAAGATTGACCACTAATATTTAAATTATCTGGCGAGTAAACTGCGTTTACGAGTAGCTTGGCGTCGCTTTTTCATTGAGTTCATAGATGGTTATTGTGTTAAGTACCTAGAGGTTTAATTGTCAAACGAAATGAATGGTACAGAGACCTCTCAAAAATGTTTAAATGGTCCTTGACCTACTTGAATTCCAGCACGCGTTTGTTAATAGTTATCTAATAATCGTATATTAAAAGGTGGAACAATTGTATATTTACACTAAGGCATGTAAACTCACCCTTTTTCTGCAAATAAATTATTATTATTCTCTTTATTCATCTTTTATCTTAAGCTAGGTTTCTACAATAACTATATAAAAAGTAAAATATAAAACTATACATACAAAACATAAAATCATTATAAAAACCTAACCTAGGGTACCGCCGGCAGCGAGGCGGGGCCTAAGCTGCCGGTGGTCAGGGCGCCAGAGACAGGAATCTCCTGACTATCCGCGCAGTATCCAGGAGTACCGCCTTCTGTATCTGACCCTTAATCCAGCCATCTAGCGAGAGTCTCTTGAGGTGATGGTCGAGACTCTTCGCTATTAAACCGTTCGCTGAAACGACTATCGGGACGATGATCGTCGAATCAACATCCCACATGGCGGTTACCTCGTGAGCCAGGTCTAGGTACTTGCTGGCTTTGTCCTTCTCGGCCTTCACGAGGTTCTCGTCATGGGGGATGGTGATGTCGACGAGCACTGCCTGGCGTTTCCATCGATCTGTCAGCACGATATCAGGCCTATTGGCAAGAATAGTCCTGTCCGTGATGACAGTTCGATCCCAATAGAGCGTGGCACGACCATTTTCGAGAACTGGCGCAGGTGTGTACTTATAGTAAGGCACTTCGTAGGCCACAAGACCGTATAGCAGAGCAAGTTGCTGGTGAATAATTCTGGCTACAAGGTTATGTCTGTGCAAGTACTCGCCGTTAGCAAGATGACCACAACCGGAGATAATATGCCTGAGTGACTCCCTGGGACGGTGGCATGCCCGACAAATGTCGACCGTACCGTCCTTCAGGATATACCTCCGGTAATTGTTCGTCATGATAACTTCGTCCGCAATTGCACAGACAAAACCTTCGGTTTCCCCGAAGAGATCCCCGAAGCGTAGCCAGTTCACCGACGCGAGCAGATCTACATCGGGTCCTGTGAGGGCCTTGTAGAACCGCCCGTGTAGCTCCTTGCTCCTCCACACCACCCTGCGGTCCTCGACGCTCATTACTTTAAATCTGCGCCAGTTCTCGTTTGCCAAGGAGAGCGGGGTGAAGTTTCCGTCTACTACCACTACGTCGCGATGCATCCCACACTCGTTGTTTAGGAAATAATCCCTGAGATTGCACACCTCACGGTTGTGAAGGTCCTTGGCATTTAAAAAGCCGCGACCTCCACACTTCCGCGAGATGTACAGTCTCATAACAGACGAGCGTGAGTGTAGCATGCGATGCGCAGTAAGCAGTACTCGGACTCTTCGGTCCAGGGCATCCAGCTCAGTCTGAGTCCACCTTAGTACGCCAAAGGAGTAAGTAAGCAAGGGCATCACCCAGGCGTTGAAGGCGCGCACCTTGTTGCCGCCCGACAAAAGACTATTAAGTACTTTGGTCAGGCGACAAAAGAAGCGCTCCTTCACCGCCCGCTTTACGCCCTCACCCTCAATACCCAATGACTGTGTGACGTGTATGTTGTCACGGGCAGTAATAAACCAGTTGTCATACTAGCAGGTCGTATCATTAGCTCCCGAATACTTCATTGGCTGACGAGTTTGTTAACTTACCCGCGAGTAAAATAAAAGGCACAAAATGTCGTTCCTAGGAAATTTAACGGTTTTCGATCATAAAATAAGTGACTGGTCGATATTTAAAGGAAAGTTAACTAAATTTTTCGTGCTGAACGGTATTAAGGACGAGAACAAAAGTGCTGTGTTAATAACTCACGTATCGGATGAGACATATCGGCTGTTGCGTAATCTCGTATACCCAGCTGATATCGAGGCGCAAAAGTATACACAATTGGTGGAGGTACTCGATACGCACTTTAAGCCCAAGCTGTGCTCATTTGTCGAGAAGGCGAAATTTTATGGTGCTGCGAGGAGTCCAGGAGAAAGTTTAGGGGAGTGGGCGGCGCGGTTAAGGGGTCTCGCGAGTTACTGCGACTTCGGCTCCGCCCTGGAGATGGTTCTCCGTGACCGTTTCGTCCTCGGCCTGGGCGCTGGTCCCGGGCGGGACAAGCTTTTCGAGCAGGATTGTACAACTTTGACTTTTACAAAGGCGCTGGAAATTGCGGAGCAGGCCGAAAGCGCGCGAGAAGCAAGGAAGATGGTTGCATCAGGCGCTGATGTGGTGGTGAAGCAGGAGCCGGTGTATCGCGTAGGCAGCGGCGGCAGGTCGAGCGACGGGCCCGGCCGCCGGCCCGCCGGCCGCGCGCACCCCGCCTCGGGCTCGAGCTATCAGCGCGATAGTGATAATGTTTCTCGTTGTTCCGTATGTGGCATGAAAAATCATAATGGTGATAACTGTCGTTACAAAGGTTTTCGGTGTCAAAAGTGTGGTGAAAAAGGACACTTGAAGAAAGTATGTCGGGTCCGGGTAAATAACTTGGATGTCCAAGATGGCTCGGATCCAACCTGTCAGGACTGTAAAGAATGCGAATTCTTTAATCTAAGGTACGAAAATTACGCTCCTTTAACCGTAACTGTGAATATCAATGATAAGGATGTTTGCATGGAATTGGATTCCGGTTCTGGAATTTCGGTTATCTCAGAAAACTTATATTTAAAACAATTTTCAAAACTACCCTTAGTAAAGAGTTATATTAAATTGTGCGTGTATAACGGACACAAAATCACTCCCCGTGGATATTTTACAGTTGATTTGAAATATGATGGAATTTCGAATAATATTAAAATTTACGTCATAGAAAATGGTGGGCCACCGCTTTTGGGTCGTGATTTTATGTCCAAATTTGGGTTGACATTATGTTCTATCCAAAATAATAGCTTATCAGTGCATGCTAGTAATGATAATGATGTAAAACACCTAATGGATGAGTATGCCGAATTATGGGAGGATGGTTTAGGTACGTTTAATAAATTTAAAATTAAATTAATCCTCAAAGAAAATGCCGAACCGAAGTTTTTTAAGGCTCGTAGTATTCCATTTGCAATAAAAACAAAAGTAGAAGACGAAATTGATCGTTTAACTAAGTTAGGTATTTTAATACCAGTAAATTTCTCAAGGTACGCGACGCCTATTGTTCCCGTTTTAAAGGCTAACGGGAAAGTGCGGATCGCAGGGGACTATTCGGTTACTTTGAATAAAGATATGCATGTAGACAGGTACCCCATGCCTCGTATCGAGGAAGTTTTTGCAAAAATAGGGGGCGGCCAGTCTTACACTAAAATTGATCTCAGTGATGCGTATAACCAGTTTCCCATTGATGAGGAATCACAGGAACTCACCACCATCAACACATCGCGCGGTCTTCTGAAATATTCCAGGTTAGTCTATGGGATGGCCAATGCTCCAGCCATATTTCAAAGAACGATGGAGACGCTGTTAGCCGGCATTGATGGTGTTTCGTGCTGGATTGACGATGTGTGTATTACGGGCAGCACCAGGGAGCAACACATGTCTAGGCTGCGCGAAGTTCTGAAAAGGTTGCGGGACGCAGGCCTACGATTAAAAAAAGATAAATGTGAATTTTTTCGTCCGAGTGTCACGTACCTAGGTTACGTAATAGACAAGCGCGGTATCAAAACCTGTCCGAAAAAGACTGAAGCGATTTTAAACTCACCTAGGCCTCAGAATGTTCTGGACGTAAAGAGGTTTTTGGGAGTCATAAACTACTACCGGAATTTCATCCCGAACGCGGCGTCCATACTAAGACCTTTGCACGATTTACTTCGTAACGACGTGTCCTGGGTGTGGGATGATAGGCATGAATGTGCTTATAATGCAATTAAGCGAGAATTATCATCCGACAGGGTACTGACCCATTTCGACCCCGCAGCGCGTCTTGTACTGTCAGTTGACGCGGGCCCAGGTGGGCTCGGCGCCTGGCTTGCCCAGGGTAGCGAAGGTCAGGAGCGTCCTCTTGCTTTCGCATCGAGGTCTTTGTCGGCAAGCGAAAAGAACTATAGTCAGATTCATAAAGAAGCAGCAGCTATAGTTTTTGGTGTTAAACATTTTCACCAGTATCTTTATGGACGTGATATACCGTTTATTCTCAAGACTGACCACCGCCCATTATTAGCAATTTTTGGTAAAAAAAATGGAATTCCTATAATGGCAGCCTCGCGGTTACAGCGGTATGCAATTTTCCTGTCCGCGTACAACTACAGTATTCAGTACATAACAAGTGAAAAAATATGGTGGCGGACTATTTCTCAAGGTCACCTGTAGAAACAACCGAAATCGAGCGGGAATTTAGTAACGAGGGGTCTTATTTAAACTTTATCACGGACGACACACTACCTGTATTATTTACAGACATACAAGAAGCCACCCGCAATGACAAAGTATTGCAAACGGTCTCTAAGTATATACGTTACGGGTGGCCGCGTAAAATAAAGTGTAAAAATATTTTACCCTTTTACAACTGCAGAAATGATCTAGATGTAGAAGACGGTTGCATTTTGCGCGGTCACAGAATTGTTATTCCACAGATATTTCGAGAACGACTCGTTAGGGAATTACATAAGGGACATTTCGGCGTGGTAAAAACTAAGAATTTGGCGCGTGGTAAATTTTGGTTCCCGGGGATAGACGGTGAAATCGAGCGCGCGGTGTCATCATGCAGCACTTGCAGCGCGCTGCGCGACGCGCCCGCGCGCGCCCCGCCTCGCGCCTGGCCGCGCGCCGCTGGGCCCTGGGAACGACTGCATATCGATTATGCCCAGATAGCTCAAAAAGTTTTCCTCATCGTAGTAGACAGTTACAGTAAATGGGTCGAATGCATGTACATGAATGATTTGTCCACGAAGTCGCTTATAACAAAATTGGAAATGTTATTCTACACGTTTGGCCTTCCGGTATTGATTGTGTCCGACAACGATCCCAAAATAAGTAACGAGGAATTTAGACAATTTTGTGTATCTAACGGGATAAAACATCTGACGTCTCCTATTTACCATCCTTGCAGCAATGGACAAGCGGAAATATCTGTAAAGTTATGTAAAAAAATGTTAAAATTTATATTATTAAACCACGCTAACGCCACAATTCAGGAAATAAATAAACAGTTAGCGAGTTTCTTGTTTGAATATAGGAGTGCGCCACACTGCAGCACGGGTGACTCACCGTCCAAGTTGATGTTTTCTCGTGATCTACGCACGAAACTGGATTTAATTAAACCGCAACAAAAACGTAACAATCCTAACTGTGGCGTCGGCGTTGCCGATTGTAGAATGTTTGAAGTTGGTGAGGATGTTTGGGTGCGTTGTTTCGTTTCTCAAAAACCCATATGGATGTTAGGGAAAATCATAAATAAATTAGGTAATCGAATGTTTACAGTTTTTGTAGATAGCCAAGGGTTATGTCATCGGCATATTGACCAATTAAGGCGTTACTATAAACCGGTTCAAGCCGGTGGCGCTCATAACTGTCCAGTTTTACCTACAACACAGCCTCGACCATTAAATACTGAACCGCCCCGTATGAGTTGCACTCAGACAAATTCTACAGACTTAGAATCAGCAACAACGCCACCTTTATCTACAAGTGAACCGCAAAATAACAATGACGAGTACTTTGAATGTGAGGATAACACAGTTGCTAATTCTAATGTCTCGG
This sequence comes from Epinotia bilunana, assembly GCA_947049275.1. Classification (NCBI taxonomy): domain Eukaryota; kingdom Metazoa; phylum Arthropoda; class Insecta; order Lepidoptera; family Tortricidae; genus Epinotia; species Epinotia bilunana. The sequence continues at coordinate 8,000,548 of OX346267.1, read as the reverse complement.
GCGGAGACAGGCAGGTGTCCATAGACTCCGCGTCCGCGCCGGCACAGCCCGGGCAGAATGTAAACACGGAGGGAGTACCGCAAGCGCGACACTCGCACGCCGACATAGGTACCGACACCGCCTACCGTGCGGAGACAATGGAAGGTGAATTGCCTACCAATAATGATAACGCGCAGAGGTGTGAGTCTGGCGCTCGCCGCATTAACTTGCGCCCTAGAGATAAGATAATTAATTATAAGACTTAGCGAGTAAGTTCTCTTATTTGAATCGTCTGTTATTTATTTGCTGTTATTTATTTGTCACCAGGTTCCCAGAATAGTGTGGGAGGAGTGACGTGTATGTTGTCACGGGCAGTAATAAACCAGTTGTCATACTAGCAGGTCGTATCATTAGCTCCCGAATACTTCACTGTGACATACCAAGATACTTATAGGTTTCTGCTTCGGAGATAGATTTGAGGGACATTGTCTCAGAAAGTTGCAAATTTGCTGAATTTACAACTTTCCCCCGCTGTACATGCATGACCGCACACTTATCGACACCAAATTCCATTTTGATGGCGCTACTGAAGACTTCTGTTGTTTTCAGTAGTTCCATCAGGTCATGTCCATTCGGTGCAAATAGCTTAAGGTCGTCCATATAGAGCAGATGAGAAATGACCTCACCCTCTCTCCGAAGTCGGCAACCTAGTCCTGAATCCTTCAGCATGGTGCTAAGCGGATTCAGCGCTAGGCAGAACCACAAAGGACTCAGACTGTCGCCCTGGAAGATCCCACGTTCAATTCTTATAGAGTCCTGCGGACCAGAAGGGCAATCTCCTCCCCCCGGTTGACGAAGGACTGTGGTCCACTGCCCCATGCAAGCGCCTAAGAAGGATCTCAGAACTGCATCAACTTTATACAACTCTAAGATCCTCCTCAGCCATGAATGAGGCACCGAATCATAGGCCTTCTTGTAGTCAATCCAGGCAGTCGAAAGGGCCCCTCTGTTCTGCCGGACTCGTTGGCAAATGGCCATGTCTATGAGGAGGAGCTCTTTAGTACCACGAGACCCAACCCTACATCCATTTTGAGCAGAGGCCAAAACGTTGTTTGCAACTATGTGTGCGTTAATTTTTGCTCTCAAAATGGATGTAATGAGCTTGTACAGCGTAGGCAAGCACGTGATGGGTCTGTAGTTTTTCGCTTCCGTGGTACTACCGGACTTATAGAGCAGGGAGGTGATACCAGTTGTCAAGAAAGAAGGCAGGGAACCGAGCTCAAGGGCTTGCTGGAACTGTGTTGCCAACCGCAGGTGTGAGCATCGAAACCATTTCAGCCAGAAGTTGTGTAATCCATCCGGTCCAGGACTTTTCCAGTTCGGAGCCAAACGGATGGCACAACTAACGTCCTCGGGGCTGATGGTAACAGTCCCCATGGGTTCGATGAACTCACACTCACGTTCAACAACACTTATCCACCCGCCTTCGGTGTGTTCGACTGGCACTGACCAGATACTACGCCAGAAGTCAACCATGGCAGTAGCATCCGGTTGCTGTCCGTCGGACACACGAAGGTCGGTTCCCTCCCACTCTCGGTATACCTTCCTTTGATCGCTCTGGAAAAGGCAATTCTGCTGGTATCGATCCACTCGCTCTCTGTAGCGGCGAATACGGCCTGCCCATGCATAGACTTTCTGCTTCAGAAAGTCAATGCGCTCTGTGACACAGGCCATGTAGTCACGGGGTCTGATACCAGTTCCCGCGAAGGCCTGGTTCACAAAGCGCATGACTCGGGGGCGGTTGTTGCCCCCCCTGAAGCAGATCAGCTTTGCAATGAGAGTCCTACACGTGTTGATACGACGCTCAATCCGTACTTGCCATGCAGGGACACCCCCGGCGGTCCTAGGTGCACGGTCAGCGTCCGGAAACTTGACGCGAGCAACACGGCACGCCGCGATGGCCCCGCAGTACATGATTGAGTGTGTATCAAGTAAGTCTTCACTAGCCCGTTATACGGGTCTAGCAGACCGTTTAGAGCTCCCATTAACGCTAGATTGCGTCTATTTACGGGCAGGCGTGGTAGTCGTGGCCTAGAGTTGTTTGTGGAACGATACCCCGTAATCGCATCTTCCAAAGCCCTCCTCATCTGATTCGCACGGTCCTCCTCGTCGGCACTGTGATCAACACGCGGTGCCCCCGGTGCCAGGTCGGGAGCAGGCATCGGAGCCGGCAACAAAGCGGGTGGATCCCGCGCCGAGGTAGAGGCCGCACGAACAGAGAGTGCTTCCAGGCGTAGCCGATCAAGCGTAGCGTCATCCAAACGCTTGTGCCGCTGGATGACGCGCACCTGATCCGATAGGCGCTGCGCAGACACGGTGATGGTCGGTTCAAGCGCCTGGAACAGAGGCAGCATCCGGACACGGTACGCAGACAGATTAGTTCCTCCCTCTGTCGCCCCATAGTAGGCGCGCATGCAATTTTCGTTAATGGATTGCGTCCACTGCATGCGGCGCACTATACCACCGGTAGCGGGAGCCATGGGCGGAGCAGGATGCCCCGCAGGCCCCTAGCGTGCCGGCAGCGGTGGTCGTCCTCGTCGCGCAGGTGGTCGCGGCGGCGGGGACGGCGGCCCGCGCTCGTCGCTCGACTCGCTGGTGTCGGGTGCTGTGGCGAATTCATCGCCCGACGACGATGGTGAGGAGCCGAACGGCGCGGGCGAAGGTGGTGGGCGTGCGCGTTGTGTCTCCGCTCGAAGACGTGATCTCGTGATCATCGAAATTTGATTTTTCTCTCGTCTTAATTGTTTTGACAGGTTGTCATTCCAGTACAATTTTTGCTACGTTGCAAATTCATCGCCTTTGGTGTTTTATCAACATTGCATTTGGTGTTCTGCATAATTATGTACACGAAAATAAATCTAAAAAGGCAATGTAGGCGTAAAGACTATAAAAAGCTAATTTTCAAATTAGAGATGAGCGATTGACACGTCCGTCATTGTCAGCGGTTTTTTTTTTTTTTTTTTTTTTATTATTATTATGTCTTTCCCGCTCACGGGACAATGACGTCCCGGACTCCGCGTGCGTGGAGCTAGGTACCTACAAAGTACCAACTGAGCCAACACGTAGAGGCCCTTTGGAGACGAAGTTTAATGTGATTATAATTATTATTGCATTGGTGTCGAAGCGAACGAAGTTCTCCGTGTCAACGGTTCCCGCTTGGGCGAAAATGCTGTCTGTCTGAATATCCAGCTGTTCTCCTCTGCACGGTTAGCACAAGACGGCGCACGAGCTCTCTCGAGCTCTCTCACACTATCAGTCTCTCTCTTATTAAGAGCTTAGAAAGAGACGGCTAGTGCGAGAGAGCTCGAGAGAGCTCGCGCGCCGTCTTGTGATAGCCGCGCTGCAGGTTTTTTTTGTCAATTCAGTTTTTTTTTGGATAGGCAGACTGACGTGATTTACCAGCTCACAGTGCCACTAGTTATTTACTAGGCTTACCTAAACAGCCACTGGCATTCCTTAAAACTTACTAACCCCTTAACATGCTGAGCACGTCCGCTGTCGTTACATAAATACGATAGTTCGCATTGGCGTTAGAATCGACGAGACTGCCTGGTTTGCGACAGTGACCTAGTTTTCAGTTTCGTTGAGTGGTCGTGTGATTGTTATGTGTTGTATATCGATCATAACTGACCTCTAGACCTAGAATAGGTTCTGAAATGGTAGCTTCGCCATTGTGTTTATAATATACTAGCTGCCCGGCCCAGTTTCGAACGGTTAGTGCGTAGGAATGAAGTATTTTCCCGCGGTAAAAAGTAGCCTATGTTCATCAGGGATAATGTCGGCTTCTAATGGTAAAATATTTTTTCAAATCGGTCCAGTAGTTTCGGAGCCTATTCAATACAAACAAACAAATCTTTCCTCTTTATACTATTAGTGTAGATTATACTTTTAGTGTAGATGTAGATATGCAGGGTGGGTATACTTGTCCTACGGAGTTAGTTTCTTATATTACTGATTTTTGGCGGTCCTGTCAAAATTTAAGTGTCAGTGAAAAGTAGGTACTTAATTAACAAGGTGTGAGGGCGTCACTAAGAGTGAATTTTGAATGCCATAAAATGTTACTGTTAGTTGCAGACGCTGTGTTATATTTCAATACAATGATAAGGAGAATTCATTGTATTCATATCGCTGAAGTCTAAATTATCATTGAAGAAGTCTCCGACCCCAAACTTAAGACGCTGTCAACACCAAAATGCCCTTGAGGATTTGGGATAGCACGCACACTGTCTATTTGTAGGTATCGGAGTATACGGGAGCGAGTCGTGTTACTGGGCGGCCCGGTTTTAGAAGATAATAATGAATAGATATTGAAATAAAAAAAGTGTGGATATTCGTGAAATATGACTCGTTAGCGATTTAGGTATCAATGTTGACTTCATGTTTTTAATTGCAGACCCATACGTCAAAAAAATAAAGACATAGAACCGTTTAATGATGATTTTAAGACCAATCTTTGCAATTATGTTCCATCGAGCCGAATTCGACCAATTGTGTATCCGTCCACGGTCTTTGAAATATGGTGAATATTAACTTTTTTTTTATGTGCTAGAATAAATAGTTTTTCTTAAAAAACTGCTTAAATAACATCAATTTCAACAAAATTTGGTCTAGTCAACCTCTTAATCATCATGGCGCTACCCTGAGCGACACCACATCATCCCCATAGTACTTATATTTTTACCGTAGGTATCCTGCCTACCGATGATTAATTAGGTCTGTGTTGTTACATAATTTTATCAAACAGGACTGCCTCATTCTCTCCGCATCATACAATGTAATTTAATTAAGGTTAAAAGCAATAATTAAACCAAGTTCTTGAGAGCACAATAAATTTCGCGTCTGTTGTGAATGGTTTAGGTACTTTAAATATGTGCCTTCCATACAAAATTACTTAGAGAATATCCTAACATATTGTTATTAGGAGCCAAATATTTCGGAGCTTGCCTTAATTACAGTAAGACTAAGGATGTGTTACGATGTATTTGGGCTGATGAATGTTGCGGGAGTCCACTGAATGCGAGTGGCGCCCGTCATTGTGGCACTTTGGGGGAGGTTTATGGCCAGATATTACGATGATGATAAACTGATAATTATTTTATAACAGGATATAGGATTGCCAATGATTTGAAAAAAATCATCCCCCCCCCCCCTTAAAACCCTTAAATCTGCTGATTAAGACGCTGTCAACACCAAAATGTCTGAGGATTTGGAATAGCGCGCACACTGTCTTTTTGTATCGGAGTAAACGAGAGCGAGTGTTACTGGGCGGCCCGGCGTTTGAAGATAATAGTAAATATTTATTGAAATAAAAAAGTGTGGATTATTTGTGAAATATGAATCGTTAGCGGTTTAGGTATATGTTGAATTCATGTTTTTAATTGCAGACCCATACGTCAAAAAAATAAAGACATAGAACCGTTTAATAATGATTTTAAGACCATCTTTGCAATTATTTTCTATCAAGCCGATTTCGTCCAATTATGTATCGAGCCCGTCCACGGTCTTTGAAATATGGTGAATCTTAATATTTTTTTTATGTGATAGAACAAAAAGTTTTCTTAAAAAACTGCTGAAATAACATCAATTTCAACCAAATTAGGACTTGTCAGCCTCTTAAGGCTGCTGATGCAGCTGCCCCGCTTCTGTAGCGCGTCAGGAATGTTTTGCGGAGGAGCGCACGGATGGGGTTCCACGCGATTATCCGCAAGAAACTGGCCTCCTCTGTCGCACTCGGAGCAGCAGCAACAGCATCCAATAATTAGTTGCACGTAGAACTTTCGTCCTTCAGAACAATGAAAGACGGCATTAGAGTTCAAAATTCAGTTTTATCAGTTCATTTAACTCATGGGAAGCCCGTTGAAAATATCCCTTAAATCTTTTCCCTAGAACATCTTACAAGGTAGCAAGAAACGTAAAGAAAGCCGAGGAAATAGGATTCCACGTGCAGGAATGTCGCGGATATTAAAACGACGCGATAAGAATTCGCCGCTTCCTGGGAAGCGGGTATTTTTAAATTTCAAACTATTTGGGAATAAATAAAAGTATTCCAACGGATTTGAATCACGTGGTTTAATGTGGCACGGTTGGGCGACGTATCGAGTCTGTTATTACTTGTTCAGAGAGCGAAGAATTCGTCAATGTCAATATCATAGAAAGTGAGTTTATTCAATATCATTTCTCGTCAATACTTAAATTGTTTTTGTATGTTGATATTGACAGTAGTCGAATACAATCCTTAAACAAACAATAGTCTGAATGAGAGTGTATTGGTCTCGAACTATCGGGATTAACGTTAGAGTATAGATATCTACAGGCGTGCCACCATAAGAGACGGAAAAGCTGACAGCCGGAGAACCGGACAGCGGGACAATCGGGCGTATGTTTTTATTTTTGGCCCAAGCTGGAACGGAGAAATTCTTTCGCTTCGCTCGCTCGTTCAAAAAAGTGCAACTATGACAATAACAACGAATCCCTTTCTGTCACACTTATTGAGATTTATATTCTACCATCTCGAGGTATTTTTTATTACCATAGCTTGACCTGAGTCATAGGTTCATGGTAATTAAACCTTTCTAAGCAAGAACACTTGCTATGCTATTCCCTAATTTAATAATATCTCAAAGACGCGTTTTCACCTATATTGCCGTTAGCTTGGACGGTATATCGGCATTCACTAAGGTTTTCTCTTTTATCTCGCCGAAACAACGGATTGAACTGCTGGAATGGCATTAAATCAAGCAAACATTTTGTACAGTTCCTGATGATATCCATTTTATCCCTGGGAGTTGTTATGCTCACGGAGACAAGAACGACTAATAGCTGTCATGGTGTATGGTAACATGTATAAATAAATATCTGGAGACAATCCCTCAGAAGGTAAAATCGACCTAATGTCAATCTTAGCATTTTACTATGGTAATAGGCGGCGATAAATACAAAGAATACCTACATTCAAAAGTCAGGCTCAAATATTCGTTCTAATGACACAAATAAATGCCCTTACCGTGATTTAAACACGGGACCAACTAGGCTAAACCGGCCACGGTTTCAAGTAAGGATTTTTTTGGTCCACTTATAATAATGACTGATTACGAAGTCCACCAAAAATGTTGATGAAAAGATACTCCGTCCTGAATCACCTAGGAGCAGACGACAGTCCTCTCCGCAGCCTCCCCTGGATGCTCGAAGACCGCCCGTCGTCAGGAACGTAGATTTGGGCCACCACCTGTGACCGCCGCGTCCGGCGCACGCGCCACAGGAATTGATATTGATCGAAATTAAACTATGATGAATATTGACTTGTTTGTATTAATCACCAAACACAAGAATTACATGATATTGAAGTACTAAACCCTTAGGTGCTAATTTAACCTAAAAAACACCCCGTCACATTTCGATCCCGGCCAGTAATCTTGAGTAATTGAAAGCCATCTTGAAAAATTTAAGTTACAGCTACTTTTCGCTAGGGGGCGCGGCCATCGCGCTGTTCGTGAATGATTGAATGACTTGACAGCGCGGCAAATTTGAATTATGATTATTTGATACTGAATGTTACTTGACTTTAATAAAACATGTTCGTTTTGCGTGAACAATGACGTTACTGTTTGGGGCGTGAAAGCCTGAATGTGTATTCTCTATATAGTCTCGCCTGGGAAAGATGAGCATTTGAAAAAAAACAGCTTGTTGCAACACTGTGTGTAACGCGATAAAATAATAATGATACTAGAACAGTTATAATTTTTCTTCAATTGACAGAATGACAATTCTTCGATTCACGCAATGATCAAGCAGTAGGAAGTAAAACGAAATAAAATTAAATAAAACCCTTTTATGAGGGAAGAATAACTTTGCAGCAGCTCAGCTCGTGACAGACAATACTTACTACTACTTCTTTGAAGAAATTTCCATTTCGGGAGAAAACGGTTTTCCACTGACTAAATCTTAACAAATCACTTTGATTTTGATGTCGATCGCTTCAGCATGATATTTTCTAGGCTTAAATAGGTTTCGCTTTTTTTATTAAAAAAAAAACCTATAAGTTAAACCAAACCTAATTATATACATTGTGTCCAATAAACGTACGTACTCATTGAGATTGGAAAATATTTAGAAGTCGATAAACATTTTCTCTTTTTGTATGGACGAGTATGTAGTATTCCATAGGCATTCTTTCCTCTTAACTTCATTCTACTTTCTATTTAAGAGGAATAATCAAAAACACTCCGTAATTTAAATTTTGACGTTAGCAGTAAGCCAGCCACCCTTTAATTCCCTTAAAACTGTCGAATTTATTATGAATTATTATCGCGTAATTTTATGATACTCGTAATATTATTTCACGTCAACCTAGCCGATAGCCGTAAGTATCCAATTACAGCCCACCGGTAGATCCCGCTTTCTCAGCTACAACTGAAACGTACTGCTACTAAAGCGTACTAAAACGGCTGACTGTACTGAAAATATTCTCATATTACTACCGGTGTCTGCGCCCGGACTGCAGTCCTGTGAGTTTTATTTTCCGAGCTTTTGTTGTCGACACGTACAGTGCCATGAATCTCTACGACAGATTTAAAATGTTGGAAACTGTGTGGAGAAGAATGTCGTGTATTATAAAAATGTGGTCGCGGTTCCTATCGAAGCGGAGGAAGCGGAATAGTTCAGGCGAGCTTTTTAAATTCGAGAGTTCGATTGGGCATTATACATAAACTAGTGGCCCATGAGATGAAGACTTCGCAAGTCTGTCATAGGTATTTCAAAATATATAGGTATATTTTTTACAAATTAGCGAAGGCGTAATCGACAAAAAATCTAGGTATATAATCAGCGATCCTGCTCACAAAATTTCACGTAAATCGGTTGGGAAATGCGACCTGCAGAGGAGAACAGCCGGACAGCCGGACATACACACGCATCTACGCTCGAGCTGAAATGGAGAACTTCGCATGATAGATAAATGAGTACAATCTTTCAAAAACATAACCCTCCTTCGGCAGTCGGGTCAAAATCCATCTCTTTCAGAGATATCCTTTGTCAATTTTTTGTAAAAAAACTGAGAAAAGTGGATTATACAGAACCAGAATGTTAACCATTGGTTATTCATTAATCATTTCCTTGTTTGAAATTTTAGTGTAGTTTTAACAAGGGATCCTACTAATATTTTAAATGCAAAAGTTTAGATGTTTGGATGTTTGGATGTTTGTTACTCAATCACGCTTAAACGGCTGAACCGATTTGAATGAAATTTTGCACGAAGATAGTTTATAGCCTGGATTAAAATACAAGATAGTTTTTATCCCGAGTCCACACAGACGAAGTCGCGGGCTGAAGCTAGTAATAAATAAACATACATTATACTGTATTGCGTCTGGTGGACCTGCAAATCTTAGAGACAGGATGCATTATTAAATGGTTGACTGGTAGAGAATGCCTCATGGCATTATGTCCGCCATTTGTACTTTATCTTGTATTGTGCAATACAGTTAAAATAAAAATAAAAAATATTTGTCCATAAGCATTCCTAATATGACATTCAAATAACGAAACCACTGCCACTTTAAACAAAAGCCTTGAATGGTTGTCGTCATTGAAAGGTTCTGAATAGAGCTTTTTCGTATGACGCACCTAAGAACTGTAAAGTTTACGCCATAAAGCTTGGCATCTGCGGTGCGTTAGACAGCGCGGCGAGTTATGAAAACTAAAATTGTAGGGTATTTGAAGCCTCCATTTCATTTCGAACTTTACGTGCATTCTGCGAATGTCGGTCCACGGAGGAATTTAATTTTATGTGAAAGAATGCTGTCAAACACGATTCTTTTGATGGCTATTTTACCAAGCTTTTATTTTATTCGTAAGGTTTAATTTTCAACTTTAAGTCAAAACTATAGAGGTGAACAGGTGGTGTCGAGCATTGGGACTTTGACCCAATGTTTTAAGTAAGTTGTCCTTCAAAATTTCCGAACCATTTTTCAATACGATTTTTTTTTGTGATCATTGTATTTATAATTTTCAGCGGTTCTCCACAGGATATTAGTGTCCAAACTTATCAGCGGAAGAAGCAAGGTCAGAGTCTGCAAGACAGTTATAAGAGCGATCCTGACGTATAAATGCGAAGTTTGACCTGACCTTAAAGGTGGAGAGCAAGCTCTTAGTGGCAGAGAGGAAAATCCTTAGGAAGATTCTGGGACCTATAAAACGAGAAGCTGATAGTCTGTGAGCGTAGTAGGAATAATGAGGAATTGGAAGCATCGGTTGCCGAGCCCAACATCATAGGGGAGAGCAAACCTGCTCGACTACGCTAGCTCGGCTACGTCGAGAGAATGGCAGAGGATCGTGCCGCCAAAAAAGTGTGCCTGGGGCGCCCAAGTGCTCGACGTCCTGTCGGCCAACCAAGGTATCGCTGGTTAGACGAAGTCCAGAAAGACCTGTGCCAGCTTCAAACTGCCGATCATGATTGGCGACAAGCTAGTCGTTCGGTTTGAGTTGTATCCAATCTACTTAAAGGAACAATGCCTTTGTTGACTGAAACCGCAAAACACCAAAATTACCATATTGTAAAAAGTCGTTACAGCCACCTAGAAAGTTCAACTGAATATCGACTATGTCCCTAAGTAATAGATTACGAGTGCACTAATAGGCAAAATGGCGGTCCAGGTGCTTTTGTATTGTTCGATTCTCAGTACTCAGGTAAACGCCAGGGATGTATTGTAATATTATAATTCTATTCAAGCAATTTAAACTTTGAAAATCCAGTAAAATGTTAATGCATGCAGTTTTTGTCTACGAAGTGTGCTTATCTTTTATGACGGACCATAATGAGGTACCAAACCCGCACAATGAGACAATGGATTGGACACAACTCAAACCGAATGACTATACAGTGGCGTGTCTTAGTATCGGAGGCTAGGGTCCACTTCGGGTCGCTGAGCCAGCGTAGTAACTAGTAAGTAAGTAAGTTAGTTAAGTCTACGTAAAGTATCCTGATTTACATAGCTAAAGACTACAGTTATGCCATCGTGTCGAAGTAACCGGAATATAGTTTATCCCTAGGGCAGAAACTGATCATTTCCATATCTCTAGTTTGCAAAATATACATCCAAGTAGCGAAATAAAAATTGAACCTTCTATTATTCATTTAGTTAGTTGTATATAGTGTTTTGTTCATCTCGCATTCATTTGACATTTATTTATTTATTTTTTTATTAGGTTAGGTAACGAAGTCTAAATTATATTTTTTTCAAACAAAGATAAGACCTACTTAAAATAAGAAGTGGAGTAATTGTTAAAGTACAAAAACATCTTGCATATTCAAAATATGTTAGTCCTGTTCCTGTTCTTCTGAAATCAATCTGCATGCGGCAGTTGTGGTTGACGTAAACTCACAATTAACGATGTATATAATGTGAAACAATAAAGAAATGATCAGATGATTTTACAACAATGGATGCCAATCCAAGAGATGGACAAAGTAAAAAGGGAGACCGAAGAAGAGACGGGAATGCGTTACGTGATCGACCTGCTAGTGTCTCGGGCACGGGCTACTTTAAAGATGGATCACAAACAAATATTTAGTAAATACAAAACAATGTTTTAAAATCTACAACCAAAATATTTTGCTACACTACTCTGTAGCAATCTACTGATTGTCATAAATATAAATAATTAACACAGGCCTCCTCCCATGGATGAGAGAGAACGGGCAGTAGTCTCCACACTGGCCCAATGCGGGTTGGGGAACTCACATACGCATTTGAGTTTCTTCGCAGATCTAAATACTTATGCAGGTTTCCTCATGATTTTTTCTTTCACCGAAAATCTAGCGACAAATATCAAATGATATTCCGTGCATAAGTTCCAAAAAACTTATTGGTACGACCCGGGATTTGAACCCATGACCGCCGTCATTAATATACCAAGTAAATACAAGTACTCTGAATTCAGAGAATTCCAACTAATAAGTTTCTATGTAAAGTTGAGAACATGACAACTTGGAGTCAGGTATAATGCAGTACCAGAGCAGCCCAATTATTTTACTCCGGGCAGGTACATGCCTCTGACAAGACTTTGCCAAGAAATAAAACTTCCTTGGGGTCGAGAGTAGACACGAGAGAGTTTTATAAACTTCTACCGAGTTTTGCAGGAACAACTTCCACTATTGAATGCCTTTAAACCTTGTTGCTAGGATCACAGGATTAGTAATAGTAGGTACTTATAGTAAGGTCGGGTTTTCAATAGATCAAAAAATATCCGATAAAGTTATTTTCGTTCTTAATTACTACGGAGCAATATATGGACCACAAAATAGCTTTATATAGGTATCACTTTATATTATAGTATCCCAAAATGATGGTGAACACAAATATATATATATATATATATATATAATTTATTTTTTATTTTATATATATATATAAATTTAATTTATTTTTTTAGTAATTAGTATTAAATTAATTGTAATTAGCACCGTTGCGTTGGATGGATGGATGGATCTTGTGGATGCGGGTGGCGCAGGACCGGTCATTGTGGCACTCTTTGGGGGAGGCCTATGTCCAGCAGTGGACGTCTTTCGGCTGATATGATGATGATGATGATTTTGCACCAAAATATATTTCGAAGCAAGTCTCGAAATATTTTTTGCTACATTTTCGTATTATTTCCTCACATTGTTTCAAAAAACAATATATTGTGTGATTGTACTAGTAATGGTATTACTATTAAAAGTGCTCATAAAAGTTTAAGGTCACAGTTCGAAATCGAACAACTTTCTCACCTTTTCTCTGCGATATCCTAACTCAATTAAACTTTGCGATATGAGAACCAATATCAATAAGACCTCTCGACGGGGGAAAAATCTGAAAACCCAATTAAATATTTGTTAAGTATATGAGTGTCTGTATAAATAGAACTTTTCGGTTTTCAATCAAATGAATTGAGCTTAGCTATTGTACGTCCAATTATTACTCAGATGAACAATCTAGATAAGCCTAGCTATTTGTGTATTATTAGACTTAAACGGACCACGCTGTTACGTCACCTAAATAATAATTACTTTTTAATTTGTTAATTGCATATATTTAAGTATTTAAGATATTTGTAACTATGGGCCTATTATGCCTAAAATAAATGGTTTATTGTTATGATACGGAACATCGTATTGGTTTTTTTTTTTTTTGTAAGTATAAACATTTTGATTGGACTTGTGTTATTAGTGAACGTGCATTTACATGCACATTTATATTTACTGTGAAGCCGTGTGTGGTTTTCTACAAAATATTCACGCGCCACCAGAATATTCAAAGTAAAATTAAAAGGGAATACAAATGGTAAGTAAATTGTTTATTTTTACAGGTTATAAAGGACAGTCATCATTATTTTAGTTGGCAATTACGGTACGAATTTAGTTATTGCCAAATATTGTCAGGTATTTCTTTAATTATCTTTTCAAATACTCTTTATTTAATCGAAAATGGCGACCATTCGTTTAAAAGCCTTAAGAATATTTGGAGAGAATTATAGGCTTAGTAGCTGTACTACATAATTAATGGAATCTATTATACAGTTTTTGGCTTTTAATCAGTTTTTTATGAGAATATTTATAATATTTAGGGTGCATATCAGTTCTTGTAAAATATAATATAATACTCAATAGCACTACGTATAATACATTATTTTTAATATTCTCTTTCAATCCGTCTCTTGACCGTACCAGGTCTTTTCTTTTTCCACATCATTATGTCCATATCCAATAGATATATGTTCGCAATTGTGTGACTTATATTGATGCTTGGTTAGTAATACAGACTAAAGCGTCATTAAGGCTGTCATTTATTATTTTAGTATTAAAACACCTTCTTAAACAGAAGTCATGGAACTACTGTTATAAGAGTATTCAATTACGCCATAAACATAAGTTTTAGAATGGAGTTTGCCTACACCATTATACATATAATAGAGTTTTAATATTCTGTTAATGCACCCTAAGCTAACGCGGGACCCTTAATACAAACTTTATACATATCGACTGTATTATTATACAGCTTTAGTATAATAATACAGCTAGGACTAACTAATATAGTTAGGACTAACGCGTGTTCAAAACTTTACGTGACTACCCCTCAGAAGGCAGAATTACTTTCGCAGTTTCGCACACATATAATTAGCAAGGATTGTTAGTAGGCACCTAGGTAATTTATTAACCACTATTTAAGCTAAATAAAAAATAAAACTTCCTGGCCTTTAATTTCAGCAACGCGACGTTATATCGCTACCGGGTCTTTGGCAAAGTATCAATTTCTTAGCTGGTTTAAGCTAGTTTTAGCAAGGCTGATAAAATATTACATGGCGTGAATTCGATCATAAATTGCGATATCGGTCCGTGTTTTCTGAAGTTATGAATATAAAGACCCCGTGTTCAGCAATGCAGTGCAATAAAGCTCAATAGAAGACATAAATAGCGAGGCGATAGTGAATATAATGGTCCGTCATTCGGTGACAAACAATCCAATTTATATTTAATAAAAGTATAAGGGCATAGGCGTGTTGTGCGCATAGGCGCACAACACGTTTTTTAAACGCGCTGTTGACGCGCGTTTGTGTCTATTTACACGAGATTCGATAGATATATGCGCCGACGTCGGCACAATAAACAAACGCGGTGTGCATACGCCTTTAGCATTACAAGTCGGAGCGTGTGCGCGCGAGAGTCAATACATTTCCCAATCAGTTTTAACACATTCACTACCAAGAATCGCTACGCGCTACGCTTGTAGCCAATCCCGTGGTTTTTCTTGTATGTAGCGGAAAGCGACTACGGCGTAGGCGTCCTCTAGGCGGGTTCCTGGCAGCGAAAGTGTTACGTCATTAGATCACGTGGGAATAGAAAGCGAAACACCACGAGCACATTCACCGCAAAGTGTAGCCGATAACATGCGAAAAGCCATATGTATAAGAGAGTGCCTATTATGTAGAGTGCCCACCTCGCGGTTTCCTGTTTTGCCTGGAAGTCAATTTGGCTGAACGTATTGATTTGATATTGGCGTGTCATTTTGTTCCGTAGCCCGTTTCCGTAACAGGGGAACAGGGCGGGCTCCAGTTGCGGACTTGCTGAATCCCGCAGGGCCCGAGAGTCATCACCGCTATCGGTGATCGGCTCAGAGGACCTGCGGGGATTGGCGGAGCTGTACCTGGGGGCCTCCATGTCTCCCATGTCCTGTGACGAGGCTGTCCAGGAAGTGGCTGCCGACCTCAGCAAGCCAAAATTATAAAAGCGCCAATGGCGGGTCTAAGGTGTGTACAAATTAATTTACAACACAACAAGGCGGCCACTGCCCTTCTGGCAAGGCAGCTAAAATGCGACAAGTTCGATATTGCTCTTATTCAAGAACCATATATATATATAAAAGTGAAATAAGAGGTTTAGGTGGAACGGAGGGAACAATTGTTCACCTGTGTCCAGATAATAATAACAATATGAGGACATGTATATATGTCAAAAATGGCATCAACGCCATGCCTTTACATGATTTCTGTTGCAGGGATCTCACCACGGTATTGATCCTAAACAAGGGGGAGGGTAAGGAGCTCATACTATCATCAGCCTACCTCCCCTACGATGCAATGGATCCCATCACACAACAACTGCGGGATCTTGTTGCATACGGCAGCCGGGCGAACACCAATCTGATCATCGGCTGCGACGCGAACGCTCACCATGTCATCTGGGGTAGCTCAGATGTCAACAGGAGAGGAGAAAAGGTACTGGATTTCCTGGTAAGCTCTTCTCTACAATTACTGAACAAAGGCAATTAACCTACCTTCGTCAACTCCAGGCGGGGGGAGGTTATTGATATAACGTTGGCTACTAACAACACTAGCAACAAAATCAACTCATGGCACGTATCTGATGACATATCCCTTTCGGACCACAGATACATTTGCTTTAGGTACCAAACTAAAATAAAAACAAATACGGTACGTAAACGGAATCCTAGGAACACGGACTGGTCGGCCTTTAGGAATGATCTAAAAGTGGACTTAGGAGACCCAAAAGGTAAGCTAAACTCTATTATTGACATAGAATTCGAAGCGGACAAAATAGTACAAGCCGTATACACGGCCTTCACTAATAACTGCCCGGAAAAGAAAAACCTGGCTAAAAAGTTACCATGGTGGACCCCAGAGATAGTCAAGCTCAGGAGGGAAACCTGGGCAATATTTAATGACGCAAAGTCATCTAATGACTTCGGGTACTATGCACAAAAACTCACAGAACTCAGCAAGGCTGTGAGGAAAGCCAAAAGGAGAGCGTGGAGGAACCACTGCGATCAGATTGAGTCAATAACGGAAGGAATGAGACTAACAAAGGCACTAGCAACCACAAAGTCGGTCCCGCTCACATCCATCAAGGACATTGACGGTAGAATGACGAAAACGGGGCTGGAAACCCTTAAGATAATGTGTAACACACACTTCCCAGGCTCAGTAATACACGACAGCGTAACGGACGGCGGTGCAATTAGTGCGTTGGAACAAACCACAAGTACAACGAGACACAATTGGGACACTTCTAAAAAGGTAGTAGATCATAAAAAGATAAAGTGGGCACTTTCAACATTTCAACCCTTTAAAGCCCCGGGGCCAGATGGAATCTACCCCATTCTACTACAAGAAGGCGCTAATGTACTAATCCCGCATCTAAGCAGATTGTACAGTGCATGCTTGGCCTTCGCACACGTACCGCGTGTGTGGAGGATGGTAAAAGTAACCTATTTACCCAAACCAGGTAAAGCGGATTACAGTGAAGCCAAATCGTATAGGCCGATAAGTTTATCGTCGTTTTTCTTCAAAACACTGGAGAAATTGGTCGATAGACACATAAGGGATGGCCCATTAAGGAGACATCCGCTGCACGAACTGCAATGTGCATTGGTATGCACATTGCAGTTCGTCGTTCCCTGGCTGGTGCCAGGGAAGTCAACGGAAACCGCACTTCACCTGGTAACAACCAAGGCTGAACAGGCTATAGAGAATAAAGAACTATGTCTGGCAGCTTTCTTAGACGTGGAGGGAGCGTTCGATCGCACCACGTATAAAGCTATCAGCGAAGCAGCTGCAAAACGTGGTGTAGAGCCGACCATTTGTAAATGGATAAGCAACATGCTAAATGGCAGACTAATAAAGTCATCTCTCTTGGAGGATGAGATAATGGCCACGGCCACAAAGGGATGTCCACAAGGTGGGGTACTCTCACCAACTCTCTGGAGTTTGGTGGTGAACTCACTCCTGGTAGAACTCAATAAAGGTCCCACCCACACGGTAGGATATGCTGATGATTTAGTTATACTGGTGAGTGGGAAGTTCCCAGGCACGGTATCAGAAACTATGAACAAGGCACTGCAGACAGTGGAGAGATGGTGCGACCGACACCAATTATCCATAAATCCAGGCAAAACTGTAGTAATACCCTTTACTAGGAAAAGGATCCTTCGCGGCGTACAGCAGTTAAAACTGTACGGGAACCCTCCCGTACAGTTTCTAGTACCCACTAGAACTGTCCAATGATGTGAAATATCTAGGTGTCACTCTGGATAAGGAACTGAATTGGAAGAAGCATACAGATCTCACCATTACAAAGGCACTGAGGGTATTTGGAATGTGTAGATCAGCGTATGGCAAAACATGGGGACTGAACCCAAAGGTACTGAAGTTGATCTACACGATGATGGTGAGGCCCATATTATTGTACGGTAGCCTGGTATGGTGGCCAAGGACTTTAATGAGCACATGCAGAGATGCCCTGACGAAGCTACAGAGATCGGCATGCATGGCTATAACAGTGGCGTTTAAAACAACGCCTACAGCGGCGCTAGAAGTCTTACTGGACCTACCGCCACTTCACATGGTGATTAAGTCAGAGGCGCGCAAATCGCTATACAGACTAAGAACTCTTGGACTGTGGAGCGACAGCAAGCCAAAGACTAAGCACACAAACATGGAGACTAACGGTTTCTTAGACAGAATAACAAACATGGGATGTGACAAAATGCTACCCAAGTATGTATTCCACAGGAACTACACAACAAAAGTTCCATCCAGGGCCGAATGGGCCGAAGGTCTAGAACCACCGAGGTCTGGTATCGAAGACAGTATATGGTACACGGACGGATCTAAAATGGGATCCGGTACGGGAGCAGGCATTTATGCGAATGACTACAGTAGTAGTGTAAGCATGGGTAGTTTGGCAACCGTCTTCTAGGCGGACATACGCCATAATTGCCTGTGCACAGGAGAATATAGACAGGCAAACCAGAGGGCAGACCATCTATATACTCAGTGACAGTCAGGCGGCCCTTAAAGCGCTTACGGCGCCGAAAGTGGATTCTAGACTAGTCTATAATGGCGTCCAGGCACTGAACAAGCTTGGAAAGCACAACAAGGTGCAACTAGTTTGGATACCGGGGACGAGGGCTACATCGGCAACGAAAGAGTGGATGAGCTTGCAAGAGGGGGGTCTAAAAATCACTTTGTAGGTCCAGAACCATTTGTGGCTCTCGCAGAGAACCATAACTTCGGCCTTTAAAGCCTACGCCAAAACCAAACACCAACACGAGTGGAGGAATGAGGCGGGCTTAAGGCACTCAAAGCTCTTCATAGAAGGAGTGGACTCGGGCTGGACTAACAAGCTCTGGAAATCCAGTAGGAAGCAACTCAGAATCATATCTGGGGTGTTCACAGGTCACTTCGGGGTCAAGGATCTCTTGGCCAAGATGGGACTGTCGGATAGTTTAGACTATAGAATGTGTGGCGAGGAGGATGAGACCATGGAACACCTACTGGGTGAATGTCACGCCCTTGCCAGACAAATAATGAATTACTTTGGTAACGACTATCCGCAACCAAAGGAATTCAAGGTGCTCCCGCTGAGCTGCATCATCCGCTTCGTGGAAATGATGGAGCGACCTTGGGAGTAGGCATAAAGGAGAGGGCAAATGCACAAAAGATCCCGCTGGGTCGAAGTGCATCCGAAAGGGCCCTCATCTAAATAGGATAAGATAAGCCCGTTTCAGTTAACTCTGCACCGCCCGGTCGCACATTTCAATGGGCGTTAGGCTTAGCGCGAGTCGAAGTGAGCACCGGCAACTAATGTCATAACAATATCATATTTAAACATTGAGTGTAAAGGACCTCCTCAAGACAAGGAAGAATAAGCTGAGGTAAGGGTGATTGCACGTCAATCGCAAGTTATGTTTGTTATAAAAAGTTTTAAAGGTTTGCATCCCCTCTTCTTCTAATAGCGGTTTCCCGGCCTTTGCGAGGGTCCGATTTCCTACTCGCTTTCCTCCACTTTGCACGATCCTGGGCGTTTTCTTTTGTGAGCCTGTTTTTGCTCATGTCGGCCTTCACGCCATCCAGCCATCGCTGCTTAGGTCTACCGCGGGGTCGAGGACTAGGCCAAGGCATTTGTTCCTTACGTAGTCAGATAGCCTGCGAGAGACTTGACCGAACCAACGAAGGCGATATTCGTGGAACTTATCCGCTACGTCACGAACTCCGTGGTTACCATGCAACAGTATATTATATGCGGTTAAGCAAGGTGCAATTATATTATACCATTTTATGTCTAAACTTCCTACACGTTGCAATGAAACACAATAAGTACTTACGTACTTGACTTAAGTATATTCGGGGAAAATGACAAAAATGTTAAAAAGGTATACTTCAACACCTATATAAAATAATATGGTGGGCGATCACACGATTCATATTCTCGTTTGACGTCCATTCATGTTCCTGAGGTACATCTGAGGTACATAAATAGGTACGTATATCTTTTAATTTTGAAAAGAGCGCCGCGTTACTCGTAACGTTCCAGAGCAAGCTCACGAAACATTGAAATCGGTTTAAAGATTCTTTAATCCCACAAGGATTTATACTCGTAGAAGTAAGCTCGGCCGAATTTCACCTTCCCATACAAACGTAGTTACGCTCTCATTTTAAAACTACCTGTTGGATTGTGACGAAACTTTGAATATACATTGACATGAGGTATATCTTTGTCCGTAATTAGTTTATATGGTTCCATTTTATAAAACAGACGAAATACAGCAATAACAAGTTTTGTATCAAAAACTTAAATTCGCTGTATTTTTTTATTATGGTATCTGAAGCTATATAAACTAATTACAGACACAGATATACCTCATGTTATTGTATATGCAAAGTTTCGTTGCAATCCAACACGCAGTTTTAAAATGAGAGCGTAACTACGTTTGTATGGAGAATAGAGCTTACTGCGGACTCTTAAATACTTGAACTTTGTTTCCAGTTCGCACGGAGAGAGATGTGTAATGGACGCAAGAGACTACGAGGCGTGGCCAACGTGACACTCAATACTGGTTAACAAATGTCATTGCCCGGCGATGCTGTGGGTGTTGTAAATTGCTGTAGGGGCTGGCTGATACGTAGATGTGGATATTTCGAGGACTAATTTAGACACATACGTTTGGTATTCGTATTTGATTTGGAATTATTATATATCATAGCGTAGCGTTTTCATATAGATTAAGCTAGCTTAAATAAGCTTTAAGCTCATGTCATTTTATATTCAAAGTTTCGTCACAATCTAACTCGTAGTTTTTAAATGAGAACGAAACTGCGTTTGTATGGGAAGGTGAAATTCGGCCGAGCTTACTGCGGACTCTTAAGTACTTGATGATAGCTAGATATTTTAGCAGCGAGTAATATTTGCGTAGTGATTATAAAGCGGGTCCTTTCTGACTAAAAACTTGTATCTGGGCGTGGTTAAACAAAAGTCTAAGCGTTCCTTTTTAAATTTAATTTCTAACAGAAAACGGCAATGACTTTTCGTTTCGGTGTCGTTACTTCAGTTAAAGTATCGAGCTAAATCAATCGCCTTCATTCACGTCATTATTTAACTCATACTAGTTAGTATTCTTTAGCAGCACCGAAACCTCTTAATCTTCTTGATAATCCCAATCTTCTACCTATTCCTCTCGAAATCAGTCATTCCATGATCGGAGGCTTAAAATTAAAGCATTCCGCGCCGTCTAAGGCGATACGATCGGTTCATTTACATTAAGAAGCGATATTTTTGTTTCTGTCAGTGCTAATCTGGGCCGGCCATTATGCAAACTGTTTACCCGTGACTTGCTTCTAAACATTGTTTGCTCTCACAAACGGACGGCACGAGATGGTCCCTATGATGTTTGTAGACATTGAATTATACCGAGTGCATTTTCCTAGAAACTCCTTTCTAGTTCGAGGTACCGCATTAGGGACTCACCCGCTCACCTGATTTCGGAAAAAAGGTAGCCTAAACTGCTTCTAGATTTTCATTATCAAAACAGCCCATACTTCGATTGGCAGCCACAGTTGCCAAGATGAGTTTAGGGGTCCGCGAAATTGGCAACTGTAGTTAGTCAATATTAGTTCGGCATGTTGCATCGCAATGTTAGATTAATGTGTTTCGCGCGCTTGCTTTCAAATGTGATGAGGTAAGATTTTCATTGCTTCATATAATATAGTTTGTTTTACTTAAACTGACGAAAATGCACGTTAACGTCGGATTTTATAACATCTATTGTTGTTAAATATGAAGGAAAAGATAATAAATAGACGTCATAAAACTGGCCGAAGTGTGGCACGTGTATTGGAGAAGCTTCTGTCTGTTCTTCTTTTTTATGCGGATTGGTTTACCAACCCTACTTTGAAGATTCAATAAAAGATGTCGGTAATAGTTGGGTAGAAGTACTTTTCGTAATTTTAAGTCAAACAAACTATTTCGTGACAAAAATGCGATATTAAAATGAAATTAAATAAATTAAATATTCATTTATTTCGAACCCTTCAGTCCATATCATATTACATTACAATTATTACAAATATTACAAACATAGATACATTATAAATAAGAATACAATTACAATTACAAATAAAATCTTAAAAATGCTATTGGATTTTTAGCCATATGCATGCGTTGCAACGTCCCACCATCGGACAATCCAGTCTATCAATAATGGTGTTCAGGAGGCTGCTGGTACTGTCCCGCACGCGATGCATCAGGGAGGCAACTCGTTTCCGCATTATTGCCTGAAAGCCATCCACACGAGCCTCCGCAAACATACCAGACGCGCTGCAAAATCGAGGCAATCCCAACAACACCCTGAAACCATTATTGTATTGGACACGTAAGGCATTGATAGATCTCTGCGTGCACTTGACCCACAGGCTGCAGGTGTAAAAAGTGGCAAAACGCTTTAAATGAGTTATTTTGACATCCCTTGTACACCGTGCGAACCTGCGAGCCAGCATTTTGCTTCGAACTGCCAATGCCCTACGCTCCCTCTCCACATCAAGATCATCAGAGAGGTCCTCGGTGACCCAGTGCCCCAGATACTTAAACTTTGTGACTCTCGTCAACTCACTTTCTCCAAGTTTTAGCGGTGGTACGAATTTGGGTTTCATGTTCCCCGCATTGAACACAAGTAACTCGCTTTTCTTGGAGTTATATCTGAGACCATGGGCCGTCGCGTACCTCTCACAAATGCCGCCCAAAATCTCCAGAGCCCCAATTGAAGGGCCCAGCAGAGCCATGTCATCCGCGTAGCTCACATTGTTCATCATTTGGCCACCAACTGAGCACCCGACTCTGGCTCCGCTGAGCTCATCAATCAGGCTATTTATGTACAGGTTGAAAAGCCGCGGAGAGGTCAAGCCTCCTTGCCTCACGCCGCATTCCAACCCGTACTCTTCCGAGTAACAGCCCGCCCATCTGACACTTCCGTTGGTTATGATACCAATATGCAAGAATATGGACCAGTTCTTTAGGAGTAGAGGTCTCCCTCAAGAGCTTATCCCACAGTATATTGTACGAAACGAGGTCGAATGCCTTCGACAAGTCCAAAAAAACGCGTACACCGGAGTATTCCGTGAAGTGTAGTAATTAACCGTGTACTTGAGCCGTAATATTGCTGTCTCAGTGGAAAGACCTGGTCTGAAACCGAATTGGGCCTCATTTAGCTGTATACATTGAGCAAGTTGACGGTCAAGCAAAAGGTCCAAAACTTTCGCCACCACGGTTGCTAGTGATATCGGACGATAGTTATTTTTGTCGGCAGCATCTCCAGTCTTGTCCTTCGGTATCGGTACAACTATGGTCTTCATAAGCTCCTGAGGAAGATACGTGTGGCCGATACATAGATTAAAAAACATCGCCAAAACTCTAGGCAGGTGGACACCAGCAAAACGTAGGTGCTCAATACTGAGGCCATCGTGACCGGGTGATTTTACCCCCATCATGTCTCTTATTGCAACAGTTACTTGCTTGGCAGTAACACGGTTGTACTTATCCCCCACCATAGCCTCAGCGTCGGACGACGGCGCCGTTCCCAACGGAGATTCCACCTTAAAATGTTCTTTAAAGAGCTCGGCTATGCGCTTGGGCTCAGACTGCCCTCCAACACTTGCAGGCACACACGACCCAGCTCCCAGCCTCTTTGTTTGCTTCCAGAAGCCCTTAAAATCTTTAGACTTATGCCGAGTTGCCAATATATCCATCTTTATTTGTTCTTCGTTATCTTGGCACCACTTCAACCTGGACTTAAAGAGCTTTCTGGTTTCACACATTTTATTGAAAACAGAACCAGCACTAGGTCTCCCGTGTGCTACCCAAACCTGAAAGCTGAGTCGTGCCCGACCGTGAGCCTCCTTGACATGTCTATTCCATCCCACTATCTGTTTTCGCCCATGACGACTCTTCCTAGCATCAAAGCTAATTTCCGCTGACCGTTTCAAGGCACCAATAATGGAGTAAAATAGGCTATCAATAACCAAGTTGTGCTCAGTATTGTAGCACATAGCATCTGCACAACTTGTACATTCCGCCGGAAAATCAATGATGTTCAGGTTGTCCCCGCATGCCTTATAGTAGGTATCAATCTGGAGAGCATCCCTCTCGCCCCACCGTACTTTATCTACTATTTTCACTGGAACTACAATTTTAGGAGTAAGACAACCCAGTTTACAGTGAATCTCCAGCGGAAAGTTATCAGACCAAAATACGTCCTGACATACCTTAACATCCATAACACACTGCGAAGCTGCCTCTGTTTCGACACAGTGATCTAGCCACCTCTTGCTGCCATGACTTTCACTAATAAAAACGATACGCACGAAAACAAACC
Source organism: Epinotia bilunana (assembly GCA_947049275.1). Classification (NCBI taxonomy): domain Eukaryota; kingdom Metazoa; phylum Arthropoda; class Insecta; order Lepidoptera; family Tortricidae; genus Epinotia; species Epinotia bilunana. The sequence continues at coordinate 7,976,312 of OX346267.1, read as the reverse complement.
CAATTTAACCACATCGGCACAGAGCCACCTCCGCTCATTACAAAAATTGAAAAGTTCCTTAAAAAATAACTCGCTTGGGTGAGCATTAAAATCACCAAGCAAAAACACAGATTCTACTTCACAACTGTCGATCACTGCATTAATCTCACTTAGCACTTCCGTGAATTCCGTTAGGTTTTCTACGCAGCTTGTAGGCATATATACCGAGAAAAATACAGCACTTCGCTCACTAACGCACACTTTGATAGCGACCAACCGATTACTTTTACACGGGATGACCGACACTGAGGTAAATGCACCTTTCCGCCACATTAAAGCTACACCTCCATAAGGACGCCCTCTTAGTAAACCCGTGGAGGTATCGACGGCCGACTTGCTGGTAAATTCAAAATCTGGATCAATCGTTCCCACAAACTCCACATCATGGGAGTATAACCAAGTTTCCTGGATATCTAAGACATGAGCCGTTTTACAGAGCTGCCTCACTCCATCTATGGACCTTTTTATGGACTTACAGTTAAAACTTATAATTTTCGTTATTGTATCCATTACTTTATATATGCATTTGGATTAGCCACATGTTTTACGCTCTCTTTTTAGGGTTCCGTAGCCAACAAGGAACTCGAAGGAACCCTTGTAGTTTCGCCATGTCCGTCTGTCCGTCCGTCCTCGGCTTAGCTCAGTAACCATTACTACTAGAAATTGTGATTCGGCATGAGTATATAATTCAATCACGCCGACAAAACAGTATAATAAAATCTTGAACAAAACATTTTTTAGGGTACCTCCCCTACACCATGTGTAAATCCATGGTGTGGGATATCGTTGGATAGCTCGTTCAAAAATATTATGGGATTTTTGAAAATATTTTTCTAATCAGTGATTCGTTTGCGAGATATTGGGCTTTATAGCCCTAATTTTTGTTCCAGTCGCAGCCCCGAAATCTGTATCGGAACCGCAGGTACTATCGACAACACAGCTAACTGACCGTTGGTGCACCTTAAGTGCATTGTAATAAGGTTCTATATAAACACAGAATGGTCAGTTAACAGTGTTGTCGTTTGTACGTCATCTACAGTGGGAGTCCTCGGGGTAACGAACTCTGGGATGACGAAATGAATTTAATGATGCATAATGTACCAACGAATTAAAAATGCGTATGTAAATAACCTGACATGTAACTTGGTGTTATTAATAAAGTATTTGTATTGGAAATCCGAATTATTGAAGGATTTCCGTTTCCGATTCAATTGTATTATTACTTACGTCCTCAACAAGCAATAGGATTCATTTAAATTTATGGGTATAAACATTTATATTTTGAGAGAGCTATTGGTAAAGTTCGATTGGAACAAACTGTATTTCAATTGTTTAGGTTTACTCTTGGAATAGTATGTAAAGTCCAGGCAGAACCTACTGTAACAGTAGGTATATTGATATAGCTAATAAAGTAAAGTTATTAATATTGATTTATATTTTCACGATTCTCACACATATATCGGTCGAGTGACAACCCTAGTGTACAGCAAGCTCAAAGGATTGAATTTCAATTTGCTTCAGACTAATTTGGCCATACCTTTCACGAAAATCAGTTTTGTCTAAGAATAACTGTGTTCTAGATTTCGATTTAGAGGCTTGTTTTAAAATCGTCTCACATGTACAGTTAGCAGCAGAAGTAGCTACGCAATATAACACGCTCAAAATTATCTAGACAGTCCTTATCCTATTGAAATTAGAGTCGTGTGTGTTATTTCTAGCACTTGACCCGCTTAACTACTTTTGCTGCTGACTGTACTATAAAAGCGGTACAGGTGAGTTTCATTCGCATAACAAACACAACATCGACCATTCGCTGTTTTTAAAGTCTAACCGACCTGGATGTATTTCTCAGCAATACGCTATTTTCGTCTATCACAAGTCAATTATGAAAGTATGTTATTTATATATAGTCTTGACTTTAGGAAATACGAATATAATACTAATTACACACATACACACATCACATGGCACTTTGTTGTTGACTTTGTATTTATTTGTATTTTTTTGGTATTAGTTTAATTATTTTAATTCAACAACACAATATGTTTTATAGATATTTTATTTTTATTTTTATTGAATGCATACTTTGTTTGTAACTTTTTTGTCTACGTGTGCGCTGCGACCGGCCTTTCTTCCTACAGGGACCATTCTGAAAACCAGCGCTGGGCATCCAAACCCAGCAAATGCTGAGATTGGGACCCATTGTACCGGCTAAACATTAATATTAAAGTTTAAGTTTAATTTTAAATACATCTAAAGTGTACTTTTTAGTTTTTCATGCAGTAGTTCTTAAGTTTATATGCGGTGTACTTAAATTATTTTGTATTATGTTTAGTTTGTGGCAATAAATATCTTTATTATTATTATTCTCTTTATTCATCTTAGGCTAGGTTTTTACAATAACTATATAAAAAGTAAAATATAAAACTATACATACAAAACATAAAATCATTATAAAAACCTAACCTAGGGTACCGCCGGCAGCGAGGCGGGGCCTAAGCTGCCGGTGGTCAGGGCGCCAGAGACAGGAACCTCCTGACTATCGGCGCAGTATTATTATTATCTCTTTATTCATTTTCCGTCTTAGACTAGGTTTTTACAATAACTATATAAAAAGTAAAATATAAAACTATACATACAAAACATAAAATCATTATAAAAACCTAACCTAGGGTACCGCCGGCAGCGAGGCGGGGCCTAAGCTGCCGGTGGTCAGGGCGCCAGAGACAGGAACCTCCTGACTATCGGCGCAGTATCCAGGAGTACCGCCTTCTGTATCTGACCCTTGATCCAGCCATCTAGCGAGAGTCTCTTGAGGTGATGGTCGAGACTTCGCTATTAAACCGTTCGCTGAAACGACTATCGGGACGATGATCGTCGAATCAACATCCCACATGGCGGTTACCTCGTGAGCCAGGTCTAGGTACTTGCTGGCTTTGTCCTTCTCGGCCTTCACGAGGTTCTCGTCATGGGGGATGGTGATGTCGACGAGCACTGCCTGGCGTTTCGATCGATCTGTCAGCACGATATCAGGCCTATTGGCAAGAATAGTCCTGTCCGTGATGACAGTTCGATCCCAATAGAGCGTGGCACGACAATTTTCGAGAACTGGCGCAGGTGTGTACTTATAGTAAGGCACTTCGGAGGCCACAAGACCGTATAGCAGAGCAAGTTGCTGGTGAATTTATTATTATTATGTATGTCTTTCCCGCTCACGGGACAATGACGTCCCGGACCTTTGGGAGGCGTGCGTGGAGCTAGGTACCTACAAAGTACCAACTGAGCCAACACGTAGAGGCCCTTTTGACAATTTAATAAAATGCAAGGAGTACACCGAGCGGATGCTGTCCCTGCCCGTGTCATGGGACGCACACAGGGACAGCACCCGCTGAGGAGTATAGGGCCTATTGATGGTTGATGGAATCTAAATGAAACGGGTTATTGGGTGAAAATGATGGACTAGTGGCTGGGCTATTGGGTGAAACATCGGACGCCTGCCTAATAAAACTGTCTCACTTTTTATCTCTGGCAGACGGTGACTCGCCAACTGCTAGATGGGCCCCTATTAATAGCGACATTAAAAAATGGCCTAAGGGCAACACCGGTCAGAAAGCTGGGGGGAAGAGAGGTGGCACTGGACTTTAAACATATAGCCAACTCGCCACTTAGGTGTCCACATCAACCCTCGAGCAACAGCTCTTGCGACTCCACTCTGAACGGCCAGTAAAGGCAAGCCAGAGACAGGGGGCCTGTCCAACCATCCACCCGGTCGGCTCAACCTGACCACAGGACACCCCCAGGAGTACTCAGGTACGTAGGATCGCTACGCCCTAACAGCCCGCCACAAGCTGCCTTACGTTGACTGATTGCACCAGAAATCTGGTGGGCGATGGGGCCGTCACATCCCTACGCCTTATTATTATTATTATTATCTTTAATTTGTTATAAAACCATAAGATTTTTTTTTTATTTCAAAATTAAAATCGTAGTTTTATTATCTGTATGTCCCGTGACCGAAAACACTGACCGCCATTTTGTCTTCTGTGAGTGACGTCAGAATTGCAAATACAAAAACAAGTTTTCGGTGTAAACAACAACAAAAAGTTACAAAATATTTATATTGTGTATTCAAATTGTATTTATTTGGACTTATGTACGCTATTTTACACCATCTACGATGGAGGTTGGATTTGTAAAAGCACAATACAAATCTACCGAAAATAGACGCACTACCTAATGATTGCAGTTCTTTTCAGATTTCTTTTCTGCTGAATGCAGAAAAATCAAAACAGCTTTGTAAGTATATTCTGTTTCATTTTCTGATACTATATTAGAACAATATAGGTAATTGTATATTCCCGATAACGAGTATGAAAGTTCATTTTTAGTCGGAAAATCCGTGAAAATTCAGAACTATCAGAAAGCATAGATTAGAAGTACATACACATTTGACGTTTCTATGTTTCTGCACATAGTATCTTCTACTAGTCTGTGATTTGTTATTGCAGTTATGACGTCACGATAATGGCAGCTGCCTTTTTGGCCCGAATATATAATGTTCAAATTTCAACCATTATTTATTTGCTTAAAGCGATATTATTTTGAGGAAATAAAAATACCAGTTGACTATCGAATCTATACGAACATTTTAAAATATATTAAAAAAAACCGTAGAATAGCCTATTGGGCGGAAGAGGCACCTCGGGGAGAGGCCTTTGCCCAGCAGTGGGACACTCAATACATTTGAAAAAAAAACAGAGCCAAGCATGGAGCCAAACATCGTTACGAACCTTTTCAGGTTCATTCCTAGGGAAGGCTTTGATAAATGCCTGTCAAAAGAGTTGACGGTCGCGTAACAAACTTGCTAGGCTCGGCAAAATGCTCGAATCACTGTTTACGTTTCGCTAGAATGCTCGCTAAATCGCTCGCCACAATGCTAAAAATCTCCTGTTTAATTTGACAGCTTAGACCATTAATGTAATATTCGCTAAAATGCTCATTACAAGTGAATACTCAAGTGTAATCAGTAATCACCTTAAGAGTACCTATACATTAAGAGATACGGAGTACATGTACAATACTATTTAACTAAATTAATTTTTGTATTAAGCAGTAACGCTGCTAACGAAATTGGAAAGGAACTGATTGAAAGATTTGGTGGCCGAATCGGATTGTTTCGATAGCTTAGTTGGTTAGTAGCGACGAGCCATGAATGCCTGTAGTCGCCGGTTCGAATCCGGGTCGGAGCATTAAATTTTTAAATTTTTCCTTTAATTTAAAATTTATTTAACTCTAGGTACCTATATTCTCTCTATGCACTATTCAGTGCCAGTAATCTACCAGTTTATGGCTATGAGCTGTTATTCTGAACGCGCTTATTCGCCTCACCTCACCCTTTACCCCGAACGGACCAGTGTAAACGTGACCTCTGATTACGCTTGGTTATATAGGGGTGACAGGTGAGCTGAGGTTAAAAAAAGTTATTAAATAGCGTAGCTGTTCGTATTCACTTTTCATTTCATACATTTTCTTTTGAAAGGAGAGATATCCAAATTTGGGTCTTTAATTTATTTTGTTACCTTACCATAACTAACTTAACCAATCATTATCATCATCATCATATCAGCCGAAAGACTTCCACTGCTGGACATAGGCCTCCCCCAAAGAGTGCCAAAGTGACCGGTCCTGTGCCACCCACAACAATACATTAACACTTTCACTACCAGCAACCTGCCTAGCGGGCGCCTACGTCGTAGTCGCTTTCCGCTACATACGAGGAAAACAACGAGATCGGCTACGAGCGTAGCGTGATTCTTGGTAGTGAATGTGTTAAGTTAAAAAAAGTATTTGGACACTTTTTACTAACGCCTAAACGTATATTAATTGAGTTTTGTCAAAAAACAACCTTTCCCAAAGCATTACTTCTCGTTTCCTCGTAGAGGAGACTTTCACTGCCAAATACCCGCCTAGTGCCCAACTACGCCGATGCAAGTTGCATTCCGCTACGGGGAAAACCACGGGATCAGCGTAGCGAGTAGCAGTTCTTGACAGTCAATGTGTTAACACATTCTGTTCGGGCCCATGTGTACGGCCCTTAGAACGTTCGCATGGCTGCGCCGGCTTTAGACTGAAAAAATTAATAGTGAATGACACCTGTCACTGTGTCACTTGTCTATAGGATTTTTTTCGGTTACGTGGCGTGGAAGAGATCCGTGTCTCGCCACGAATAATTAAGTGTAATTAGTAAAATCTGTTTGGTATACCTAAGTAGTTCGGTGTTCAGATACCCTTGTTTTTTGTGGCCAGGGGTGAACGTGGGGTCAGGTCGTCACTACGCCAGTTTGCTGTTCCTCGTGTTGGGATTGGGGCTTCGGCCTCCCCGGGGACTCCGGCAGCCAAGGCCCCAGACTAGACTAGACTCATCCGTATCTAGACTTTGACTCTACCTTTGACCTTACTGTTGACTGTAACTGCCGGTATTGAAGCGAAAACGGTGTTCTAGGTAAATCCAAATTTATTTATACTAAACGGGACTTAATCGCGTATAAGTAATTAAATTATTTATTTACCTCACTGAGGTCTCCCGACGTTTCGGATGTGTTGCAACATCCATGGTCACGGGACAACGGGATTATACGCGATTAAGTCCCGTTTAGTATAAATAATGTGAGAATCGTGGAAGTTTAAATCAATATAAGTCCAAGTTTGGTTCATTTTAGTGTTAGCATTAAGCGGCTAGATTTGTAAGTTATATCCTATGTCCCACGCAATCGTGCGCCATCAAACGACCCCCTAAGGGTGTTTTGAACACATTCACCGCCAGGAGGCGCTACGCGCTACGCTCGTAGCCGATCCTTTGGTTTTCCTCGTATGTAGCGGAAAGCGACTACGGCGTAGGCGCCCGCTAGGCGGGTTCCTGACAGTGAAAGTGCTGAACCAAATTACTTGGGTTTTCGCAAACTTTAATTAACATAATTATAACTACGTGTGTAAGAAATTCCAGCCCCAAACGAATAGTTGCACACGTATCTCATATATTGCCAATATTGGCATTATGGCTGTTACACGCCTGCCGTTTCCTAATGGTAGCATTAGGAAACGGCAGGCGCGTTACAGCAAAATAAACCAATAGTATGTCTGCAGAGATAGTCGGAGTTCTACAAAAAACCTTGTAACCTCCCAAAATGTAGTTCCAAATTAGACCTTATTACTTTGAAAACCAAGTTCATTCTCGAATGATCTTAAATTGGAAAGAAATAACCTTGTATGTGACCTGGGTTGGAAAGTAAACATTTATATTACTCGGTGCCTTGTGCCTCGAGATCCGCAGATTGGGTAAATCTTAAAGGTGTTAAAGTTCAATTTATGTTCGATTATTACAATAGTATGCCCTATTCCAGATAAGATTACAAAAATCTTGCGTTAACCGCCTCGCCATTTTAACACATTACTTTTGAAAAGTACTTAATAATCGAAATAAGTAAAACCAGTACAATATTTCCCTTTGATATCCTAGATAAACAAACAAACCATCTAGGTTTTGTCCGTTTAATTCATATGTTATATGTAATGCGGTATTATAGGTAGGTAGCACGTCAGGTTAGGAAGGCCAATGACACCGTACGTGACGAGTAATGACGCCTACACCGTAATCGCTTTCCGCTACGTACGGGGAAAACCACGGGATCGACTGCGAGAGTATCTATTCCTGGCAGTGAATTTTTTAACACTTTCCTTGCCAGGAACCCTGGCGTAGCCTAGCGGGCGCCTACGTCGTTGTCGCTTTCCGCTACATACGAGCAAAACCACGGGATTGGCTACGAGCGTAGCGCGTAGCAACTCTTGGCGGCGGTGAATGCTCGAAGCGCTACGCCGTAGTACGTAGCAGGTCAACACTTTCCCTGCCGTGCCCACCTAGCGGGCGCACATGCCGTGCCGTAGTCACATTCCGCTACATAACACGAAAACCACGAGATCGGCTACGAGCGCAGCGTGTAGCGATTCTTGGCAGTGAATATGTTAAAGCTAAGCTACGCGCGTAGCGTTACGCCGTAGTACGTAGCAGAGTAGCACTTTCACTGCCAGGCATCTGCCTAGTCGCTTTCCGCTACATATGACGAAAACTACGGGATCCGCTACAAGCGCAGCGTGTAGCGATGCTTGGCAGTGAATGTATAGCAAAAATCGCTCTTATTTCTCTGACGCACTTGTACCGAGATGAGCGCTGAATGGGTTAAATGGAATTATTTATTGCATAGCTTAACACGTAACGCTGTGCGGGAGAGTAGGCAAGCGCAAGTAAGCTATATTTACATAATTATAGCGCATTTGAAACAGATGCATATTTATGTACCGAGTCCTTATTAAACATAAGTTAAACCATTCAAAGCCTAGTTGGGAGACCGCGTAACGTTTCGTTCGTACGTTAGGTAGATGTAAATGTTTTTGTTTAGAAAAATAACAGTTGAGTGGTCCTAATGCTCCCGAAATGTAGTTCTATTGAAAGAACGAACTTCGTTCCTTCGAATGTTTTACATTCTATTTTAATGGTCAAGTATTATTAGTCAGATTATCGTTCATTTTTAAATGTTTATACTTATATATTGCTGTTTTCTTTATGCTGTCGTTCTATTTACATTATGTGTTTATTTTTATACTAGCTTCTGCCCGCGACTTCGTACGCGTATAAATTATGGTTTACATGATTGGCTGCCTACGCGCCTGCCGTTTCCTGATGGTAGGTCAAAATGCCAATATTGGCAATATAAATCATTCGTTTGAGGCTGGAAATTCTTACACACATGAACTTATAATTATATTAATTAAAGTTGGCAAAACCTAAACATTTTAATTCATCTTATTAATCATTGAAGTTCTAATCTTATCTGGAATCTCTATGAATAAAGATTCTTGAATCACGTGTATGACCGCCTTTATAGTACATTCAGCAGCAGAAGTAGCTACGCAAAATAACACGCTCTAAATTATCTAGACAGTCCGTATTCTGTTGATATTAGAGTCGTGTGAAGGTCATTTTGAGCACCTGGTTCGCGTAGCTACTTTTGCTGCTGACTGTACCTACTTTGAAAGAAGATTTGAAACAAGCCAATGGACCACACAGTTCTTCTTAAACAAAACTGATTTGCGTGAAAGGTATAATGCCAATCAGTCTGAATCAAATTTAAATTCAATCCTTTGAGCTTGCGTCGCTGCAACAGGTGAAAAACGAAGTGTTATTTGTAGTTTGAAAATCGTGAAAGTTTTTATGGGTCTATATCGGATGGCATAATTAAAAAAAAACTTGTTAAGAAAAAATATATATAAGTATAATTATGTTTAATGTAAAATGATGTTCATAAACATTTGTTAATCCCTTTTAACGAATTCTAAAAAAAAAAGAGAGTTTCAAGCAATTTTCAAATAAACTAACCTGAATAGGCCAATGTCTTCTTATAATAAGAAGATACGAATTGTAAATCATGCATTGTTGTCTGGTTTTATTAGTCTCAATCTAAACGTAAACGATGGGATCTGATCCTGTTCGCCGAAGTTAATTTACTTTTCGGCTTATAGTTAACAGGATAAGCTTAGCCAGGATCCGAATGCATGACTATCAATAGGTTTCATATAGGACCATCATCATTGTCACGTAAAAAAAACACGAATAGCTACGATAAGCTTGCCAAACAATACAATAATGCCTCAGTTTTGCCACATGAGTAATTTGAAGTGGTTCATGCATTTCGAAAAGGGATTATACAGCATTAGTCAGCAGCGTTAATAGGTAAGCGAGCGAAGATGGCAAAACGATCTAGACCATGTTTGTCAGAACGAGCAAAACACATTGATAACTATATCAAATTCGAACGCGAAGTGTCAGATTGACCGTCAGAGCATCAAAGTTAACATTCAAGCCGGTGAACCTATTTATTTAACAAGAAACTGATGTCCACTGCTGCCGCCCTTAGTCTGTTGCTGCCCAACGTGAAGGAGCCCAATGCCTCGTGTATTAATACTATATGCCACGTGTATTAATATTGGAAAAGGATTAATGCTGTATTGCTTCAAATCCCTTCATAAATAAGCCATTATTTCTCGTAAAAAGTAAAGGATAAAAAATGGTTATTGTGGGTTATCCCTAAGAGTCTTTGTAGACTTCTTTAAGGTGTACTAATACTGTACTGTAGTATACGTATTATTTTGATCTATCTCGTAGGGTTCAGCCAGCGTTTGCAATGTAAGCGCTAACAAATGTGTTTATTTACGACATCACATTAGAAACCTCTAAAATTATCAGTGTCTCTACTATATTATGCACATATTATACATATAAACCTTCCTCATGAATCAATCTATCTATTAAAAAAAACCGCATCAAAATCCGTTCCGCAGTTTTAAATATCTAAGCATACATAGGGACAGACAGACAGCAGGAAGCGACTTTGTTTTATACTATGTGATCTTTCACTGGTGATGGATGAATGAACTTACTGGGTGGACATATTTAGGGTCACAGCTCACTAGACCCACCCGGCACACGCACCGCACCGCTTCGCCATACTACGTTACGTTAGCGACTCTAGTCGCTAACGTAACGTAATGTGGAGTCGCTTACGTAACGTGGTATGGCGAGGCGGTGCGGTGCGTGTGCCGGGTGGGTCTAGTGAGCTGTGACCCTTAGGCATAAGTAGTATACATTTTATACGCAAATACGCGTTTGTATTCCGGCGTTATATGAAGCATGGCTTTATATGGGGCGCCTATATAGGTCGACGCTCTTTCAGCGGCCAACAAGACACTACTCCAAAGGTCGCAGAGGGCGATTTCGTTAAGGGTGGTCCGTGGATACCAGACGGTGTCTACAGCTGCGACGACGTTAGCTGCCAACCTCCCTTGGGACCTGGCAGCGCGGGTGTTAGCTGGGGTTCACCAATACAAGGCTGGGAAAATAATAGCAGGGGAATTCCCTGACTGGGAAGAGATGAAGCGTGCCCGGGCTTCGGCTCTGGCCGAATCACTACGCCAGTGGAGGGACGAGCTGGCATCAGCAGAATTTGGCCTTTCGACGGTGGGAGCGGTACTGCCTCATCTGGAGTGCTGGGTCGACAGGTGACACGGAAGGTTGACGCTCCACATGGTGCGGATACTTTCTGACCATGGTTGCTTTGGTAAGTATCTGCACCGCATAGGGAGAGAGGCAACCCCTTGTTGTCACGAGTATGGCGCGCTTGTCGACACAGCGCTTCAAACTGGAAGAGTGTACCGTGTGGGGGCAAACCTCTCGCTGTCGAGTATCGTCAACGCCATGCTCAACAGCGAGATGGCGTGGAGAGCGATGGCCTCATTCTGTGACGACGTAATGTCACAGAAGGAGGCTGCGGAGCGGGCTCGCGGAGAGGACGGGATGCGTAGACGCATTTCCCCAACGCTAAAAAAAGGCTCATTCCATAATTTACAGGGTTGTTTGACATAAAATATACATTCACCACTATCAACATTCATTCTCAAGCGAGAAACTCCTACATCCAGTTTTTTTTAACTACGTACCACGTCGGTGGCAAACTAGCGTACGGTCCGGCTAATGGTGACCACTTCAAGCTTCGGCCTATAGACGCTAACTATTTCAGGGGTTCACAAACGTGTCACTTCTTCCTCGTTCAATCGTGGAAATTTCTTTAAAACCGTACTTTACGCAACTTAAATAGTTAAGGGTATATTTAATCCATCTCACTTTTTTGTATGTAAATTGATAAGAACACAAATCCTTTTGCTGCATATCACTTTGTAACTGACTTTTATGAAAACCCAAAATCTTGTATACAATCATGTATGTAATCACGCGCTCGGCTGCCTGCCTAAAGGGAAGCCGAATAACGAAATGAGCAGAGTGGTGGCCCAGTAATACGAAAATGGAATGTTTTGTAGCTGCCAAATGACCGCGTTTCCTGGTAATTTATTACAGCATCAATGGTGGCAGATATTTCACCATTGTTATTGGAGTGTGGTCTGACATGACTGGGGAGTTTTTTTAATGTAAATAAAGTAGAGCGTGTTTGTGTTTAATATATGGGTCATATGGAGATTGGGTGCGAGCGAAAAGGCGCGGTTTTCAATCTGCGGGCGTAGCACGGTTGCCATTTTATCACTTATCGTTGTGGATAAGGCATCCGTCACTCTCGCACTCGCATACTTGTCAGAACATGGTGGGCGTCTTTACCACAACGATAAGTGATAAAATGGTAACCATGCTACGCCCACTGGAGGTTGTGGATTCAAACCTCGGCTCGATATGGCTTTAAAAAAAATACGCTGTATTCACAGCGCATCTATAAAATAAATTAAAAAACGTACTTATTTACCAAAACATACGACTACTATACCACATCTTTTTCTTTACTTACATTATTTTTCTTTTCTGTACTTATTTCTGATTTTGTTCGCCTATTTAAATTTATTTTAGTATTGTTCAATTTCCACTACCCAAAGGTTATCTGGGTTCGTTAGCGATAAGACCGGCTATTATCTTCATATAGCGTAATGTTTTTGTGTTGTTTTTATTTCTTTTGGTGAATAATTCTATTGCATTGAACGCTACTGCTTTGATGAAGAAAAATATCGTGAGGAAACTGATCTACTTAATCCCAATTAAGTCTAGTTTGGCAGAAAAGTCAGGTGGCAGTCGCTTTCGCAAAACTAGTGCGTACGCCAAATCTTGGAATCAGGTGCCAAAGCGAACCCTGGGTGCGTTTAGGCTACTACCGGGAGAAACGCTAGAAGGATGATGATGAAGATTTTGGTACTAATTTCTCTTTTATGTTCCCGATAATTTAAGGCCCCTTCTGCATTGGGCGGGGCGGAATCGGTATGCGGTATTTTTAGCTTATAAACCTTACTAATGTCGCGCTGATTTTCTTAATACTCTCACACTCTCACTGCCAGGAACCCGTCAAGCGCGCGCGTACACCGTAAGCGTTTTCCGTTACATACGGGGAAAACCACGGGATTGGCTACGATTCTTGGCAGTGAAGGTGTTAACCCTTTGAACGGCAAGAACACCTAAAAGTGTCGTGTATTTAAGTGTTCGCAGTGCCAAGAACAAGGGTTACGACGACGTTCAGTTTTTCATATTCGGTTCATATTCACACTCTTATGGAAAAAAAGGTTGGCGTGTCAGTGTCACTTTAATACTTGAAGAACGGCGTTTAAAAGATAAGCATATGGTCAGCATTACATTTCGCAGAAGTATTAGGTACACTGCGCGCGGACGCGGCGCATTACGCTTGCAAATCTTGCATCTCGGATATCTCTATCTCTATCGCACTTACATACTGCTTATTTTTACTTAAGATACCTATGTATTCTTTAAAATATGTTTAGCGTAGGTATTTGTTTTATGTTGCCTTCCAGGAGGTAACTCATCTAAAGGTTCCGACGGAAGACCAGCGCTGGCCTCCTAGGTTAGAGCACCATGCTGAGTCGGGGCCTTTTCGTGGACCCTGCTACTTTTACGTTACTGTGTTTTGTTTTTATACCCATTGTTTTGTCCACGAATAAATATTTCATTCATTCTTTCTTTCTTTCTTTCTTTCTTTCTTTCTTTCTTTCAATACTGCATTCGTGCCGCCCCTTAGTATCTTACATTATTCTCTGATATTCCCAGAAAATAAACGTGAACGCGAACTTGAAGTGTACTCAACAGTCAATTATGTGTATCAGATCTCTCTGATTGATAATCTCTTGAAGCCTGACTAACTCTCCAAACAATTATGATGATTTTCAACTTAGGCTGGCACTAATAATTAATACGTGTTCTTATTTACCGTATTGTGTTTAGTCGTGTTGTGGATTACGCGAATTCAATCATATGGGTATTAAAGTACCATCATTAGCATTATTACTACAGGTAATACGAATACACACAGCAATTTAGTAGTTTTGAAATTAATATTGAATTTCAAGCGCCATTACGCGGGACTCTGCCGGAATACAGAGATTATAATTATTTGTGCATGATTTATATTTTAACCACTAACTCATTGTGCGTGATATTGATACCAAAATAAGGTCTACCCCCTTATTTTGGTATCAATATCACGTAATATACGTAGTATTTTGTCGAAAAAGGATTACAAATGTAGTCAAATGGAGAAAATAGCAACGCAAGAGGTTAAACAATCACAAAGTGTCCAAAGTTTTAAGAAGGGGTATGTTCTGTCCCTTTTCAGCAAAACGCACCTTTATATGAAACGATTGTCATTTAATATGCGTTTTCTCTCTAACATGCAATATTAACACGGTTGTAGCTTCGTAATTCTTGGAGATATCTGAATGAAACCGTCAGTAGGCATATTTTTTGCCTTCTTTCTTTTGGAGTAATAATAAATTTTGAGTTTACACCCTCAGCAGCTAATCTTTACTAATACTAATCTATATACTCGTAGTTACTAATATTATAAAGAGGAAAAGTGTGACTGTGAGATATAGAGTAGCATTGTAAGCTGATTGTAGATTTCAAGAATACTTTCACCGATGTATAGAACGGACTTCCTGGATGGACATAGGCTATATTTTATCCCGCGGGTTTGCCTGCGTTCTTTGCAATAAGCGGGCGAAACCGCGCGGGCAGCTAGTCTTGAGATTGTAGCTTTGTAAGTTGATTATAGCTTTTCAGGTTGATTGTTGCTTTGTAAGTTGATTGTTGCTTTGTAAGTTGATTGTAGCTTTGTAAGTTGATTGTTGCTTTGTAAGTTGATTGTAGCTTTGTACTTTGATTATAGCTTTTAAGGTTGATTATAGCTTTTTAAGTTGATTGTTGCTTTGTAAGTTGATAGTTGCTTTGTAAGTTGATTGTTGCTTTGTAAGTTGATTGTAGCTTTGTAAGTTGGTTGTAGGTTTGTAAGTTGATTGTTGCTTTGTAAGTTGATTGTTGTTTTGTAAAATGATTGTTGCTTTGTAAGCTAATTGTAGCTTTGTAAGCTGATTGTAGCTTTGTAAGCTGATTGTAGCTTTATAATTGTAGATTTCAAAAATTCTTTTAATTGTGTGTAGAATGGTCTTTTCGGCTATGCTTTATTTTATCCCGCGCGAAGCCGCGCGGGCAGCTGGTATAAAATAATTTACTTTAAAAACAAAGTTTTAACCGGCTTCAATTTAGTACTCCGCCAAGCTACGAGAACATTTCCACATTTATTTTCCAATTTACCACATGAACTGATTTCCGACAGCAAATGCGTTGATTATTAGGGAAAAAAACCCAATCGCTGAATGTGGCCCGATCATATTTGAGGACTTCCGTCAATTCCACAAGGGTCACCTTTGGCACTTCATTAGTTGCTATTTCAACGGAATCTTATCAGAATCTGTGACGTACATTTGTACTTTTAAGTACATCATTGAGGAATTCCATAAGTCATCTGTGGTCTTCATCATCAATGCCACTCCACCAAATTTATGATTTCCGGGTGTAAATACACGAGTTAAAATAGAAAATACCAATCACTACACGCGTGCCTAATATAATTGAAGAGTTCCCTCAATTCCTCATGGATCCCATCATCCAATTGAATTTTTGAAAAAAATGGGACCCACCTGGAACTACCTACTTACAAACAAAAAAAAATTACGAATCGGCTCATCAATGACGGAGTTCTGAGGTAACACACATTAAAAATAATAAGAAAAAAAAAACAACCGAATTGAGAACCTCCTCCTTTTTTTTGAAGTCGGTTAATAAAAGGAGAATCGATACATTTTCAGAAAATTATTTTACATACCTCATAATTCAGACCAGTCTGCTGTCTGGGTATGGCCATGTGAATAATGTAAAATTAATGCCATTCCTGAAAGTACAAGCATAAGTGTCATACTCAGGATAAATCCCACTCCTCGGCTGCTTTTAATTGACCCTAATTGAGTCCTGTGGAGTGGTCATTTCCCATATATATTAAAGCAACGTGCGTCGACAAACAAGTTCCCTGAAAGCCTGTCCGCCCGCATTATTCCGAGTGATGTGGCAAATTGTTCTCGCCATGGAGCTATGTCGGCTGAAAGAACTTACGGCCATGTTCACTATATAATCATCAGCCTCCTAGAGTTATTCCCGGTTGTGCCTTAAAGAAGCCCGGGTTCCGCTTTGTTACCTAATCGTAAGATTTGGCATAGGCACTAGTTTTACGAAAGCGACTGCCATCTGACCTTCCAACCTAGAGAGAAAACGAGACCTTATTAGATTTTCTGTTATGCATTAAAGTTTAAATAAAAAAATATGTTTTTACAATAAGCTCAAAAGGACAGAGGTAAATTAACATGACTAAGTTGAGGAGGATCAGAAGACATCTGATACATGTCTCCTATCTATATACGTTAGTCGTATTATATCCGTGACGTCAGTTTCAGTACAATATTTTGACAGGTGGTGACATACAACAAAAAACCGGCCAAGTGCGAGTCGAACTCGCGCACAAAGGGTTCCGTGCCATTATCCGTTGAATGAAAGATAAATTGCGGTTTACGATTTATGACGTATTAAAAAAAACAACCTACTAGATCTCGTTCAAACCAATTTTCGGTGGAATTTTGCATGGTAATGTACATCATGTATTTTTTTTGTTTAATCATCACAGGGGGGAGACGACGACACACATTTTATCACTTTGGAAGTGTCTCTCACGCAAACTATTCAGTTTAGAAAAGAAATATATTAAAAACCTCAATATCATTTTTGAAGACCCATCTATAGATACCGCGTATGGGTTTGATAAAAAAATTTTTTTTGGGGAACCCCTAAACATTATTGCTTTTTTTCTATTTTTGTGTGAAAATCTTGATGCGGTTCACAGAATAGAAAGAAATAAAGAAAGAAAGAAAACATTTATTCACTACACAAAAGACACACAGAGACAAAGGGAGTACAGATACAATACAATTGACACATAATGTGTGTGTCTTCGCGGCAGTGAATCGGTCGCTGTCTCAGCATTATGCCAAGGTGTCAGAAAGACACCTACAGCGCTGATTTTCAGACAGCACCGTACGTGACCCACGGAACGCAACACAACATACTGCCGATACAAACGTATACACATAATAAATAAATAATTTATATACTAAATCTGTTAAATATGTGACACAAGCACAATGGGATGAAAAACAATGTGAAAAACGCGAAACGGTTGGGATGTTTACAAAAAAAAAAAAAATGGTTAAAAATTAAATAAAGTGCTGGATTTGTTAGGGTTGGGATTTTTGGAGCGTCAACAAGTAGCCCTTAAGCTGGCGCCTAAAGGTATACCTGCTAGACGCTCCTTGGATAGGTGGGGGGAGATCATTCCAACACTTGGACGCCGCGAACCTGAAGCTACCTCGAAACGCCGCGGTCCGATGCTTTGGCACCAGAATCATCGCCTTACACCTACGCGCACTCTTGGGCCATACAAGTCTACTCAGCAAATATGCTGGGACCCCAGATCGCACTATGCCAAAGAGAAGAGTGGCGAGGTGAAGCCGTCTGCGTGCAGGCATGTTCAGCAGACCAGCGGCGTTCAAGTAGGGAGTGATATGGGAGCGGGGTGGGACTCGGAAACAGCAACGAATGCATGCGTTTTGCACTCGCTGTATGAGCTTTTTTGTACGACCAGTAATGCAGCCAGCATAGACAACATCACAATAGTTTAATCTTGACAATATCAGCGATTCACAAAGGTTAACACGCAAATCAACACTTAAGTAATCGCGAACATTGTAAAGAACTTTAAGGCGGTAGAAGCAGTTACTCACAACTTTTAGTACGTGGTTCTCAAAGCGCAGCTTGCCGTCCATGAGGAGGCCAAGGTTAGTTGCTTCTACCACCCTCTCTATTGGTTCGCCCATGATAGCAACCTTACCGGTAGTCAAAGTCTCGAGGTTACTGATGGTACTATGATGGTGCCGCAGTCTATAGCCCGGAACGGTCGGGGCGCGGCCCTCCTCACCTGTGCGAAGCCAGGTCTCGTTTATCGCAATAATGTCAGCGTCAGTCTCCAACATTGTCATAGTCAACTCATCGTGGCCAGTACCAAGAGAGCCAGCATTAAATAAACCAACTTTAAAGTGTTTGAAACGAGACATTACAAAAAACTAATAACTACGACAGCACAATAACAATTGCAAACGAACAACTGTTTACCCGTAAGTATTACGCATAAATATATAATAAATAATGTACGCATATATGGAAAACGGTAAAATGAATAAATATGACATCAAATATTGCTTTGTTCCAGGCTGAATCACTATACGGGGCTGAAGTAATTGTGCAATATTGATTCACTCCCGCGACGACACACAAACACGTAAATAACAAATGGGCCATAAAAACACGGTAAGAAAGACTGAATACTTTTGGACACAACGAATTGATTACTACGAAAAAACACAATAACAATAATTTCTTATTTTTTTTTTAGGTCTAATCAACGGGTTTGCGAAACATCTCCAAATCGGACAGTTGGCGTATTCGCTGACTAGGCCTGCCGTCTACTCGTCGGGCGAAGATCTTGCCGTCCCTCGTCCACACGTAGCGCCAGGCGGCATCGCGCGCGGCCTCACGTGCGCGCTGGAATAGCTGCCGGTTGCTGCTCGTCAGCCGCTCGTTCACGTAGAACTTCTGCGGCGACGAGGCCAGCCCCAGGCCCTCGGTGGTAGCACCGCGGCGCGCGCGCGCGGCCCGCAGCAAGTCGTCCCGCACGGCGCGGCGCGCCAGGCGCAGCACCAGCGGGCGCGGCCGGCCCGGCTCGCGAGCGCGCCCCACACGGTGCACGCACACCACGTCGCGCACGTCCAGCTCGACCCCCAGCTTGGCGCAGACCCGCGTCACCAGGCCGGCGGGGCTCTCGCCAGGCTCCTCTGGCACGTTGGACAGCTGTACGTCATTGGACAAGAGCTCCTGGTCCCGCTCCTGTAGCTCAAGCTGAAGGACTGCGATGGTTTGCTCCAGGGCCTTGGTGGCCGCCACGACGGTGCTCTCAGCGACTGCTTTTTCCACGGCCTCGACGCGACCCTCCAGCGATTCGACTCTGCCACAGTAGTCGGCAAAACGCACCCGATCGTCGTGGAACTCCTGCCTGAAATCCCTCAGCTCCTGCCTCACCGCTTGGAGCTCCGTCCTAAAAAGACGCATCTCAGACCCTATATCACAATCGATGGGGATCGGGGGCTCGGGCGATACAGTCGGCCGCGATGAGAGCGCCGCGGCGGGGGGCGCCTGGGACACTGTAGGCTGGGCGGAAGCGGGCTGAGAGACAACTGGATCAGAAGTAGCAGTTGGAGCAGACTTGATGACAGGAGGCTGGCTGACCACGACCAGACCCTTCACAGGCGTGTCGGCCCGGTTGTCGCGCGGCTGAAACCTCTGGCACGACGGACAGGTCCAATCCCGAGAGGCCGTCGTTCCCGCCGGGAGTCCCACACACGCACAGTGATATGCAGTGCTACATTTAGGACACACTATAGACCCAATGCGCCTAGTGGGATTTGTACAGGCAGCACATTTATTGGACATTTTTTTTTTTTATGGGCGTAGGTAGTTTTTTTTTTTGTCTACAAGTGTTAGCCGTTTTCACCTATGCACAGCACCAATTCACTCACGAACAATGATTGTTATCAGTGTTAGTGTTATAAACAAATATAAATCACTGCACGGTAAGAAAAATCTTTTGTTTTATTTTTAATATTACGACTTGATACGCTTGCGTGTACGCTGCTTGCGTGCCGTGACGTCACTTACAAGAATACATCTACTTACCAAATTTCAACAGTATAGTTCTTATAGTTTTGGAAAAAGTGGCTGTGACATACGCACGGACAGACAGACATACAGACATGACGAATCCATAAGGGTTCCGTTTTTTGCCATTTGGCTACGGAACCCTAAAAAGCCTATACGCGCTGAGGGACAGGAGATTTGCTATTGTATCTCGTTCCCATTTGTGGCATTGTCTATGCTTATAATGTTTGTCACAAATGTGTCTGTGAGTTCCTTTACTCTATCCTTTGTCTACGCAATGTAGTAACTGCACTGTTGGTCCACCTGTTGGCAGTTCATAAACTACAATCAACAAGTGCTGTGCAATTTTATTTTAAAAAAAACGTCACACCGTACCTTGGGCGATCGCGTCAACAGTTCAGTCTGGCGCCTGCAGCTAACTCGTTTTGTTTATTCTACTTCCATTTGGTTTCAATCAAATACCCGGAACTTTTATTTATTTTTTATGACTAAACAGTCTCCGACCCTATTCCGTGCGCTATTCTTGTCAACTAAGGTATCGTGGTTGCCACTAATAGAATTTCTCATAGGTCTTATCTCGTTAGAAGAAAAATGTAATAACCACAGTAATTAAATGTTTCGCTTCCAGCAAGGCTAGTGCTATAAAAAGACGCGGGTCTGCAGAGTGGCGGCCCCGTCACGTGCTCCACCATTACGGTGCACTATTATGACGTCATCTCGGATCACGAAGCGATTAATCCGTGCATGTGTACGGACTTTATTTATTCAGTAACATCGACTGTATGACTGGAGTGACGTAGTTATGGGGGATACGACGGTGGTAAACAAGCGTACGGCCCCCCTGATGGTAAGCGGACACCGCAGCCTATAAACGCATGTAACTCCAAAGGAGTAACATGGATGTTGCCGACCCTTGATATGTTCGAGGATTAGCTGTGTTGACTGCTGAAGGAACAAATTCCCTCGCTCTAACACAACGCATCCTCGGGAGCTCTGGCGACCTTGCTCACCTCCAGGAACACAACACTACTACAGAGCAAGTAGTAGTGTTATTATGGCTATTGGTCTTCTGCAAGGCGGAGGTACTTCCCCAGTTGGGCTGCTCCAAATTCGAGCGGGATGTCATTTCGCTGTGCCCTACCTCACCAAACATGTGTACAATTTTTTGCTTTATTACTAAGAAATATGGTGTGAAATTGTGAACTTATCTCTGATGTTGACTATAAAAGGTATGCGCGTTTATAAGGGTGGATATCTATCGGAACTGTACGGAGTAGGGGAGTGGTATGCGTGGAAAATCCACTAATAGACCACATTGCACACACCGCTCTGCAACCTCGTGCAGCTCAGAGGAACTTATCGAAGCTTACTTTTTCATAAACTATACAAACTGCGTCATGATAAATGTAGGTTCTACTACTAATAAACATTTTGTTTTTAAACTCACAAATACAATTTTAGTGTAGAATATTAAAAATAACCGGCCAAGTACGTGTCGGACCACTCACAATGAAGGGATCCGTACCTTCTACTAGCTAACCCACATTAGGAATCACTAGGATACCGTAAGTTAAAAAAAGTATTATATTCATAAGAAACTTACGGCACTTACGTGCTTTTCGTTAAGGAAGGCAAGTTTTTCAGCAGTAACCCAAACGCCTTTGAACCGATCTCGGTCAAAATAATTTTCGTTGAAAGTATAATTTAAGTCGTAAGCATTTATTGATTTTTTTCATGTTTTTCTAATACACGGTTCGAAAGTTAGATACACTATTTTAGTGACGTTCGGAGCGATTATCGCTGAATATATTTACTTAATAAAAAAAAAACTGAAAGACCTTATATGTCATTAAAGACGACGATTGATGCGCCTCTTGTTGACCTACAGTGTTTTTTTTTTAATCTAATTGATCTTTAAAAAAAATCTTTTTATTTTTATTTTATTGTGACGGTGGCAAACTAGCATACGGTCTGCCGGATAGTAAGCAGACACCCTAGCCTAGTTACTCTACTTAATGTGGCTTAACTGATTAGGTTTTACTCTACTTAATGTATTAGCGCCCATCACCAAAATGCTCTAGAGCGGGATTAACTAGTGCCTTTACGTAAATCGCTTAAGCATTTATTCCACATCCCAACCTGAATTTATGCGAACAAAAACTGTGTTAGGCGAACAGAGGATGTCCTCGGGGAGCCGACGATGATATATTGACCGCATTACCCGGGACGGGTACGGCCACCTATGTTATGTGCCCTATTGTGCGAAATGCGTCGGGAATGTTGAGATTTCCACGTAGGTTCTTTTAAATAAGACAGAAACTTGAAGGGATGTTCAGTTCAGAGGTGTGATTAGGTAACAATACAAATACTCCTCCCTGGCCTGATGTGCTGGTAGAGGTTGTGGGAGTCCGCTGGATGTGAGTGGCGCAGGACCGGTCATTGTGGCGCTCTTAGGGGGAGGTCTATGTCCAGCAGTGAACGTCTTTCGACTGATATGATTTTGATTATGATGATGACAAATACTCATTAATGAACGTAATCAATACAAGTAGTGGCAAACAACGTTACTTCGAACGTACAGTCAAGGATTTTAATTGTTGAGCCATTTAGAAGTCACTTTATACCGAACAATGTCGTGATTGGCAACGCCATTTTGAAGTTTACTAAGAATCCCAATATTCAGAAAGGTTTTTTCATCACAAGGCTTCATAATGCGCAGGCATACAGAGCTGTAATAGCCTATGTTACGCCCACGGGCGTAATGGTTTTTTTCTTAAATTGTATCTGTCACTCATGCGGCAGTTACAAAGCAAAGAGGTTTTATATCAAATACGATGTCTGAAAACGTATTTATAAATAAATTTAAACTTAAAACACTACTTAAACATGTTTAACAGAATTATTTACAGATTTTATTTGTCATTTAGTGTCTATGTAAAATGTTTTTAAGTGTTTTGAAATCGTGGCTTTATACCGAAGGGTCTTTGCCATACGCGCCTCACGTCAAATTCAACAAAATGGACAACTGAAATGTCGCAGTTTTTATTACGATTTGTATTAATTTCATCTAAAATGTATTTGTTTCCTCGCAAATGTGATGAAAAACATTGTGTATAACACGGGCGTAAGAATATTGCAAACTCGAGTCATCAAAAGCCCTCCGCCTTCGGCGTCGGGCTTCTGTTAGACTCTTGTTCGCAATATTCCACTTACGCCCCTCGTTAAACAATGTACTATTTTTTATAACGCCTCGGTGGCAAAAGCGTTTACGGCACACCTGATTGTAAGTGATAACCGTAGACTATGAACGCTTGCAACTCCAGGGGCGTTACATGCGCATTTCCGACCCTTTAAGAATGTATACATATCTGTTTTGAAGAACCCCATACTGTAGTCCCTCGGGAAAACCTGATTACCCGTGATTTTAAATTGAAAACTCCGTTGAGTCTCAGACATATTAGATTACTAGCTTCCGCCCGCGACTTCGTCCGCGTGGACCCGGGATAAAAACTATCCTATATTTTAATCCAGGCTATAAACTATCTTCGTGCTAAATGTCATTCAAATCGGTTCAGCCGTTTAAGCGTGATTGAGTAACAAACATCCAAACATCTAAACTTTCGCATTTATAATATTAGTAGGATAACGAAACTAAACTTGTCGAGCGATATTACCTACCTTTATGACTTAAGTGACCTGTTTCATTATAATCTAATACTTAGAAAGTGGTTGAATGTATTGTGTTAGGATTATACTACGTGCCAGGAATCTTGGCAATAGAAAATACTGTAGAGACTTTCACCCCGGTGTTAGAGCTCGTATCATCATTATCTTCATAATATCAGCCGAAAGAACGTCCACTGCTGGACATAGGCCTCCCCCATGCTCGTATACAGAGTGTACCAAAAATGGGGTGTGTACCGATCAAGGGCATAACATAACAGGCATCGTGTTCTAATAAGAAAAAACCGACCAGTGACCAGTGAAACTGCAAATCCCAAGTGATTTACCCACGCAATGATAATTAACCGATTATATATGATACGAATCGAAATCACAGCGTGTGATCACTGTTCCCTCAAGTAATTATGAAACAGAATTGCTTAATTTATTTGCATAAGGAATTATGTAGTTTAATTAAGCCGGAAGGGTGCTTAAGCCGCGGCAAGATAAGATGCTATCGTGGGAGACAATGCGATGTTTCCAGATTCACCTGGAGGCATATTTTGTTGCGACGCTTGGCTTCCCAATTGGGCTCAGAAGAGTTTCGAACGCAGATTTTTCGCATGCTGAGTTGACGTGTCAGAACGAGAATGCACATGCATCTTCCCTCCTATGCCTTAAGATTTGTCTGGTAAATATTGCCATTAAATGACAATAAATCCTCCTTATACGACATCCAGAATGTATAAGTTCGCAATAAGCTCTAGTGCGGATTTCGACTTTGAAGCAGTTTTCACGCCGAATTACGACACTTACAACGCGTACGACTCGCCGCCGATCGCTTGTCCATAAACACGTCCTTAGTTAACGGGGCAACACAACCGTAACAATATATTGCCTAGTCTGGATAGCTGATCTAGACTTTGTAAGAAAATAGCGAAGTCGAGCCACGGACACAGAATAAAGCTGGAGCAATTTTATCACCTAGACGTGATCCACAGAATTATCCAATTTCACTAGAGCCTTGTTGAATAAGTGGGTGTTAAGTGGCGCGGGGCTCGCGTTGGAACACGCGCAAACACAGGATTGGACGTTGCGTAGATGTGTTTATGTACGCTCGCATTTAAAATTCGCCTGGCAGTCCGCATGGCTCGCCTGTCCTTAAGGCGGTGCATTGGAAATTATCGCGTGCTTTGAAACGCCGTTCTGACTAGATTAAGAAATAATAAGGTCTGATTTTCAGATATATATGATTCTTGACTATATGATTGTTTTTTTGATTTTACCGATACATGATTGCTTAAAATTTCCTCGATAGAAAAAAAAAACCAAAGTTGGGTCTGTATTTTCCTTTTTTTACTCAGCCTACTCAAACGATACATTATTTTACGACAGAATCACGTTAATACTGTAGTATTTTATCTCATCTAAAATCTCACTTTAAGAAATTTAAATAAAACTTCTGTAAGTTAGGTATTTATCGAAATTTGTCCGAAAAAGCCATTCCCGAAGAGTGTTCCATCTGTTTTTCTCGTGCGAGGAAGGCATAAGCGTGTCTTTGTCTAGGGGGCGTGTTCGACTCGAATCAAGGCATCCCCTTAAACATGGCTTAACGGCTACCGGCCACGACTACGAGCGGCAGCGGTGCATTATACGGAACGAGAGGTCAGAGCGCGGCGCCTCGCTCCCACGCACGTCGCACCGCTGCCGTCGCCGCTCGGGCTCACGGCCGAGCCCTATAAGTGAGTAGGTATTAGGTATCCACCAGAGCTGTGCCAGGCAGCGAAGCGGTGTGCGAGGAAAAATCCGATTTACCCTTGTTATACAAACGTATAATTTTCAGGATTGCTACAAAACAAACCTAACCTAGCGGGTTTACAGAATGATCTTTTAGCTGGTCTGTTCCTAAAAGGTTAACCGTTTCTGAGTCAATTTGTTCGATGCATTCGGTGAAACGTTTGTCAGTATAATAAAAAAAAAAAAACGGAACAATCCACCAATAGGAAGCTACACATGAGCGAGGTTAGCAATACTACCCCACCGGTAGTATTGCTAACCTCGCTCACTCTCTCACTCGCCACTACCGGTGGATTTTCCCTCGCATATCGCTCCGCTATATCGCGCTGCTCTGGTGGATGGATACTGAGCTTGTCGGTCGACTGAGGTAAACGTCCCAATGTTTGACACCTTAATTGTATTGACTGCCAGTTTCTTGTTGATTAGCAGTGAAGGTGCCAAGTGATGGGCAGGTGTCGACAACTAAGAAGCTTTCCTTAGTTCGATATTAATTTATGTGATAAGGTATTGTAACGGTTGGAATTTAGTGTGTTAATGAAAGACAACCGGTCAAAAGAAAACAGTTCAATTTATTGAAAAGGTCGTGGCCAAGGTCCGATTTAAGGGGAATTTGCCCACTAAATTCCAACCGTTACACTGCCCCACGTTGGGCGTCAGTGTAACGGTTGGAATTTAGTGTGTTAATGAAAGACAACCGGTCAAAAGAAAACAGTTCAATTTATTGAAAAGGTCGTGGCCAAGGTCCGATTTAAGGGGAATTTGCCCGTCTGGTTCCACTGGTATAATGCGGTACTCCCCTACGTGGCTGCGAGCTGGTCGAGCAGGTCCAGGGGCGTAATCTGTATCACGGGGAGCGCCGTGGGCAGCTGGTGGTTGGTGGACGAGCGATGCCGGAGGCCTAGGTCCCCAGTATGACGACCGTCAATTTACAGCCGTAAGGTTGCACCCCTTACGGGGTGAAAGACGATATGAGGATGCGACAGGTACACTGTTTCGTGTCGACGCACAAATTGCTCCGGGGCCTTCACTGCCGGAATACTTTTAAAACGTTACTTGTTTAAAACAAAGAGTAAAATTTCTGCATGCGCGTAAGAAGACACAGAGTATATGTGAACGCGGCTGCAGTAGGCGATGCGCCTCTCGTGACGCTCGGGCGAGAAAAATGAATCGTGGCGCGGCTGCAGTGGAATATTCCGTCGGCCGTGCACAAATGCTGACCTCGCGTTACTACGCGCGAAGCGCATAGAGTAACGTTGCGGTCAGAGTGTTTGTTCGAAAATAAACATTAATGTTTTTCTTAATTTATTTTTAATGTTAATTCTTCATGTTTGTTATTTAATTAAATAGGTAAGTTGATTAAGCGTTACTTTGATAGTTTTCAGTTATGAATTAAAATCATTATTATTTTTTTTAAATATAAATCATCTATGTAAATATGTATATATGTACGTACAACGTTACAGTATATCAACTGTCCCAGCGGCATCTGTCTGGCAGACTGTGTAAACTACAGGGGACACATAATGAGCTCTTCGTAACAAGGTAACTTTGCCCATTGTCCCCTGTAGTTTTTGCGAGTTAGGTTAACTTTGTGACCGACGGTCAGTGTCGACTACTTTTGTTTGTTTGATACTTTGAAATATCAAGTTAATTAGTCACTGGAGGATAAATAAAAGTCGCCGTCGCGGTGAAACTGGATATACCTACTTTTACTTTGCATTTCTTTTGTGTGATGAAAAGTAAATTTAAAACTTTGTGGGATAAATGAATTATAAGTGTGGTATGTGTTGTCAATGTATTATATTATTATGTGCAGAATTTGTGTCGCCTTTTTACATTTATTAGCTACTATTTACTTTTTTAACATGTTCGTTGTGATATAATAGGGTCGCAGCCCCATCTATATTTTAAGAATTCTTTTGAAGATTTTCTTCACAATATTTACCTTCACCGAAAAGTCACTTTTAAATTTCAAAAGGTATTTCGTACACATTGGTTTTGCGCCGCGGTTTGAACCCAGTACGTCCAGATTGAAAGTCGCGTGCTTTTACCGTTCGACTACAGTGGCTTTACCTTACCGCTCTGCTACATTGTCTTTCCCTTACCGCTCTGCATAGTAATCCTCTTTTCGTAAGTTATAAACTGGTGCACAACCTTCCAGCCGTGATAAAAAATGCGTCAAACATTTATAACGATCGGATTATTTGAAGTAGGTCAATAATCCGATTTTGTTAAGCTATTAATAAGGTAGCTCGGTGAAGATGATTTTTAAAAATAGTACCGAGGTTATTATATCCGTCCCGTCTAATTTCAACGAAACCGCAAAGCACACTTTTGCAGTGAAAACACTATTTATCTTCATAAATTCCCGAGTTACTTAAAGCAAAACTTGAGTCTAGGCGCGCGGAAGTTACATTTCTTTTCACATCAGGCACGGTGGCACAGGCAACTTTTCATCTCTTGAACTGCAAGATTTACTCATAAGTTATATGAAAACTGACAGGTCTCTCAGTCGCGGCCAATTCGCCTAGGGAGTAATATTTCATCGTGAGTCTAGGTTCCTACTTAGCAAGGAAATTCTCTTTGTTATATCACCGTCGTGATATATGTTATGTTCTTTTATTGTTATCAGTTGCGTAATGTTCGGAGCGGAAATCGGAGACGACAATATATTTTATTCGCGGGAGTTTTTGCTACATTTATGTCCTGATAAGGCTCCGTTGTGCCTCTTGCCGTTCTAGTACTTTCTAGTTTACGTTCTAGTTCTTGAAAGTATTCATATGATAATATAATTGAACTAGCTGTTGCCCGCGACTTCGTCCGCGTAGAACTTGTTACCGTCTTAGAAAAATTAATGCTAATGATTGTAGGCGGAACCTTAATTATCGCTGCCCTTAACAAAGTTCTCCCATCTTAAGGGATGATTTCCGAGATAAAAACTCATCCTCAAATTAGAGTCTCAAATTATCTGTACGGAAAATTTCATCTAAATCCGTTCAGGGATTAGTAAAAGGTAACAGTGCGATGAGTTCATTAGCTTAAATTGAAAACTCTGTTTTTACACAAATAAATATCTTAAAAATCATCAACAGACGTTTCAGCTTAAATTGTATATTTTTCATAATGTATTAAAGAAAGCTACATTACTGAAAATAGTTCTGAAAGCAAACGTAATCTAATGCTAAAAGACATAGAACTTTCCATCTGCATCCGCCGTCCCCATTTAACGGTGTTAGAGAATTATATTATTCTGATTAACCAAAAAAAAATTAAATTAACAAAATAATCCGCACCTACTTACTACTACTGCTTACTTACCTTTCAGTTCTGGGAGCATCCCAGCTCTAACCTAACCTAACCTACATTTCTGGTAGCTGTTCGGTTCTGTAAGGGTCGTGGTTCTAACTTAACCTAACCTACTTTTCTGCTAGCAGTCGGATTATGTATGACCTATACATGCTTCCAACCCTTTTTAACCTCCGTAGAGGATGAATTTTAAGAAACGCTCTAATTCGTTTCCTACTTTTTCACCGAAGTTACAGATCCCTTACTTTAAAATTGTCTTGTTCCCCGTACAAACAATCAACTCCTTTTAGCCCTTAGGGGATGAATGTGTCCCCCTTATGGAATCAATTTAAAATAGTCAAAAACAGAAGTTACAAATCCCTTACTTTAAAAATGTTTTGCTCTCCATACAAACTTTGAACCCCCTTTAACCCCCATAGGGGATGAATTTCAAAAAACTCTGAAATCAGTTTTGTAGTCTTTTAACATACAGGCTAAGACTGAATTTAAAAATCTCTTAAGTACTATAACATTTTCTTGGTTTCCATATAATAGACCTTGAATCTCGTTTTAACCCCTTAGGTGTGGAATTTTTCCAACGCTGAAAGAACTTTTATTTATTCTGATAAGAAATCTTTATACAACGCTTTTAGTCTCCAGCTCAAAAATGAGTGTTTCTCATCCAAACCTTGCACCCCTCTTTAGCCCTCTTAGGGATAGAATTTTCTAAAACGCTGGAAGTAATTGTTTATATTATAATAAGTAATCTTTCTACAAAGTTTTAAATCACTAGCTCAAAAAAAAGTGTTTCCCTTACAAACCTTCCAACCCTTTTTAACCCCCTTGGGGATGAATGTTTCCAAGACAAGTAAAGTTCTTTTTTGTATTCAAATACGTAATCGGGCTACAAAGTTTCAAGTTTCTAGGTCAAACGGAAAAGTTTCCCTCATACAACTTTTGCACCCCTGTTTTAACCCCCTTTGGGGTGGAATTTTCTAAAACGCTAATATTCATTTTCTTGTATTTATATAAGTAATCTTTCTACAAAGTTTCAAGTTTCTAGCTGAAAAAATAAAGTTCTCTCCATACAAATTTTGCTCCCCTATTTAACCCTCTCAGGGGTGGAATTTTCTAAAATGCATAAAATACTTTTTTGTATTCTAATAAGTAATCTTTCTACAAAGTTTCAAGTCTCTAGCTCAAAAAATAAAGTTCCATCCATACAAACCTTGCACCCCTTTTTAACTCCCTTGGGGGTGAAAATTGCTGAAACGCAGAAATTACTTTTTTTGTATTCTAATAGGTAATCTTTCTACAAAGTTTCAAGCTTCTATCTCAAAAAAGAAAGTTCCCTCCATACAAACCTTGCACTCCTTTTTAACCCCCTTAGGGGTGGAATTTTCTAAAACGCTGAAAATACTTTATTTATATTCTAATAAGCAATCTGTACGAAGTTTCAAGTCTTTTGCTAAAAAATCCAGTGTTCCCCGTACAAAACCTTCAACCTTTTTTAACCCCCGTAGGGATAGAATCTTCTTAAATGCAGAAATTACCTTTTTGTATTCTAATAAGTAATCTTTCTACAAAGTTTCAAGTTTCTAGCTAAAAAAAAAAAAAGTTCCCTCCATACAAACCTTGCACCCCTTGTTAACCCCCTTAGGGGTGAAATTTTCTAAAAGGCAGATTTTTTTTTTGTATTCTAATGAGTAATCTTTCTAGAAAGTTTCAAGTCTCTAGTTCTAAAAGTAACGTTTTCCCCATACAAACATGGCACCCCTATTTAACCCCCTTAGGGGAGGAAATTTCTAAAACGCTGAAAGTACTTTTTGTGTTTTATAATCTACAAAGTTTCAAGTATCTAGCTCAAAAAAAAAAATCTCCCATACAAACTTTGCACCCCTATTTATTCCCCTTAGGTGTGGAATTTCCAAAAATCCCGTCTTATCCCTTGCCTACGTCATAAAAGGAAGTCCTGGTGTAAATTTCAAGTTTCTAGTCCCAGTAGTTTCGGCTGTGCGATGATGAATCAGTCAGGAAGTCTTCTTTTATATATATATATATATATATATGAAAAGGTCAGGTCTTTGGGGTAGGCCTATATCCAGCAGTGGACGTCTTTGATGATCATGACAATGAAAAGGTCAGTTTGAATTATCTACGAATGTTCGTATCCCGATAAGTCGAAAGGAATCTGTCGATTGCAATGTTATGTAAATAATAATAATAATAATTCAGGCTAAAATTAATCACGTCGCACTGTTCGGCACAGGCCTTCTCTCATGGATAAAAGAGAACTGGGAATGGTAAGGCCGTTATTTATTGTTCCTGGTTAAGCAGTTTAAATCGTCTACATTTTAAAATAAAATAAAAATATAAATAAAATAAACTTTATTGCCAAAACATGAACGGAGTTACAGTAATAAAATAATAATCTTAGGTATTAACTAGTTTAAGCTTATACAGTAAGGTAAGTAAAATATAATCAGTGAATCATGTTGGCCAAAGATACCAACCTCAGCATATGCTGGCCGGGTTGCCCAGCGCTGATTTTCAGTTTGGCCCTTTTTTTTTGAGGTGTAAATATTAGGTACAATACAATACAAATACTCTTTATTGCACACCTCACACAAACAAAGCAGTTAAAAAGAAAAACAATACAATAACGTGTAGGTAGAGGTAGACAACAGGCGATCTTATCGCTGAAGTGCGATCTCTTCCAGACAACCTTTGGGAACATTCAAGATGCGCTGCGCAATTTGCCGTTAGGTTGGTAATAAGAAAAATAACATTTAAATAATGGAACGAAAAATAAAGTAAACTACAGTCCCCACTTCCAGTGTGTTACGAATATTAGTAATCCGTTTATATGGCTAATTGGCGTAACACACTGGAAGTGATTAAAATGTAGACGATTTAAACTGCTTAATCAGGAACAAGAAATAACGGCCTTACCCTAGTCCCCACGCTGTCCCAGTGCAGTTTGGGGACTTCACTTACACCTTTGATTTTCTTCGCAGATATATGCAGGTTTCCCTTCGATGTTTTTCCTACGCCGAAAAGCTAACGTAAATATGAAATGTCTTTTATGTAGGTAGGTACTCGTATACTCGATGTAAATGTTCGATGAGTCTGCGCCTTTTTTAAGGCAGTGACTTATTGTTACGAGCGGGATAGAGTTAATACACCTTTTTAACACAATCTTGAAATACCTTGGCAATGCGCCATCACCATGGCAACGAAACTGTTATAACCCCGCCGTTGTAACAATATAAACTTGTTAAGATTTGCCGTGCCGATTTGATGGTTAATTAACGGGCTAAGGTAAGTCAATATGACGAAGCTAACATTTTTTTAGCTTGCCAAGTATTCCAGACTCACGAAACATCAAAAAATTACATTACTTATAATTAATTTGATAGTTCAGTTGTCCTAACGTGTGCTCGAAAAGTTACGTGATCCCTCGATCTTGTTGTTTTCAGACATAAAAAATAGCAACGGCCAAACTTAGTACAAGACAAGCTTAAGGGCCTTCAAAACAACTGGACATATGACAATTCAAAGGGTCTTTTCAGCGCATAATGCGTAATCTATTAGTAAATATTCCTAATATTATATTATATAGTCGGAAAGGACATATCTGATATAATGAACACTCTTTGTAAAGTGTTAGATAAATTAAAAGAAAGTCAATTTAAATTAAAAATTGAAAAATGTAAGCTGTTTCAAAAATACATAGATGTATTTGGTTTCAGGATTACCTACTAAAAATGACATCAGCATCATAAAATCAAACATTAACCCTACAAGCAAATGCTCCAACAAACATTACCATGCTGAGGTAATTTCTAGGAAAAGTAAACTATTATGCCAGGTTTTTAAAAGATATGGCTTCGACTCTGACACCCTTGTATGAATGCACACAGATAAATAAATTTGTGTGGACCACCGATTGTGAAAATGCATTTGTAATGATCAAAAAGAAATTAGCGTCAGTTCATAACTTAAGACATTATAACCCAAACTTACCTTTAATTTTGTCTTGTGACGCATCTTACAAAGGTCTGGCATGTGTCTTGTCTAATAGAGATTATGACGGTGTTGTGAAACCAATAGCATATGCTAGCAAAAAATTAAATTCCACGGAACAAAGATACTCAACCATTGATAAGGAAGCAATGTCAATAATTTACGGAATCACCAAGTTTTATAACTATACCTATGGCAGGTCATTTGAATTGGAAACTGACAATGCTGCCTTAGTTAGAATTTTGGGTCCCAAAAAGGGCATTCCCAAAATGGCGGCATAGAGGTTACAGCATTACGTTATATTCCTATCGGCTTTTACTTACAAAATTAAACATATTAAATCTAATCAAAATCCAGCAGATTTTTTATCAAGAACATCTACTGATGTTAATACTGTAAAACTGGACTTTCACCCAATTTGTCAAGAAACTGAGCTAAGTAGTATATACCATATTACAAATTCTGATATTGAGGTATTACATTGGAAAACTATACAGATTGATACAAAAAAAGATGTAACCTTGTCACAGATCATTAGGTACCACATGGATGGTTGGCCAGACAAAAAAAATGTTGACAAAGATTGATTACCATATTTAAAAAAAAAAAAACGAGATCAGCTGTGATAGAGATTGCGTTTTCTGGGGTTACAGAATAATTGTTCCAAAATCCTTAAGAAGTTCAGTCATCTGAACTGCATAAAAGCCATTTTGGCACAGTGCGAATGAAACAAGTGGCACGCTCATTTATGTGGTGGCCAGCAATCGACTAACTAACCTAACCTAACTATTCGTAATAGCCACATTCAAAAATCTTGGCCAGTAGCACCAACTGTCTGGTATCGCCTGCATGGAGACTACTGCGGTCCGTTCTTTAATAAAATGTATTTAATAGTCGTTGACAGTTACTCAAAGTGGCCAGAGGTGGTTGAGATGAATACAATTAGTGCAGCCCGAACCATTGACGTGTTAGATACATTGTTTTCAAGACATGGCTACCCTGTTCATTTGGTTACTGACAACGGCCCTTCTTTTGCGTCCCAGGAGTTTGCAATATTTTGTAATTCAAAACAAATAAAACATACTTTCTCTCCACCTTATCACCCGGCAACTAACGGAGCGGCCGAACAATTTGTTAAGATATTTAAAATACATGTAATTAAAATCAAAGAAAGCGGTCACAAGATGACGTCCGCAATCAACTTGTTTCTTTTTGACTACCGAACTATGCCTCATAGTACTACGGGTGTTACCCCAGCCAAACTTATGTATCAAAGGGAAATTAACTATAACTAACTATTGCTAAAAAGTCTTTGGAAATGTTAGAAAAACAGGCTAGAGTATCCTCTGGCATCAGGCAAGTCGATTTCAGAGTGGGAGAGAAGGTAATGTTAAGATATTATAGGAAAGATCATAAGCCTTGGACTCTAGGGACTATTATTGAGGAGTCAATCCCCGATACCACATATATTATTGATGTTGATGGTAATAAGTGGAAGAGGCATGTTAATCAAATGATGAACTGTAGTGATACATTGTTAGAATAAGCGCTTAGATATCTAAATGTAACAGTTCGTAGGCCATTCATTGAATGTGTATTATATGTACGATGCCTAGAGTTTGCTACATTTTACTTTTGTTTTTTATTGTTTAAGTTCTAGGAATACTGCTACCGTTTTTAATTATTATTATTGAGGGAGACAAGGCATTTACAGCGACCTGATTAAGTTCAGGTGGTGGAGAGTGTGGTGCATGTAGGCCAGCCCTAATACAAGCACACCACATCACTAGCGATGCGCTGTCTCCCTCTCTCTCCAAAGATGACGTCTGAAGAATAGATCTGTAAATGGTGTGCTCTCACAAATAAAACAGTAATTAATGAATTTGCGGGTTTTATTGAGATACTACAATCGTATTAACAACAAAGAACTTTACCGAAATTGTATCTCATATTTACTTCAAAAATCACAGTTTTCATGATATATGGCACCAAACTTAAAAACAGTTTTTAGACGGAACTTTTGTGATAAGTAGTCAAAAATAAAAATCTCTCGTGCGTTCTTACCGATGTTAATAAGGAACAGTTATATGTAGATTTAATATATAAAAGTACATAAACAACAAACTAAATATCGAAAATATATCTTTTTTAATTCCTTAATATCCTTTTTTGGACCAAGCTAGAATAAATAATTTAAAAATACTAGTTTTTTTTTAATTCTCTTACAAATGTAGATAAAGGATTGAAGAACCGATAAGCATTTGTACCATTAATATATATATATATGTATATGTTAATGTATATATAGTTTTGACGGAGGAATATCAACTGAAAACTCGTCAACACTCATCAAAAAGCGCGCGGAGCCCCTTAATTCACGGGTTTTAGCTGAACTACTGTAGATTTTCGTTTTTCAAAGAAGATATCACGTTTAGTTACCTACGGATCATCACATACACATAGTAATCATCCATAGAAGGGGCCGAATTACAAAGCACATAATAAACATATGACGCATTGTGTTCCTCTCAGTAACAGACCAGTTAGCTGTTCACTAGACAAAGGTACAGCCTCCAGGCACGCTGTGCGTATTTGAAAGTACCTCAACATAATTAACCAACTGTTGTACCTATGTTAAAGCAATTATAGTCTGGTACATACATGCAGTCTGGCAAGGTAACGCCATTAAGATTTGATTTATTTCAAGTGTGCCGAGGTCTGTTAAAGTCTTAGAAATTCTATACGACGTGTCAGGACTCATGACTCTCGACTCGACGTCGGTGGCCGTTAACCAAAGTTTGTATTTTAACACATTTACTGCAAATAAATACAGGCAAACACGGCATGCACATAAAAGCTTAGATAATACTTAATCTAAGTAGTACAAGCTCGGCGTCTTCTCAAATTCATTTCAGAGTCTACGTGACAAAATCTCTATAAAATAAATGAAATGACTATTTGTAAACGAAGTAAAAACGTAAGTACATACTTAAATACGATGAAAATATATTCTTTTAGAACTAAAAATTAGCCTTGAGTTAGTGTAAATAAGCTTAATTATTAGTAAATTTTCATATATCCACCTTATTTCGTTTGAATAATAAATTATGCTATGCACAAATTCTGTAAGTTTTACATGAGGAAGGCCGAAACTTAGCTAGACGAGAGTGTTGTCGTGGAACTGTTCAATTAACTGTTTTTAGAAGCTGTGGGCGGTCTAATAGCGAGCCAGAGACGCATGCGTATGCAGTATAACCTGGTCAAAAATCCAACGGCGATCCTCGGGAGTCATCATCATCATCATATCAGGCGAAAGACGTCCACTGCTGGACATAGGCCTCCCCCAAAGAGTGCCACAGTGACCGGTCCTGCGCCACCCACATCCAGCGGACTCCAGCAACCTTTACCAGATCATCAGTCCACCTTGCGGGGGGCCTACCCACGCAGCACCTTTCAATTCGTGGTCGCCACTCGAGAACCTTTCCGCCGCAACGGCCATCGGTTCTACGTGCTATGTGCCCCGCCCACTGCCACTTAAATTTAGCGATTCGGAGGGCTATATCAGTTACCTTGGTTCTGCTGCGCTGCGGATAGCCTCATTTCTGATGCGATCACGCAGAGAAACTCCCAACATAGCCCTCTCCATAGCCCTTTGGGTGACTTTGAGCCTTCTTATGAGGCCCATAGTAAGCGGCCTCGAGAGTAAACATCTTGAAATACTTTAATCGGTCCTTGTATGAGCTTAGCAAGCGAAGTTTCCCCTGAGTTATGGAAGGAAAGTATAAAAATCGCTTTTGTATTTGCTCGATTCGCTCAACATGGCATTTATAATATGGATTCCAGATATTAGTGACTTAGAAGCAAGCTGCGCGAGGCCCTCTGCGGGACTAAGAGTAAGAGTGGTAGCATGTTTATCACTTATCGTTGTAGATAGTTAAGGCGATGCCTTGATTTGAGTCGAACACGCCCCCTAGACAGAGACACGCTGATGCCTTCCGGGCACGAGGAAAAGAGATGTAACTAGCCTCATTTCTGATGCGATCACGCAGAGAAACTCCCAACATAGCCCTCTCCATAGCCCTTTGGGTGACTTTGAGCCTCCTTATGAGGCCCATAGTAAGCGACCTCGAGAGTAAACATCTTGAAATACTTTAATCGGTCCTTGTATGAGCTTAGTAAGCGAAGTTTCCCCTGAGTTATGGAAGGAAAGTATAAAAATCGCTTTTGTATTTGCTCGATTCGCTCAACGTGGCATTTATAATATGGATTCCAGATATTAGTGACTTAGAAGCAAGCTGCGCGAGGCCCTCTGCGGGACTAAGAGTAAGAGTGGTAGCATGTTTATCACTTGTCGTTGTAGATAGTTAAGGCGATGCCTTGATTTGAGTCGAACACGCCCCCTAGACAGAGACATGCTGATGCCTTCCGGGCACGAGGAAAAGAGATGTAACACTCTTCGGGAATGGCTTTTTTGGACAAATTTCGATAAATACCTAACTTAGAGACGTTTTATTTAAATTTCATAAAGTGAGATTTTAGATGAGATAATATCCTACAGTATTAACTTGATTGTGTCGTAAAATATAGTTTAAGTAGGCTGAGTAAAAAAAGGAAAATACAGACCCAACTTTGGATTTTTTTCTATCGAGGAAATTTTAAGCAATCATGTATCGGTAAAATCAGAAAAACAATCATATAGTCAAGAATCATATATCTGAAAATCAGACCTTATTGTTTCTTATTCTAGTCAGAACGGCGTTTCAAAGCACGCGATAATTTCCAATGCACAGCCTTAAGAAAGACATCCATCACTCCGCACTCAGAAGGTGGACGTCTTATCGACAGCGATAAGTGATGAGATGGCAACCATCTTATGCCCACTGGAGTGGCAAGCGTCCATAGAGTAAGGTTATCTGCTTTCAATCAGGCAGGCCATATGCTTGTTTTTGTTATTTAAAAACGGGAAAACGAGTACGTACGATGCTCAACAGGTCCATTAACATTAGACATAACCTCGTAATACATGTTCGTTAATACATGCTGCGAGCGTACAGCGGCCGACGTAATCTGTGCAACGGGTGTGAGCATCATAGCAGTGAAGTTGACAAGCGAGCGAGCCCCGTCATGTCGGTATTTTGGAACGAACTCTCTCATTTCAATCCAGTCCAATTCCAACTCAATATCATACGTTTAGCTCATACGCACACCGCTTTGTGCTTGTGTGAGAAGGAGCGCATGCATCAAGACGATTTCACGTCAAAAACGCGTTCCGAAATTGGGTCAATTTGCCCCAGGCGTGAGGATTATTGCAGTGAATTATAATGAAGAGTCGTGTCATAGATTTTCATGTTAGGATTATGATGAAATGTTATGTCTTTCTGTCTTTTGAACTTGGGCTGGACTTTATACACTGATACTGTAAAAAGGGGAAAGTGACCAAATTCGTATTTATTGCTGATTAATTAAAAATAGCATAATTTAATGATTTCATTGTGCTAGGTGTTACTTTGCGAGTTTTTAATGTAATGGAGTGGAAACTTGACGGGAGTTGGACCTCAAATTTGTCCTTTTTGTATAAATGGTGCATTCCGTTTACTATTCTCTTAACATTTGAAAGGGATGCAAAACAATTTACATCGCAGGTCATACATATGGGTAGCAAGATGAAGAATGTTAAGATTCACAGTTCTAGTAGTTTAACTTAATGACTTAACTACTGGGCGTTTCCTAACCGGCGAGGTGAGACGGATTGGTAAATATCAGCAACGAAGTGGGTTAATTTGATTTATTGCCGATGCATTCAACTTCAATTCAGTCCACGCCACGTCTTGGTGGAAAGTCGGCTTAACTTACGTTCACAATCTCTATTTTAGGAAATCACATAACGCGTTTCGCCCGCAGGATAAAATAAAATCTTGTCAAATGCATTGAGCGCGCAAAGCTACACATAATCTCGTCTCGGAGTGCATCGTGGCAAAATTGATGTATTATCCGTCATGCCCCATCATACCCTCGCCGTAGCTTCCTTATTGACCTGCGGCTTTGTGTCTGTTACCAAAACATTGGTTGCTCTGGTAATATACCTTAGGGCAGACCTAAAATCATTCATAATGCCAAAAAAAGACAACAAAAAATACACAAGGTGTTCGATGCCTGAATTTCGTTCTTTCGCATCGTGTTACTCTTTTAGCGTTTTCCCGGTTGCATCCTAGTTGCAACGAGCCCTCGGTCTCACAAGTCTCACAGATTCTGCGTAACCCTAAAAAAGTGTGTATACCTACATGATATTACCATAGACATAATGCAATATAGGAGATTTCATAGATACCCTATCGGCGCCGGCCGCAATCTCGTTAATCGAGTGAGAGAACAGTGACTATCAGTAACGTGCGCGGAGCATATTACTGAAACCTATGGCGACTTTTTGAA
This sequence comes from Epinotia bilunana, assembly GCA_947049275.1. Taxonomy (NCBI): domain Eukaryota; kingdom Metazoa; phylum Arthropoda; class Insecta; order Lepidoptera; family Tortricidae; genus Epinotia; species Epinotia bilunana. The sequence continues at coordinate 7,937,311 of OX346267.1, read as the reverse complement.
TTAGCGGAGGTATTTTGTACTTTGACGTGAGCTTACTGACATCGTACAGATTTTCTCACTTGTGGGTGTACTGATACAAACGCGCGTTTCCCGAACGTGCGATTATATTGTGCCACTAGCCAAAAAATATGTACATAAGTAGTTGGTTACCTAAAGGCCGCTGATGAAACTGGATGCCAGCACGCAGCGGCGCGGCGAGCGGCTGCCCATAAGTTGAAGTCGCTCGAATGTAGGAAATGCCGCTCGTCGCCCAACTGCCCGCTGGCGTCCAGTCCGCAGCAGAAGGTTTAGTTTAGTTAAGGTTTACATAAAGCTTAATAACACAGTCATTAGAAATGGTACATACATAATAATGTGTATAAACAACGATGGTATTTTTTTGGAAATTAACGCACAATTGGTTAGATAACATTAAAATGAAACGGTTACCTTTATGGTAGGTTTTTAAGCGTATTGGGTGCTTACGCTTAAGTAACATATGGCAAGTTTTCAGCCTCATTGGGTAAAGCCCCAAAAATATATCATGTTTACTGGTAAGAGTTGTGAGTTAGTTCAAACAAGGCCTGGAGTATCCTTTAATAGGCCTTATCCCATTGCAATAAGGTTCATACATGGCCAGTTAACAGTGTTATTGATAGTACTCTGCAGTACCTATAATAGCGACGTTCATCAGACTAACGTTTACCAATGTTCGAGTAAGCAATAAATTGGTATAAATGGCCTACAACCCGATCGGCTTAGGATCCTCAATTCGGTCGCCGGGTTTGCTCTGCCATTGTTCTTGACTTGAGATCGAGTAGGCTGCGCAAGATGCCTCCCTGAGATACGGCACGCGCTTTGGCCTATTGGCTGCCACGGCGATATTTTTGAAGCAGTCAACGTCAGTGATTTATTGACACGTGTAACGTGTGGCTTCGTTTACACAGTAATAGGTCTATCCCGCTCAGACCTTTAGGAGGCGTGCGTGGAGCTTCGGCTTGTTTGGTACTTCGGTACCAAACAAGTAACACAAAGCCAACAATCGTCAATTTAATCAAATGCAAGGAGTACACCGAGCGGATTCTGTCTCTGCCCTTGTCATGGGATGCACGACGGCGTCTCGTGCATCCCATGACGGCTATATACTTAGGGTCAATTTTATTGCTGGTTGATGGAATTTAAATGAACATGGTTATTGGGTGAAGATATGTGCTACCGCACCTACACCTACACCCACCGTTAGGTAATTACTGGTAAATCAGATGGATGGTTAGTAAAAAAACCTCCGTGCCGATATAATATTAATGAAGCCTCCGACAGAGAATCTTTTTTTGATTTCACCCATGTACCGAGTACTTTTAACTGCCCACCAGAAAATGTTCGATGGGCAACCCGGAACAAAAAGAGTTATGCAAGAGTTTAGTCTATATTACTATAGGCTTAGAAAATTTAGGCAAACCGGTGGGAATCGGCTTGTATGGGCGCCCCACCACTGTTACCATCGGAGTTTGAGAAAATAATGTCTATTCAAAAAAATACTTCATGATAATTAGTTGTTGCCATTGCAACTTCTATGAAAACCACGTCCGCTAGCATCAAGAGTTGAAATAATTGCATTTATTTTCGAAATTTCAAGAACTCAGAAGTGGTCAATCGGATCAGATAGTCACACGAATACCCGATAATAATGCCATTCCAGCGTCCTAATTTATAATGAAATGAGGCATTTACCTTTTAGGCCTCAACATTATTGTTAGTTACGTCTCTGGTAATATTTTTAATACCACGTCGTTTGCAAATACGCGCGCGGCCTGACAATGTGAATTTTACTAGTTTATTATACTAGTCACGAATCCTACTACTTTTACGATATTAGTCATGCTCGATATGTTTTTCTTCCAATATATTCTGTATCAACTCTATGCCGAGGCCATCCAACTGTAATATTGTATACATTCTTCAAAGCTATAAATATGTTACGTTTTTAGCCGATTTATCGATCGTTTATTAAGGTATAGTTTATCTGACGATCTTTATGTGATATTATCTTATTCATTTATTTACTTTTGCCTATTCATTAATTGTGACTATAATTTGAACCAAATGTAACTTGACATTTTATTACAATTCTTAATCTCTTTGACGATCATAATATAAATTAAATGTAAATAAATTAAATGTAAAGTTAAATGTAAATATAAGGAAAACAACATACTTACAATTCATAAATCACAATGGTAAAAAACAGCCACTTAGGGTATTATTCGATAATGAACCTATAGCAGAATCATGTCATACAATATTTCTGGGAATTATTTTGGACGAAAAATGCTCTTGGGTAAGTCACATTGATAAAGTATGTGGCAAGATAAATTCATTTGTATATGCTTTGTGGAGACTGGTAAAAACTTGTAGTAAGAAGGCAGCCATACAAGCTTACCATGGCTATGTTTGCTCCCTACTTAGATATGCCATCATTTTATGGGGAAACTCACACCATGCAAAGCGAGCGCTGATAGCTCAAAAACAATGCATCAGAGCAATTTGCGATGTTGATACTATGACATCTTGCAGACCATTGTTCAAAGATCTTGCGCTAATGACAGTACCCTGTATGTATATATACGAAATATGTATGTTTGTTAAAATGAACCCAGAACTTTTTAAGACACTTCAAGATGTATCTAATTTTAATACAAGGTACCCTGATAGGCTAGCAATACCTCGCAAGCGAACAGCTTTATATGGCAGAAACACCTTTTGTATGAGCATAAAAATATATAATAGACTGGATGATAACATCAAACAGTTGCCTTTGAAAATGTTTAAAGTAAAACTAAAAGTATGGCTCTTACAAAAGGCTTTTTATTCCGTCGAGGAATACCTAAATGGCATCTTTTGACAGAGATAAGTGATCATTATATAGGCCTTGACTATTGTGTAAGCTTAGCTTTAGTTGTAAGTAATTGTTTGCATGCCAGATGCTGGTGAAATATGTGTTACTTATATAACATTGTCTGAACACCTTTTGTACCATATTTCATGCAAAATAAAGTTATTTGTATTTGTATTTGTATTTGTATTTCATATAGATTAAGCTAGCTTTAATTTATATTGTAATTGTATATTGTGAAATAAATAAATCTAAATCTAAATCTATCCTATAACGAGTTGGCGAATATCGTCCTTTTTACCTTCCACATCGCAGAACTTAATAAAATTTTGGGAATTTTCGCGAGAAGTGATGCATCGTTAGTGACGTCACCGAGTTTAAGTTAAAAGTGTTCCATTTTGTAACTTATATTTGTCATACAAATTGTATGGTTAGTTTTAGTTACAAAATGTTTTTTTTTTACTTATACATAAAAACACAAAAAACAGTCAGTTACAGATCGAAGGTTATTGGGAGCTAGGAGAGTTTTTTTTTTACTTATACATAAAAACACAAAAAACAGTCAGTTACAGATCGAAGGTTATTGGGAGTAAGTCAAATATTATGCAAACAGATCCCTATTCTAAAAATAATATAACTCACCATTTTTACACACCTGCCATTCGCAAAAGGGTCATCGTTTCCTCAAATTAGGGATTTCACATTTCCTCATAGAAAATATGAAAAACGAATGTGCCACTCGGTAGCAAAATTATTCCCTTTAGGGCGTAACACCTGAATCCCTCGTTACGCTCGAGATTCTACTTTAGATTCTTTCACTTCTTCCAGGATTCAATATACCGCTATCGCCGTAAATAATAAATAGTTTTATATAATTTTGCTCCCTTGAGACAGTGTCCCACCAGACAGCGTAGCGAAAGGACGTGAACACATGCTGCGAATTAGCCAGGTAACTTAATAAAACACTTATAAATATCAATATTGATTTTTTGATACTAATTCGAATTAATATTTATTGCTTTAATCAAATACAAATACAAATCGTTTATTCGCAGTAATATGGTTACAAAGGTCTTAAATTAAATTATAGTGGATCAGCATATTACACCTTTTCCTGGCGTGCGATTTTAATAAATGCTTAATATCTAAAATTCATGATTACATTAAATCTATCATGCTACTAACCTAATTAATGTCTGTGTTTCACAATATCTTCTTTATGGGTAAAGAATTAATTCACAGAGTAAAATACTCTATGAGTGAGCCATTTATGGAGTTCAGTTTTAAATATTTTTAAGGGCAAGTTACGCAGATTTTTAGGCAATTTATTAAAAACTTTGATGGCCATAACAAAAGCATTTCTTCTGCAGTAATACAGTTTAGTTTTTGGCAACACTAATTTACCTTCGTTAACTGTTCGTTGCGTCCTATTATCTCTGACTTTAGTAAAAAGTTCTGGATTTGATTTCACAAATATTGCTAATTTTTTGATATATAGACATGGCAGAGTAAGCAGCTTTAATTTTAGAAATAGTGGTTTGCATGAATCTGTTATATATGCACAACAAATAGCTCTAACACATTTTTTTTGTAGAATAAACATCTTATTTACATGCGTTGAATTTCCCCACAATAGCAATCCGTATTGAAGAACGGACGAAACGTAACCGTGGTATGCGGTGACACTCGTTTCATCAGATGCCACTTGTCTTAAGTGCCGAAGTGCAAATACGAAACTACTGACCTTTTTACAAACACTATCTATATGTAATTTCCAGTCACAGTGACTATCAAGAATTATTCCAAGAAAGTTGGTATGAGTGGCTTCTGATATCGGTTCGTCTTTATAATTAATATTAAATTCAATAGAAGAGGCTCGATGAGTATGAAAACTCATAAACTTAGTTTCGGAGAGATTTGCCTTTAGGTTATTTTTCTCCAGCCAGTCAATTACTATATTTATGGTTAAGTTAACATCGCTTTGCAGTTTATCTCGGTCCTTTCCTTTGATAACGATTGTCGTATCATCCGCAAATAAAATACAATCATGTGGTATGATATCTGGGAGATCGTTAATATATGCGAGGAAAAGAAGAGGTCCTAAGACACTACCTTGCGGAACCCCATATCTATTGAATTTCAACTGTGATTTATAACACTTAAGGTGCTTATCAGCTTGAAGTTGGGTTATTTCGGTATATTGAACACGGTCTCTTAAATAACTATTTATAAATTTTTCGGAAACTCCGCGAACGCCATATTTATTTAACTTATTTATTAGCCTATCATGGTGTACAAAGTCGAAAGCTTTAGTCATGTCAAAGAAAAGAACAACGACCATTTCACCCGTATCGACGCAATTTGTCACCGTTTTTATAAGTTTAGCTGTAGCTAATGACGTTGACATGTTTTTTCGGAAACCATTTTGCTCGTGTTTTATCACATTTTGCTGATCAAAAAATTCGTTTAATCTGGCACACATAACTTTTTCATAAATTTTCGAAATGATGGGTATAAGGGTTATTGGACGATAATTGCTTACTTCAGTGACATCACCTTTTTTGTACATGGGCTTCACAATAGAACATTTGAGCCTTTCGGGGAAAGAACCTTCTGAGAAGGATAACTTTATTAAATATACTAATATTTTGGCAAAGAATGACGCGCATAGTTTTACAGTTCTGGTAGATAAACCATCATACCCGACAGCTCCCGTATTTCTTAGGCCCTTTATTATACCTAATAACTCTTGTTCATGCGTCGGTTTTAAAAATATACTAGAGGAGATACTACTTATCTGGTTTTTAATATCGACTATTCCTTGTTGATTGTTAGTGATATCCACAAAATAGTTGTTGAACGTGTTAGCCACATCATGTGGATCTTTTAATAAAGCTTGTTGGGTTGATATTCATTGATTGATCTCGGATAATCTTCCAAGAGATCTTGAAGTTCTTGTAAGAGTAATCATTTATTAGGCTACGTAAGTATGTTTTTTAGCTTTCTAAAGTTTATAGGTTATGAGAATCTTGAATAAGTTTATATAACGAGCGAATCGGGCATCTAGTAACAAATTTTCGGGGCAAGTTGTAACAAGTATTTTTTTTATTTGAATCGCTGCTACACAAAATAGGATAATAAATAAGTAAATAAAAATGATTTATTTCAGACTAAGGTCCATACATGGTTAGTAAACAATAAAATCTTATTACTAGTGTTAGTATGTCATACAGACTTAACTAAACAATGACTGCATGCAGTCTCTGCCAGCGGGTGAGCATGGGACCATTTTCGCGCTCCGAAAACACGCTCAGAATGCTGTTGGGGCTGCCGCACAGGCGACGCATCAGTAAGTTGCACCTCTTGCGCATTATCGCCGCAAAGCTGTCAATTTGTGCCTCTGCAAACATACCAGAGGCACTACAAAATCGCAGCAACCCCATCAACACCCGGAACGCATTATTATATTGAACACGTAGGCCGTTGTATGCCTTCTGCGTAAAGTTGGTCCTGTGGCTGCATGTATAGAACGACTGACAGTACGCTTTGAAAAGTGTAGTCTTCACTTGTACAGTACATCTCGCGAACCTGCGGGCCAACATGTTGCATCGGACAGCCAACGACCTACGCTTCCGCTCAATGTCTAAATGATTACTTAGGTCGTCTGTTATCCAGTGACCCAGGTACTTGAACTTAGTGACAAAGTTTAAAGGGACGTCGTAGAGTGTCAATAACGGTACAGTCAGATAAGTTTTCCTGCCAGCTTTAAAAATCATCACTTCTTTCTTCTTCACGTTGTACCTGAGGCCATGGGCCTCAGCATACGACTCGCATATTTTTGTCAACCTCCTCATTGCGTCGATCGAAGGGCCGAGCCATGTCGTCAGCATAACTAAAATTGTTGACGGTGACTCCGTCAATGTGACATCCTGCATAGGTATTGCTCAGCTTCTCGATGAGTTGGTTGACGTACAAATTAAAAAGTTTGGGGGAAGATAGCCCACCCTGTCTCACCCCACACATCAATTTATAGTCACTCGAAATAGAATTGCCCCACCTTACAAAATTATTTTGATGACTATACCAATATCTGAACAAGGCTATAACCTCCCGAGGTACACTTGTCTCACTTCGTAGCTTGGCCCATAAGATGTCATATGCCACAAGGTCGAATGCCTTCGACAGATCCAAAAACACACCATAAACCGGTGTATTCCTACAGGTATAGTACTGGACGGTGTTCTTGAGGGCCAGGACTCTCTGTGGACAGCCCCCGCCGGAAGCCAAATTGGGCGTCATTTAATTCGATATGCTGATCCAAGCAGGCATCAAGCAGACCGTCCAGCACCTTGGCAATGGTGGTAGCCAGGGATATCGGCCTATAGTTTGACAGATCTAAGGCATCAACAGTTTTATTTTTGACGATAGGAACTACAAGTCTGCATTAATTCATCGGGCAGATAGCAATAGCTCAAGCAAAGCGTAAAAAACATGCCTAGCACTCTAGGCATATGTTTTCCAGCATATTTCAGGTGCTTAATGCTAAGTCCATCATGTCCCGGTGATCCGGTCCCTATTTAATCACTGATGACACTTGTTTAGCGGTAAATGTGACGCTCAGCTCGGGGGGAAGTCCTCAACATTAAACACCTGCGATGCTGGACCCAGTGTCAATTCGACCTTGAAATTACTCTTAAATAAATTAGCTATTTCAGAAGGATCATTCACATCCGCGACGCTTACGGGAAGCCCGGACCTATCTTTGAGTTTATTGGTAGATTTCCAAAACCTTCCAAAATTCTTATCAAAATGGTGTTGAGCGATGATATCCTTTTTAATCTGTTGTTCATTAATTTGTCACCACTTTAATTTTGATTTAAAAAGTTAAAATAATGATTAATGTAATTGACATTTGGATTCAATTCTCCAATGCTTCTTTTTTTAATCGTACAACAAGCCCCTAGATAGCCTGTCCTAACATAGGGGTAAATAATTATACATCGGTTCTGTTATGCGAGATACGTTTCACGTCTTGCCTAGCATAATGCTCAATGAAGACGATCATCGGTGAGTTCCCATCAGGATGTTCCCTGAGCCAAGCCCATCTGAGAAATTTACGACCAATTCTGCCACCATCATATTGTAACAAATGAATTTTTAAACAATAAAGAATTATTATTGAATCATTATTTTAGATGCTGAATATATAACTAGGTATAAATTTTGTTAAACCAGTATTTTATCGTTTTCATTTAAAAACGTTATCAATATGTCAGAACGTGATAAATCCTCGATCCGCGGTTAAAACTCGACTCTTAACAAACCTCTCTTAACTAAAGTGAATTTGAAGTATTTAAGAATTTATGAATAAGGAAGGACACAAGGGACTGTCGAAAAGCACGATCGAGTGCAAAAAATATCATAAATAAGCACCAGGGACACAAAACGACAAGTAAGTAGCAATGAAGGTCACTTTAGTGGTACCTATTTGTGTGGGATTGGTACTTTTTGATGACTTTGTATGATGCTGGCTGTTAGATGATGAATAAAGGAACGATCGAACGTGGTTTGAATAGTTTTAGAACGGTGAATGATTTGACGTATGATTCAGTTTGTAAGACGATCGGTACGAATGAAGACGTATATTATGTAAATAAATACGATTTTATATAGTTCTCGAGTTTTCCCTGCCTCCCACTCTACATTTGGGGGCTCGTCCGGGATCCAGGGAAAATTACGCGACTACGAAGATACGACGGCAAAGACGAAACGAAGTGTAAATACGACGACGACGACGACGACGACGACGGAACTACGGCGAGAAGAAGACTTAAGACGAAAGTTGTGTTTCAAAGAAAACGGGAGATGGAGAAGACGATGGATGTTTACCATCAAATTTTAACGTTGCCCTTGTTTTGGCGGAGGACGGCTTTGAGCCGGATGAGAAGGGATCTCTTCTTTTTTCGGCTCAACGCTTAGCGCAACCTCCATCAATGTTGACGATTCTTGCGCAAAGGGCTGCGCGTCACTGTAGTCGTCATTGTCGTCAATGTTGTCATCTTTATGATTTTTAGGCATATGTTCTGCGCTTAAATCACCGTTGCGAAATTCACTTCGTATCGCATACTTCAATTCTTCCCAGTCTCGGAAGGAATCCTCAGAGCGTAACCAGAGAGCCGCCGTACCGCACCTCTTTTTGGCGATTAAAAATTGCTGCCGCTCCGTCCACTGGTACTGGACTGGACTTCTCTTCCACTTCTTTTATAAATCCTTCCACCTCAAAGCCGTCCTCCGCCGTGAACAAGGGCAACGTTAAAATTTGATGATAAACATCCATCGTTTTCTCCATCTTCCGTTTTCTTTTATACACAACTTTCGTCTTAAGTCGTTCGTCATTTTTTCACCGTAGTTCCGTCGTCGTCGTCGTATTTACACTTCGTTTCGTCTTTGCCGCCGTATCTTCGTAGTCGCGTAATTTTCCCTGGATCCCGGACGAGCCCCCAAATGTAGAGTGGGATGGCAGGGAAAACTCGAGAACTATATAATATCGTATTTATTTACATAATATACGTCTTCATTCGTACCGATCGTCTTACAAACTGAATCATACGTCAAATCATTCACCGTTCTAAAACTATTCAAACCACGTTCGATCGTTCCTTATTCATCATCTAACAGCCAGCATCATACAAAGTCATCAAAAAGTACCAATCCCACATTTATTTAATCGGAAAGAAATGCTAACAATACACGGTTCAACTCACGTATTAATATCACTACGGGCAACATGTTTCGAACTCTTCGGGAGTTATTTTTCAGGATGAGTGTTTTCGCGGGTTTGTCGCTTGAATCATTGCCCGCGCCCGCTCCGATGGCCCGTAATGCACGCGCTGACGCTGGAGTTGTTGTGTGAGGCTGCGGCAGGAGATCGTCTCCTCCAAGAGACGATAGGCACACTGAACTCACTGTTGTTTGTGATTATTTTAACATGTCTCATGGAAGTTTAAATTCGATAACGGAAAGTACACTATACATTTTTATTCCATTGAGATTTTGATACCTTTTTTTACGTTAACTTAGATGATTGATTTTTTACACCTTCAAGGGACGACCTGAGTATATGGTTTTAATTTCAACTGGAAACCTCCAGGCGTTCCCGAGATAAGAGGTCTTGACAGACAGACGGACGGACAACAAATTGATCGTATAAGGGTCCCGTTGAGGTACGGAACCCTAAAAAGACAGGCTTACTTGTTCTATTAGTATAAGTAGATATAGATTAAAATTTGAACTTGAGAAGGGAAAGAACCTATTAACCGGGTCAGACAGGCGTTCGAGCATGGGGCGGACGTTGTTTTGGAGGCGTGAAAAGGGCCGCTGTAGTTTTTGTAACAAAAACACCCTGTAGTTTTGTTTACGCAAAACTACAGGGTGTTTTTGTCTGACTCACTTGTTTTATGACTGAAAAATAACATAGCTATCTCAACACAAGGCATGCTATTTAAAAGGCTTTTAGACCGTACTTACAATTACGGTCGTACACTCAAAAACTAGGCTACCTTACTAATGTTTGTTTGTACCGTTCAATGCTTAAGTAGGTACAATGTACATTATGCTACTTTTTTTGTAGACTTACCTAGTTAAGTTGGTTTTAGCACTCGCTCTAGCCAAATAAGTATACTTTTCACTTGCTTGCGGTAACCACAGCTACCAATTTCGTACACTCCTAAACGGCTTCTGATAACTGTGCCTACCAAGCAAAGAATGGGCCTGATAAAAAAAATTCAAGCAATTGTACCTACATTTTTTAAAATCCAAAAGCATTTGAGTGGAAGATTTAAAATGTGAACAAGTGGTGGTGGTGGTGTAGCATGTATTGCGGGTATGATTTTTACACTCTTACGAACATATTCGTAACTCGGACAAACTTTGATTCCGGTTCTCGAGGCTGATATTCCGTCTTGCCTACAATTCACATTCGAAAACCAATATAGGATAGACCTTCGATTATGCAGGGTTTCTACGAATCACGAGGCCAAAATATGTGGGTATGGTATGAGTAGAGGTCAGTTCAGACGCGTTGTGGATCGGATAGCTTAAACGGGTGTGAGACATCCTCGCCGATCAGAATCCGATAGCCACCGAGCGAGTAACTAAACTCACTTTACAAGGGACTGGCGGGGTGGGATCACTAGTCTCGCAAGTAATAAGTTACTCAGTATAGTTAGTCAGTATAAGTAAGTATTCTAAGGAATACTTACTTATACTGATAGACATAAGCAGACCTAGGATTCCGTGGGGCAAATCGTCTTGACAGCTAGGGACTTCCTATATCGATAAACTCATTTATCGATACTAGTTCTAAATACTAGTGATGGCACAAAGGTTTGCTTATTAAATGTTTTTTATTAAAAGAATATAATGTAACGTCTATTTAATTATCTGAAGAGGTTAAGATAATAGGTATCAACAATTTTATAGTGCAATCGGTATTACGCCTTATTTATATGTAATCTGCCGATTATTTTAAAGATGCTACGTGTGAATTTCATACTTGTCTTCAGAACAAAATTAAATTTATAAAAAACACACAATGTTGGGGGCGGTCACTAGTATTTAGAACTAGTATCGATAAATGAGTTTATCGATATAGGAAGTCCCTAGCTGTCAAGACGATTTGCCCCACGGAATCCTAGGTCTGGACATAAGCCTTGGCCAAGAGTATTATTTGGTACCCAGTTTTCATATAAAAGCCAAATTTTATCTTTTTCATAGAAAATACTAATACAAAGATTCTTCCTTCTGCTTCCATTGACTTCGAAGATAGCTGTATGAAACAAAACGCAATTGGTAACTATCTCTATCTTTCCATCAGTTTTAACTAATGCATTTGCCAGGGGCAGCATTCCTGGGAACGGGAACGTTGACAACAGGAATTCATTCAATAAACATGGACAAATAGAATCAAGACTACTGCAATTTACATGCATGCTATTAATTGATTGATAGTGAATTAATCTATTTATAGCAGACCATACTAGCGACTCTGTCTGTAAGCTGTAAAACTGGCGAGCCTGACTTATAAAAAAACTATATAATTATTAGAATCGGTTGAGAAATGCGACCTATAGAGGAGGACAGCCGGACATCTGACCCCGTAGCATGGACGGCCTTATCACACGATAATTGACAAGATAGAGCGTCCGTCACTGGCTGACACCGTTCAATAGAACGAGACAGACGCTCTATCTTGTCACTTATCGCGTGATAAGGCCGACCATGATACGGGGTCAGGAGAGACGATTTTTTGTGGTCCAAGCAAAACCGGAGCACTCGTACAATTGGATAAATATTGTGCTATAAAAAAAATATGAAAACGAGGTCATTTGTTATTGTTTTAGGGCGCAGTCAAATAGGTAATGTAACATTGCAATAAATGTTATATTATACAACGTAAACACGATATGTTATATTATAATATAGCATATAGGAAAACATGTGTATGCAAATACGAATACACTTTGTGACGGATTTAAGCAAATACTCAGTATAAATACGCGGCAAGCCTTGGGCTGGAAAGGGCCGCCGATCGGAAATGTGTATAGATCAAAGACCTCGGAAGTGACGGGAAATCATCTTTAAGACACTTTGCTTCCTTTCCTTTTTTTTATTTATCACTTAGAGAAACGAGAAAAAATATTCTTGAAAAATTGCACGCCACTGATGTAGACAAATGAACGTTTCTTGCCTTCATACGCTTCGAAAAGTTATTTTAGACACACTTCTTGAATAATGTGATGGATTACTTGGTTAGTCTTGTTTTATCGCAATTAGAAATTCAGGTTTGATTGTGTAGGTCGTTTATCATAGTTATGTTTTTTTTGTCACTGTTTTTTAACAGTCGCCGCGAAGGATACGAGTGACTGAATTCGCGAGTTATGTTTATGAGAGGACTTATAATCAATTAGCAACTGTTTGTGAAACATCAAATACGTTGCGTAAGGTACCTGATATACAAAGTTTGTAGGAAAATTAGAACCAGTGACGTCATGATTTTCTATGGGCAAACTTAATTATTAAGGGTTTTGTTTTCAGTCATTTGTGCAATTTATAAATGTTTACAATAGCATAAAACAAAATTAATTGATTGACGTTCGAATATTTTCGTGAGTTTTGCTTATTGATATTTTCATATTGGTGTGCGATTTATTAAATCTAAATGAATCTCCTCAGATGTGTTGTATGTAAAGGTCGTTATATTCAGAATTTTAAAATTGCCTGTTAAAGTCACAAATTATGAATAAATGCGGCCCGCGTCAATTTCGTGGGTGATTATAGGGTATACCTTCGTTTGCCAGAATTTCATTTGCCATAATTTCAATTGCCATAATAGTCAAAGGCAATAATTTGTTAACCACCATTTCATGTGTCATAACTGTTATTTACCATGATATTCATACAATAGAATTGTTATTTTCCATAATACCATATGCCATAATATCATTGTCATAAACTTTATAATCCATAATAGTCATATGCAATAATATCATTTGCCATACCTTTGAAAAGCCATATTACATTTGAAATCACAAATTACTGAAGGAATTTGAACGGCTCAGGGTGCGGTGGCCAGGTTGCAGACAATCAAACAGCGTGTAAGTATCCTATCATGTATTTTAGTAAAGTAAAAAATATAAATTATCCTAAGGCAGTTTAATTATAAAGACCTCTCTGGACTAAATCCTAAACTACTTACTTAATTAGTTTCTTATGATAGGATAGATGTGACCTAAATAGTAAGAGCAAGAGAACTTAATTCAAAAGCATTTTAGGAAAAAATAGGCGTTTAAATATTCTGCCAAATAACGTGACTGTAATATTTAGTATCTGGTAGCAAAGTGTTTCAATCTTTTGACTTGCAAACGGATTTGCCGTGGGATCAATCCTAGATGTAGGCGATAATTATCTGATGTATTATTCATATTCTCGTCGCCGTCGGTCCTGTTACGACGACGAGTGTTAGGAAGAACTGCGACCCTACAGCGCGCGAGCCGAGCGAGCGAAGCGAGCGTTCCGCTGCAGCGGCCAGCGAAGCGCCAGAACCAAACATTTGGAACATTCGAAAGGCTCGCACAAATGTAGCTTTTTAAAAGTAAAATAATTGTATTTAAAACTATGGCAAGTAAAGTTATGGAAAATAATAATATGCAAACGAATTTTATGGAAAATGAAACGTTCTGGAATATAAAATTATGGCAAATGAAATTGTATTATATAAAATTCTGGCAAACGATAGACAACCGATTATATAGCTCTTGGTTGCTAAAAGGTTGCCAACCCCTCTTTTAAATGATCGGAATAACGTTGTCTGTGGTTTTAAAATGGGAACCCTAGGGAAATTAAAAAGTACACTTTCTATTAAAATAAAGACTCATTCCTTGTTAAATTAAGCAATGAAGTTCAGATGGAATAAACAACTGCATTGCAGAATTTTTCCTTTAAATTCAGTTAACGCTGGCATGCGACCAAAGAATGATTTCCTTTTAGAAAATTATCGTCTTTCAACTAGGTACTATTGTTACAGAAAATTGTTGGAAATGTTTCATTATTGGGGCCACAGCGTTTTCTCGGTGATCTCAGTTCGCATTAAATTGTGTAATCGCGGCGTTTTTTTCTCCAAGGATTTTTTTAATACGTACGGTAGTTGACTTGAAAACAGTAAAAATAAATTATTCTTACATTACTCATAAATACTCGGAAATCATTACGTTACAACTTATATTCGCTATTTAAATCCTATTAACATTATAAATGCGAAAGTTTAGATGTTTGGATGTTTGTTACTCAATCACGCTTAAACGGCTGAACCGATTTGAATTAAATTTTGCACGAAGATAGTTTATAGCCTGAAGTCCACGCAGACGAAGTCACGGGCGGAAGCTAGTATTTAATAATACTTTTAACCAATCGACGCTGTTTGACCGTAGAAAACGTGACGTGAGTTCTTCACATACTATTTAATTTATTTACCTATCTGAGGTCACTCGACGTTTAGGACGTGTCACATAAATCTTGGTCGAGAACATCTTTTGTTGAGTCAGCTCGCTAACGCTTGTATATGGCCTGATATTCTTTTTTTAATTTTTCTAGGTTTTTGCCGGCTTTGATTTTGGTTGCGTACAGTCACAAATATTAAGGTCACTGAACGATTGACCAATAATGACTGGCCATAGTGCCCATTTACCCATGTTGCTTATAATGGGGTTGGCCGGGCGAAGGTATTTGCAGGATGTCGCCAGCATAGGAAGAACCTGTCAGCCCTACCAAAACTGTCAAATTCTTGTTTTTTTTTCGGAATTTCTTGTTTAGAATCAAGCCGTTTAAGCCAAATCCCACAGAAAAAGGCTAGTGACAGGACAGATCTATGATTGCGCCATCTAGTCAAACATTTGACAGTGGCCAACCCCATTGTAACTTCATAAAGCAGTCCGCTGCGTGATCAAATTCATGATCAACTCTGTCTTGTTTTCTTTTCAAACTTTTGAGGGTTAAAAAAACGTCCCAATAGAACCTCGCCGTGTACGAACTTTTACGTGGGCGTTGTTTTATCTGTTTCACAGTTGAGTTGCCAGCAAATCTCGTGCAAGCGGCATCGGTGACGCGTCGAACCTGGTAACTAATTATTATCTCGACAGAGGGCGCTTTATGAGCGAGCGAGCGGATGAAGGCGTATGCTTGACCCGGTCTTGTTATTAGTTATTAAAAAGAAAATTGCATTTTACTTTTATTCTAAAATACAAATCATGATGTTCAAAGGAAAACGAATTTTATTGATTACCCTATGACCTTTGAGCAGTACTGGGAGTAAAAGCGAATTCTTGTTGGCTGTGTATTATTTAAGGAAAAGGTTGGTAGGTATTTTAGAGATATTTATTGGAGTCAGAGTATAGGCGCCGCACTTTTATCCTTAGTAGAAAGTAATATAATATCAGAACACGTGTATCGTAAGAATATCTGTATTTAAAATTACAACATTTGCCATATTTCTACTTATTGCTCTTCAAATATTTTGTAATCAAAATTTGAAAGACCAAACAAAGACCTTCGTACTCTCGTTTTTTCGCAAAATTGGCCTTATCGCTTTGCTCAGTCGCCATGTTCAAAGCTCTTATTTAACACTAGCTTCCGCCCGCGACTTCGTCCGCGTAGACCCGGGATAAAAACTATCCTATATTTTAATCCAGGCTATAAACTATCTTCGTGCAAAATTTCATCCAAATCGGTTGAGCCGTTTTAGCGTGATTGAGTAACAAACATCCAAACATCTAAACATCTAAACATCTAAGCATCCAAACATTCACATTTATAATATTAGTAGGATGATATTAGACGCGGTCTCTAATATACTCTCCAATTTAAAGTCGCGTGAGTTTTACTAAGCCAATTTTTAAAAAAAACGTGCATACGACAAAATCCACGACATCGGTTACGACGTAGCGCGCAGCGATTCTTGTCGGTGAATGTGGTGAGGCTCCGGTCTGGCTGACTACAGGCAATCGACTCCCACTTGATTCGTGACAGTCGGATGTTGTGTTAGTAAATGTATGAAAGTATCTCGGACTCGTTACTTGTGACGGGTGAAGATAATCCATCAGTCAATCACAACGGCAGGTATTAAATCGAACAATATCGGTGAGTGGTCACGATGTTAAAAACTGAGACTGCTCGGTGCGGTAGCATAAGCTCTCAGCTGTTAGTGTCAACTGTCAGTCAAGTCAGTACAGATTCTTTACTGCACGCCTAAATCAAATGAGTTTACTGATTGGTAGGATACGCGGAAGCAGGGCAATGCGAATGCGGTAATGCGTGCGTACGGCGCCGCGCAATGTATTACTTCTCCAGGATACCGCTAAGTAAGGAAATCCGGGCAACTGTAAGCTTTTGAGAGCACGTGTTTGACGATCGCATGACACTAGCCATAATCAATCAAGAGAATACTTAGAAGAAAAACTATAAAATAAAATGGAAATTTAAACTCATTTTATACACAAATATAATACATAAAAAACTAAGTTCCTATAAAAAAATATGTATAAATAAATGTGCAATAAACAAATTTTGATACTTAAATATAAATGCTCTTTATAATTTGAACATTGCACAGAATATACAAATTATAAAAAGCAGAACTTTACATAAGTATGTAAGTCGTCTTCTCTTCACTCATTTTGTGGTGCCCAACAGGGTCCACAATTAAGTTTTATTCTCATCACTTAGCAACTAAAACTTAAGTTTAAGTACCTAAAACCCAGTAAACTAACATTGTGCAATGCAATAAATGATTGAGTATTGAGTAATCAAAAACACCTGCACGGCTATCACGCGACGGCGCGCGAGCTCTCTCGATTTTTCTCGCACTATCCGTCTCTCTCTTATTAGAACACCTAGAACAAGAGGTATACTGCGAGAAAAATCGAGAGTATGTCGCGGCCGTCCCATGATAGACGTGCAGTATTGATACTTTATCGCATTTCTGGCGCTGTAGAATGTCGCTGTGTGCAACCGCTGTAAATTACAAATTACCGTATAGCTATTCCGCCCCGACAAGTCAGGAAGCAGCCTTAACCTTGTACTCAGCTCAGCTTAGGAAGAGTTAGATCATGTTGTACATTAACGGCTGCTGGCGTGATGAATGATGTGTCTCGGGCAGCCGTGACTGACGGACATTACACCGATTGCGTAGCTTCACTTCGCGAAATGAGGTGTAGTGTTTTGTGTCTACAGAATGTCGTGTGTAATTATTTGACATCGGGAACTTTATAAAAATCTGAGTGTTGCTTAGTTTACGTGCACAATAATGCATCAAACATTTTAATAAGTCTGTGGCTGCGCCGTCAGTAGTTCAGTAATAAATTCCCTTTGGCCTCGTTTAACCTTTTCAACGCTTTTTCAAAGAGAAAATTTGTCAACTACACGCCAAACCAAGAAGACATTAAGCCTTATGTCATTGCAAGAAGGTTGCTATCGCGCTGGGCTACTTAGACGCATAATATCTGTCGTAGGCGTTGAGCCTGAGATGCGGATATATGCGTCGTCGAAAAGGTTAATCAAATGCTTCGGAGGGTTGATTACTCTATTTATCGACGCCTATAAAAAGTCTAAACTGGCATAATAAAAAGAAAATGTTCTACTGTAACTTTCGTAAAATATTCGTGACAATCGCTTGTGTAAATAATTTCTGCATCGCATCTAAATCGCAAATTATAGCTATCACCGCTTATTTACTGCTCTGATCATCGCCAATCATTGTACTATCGTCAACACAGCTAACTGACCATCGGTTCACCTTAAGTGCATTGTAATAAAGTTCTAAATAAACACAGGATGGTCAGTTAACAGTGTTGTCGTTTGTACGTGAAAGATCCAGCCGAGCATTAAATTATATAATTTCGTTTGGTTTCAATAATAATAATACGATTTTACTTGTGGTCCAATGCCGTTAAATTGATTACGCCGTTCGTTCGAAGCTACCTTTAAAGTATTTTTCGAGTTGACCCAAAGACCAAAAGACCCAATTATCGTTATTCTTTTGAGAAAGTTTTAAGCAATCGAATTTTGGCGTCTGAAAATCAACATAATTTATAGCCAAGGTAAATATCATATCGCAAATTATTATTTCCTAAAATAGATTATAAATATAGCCTTATAAATGTAATCTTATCATTTTCAAATTCATGCCCTTAATAAAAGGCCATAGTCAATTCATTTCGACGATATAATAATTATCTTGTGTGAAATCTTCAGAAGATTCGTGTGGCTTGCAATGAGGAGTCTAAGGCCGTGTCTTAAAGTTGGTCTGGCGTGATGAATGGCGCGTTTCGGACACTTAGTGATTGATAAACGTTTTTACTCGGGTTTTGAACTTCCTACCTACATGCCTGGTTTCTAGCGGTCTAGTCTTTATTATTCTTGCTTATCAGAGATTTTTCTTCTCCTCTCTAGTCTTTTTAATACTTTCACTTGCCGGTACCTGCCTAGCGGGCGCTCTGTTCTTAGGCGCTTTCCTCTACTTAGCGGGAAAACCAAGGCATCGGCTGCGAGCGTAGCACTAACTACTAAATGTTTTACAGTGAACGTGTCTATCCCAAAGGAATCTTCTCGGAATCACATAATTTCATTTCCCAACTGTATCGTTTGTCCGAATATTAATTTCGGCAAAAAGCAATTTTTCTGGAAGACACATCTTTTTTGCACTCATTCTGTAGAACCCCCTTAGGTTAGGTTGGTTTTATAAGTAGTGTGTCAAGCGGACTTTGGCCCTCCTTGGCAGCGACATGGTTGGACGATCGCTGGGGGTTGACTGGGTAGTCTGGGACGGACGGTGCGTGAGAGCATTCCCCCAAAGTAAAAAAAAATAGGTTGGTTTTATATAATCCGGTGTTGTTAAATGTCATGGCTTCAGGAAAAAACGGTTTTTGGGAGAAATGAAAAACAATTTTTAGTGATTTAGGATTATAACCACTCCCCAACTATACGAAGATTGTACTAGGGGTCCTACACGACGATATAAACACCTACTTATAAATCTACTTTTAAAAGTAACAACTTAAAAATATTCATGACTCGGCAGCAAATATTCGTGCCCATCATGCAAAAAGCTACAAACCCGGGAGCACCACGAAGCTACAATTGTACAAGTCTAATTTGGCAACACTGGCCGAATGGTCAGACGTTATTCGTGAAGGGTTCTACAGATTACGTGATTTTACCACAATTTGTCAGTACAATATTGTAAGTTAGCATGGTATGATTTATTTCAAAAAGACTAAAAATAATTAGTATGATGGATAAACGCCTTTTAAAATAAGAATTCAATAAATTTATTTCTGTCAACCAAGAACTTGCAAAAAGTGCTTCCAGGCTAAGCTCATTATTTTTTTATCAAACTCTTTTGAGAAATGGCCAGTGTTATTGCAACGGACTGCATAATTTTCAACGTCCACGATTTATTTAGTTTTCAAGTCTGTAAAAAATAGTCGAGATATTTTCTTGGAAATGGCGAGAACTCCTGTGAGGCCATTAAAACCTGGTTTATTGATAAAAATATTTCAAGGGGTGTTTTAAGGGTGCCTTTATTAAAATATGAAATTGCTTATTGAGAGGACGAAAAAATCAAATTACATTCTGAACAGTTTTCTACTTGCAGGTAAAATTATATTTTCATTAATACCGTTTTATGAACACTCAAAAGCTATGAGAAAGAGCATTTTTTTATAAAATTACGTTTTGAATAGCACAAACAATAAGGTCTAATTATATTACTCCATACCTATCATGTTCGTAATTATGAAGATTAATTAATTTATAGGAGAATTGTTTTACACATTATTGTTAATACAGCATTTTCCCACAATTGTGTGCGAATTATCATCATCATCATCATATCAGCCGAAAGACGTCCACTGCTGAACATAGGCCTCCCCCAAAGAATTATAGTGCGAATTATAATTTTATTTATTAAAGTAAGGGTGAGGCCAGATGAGCGCAATTTGCACGCTGTGAGTCGCTTAGTTTTGGTCCGCCCGTAGATGGACATTTCAGTTGGCCCATCTACGGGCGGACCGAAATAAAGCGACTCACAGCGCGCAAATTACGCTCGTCTGGTCTCACCCTTAATGATATGAAACATTAAAGTAAATAAGTTAACCCAATATAAAAAGTTTCTGTCAAAAATTTGATTTTTCGTACAAGCTTTTATTGCCGACTGTACTTTTCTGTATACCGCCATCGACTACTCATTGAGACGATTCTAACTAGCCCAAACTCGATGGGGTTATGTGGTTTTATTACGGACTTCCTATGGCCACCTTCCAGCTCCATCATCAGACCAACTCCACGTCATCATAATATTGCATTGTCACGCGATTTACATATGCATGCAACATTTCAGCTCAATGGGAAACCGGGAAGTGGATTAAATTTAACTTGCAAGATTTGATTACAGACAGACAGACAGACAGACAACGGGACAGGTGAAAGTAAATAAAAGCTTGTAAAAATATAGGATGTTATGTGGTTGGATAAGCACTAAAACTAGATTTTATGGTATTTTTACAATACGCACTAATGTAAAAGTTCAAAAAAACATACTATTACAACCCGAATTTTCATATCTTTCTTCTTCGAGCCCTTTCTTAAGGGGCTCCCCGAGGTTTTCATCGATTTTTGACAAGTTTTGAATCGTATCTCCTACTTTTGCACTACAGATAGAATTATAAGTCAATCTTTTATCGCCGGATTTTGAAGGAAATGGATACTTAATTTTGTATGATTTTTTTTAACATTGTCCAAAAAACACTTATTTCGTATCTCTATTGACGTGAAAGATCTAACATATACGAAATCTACATGTTTGGGTTCGTCTTTGTCGAATCTAAAAATGTGTCTAGGGTTTTTATTTTAAACTAATTAACACAAATGTTATGGCCAGAAAACCAGTTTTTTGGCCAAAAATTTGGTCAACTTTGATGCCAAATATCACGAAAACAACGAACTTTGAAGTAAATATGGGATGCTAGGTATATTGCTTATAGCCGTTGTTGTTAATATAATAAGCTACAAAAAACATTAGAAACCTAAGGGATTCAGATCGAAGGTCATTAGCGTATGGGAGCCCCTTAATGTAAACAGTTTGTATTAGTCTCTAATATGTGTTTTTTTTATTACACAGGCCACATTGTCTTTTACGGTTTATACGT
Organism: Epinotia bilunana; assembly: GCA_947049275.1. Lineage (NCBI taxonomy): Eukaryota > Metazoa > Arthropoda > Insecta > Lepidoptera > Tortricidae > Epinotia > Epinotia bilunana. Next base: position 7,915,681 of record OX346267.1, on the reverse strand, counting down.
ATATGTGTATTTGTGACACATTTATCGTAATATCTGACATATTAGGTAGGTCTGACATTTGACATTTATGTTTTGTTGTCTTACGCAACTATGGAAATGGTTTAATTCTTTATTTCATAGTTAATTTATACGCTTACTGACTCTGGCAAAGGCCCTCGAGGCTGCCATTTCCCTTTTATAACAACAATAATAATATACGCGACTATTGATTTTACTAATAAATAATAAGAAGTACGAGTACCTACAAGGACTCCCTCCGGCCACGTGGCCCTACTGCTTCGTCTTACTGATAGGACCAACTATAGTGTACCTTCGAAATATGAAGATTGTACCATTTAAGTATGATGTTGTAATTGTGATCCTGCCATAATGTTTACACCATTCAGTGAAGTCCAATTCTGCAGTGCCTTAGTCACAATATTTATAAGATCAATTCGGAATCGTCTACAATTTAACGTTTCACTTGTATCGATGACATAAAGACAGTAGTATTATTTGGCCCCGTCATGATGCTATTGAACGAATGACTACAAATTGTGGATAACCCAAGGCGGACTGCGACCCCTGTCGGATACAGATCTTAGAGAAACCAGCACACTTCCTCTTCTAAATGTTTTTTAAACTGAAAGTCAAACGAAGAAGCACCACCTAAAACAGTAAGTATGGCAATACATGTATATAATTTGTTACCTATCATAAAACCTAAAATCTCTTTTAATGTAATGAAAGTAATTGTTTCATTTTCTTTACTCTGATACTAAGGAATTCTCTAGAACATAACAACATATCCTAGTTATACTATACTGTCGATGGTCTGTATGTACTGGCCAGAAGCAGAGCGTCCTGCAAAACTCTATCCCTATATCGCTCTATCTTATAATTATAACTTCGTATTGCTGCTTGAATTTTCACAGCTTCAATGGATTGCAGTTTACTTCAATTGATTTAAAATTAAGAGCATAGTTTTGTTAGGATATACCAATGTCATTTTCCATCGCCGAAAATACAACACACCCTAAATCTAACCTCCTGGAGATATCGATTGTGCCAAAACTGATAAGTACATCTCTTGATGTCGGAAAATTAGTAAAAAAAATCACGGAAAACTGATCGCTGATTGTCCATTTGTGACTCGGTGTTTATTTATCAGGTTGACAGTTTCGTTTGGAAACGTTCTGACGACTGCAGGTTTTTTTAAATGTTATGTCCTCAAGTGAGGACCGGGGGATCCAGGAGGCTAAAGAAGTGTCATAAAATATACCTATTATGACACTTCTTTAGATTTACGAATTAATTTAAATATTCAAATGTAGGTGCATGCTAGCATGTGACCATATTAATAAAAAACAACGGGTCAGTTGTATGCGCATGCACACGCGTGATGTTGATGAAGATGATTTTGTAGGACCGCGGTAGTCGGGTTGTAAAAGAAAGCGCACACTTGTTCAAGGTTGGTACTTACTCATATGTAAATTCTAAAGTCATAAGTGTCATTTTTATTTAGGGCATGCGTATCTCCTTGGTTCGTCATATCTTGAAATCACTACCATTTTTCTTAGATTCTCTTAAAAGTTATACTGGAAGATAAATATTTTCTGTAGAAGTTGGCAAAATCATAGCAAGATTTAACCGTTTTTCTCCTGCGTATATTCATGTAATTTTGCACCTTAGTGGAAACCGCATAGAGTCACTATAACGTAGTCAATCTAACGTAGGTACTATTGACTTTTCAATTGTATGTCACCCACCGAAATGTATCTAAGAAACATACTACGATAACGTTGCGCCGTATTTTGTGTCGCGTATTAAGTATTCTTCATTCGGGTAAGAAAGCTTTAAACTTACTTACAGTTGTTTACATTTAAAAATCCTGTACATCTCCTGAATTTCTACATGGCACGTTAACTACTACATACACAAAGCGGTACATGCGATTTCTATTCAGAAACGAGTATATCTGAGAGCACAACTACACCACGAGATTCAACTCAAAAGCCCTCACTACTGTTTGATCTACAAATGACGTTTTCATTTAAAGCCTTTGAGTAATTCCAGAGATTGGATAGGAGTACGCTTGTGGATTTTCATAGGAATTGCGTAAGTTTAGTAGGAATATTGATAGTATTATACTTTTAAAGGTAGGTATAATATTACCTCTTCTGTTGATCCATTATAACTGAAATGTTATATTCATACCGTACCGTATATTCATACCTGAGTCGGTTTCTGTGGAGGTTCCGCGATGTAAGAAGGCCAACAGTGCCAGCAAAGCAGGCACTATTGGACTGTAACGTCCTACATCCCACTCCACCACTGTACAGGTACCACTAAACCGATTTCGTTAAGGTAGGCCTATCCTACGGAATAATACTATTATATCTATTCAAGGCCTTTTTTATGGAGAAAAGCCTGCACATCAGGTCCCAATCTTTGGGTCATGACTGCGTTATTTGTTAATTCTATCCACTTCAAACCACGATAGCTAACATGTGCAGTCTCATGCGGAGGACTCAAAGATCTCATACTGAACTGAACGCACTGGGGCACTCGTGCCTCGCAATATCTGGCTCGTCCTAGGGTGAAACGATCTTCGTCGCCTTCGGTGGGGATCCATTCAAGGTTAATACATTCGTGCTAGTCATCGAAGGATTTTTGCTAATAAGTGGAAAGATACTGCTAGGTACTAAGGCGTCCTTCTAATTTACACAGTGCGGGTGAGAGGAAGGAGTCGCTGAGATGCGCGCGACTTGGCAGTAAGTTGTGCTAGCCCCTGCACGGCTATCACAAGCCGGCGCGCGAGTTCTCTCGATTTTTCTCACACTATCAGTCTCTCTCTTATACTTAGAAAGAGCCTTATAGTGCGAGAAAAATAGTCGTGCTGGGCTTATAATCGGTTTATCGCTTTCGTATCGCGAAGCGCCGAGCAAAAACAGACATCTTGAGACTCGTGTAGGAGGTAAATTTCGTTCGACGCTTCACGCACGCCCAGATAACGCGACGGATTGAATGCAAAATACATTGGAATGCGAATTGTATGTCTGATTGACCCTTGTGTATACCGAAGCTATTTAATTGCGATGGTTAGAATCAAACACCACCCATTAATTAACGTTTGCTGACGCTAATAGCGGCTGGTAATATGATTAGTATATAATGATACAATCACGTAATTATGTTCTGGGGAATATCAGTTGTGAAGTACAAGACATTGTGTTTGTGTATACTACCCTAAACTGTATGAATTAACAACAAAATAAAGCTAATCGTAAGTTGCGGGGCGGAATCGGTATGCGGTTATCTGTAGGTACTTTAGCAAGATCAGATTCTCTTACTTCTGGGTATAGTATCGGTATTACATCTGTATAGTTATACTATTATATTTCACAGACTGGTTATACCGCATTCGTACCGCCCTGTGCTTCCGCGCATCCTGCACCATTCAGGAAGCTCGCATTTAATTGAATGTGCCTCTCTGTAAATAATCTACTAGGTACCTACTACACCGAGAAATGCGAGTGGCCTAAGTCTTTATTTATTCGATTGAGTTTTGATCCATCCTGTCTTATTACAAATATTCATAAAAAAGAGTTATTTTAACGATATTTAAAAACCTATCCGTGAAATGAATAAATTAAAGTAAAAGTATTATTATTTTCAAACAACTGATATTTTATTAGTTACAATTGCCTTAAAATATTATTTATTTATTTATTTATTTAATATGTTACATGACATTACAGGCATCCAATGCGTCACACAACTAAGATTAAACATGTTAACAATAGCACATTATAAAAAGAACAGTATACACAAAAGAGAATATTACATTACACTCGAGGGCCTGGCATCCATCAGCTCACAGAACTTCAAACATTCTTTCCTCACACTTGCCCATCCCCATGCAGACAGATCGCACTCCGGTGCTGACGCCAAGAGCGCATTTAGTAGTGAAAGAGCGCGGGGCAGTGGGGAGTTCCTACGCGACACAGTCCGAGCTGGTGGGACAGCAAGAAGAACGCGTCGCCGAGGCCTAAGAGCTATTTTGGGGACGTCTGGCACAAATAGTCGCACTAGGCGGCATACTAGCTCAGGACAATCTGACTCGCCGCGAAGGACTCGACACGCAGTCAACAGCAAACTTTTACCTCCAAGGAATTGTAGCCGAGGGTACCTAGCAGATACTTGGTTGGGTAGAGGAACGGGTAGTACCCATAAATCTTCTTGTAGAGAAACCTTAGGAAAGCTGTTTGCACTTTCTCCAGCATTAAGGCATACGTTGATTCATAAGGTAACCATACGATCTTGCTTCTAACCAAGGCACTAACATTATGTTAGACACACGAAATCAATGCCACTAATATTATAAATGCGAAAGTATGGATGATTGTGACTCAATCCCGCTTAAACGGCTGAACCGATTTAAATGAAGTTTTGTACGAAGATAGTTTATAGCCTGGATTAAAATTTAGGATAGCTTTTATCTCGAGCCACGCAGGCGCTATATATAATAATAATACTTACTTGTTGGACTCCTCCCACGCTTCATATATAACTTTAAAGAAGGCACTAATTCATCAATTTCATCATCAAAAATTTTTTTTAAACCCTCGTCATTTTGGATGTGTTATATTATAACATCTTTGGTCACGAGGAGACAAACGGGTATCACATCTTCTATTCTAGCTGCACGGGTTTTTTTTCATTTCCCGCACTTATTCTTTATCAATCACTTGTACACAGCGTGTCACTCGAGCGACACTTGTGTGTCGCACTAACACTTAAAATGTGTGGTGACTGAATTCCGCAAAGGGCTCTTGTATCAACAGAGTATGCAATGCAAGTGGTGTAAATAAAAAAAATACTACACTTTTCATATAAACGAATTAGTTAGCTAGCATTTAAACCGTGCTAGAACTGTGCCGGCTGGCGAGACCACACATAAATAATGCACATGATATATGTTGCTGGTTGCTAGACCCAATATTCGGGGTGATTCGGGCGCTCACGTCCGACGATGATACATATTTCATCCTGCCAAGCGGCCCTAGGGACAAACTGAGGCGTTTATCTACTTTACAGTCGCCTAAAGCATAATATGTTGTATGCATGGACAATTGGGCACCATACCCTAAACTCTTCCTGTGCAAGGTATACCCAAAAAAAAAAAAAAGCTAATTGAAGAATAACTTTGACTTTGATGGTAGTTTTACGCTTGCTTTTGATGCGCTGACATAGTCCAGCAATAGCCTTAAATCGACCGCGATAGTTGAGCGACAACAACTAAGGCGTGATTTGACTAAAATACGATAATGGCTTAATCTTAGAATAGACATTACTAGTTTGGTCAAATTGACATTAAGGCCTATATGGGTAAACGCTCGTTCTGCCACGATCGGAGCACGTTGTAATAAAATCAAAATCGAATTATAATGTATTACATAGACCTGCGCCTAGCAGTGGGGCGTATAGTACCTATACATTCAATTCAATTCAATTCAATTTAATTCAATTCAATTCAATTCATTTATTTGGGTTCCGTACCTCAAAAGGAAAAACGGAACCCTTATAGGATCACTCGTGCGTCTGTCTGTCCGTCCTTCACAGCCTATTTTCTCCGAAACTACTGAACCAATTACGTTGGAATTTAGTACACATATGTAAGTTTGTGATCCAAGGAGGAACATGTAACGCAAACAAATGAATTTTAAACATGTGGGCCACTTTTGAGGGGAAATGAGAAAATTAAAAATAAAGTTTTGCCTATACTATCGTGTTAACATATCAAATGAAAGAGCTCATTGTGTGCATCTAAAATAATTTTTTTTGTAATTTTAAAATAACTAGTTTAGAAATTATTTAAGAAAATAGCCTAAAAACGACCCCTCTTCAAAAAATACACAAAATAGTTCTTTACCTACAGATGACAGGAAAACCTATTAGAAATTTGCAGTCAAGCGTGAGTCGGACTTAATACGATATATGACAAAAATCAAATCAACATATTTTTATGTAAAGTCAAAAACGCTCCGTTAGTAAAAATAAATGTTTAAAATCTTGTGATGTACGGAACCCTTGCAACGCGAGTCCGACTCGCGCTTGGCCGGTTTTTTTGTTAAACATAGGTTACAAGCACAGGTTACATGCTGATTTATTAACTATTTACATAGGTCATTAATCGACTCCCTGTACTTCGAGTATCCTCAAGCGCATGAACGCCCCTAACATTTGCAAATTGAATACATTGAAAACGGAAGCGACATATTTTTGGACCAATCGTCGACAAATTGAATTAAAGTCTGTGGGTGTCGCCCCATAGCCCATACTCGCCACTGGCAGCTAAGACCCTCTTCTTCCTCCCTGATTTACCTTCTCCACCTCATTTATAACTGACTAGTGTTCTGCCACTCACAATGTCGGGTATTTTTGCCTTCAGAAATCGAGGGCCGACCGAAGACTTTGAAGTCTTATCTCGATTCTCAGGTTAGGTCAATACCTAAGCTGAGAATTGGGACCAATGTCCCGCTCCAAGTTTGACGTAACATCAGAAAGAGTGCACGCAACAAATGTAAATTGAATGTCAAACCAAAAAGTCGAATCGAATATTTTGTCTTTATAGTTTTTATGAACCCTCGGCTAGATTGGGCCGATAACTTGCTTATTCTATTAAGCCGATAATGTTTGTCTGAAAACGAGTCATAATGAGGGTTATGTTTTTCAAGCGTATGTATGTATGTATGTATGCATCTTATTTTTTGGCACGCCCTGCAGCTTAAACCGTTTGACGGATTTCGACATATGAGGTGTTGTTGGATTCCTTTTAATCGTAGGATTGACATAGGCTGTAATACTTGTAAAAAAGTACTTGAGTTTTTCGAAAAAAAAATCGATTTCACTTGTTGTAGAAATACAGTCTGTATAGTTATTTTCATATATGACATTTTGGTTAGTTTATAACCATGTGTTCCGACGTAACGTTTTCCCGGAAGATTCCGTTCTAAGTAAAATGCCTGTGATAGGTGGAAAAACAGACAAACACCGAAACAGATGGTTTAAATATACTCTTATCAGTTATAGGTACCCGTCATAAAATGTCGATATGTTTTCAGCTCTTGTTCTGTACCAAAACCGGCACTAGAATATAAACTCGTCGTGTGTCATCCAAGTTTAGATTGCTCGAAATTACAACCTGTCTGGTAAGCGGGTATTATGCGACGCTTTGTCTAGAATGGCCATTGTTTTGAATATTGTTCCATGACTTTAAGTCGTTTGTGACAAAGAGTTGTTATGTTTGCACCGACCAAATGTATACTTACTCACCCACCACGCTGGCTCGATGAGCCAAAGAGGATCTCGGCCTCTGACACAAGAGAACGCTACTCTGCCCTACACTAATGAAATAATTGTACGAATTCGCATAATAACATCTTAATACAGTCTACAAATAATTTATTTTTTAAATTGCGTCTCGAAAAATGTATAGAGCATAGCTACATTTTTAATACAGACGGCGGCGACTGGCGGTTAGGTTAGAATTGCGACCTCGACAAAACGCAAAAACATCTTTTTGCGTTTTTTTGTTTTGGGTTAAAACATATTATGCCAACTAACATATTTGACTGAATGAAATTTGGTCAAAGTACCACTTGGTAAACGAGCTGTGCTTAAACGTGAATATGCCAAACATTAGGTTTGCGTAAGAATTATTTATCAAGTGTTAATTTGGTAAACGATTATTTGGTAAAACATAGGTAACCCCAATTGAATATTATGGTACCAACTAGTTGATCTGATGATGCAGACAGAAGGTGGCACCTGCCTGCATCATCATGGCACTTCAAGACTTAACAGACGTAACTCCGTTGAGTTTGGGCTTGTTAGAATCGTATCAATGAGTAGTTTATGACGGTGTAGGTACAGAAAAGTATAATTGGCAATAAAAACATTTATGTAGCCTGAACGTATGCGATACCACACAAGTTACAATTAGGCACGTTACCGACCTTTCATGATTAGGATACATTATACATACAGATAAACACAAATTTAGGTCTCAATTATTCACCGTATTCTTTCGGGAGCTCTGGCAACCTTACTCATTATCACACGATTAGCAGAATATAAAAGTAAAAGTCATTTGGTTATTGTTGGTAGGTATAACGTAAAACTTCGAGAATAACTAAGTAAAATCGACTGGAACAAAGTTTCACTCAACGTTGTGAAGCTGCCAACCTATATTACCCAGGTATAAGTTGGAGGCTGATCAATTACTGATATTTGCAAGAGCACTGGAGACGCGCGTATGTACTACACATAGCCCTGCATTACGGTACAGTCGACATCATATATATGTGTACACTTTTACACCCTAAGTTATTGTAATAAGAAAACAAATGTATATCGTAAACTGGGTTACTTTGATTTACGGGTCGACTTTTATAGCAACTTCCATCCACTATTTATTTATTTATTCAATCGTATGCCATACATTATTTTGGCCTTTAAAGTGTGTCACTCTTTCGTACCATCTACTATTGTAATACCTGTATTAAAGAGTTCAAAAGGACCTTAGTAGTTTTTTCGCATTATTAGCAACATTGGTAGTTGCTTCGTCATATAGTCAACTGCTCCGTGTGTAGTGTAATTATTTCATAGAGATTTTTTTTTTAAGTATGTTATGTCAAGAAGACAATATTTTGAATGTTGAATTTTATGTCGACTGATACTGGTTCTGCAACTATTTTACTTAAGATCTGATTGTAACGTATTCCAGCAAATTAATATAGAAACAAAGAAGAATAAATGCAAGTGTGATTTGTACGGTGTTAAGTTAATGACTGGTTAGTAGACGTCAATACTCTCACAGCTGAAATTAAAAGATCGTCTCTCGACAGTGTGTTATCAGCGTGTGCGCAGCTAATAATAATAATAATAATAATTTATAATAATTTATTTATTCACGAAGTAAACTTAATTCTATGAACATTTTCTTCTGCCAAACCACAATGCGGTTTGTTGGCAGACGATGCTCCAGTTTATGCACAAATATATGTTTACAGTCGCGACATTATGTAGGTATGTAAGTTAGTAAGTATTAAGTAGGTGTAAGTAATTTATAGCACAAACAAGTTTATAGAATGTGTTTAACTATAGGTATTACAAATTTAATATATCTTTGAATTTGGATAGTAATTCAGTGCTTGTTTTATATTTAAGTGATTGTTTAGTTTTACATGTTCGTTTTATATCTGATGATAAATTGTTGTAAATCTTGGGGACTAGGTATTTTCTACATCTTTGACCATAATAGTTCGTGAAACTAGGTAACAATAACTTATCAGCTTCTCTATTTCTAGTTAACCTATTATTGCTAATTACATTTTTGAATTCATCATTAGAAAAGTGCTCCATTGCCAACAGTAACACTACTCTCTCATGAACTGGCAGGATTTTACATTCAAGGAAAAGTTGCTCATAAGTACTATTTTTACATTTGGCTTTCGTCTTTTTGTCCACCATACATTTCATAAATCTAATTTGCAATGCTTTTATTTTATCTAAGTATGTTTTAAACGTGCATCCGTAGCTTGCCAATCCATAAGACAATAGGGAGTCCACCAGGGCATAATAAACTGTGTACATAGTAGCCTTGTCCAATAAAAACTTCAAGTAGTGGAATTTTACACGTACTGATCTTAGTGTATAATGAGAGTCCTAGGTTACTTGATAACCCGAAATTAAAAATAGGTAGCTTGAAAGAAACATTTAAACAAATATTATTAGATAAGTTCGATAACTCCATAAAACAACAGCAGTAAGTAACTATTATAAGTTAAGTTAAGTTAGTATTACATTGTATAAAAGATTAATTACAGTCACACTGCCTCTGGCCACATGTATGGTGACGAGTTGTTAGTTTAACTAATTAGTTATTAAAAAAAAAAAAAAAAGACAGTATTAAAAACAAGGTAGTTTATAAGCACCGTTGTACTGCTGTCCCGCAAGTGGCTCAGTCATCTTATTTGCACTGAATGGAAAATAACATGTTATGAGTTATGAATGGGCTACGTCGGGCTTGTAGTACAGTGCAATTTCTATGTATACCTACTTTTGTCATAAAACGAGCGAGCTCACCGTCAACAAACTGCTCCGCAGTTTGGCGAAATGATGTATTTACGGTACACATATTTTATATTTTCATGTAAAAAAAAAAAAAAGTTTATCTCATAAGCTGTTGATGTGTGGCTGCCATGACAATTTTTGATCTATGATCAGGCCTAAGTACTTGTATTGTTCCACCACCTGGAGCTCGGCACAGGCGCACCCCGGCGCGGCCGGCCGTGGACTGTGGAGGCAGTCGAAGCTGTGCCCCACTATACGCGGTGGCCTATAACTTTCTCTAGAGTACGGGGACCGTATGCACATACATTTTGTTTTTATAATGTTAATTATAATCCCATTATCATGGACCACCTTATAATATTAGTGAGATCCTCTTGTATATATTTTTCTATGATTTTTAGGTCCTTGTCCGCGTACACTAGGCAAGTGTCATCTGCGTACATATAGACACTGCAGTTTTTAACTACGTTATAAATACTGTTAACATGCACTATGTACCCGACAGGCCCGATCACGGACCCGGTCGGCACGCCACAGGAGACGTGCGCGGGTGCGCCGCACTCGCCTCCCACGGCCGTGCGCAGGGTTCGATTCCCGAGATAGGCTCGGAGCCACCCTTGGAGAGGGCCCGCGATTCCACACTCTTCCATTGCCTGAAGCAGCTGGTTGTGGCCCAGTGTATCAAAAGCTTTTTTGAAATCAATATAGACCGCAACCACCTGCTTCCGCTGGTCCAGAGCCTCGTTGACCTCGTCCGTGAAACGTGCCAAGGCCGTCGCCGTGCTTCGGCCCCGTCGGAAACCGTGTTGACATTGTGTTCTAAAACTACTAATTAAAGCTACTATATATTTTTCCACTATTTTGTTTATTACTGATAGAATGGCGATAGGCCGATAATTTGTATACTCACTATGTGATCCATTTTTATATATAGGCCTTATTATAGATGTTTTCAAAGGTTCTGGGTACACAGCTTTTGATACACATAAGTTTATAAAAGTAGCCAAGATTGGACTTAACTTTTCAATTAGGTATTTTACATCTCGTACCCTAATCTGATCTATGCCAGGTGACTTTTTGTCATTCAAGTTATTGATGATTTTTTTAATATTTTTCGGCTGCGCCTTGATAAACCTTAGTGAAACTGAACTATTCGTTGTATACTTTGTTCTATCTAAGAATTTAATGTTACAATCATGCCTTATCTCTAATAGTTTAGTTTAAGTTTCCGAAAAACTTATCACATATATTTATAATGCTCTCATTTTTTGCGAAATATTTTTGTAATTTTCTATCGATGCTCAACTTTTCCGTGCCTGTCCAGAGATTAATTTTTTCCCATATTTTTCTACTATTTTTATTACAGTTTTTTAGCTCTTCCCACCGATATTTATTTTTAGCTCTAATTATACATTTATTAACTCTATTTCTATATTTATTATATATTAACCTTAAGGTCAAATCGTTAGGACTAGATTTCCATTTTTTAAATAACTTGTCCCTCACTTTTATCATGGTTTTAATTCTTTTATTAATCCACATTTTATCTTTTCTCTTGGCACATGGTGTAATTTGTATTTTAGACTCTTCATAGACACACGAAAAAGCTGAACATAACTGTTCGTATAACTTTAACGGACAATCAAATTTCAAAAGTTCCTCCCAATCTACACTATCCAGTTTTTTCTTAACTGTTTTTTCACAAAGAATAGTCATAGGTTCCTGCTTACCAGTTCTCGCGGCAGGGGCTGACATAGTTGACACGCACAACCCGATAGGATAATGGTCAGATACCTTGTCGGTGAGTACATACGATGACACGGCTTGACAGGCGCGCACGCGCACCCACGCGTGGTCGATGCAGGAACGGGTCAGCTGATCGCCATATACCTCCTCGCGGGTGACGTCAGTGATGGCACACTCCATCCCTAATTCACACATGTTGTTTCTGTATTGGTTAATTCCGCTTGATCCAGTGTCATTCAGAAGGTCGATGTTGGTGTCGCCTATTATTATTAGGTCATGTTCTGTAGGGATTTTATTGAGCATATGGTGTATGTCAGATACGAACCCATGTTTGTTTGTTTTTGGCGGTCGATAAACAACAAACAAATGTGCCAACCTGTTTTCTTCTCGTTTAATTTCACCGTGGAGTATCTGGGTGAAATTTGATTTACGTATGCTGAAACACAGAGACGACAGCCGCGAATAGCTAGTCATCGTTGGGAATACGGAGGGGAGAAGACCCGGAGGCCACTCACCAACTAGATGGTCGGACCAACTAAAGAAGACACACCGAAATCCAGACTTGTATCCCACCATGACAACGATCTTCCGACATGAAGGACCGACCAGAGAGAGAGAGAGAGAGAGAGAGGAGTGGAAGCAGAGAAGCTGATGAGTAAAATACAGTACGGACGGTAAAAAATAATAACAAAGCGCAGTTTGACAACGAATTGTGACGTCACCCCGCGAACGGGGTGCCTATTTCCACTATAAGGGACACAAGCTAACCCTAACCTAACCTACCAAATAATAAAATTGTTACGATTAAGAATTTCTTTTTTTACTGCGGGGGGCTCCCCCCCCCCTTCCCCCCTATTTTGGCTGCCCTGACCTAATTTAACGCCCTTGCCTACCGACCTACCTATCCTAGTTGATACAGTATATCAAATATGATTATATCAATTGTACATTCGACGAATTGCGCATTATATACAGTGTTCAATATAGGAAATATGCATTATACTTAATTTATGTTATAATTAATATTATTAGGTATATAAAATGATCGTTATACTATTTTTTATTTAAGGGACCGTGCCATTTTATTAATAGTATTTTGGTAAAATTTCATAACCCAGCAATTTTTGTATATTTATAGTTTGTCATAACATTAACTTGACTAAATGTTTATTGTCTAATGTTTTTTGCCTTATTAAAGCATTTGCTAAAAGACCAAATGCCATAATGTAATTTTTCGTAATAATATTTCGCTGAATGAAAATTTGACGTACTTAATGAAAATATTTGTATTAAAATTGTGCCAAAGTTTGCATTGGTAAAAAAAATAGTTGTTAAAATTTGTTTGGGAAATGAAATTTGACAAAAATTTTGGTAAAACACCCATTGAATTGTCACCCAAACTATACCTTAACCCAAAATTTCAATTCATTGCAAGATTCCACCCGAACAAACATAGTTACGTACAAGTACAATGCAAGTTAAATAAAAGCTTGTAAAAAACTTCTCAACCTCTCCAAGTCTCCATCGCTGGAAGCGTTAAATTGGATTCTTAGAAAATTTGGTAACCTTTGAACCTTATTTTAATCTGTTGTTTTTCTCATACTTTTGGTCAACGGTATGAATAGCAATGAGTTTAAAGGTCGTTGTATAGATAAGGTGCCTTTACGTGAAGGTTATAGAATTTCAAAGATGGACTACCTTTTCTAAGACAAAATGTAAACAAGTACTTAATGCGAGTAAAAATATTTTTTACCAAAAAACATACGTAACATAAATAACTAGAAACAGAAATGCTTGTTTCGACGTTTATTTTAGCGCTAGATCTGATGAGTTCTCATCAGACCTAGGGACTGTCTAGACTCAGGGTGAGATAATGTGCATTGGTTGGGTCGGGATAGTTAGACCGAAACTCTGAGAGTAAAAACGACTAATATGCTTTATTCATAAGGTAGTTTTTGGCTTGAGTTGTCTTGACAGAATTAACTTTTACAGCTATTGCTATACGCTCGCATTAATGCAGTTATGCGCTACACTTTCAATATGTACGGAATCCGGAACAGCTCCATATACATGTGTGCCTAAATTATTTTTTTACTGAGCTAGCCGAAGACAGACAGACGGACGGACGGACAGACGGACATGGCGAAAATATAAGGGTTCCTTGTTGACTACGGAAACCTATTAATAAAAAAACTTGTCAAAAAATGACAAACTTTTCATAAATTGAGATTATAACGAACACCGCTTACGATTACGGACGGTTTTGTTGCAAGTTATTAGTTAGACTGTTTGTTTCTTAATAAATAAATAAATAATTTATACGCAGATAAAATCTTACCGTATCTGCGAAGTGTGTCGCACGCTTTAAGCCTCTTTGATTATGGGTACACGTTAAGTAAACTGTTCCTTAGAACAATTAAATTGCACGTTATTCAGTTTATTGGGTACGGTTCACGACGGACGGAAGATGTTCAACGTTAAATTTATTGCCTCAGTTTAGAATGGACTTGCGTTCCGAAGTGTGCTGCTCTAATGGCGACATTTAATTAAAATAGAAATAATGTCGAAATTCACTAGCTGAGTATACATAATCCTAATTGGAATACACTATTTTTTTAGTGAATAAATTTATTAGCTTTTTTACCCCCTTATTCATAAAACATGTATGTACATAAATGTGCTCTGTCCCTTTCTGACGAACACAAATGTCAACGTGACAGATAAAGACGAACGAAATTTAACGCCATTTTAGTTAAAATAGGCTTGTAGAACTTTTATAGATACGGCCGTAAGTGTTTACGCTTGTTATACCGACAAACGTTTCATCGAATGATGTTTCGCCGATTTTTTTATTTAAACCTTAAATTCTTTTTGTCCTTTATAAAGGACGTTTTATAAAAACGCAAATGAGTATGATTTCAAGTAATGCACACTCCGATTTTATGTTTATGTTGTCTTACTTTTAGGCACATTAGTCATGCAGTCCAATGACAAAACAAAAGAGAAGTTAAAAACGGATTATATTTACGCTCGTCATAAATGTCGTTGTTACGTAGGTATTTCAATCATTTATAGTTTTTTTATGTCACAAAACAATTATGGCACATAGCACATAGAACCGATGGCCGTTGGAGCGGAAAGTTCGTCGAGCGGCGACCAAGTAACGGAAAGCGTGCGGCCCCCACAAGGTGGACTGATGACCTGGTAAAGGTCGCGGAAGTCCGCTGGATGCGAGTGGCGCAGAACCGGTCACTTTGGCACTCTTTGGGGGAGGCCTATGTCCAGCAGTGGACGTCTTTTGGCTGCTATGATGATATGGTCGACGGTATGAGCGTATTTTGAATAGTTCATGTCATTTTTATGCAAATATTTACTTTCTCTTATTGGAGTTAATATAAGTGTCGCTTAAAAATGACATTGCCAAATAGTCCACAAGAAATGTTCGTCACACGTAACGGCCATTGCCACGTACAGTATAATGTAAGATTCCTTAGATTCACAATATTGGATAGCGTTTCTCAATGCTGTATGACCTGTATCAAGGAACGGGTTGGTTATGGTGGCGAGTCACCTTACAGTATTACAATTTTCATGGTGTGGCTTAAAGGTTTTACTGAAATTAATAAATTCAAAGATTCAAGGGTGCTCCGATTTCTTTGCTCCCTCATATACAGTCAAATTGTGCATAAGGAGCAGTATTTTTGTCTGTCACATCTGGGAGTGTGTAAAATTTCGTAGGAGATAATAGAACAGTTATTTAGTGCGAAATAAAAACGCACATTGCTTGTACCTATAATGGCAACCTATTCAGGTACTGAACACTATCCGCAACCACCAACCCTATCTGGAAAACTACGTATAAAAATAGACCTCCTGGCTCCAGATAAATGCTACCGAGAATTATGGAGCAAGACTTATATTCAGTTTGAGTACTACTGTAAAGTTAATTAATAGCAGAGCGGGGCTAGTGAGTAAATCTAGTAAATTCCGTCAGCTGTCAGTTTTACGACGATCCTAGTATTTTGCTGTTTTTAGACGCTTGCAAACTTTTGAAATGGGATTTACCATACGAGAAATGCTATTCGTAGTATCGTAGCATTTCAATCACTTTTAATTAAAAAATGTACCTTAACAACGTTTCATTAAAAGTACTTGGAAATAGAACCTTTATTTCTGTGATCTTTTATGGGACGTAACATAACATATTACGAATTACGAAAATACAGATTAAAAACAAGCTTTAGCTTATTTTAACTTGATGTTAAGTGATTACCATAGCCTATGGACGATAGCACCTCCAGGGGAGTCACATGCCCGTTGTTGATCCTTTAAATTTATATTATATATATTTGAAACTATGGGAAACAATATTTCCAAAAGTATGCATTTATTTACCATTTGTTACATCAAATTAATTACAACAATGTGGACGCGACTGCCTATAATATCCGAAATCTCCCGAATTTCTCTAAACGGCCGGAATTACCCGCATATGTATAATTCGACTTTTGGTTTTATCTGAGTCATTAATAAAGTGAATGGACGCCAGCCGCGCCACTGCGGCCGCAAGCCACGTGCTGCTACAATTACCTATATTACGAGTAATGTAAGCTTTTATGTTAATTTCGAGCAAAAACTAATTGGCCCTGCCATGGGTCGAATCGTACACCACATTAGCATTTATAAAGTGTAGCAACGAGCAAAACAAATTGCGAGTAATATATTTAAAGTGAGCCTAGGATATATTATAATGTTCCAAAATGCTGGTACGATTCGTCCTAGTATAATTTATGTCACCTTTGACGTTCTAAAGTTATGAATTGTACTGCGATGACAGCTGATTGACAGATGATGTCACCGTGCTCAAGAAATTTGAAAGGTACAGGTAACGATAGAGGGTATAGTTGAATTAAAACTTTCGTGAGTCAAGTTTAAAGTTTTTCTATATGTAAATATTGTTGTGTTGTAATTATACGGTTAACTCACGTAAATATTATAGGGCACTACAGGAAGATTGGATATTTTAATGTACAAAAACATGATTTAAGTTTTAAAATACGTAAGTACATTTAGAGATTTAAAAACATTATGAAATATATATTTCTTATTACAAAGAAATCCTTTTTATCGTTTTTTTTGTCTTTTTTCTTTTACTATTGTCATTAACGCAATACTTTTCCCTACTTCTTTATTTACGAATGAGTATCTATTTATATACGCGGTAAAAATATACTATTAGAAGATAGCCAACTCTAATTTCGAACACCATTAGCATAAATTAGAGCGGTGTTTGTGGCAGAATATGGTTTAGAAAATGGCTTCCCTCGCAGATTAAAGAAATTATCTAAATTTTCAGCTTTTACTAAACTTTTTCAATTGAATCTTTGCAGAAATTGTTTTAGACATACTCGCTTATTAAGTTATATTTTACAAATAATATCCCAAAGCGTAGTTACAGATAAGATTAGGAACTTAATTTATTTACGAGTATTTATTATTATTTTGTAACCTCCATTATAGGAACGATATTTCCATATTCCATATTATATTATTTTCCTTTTTTTTTACAACACATTAACTAAGTACTATAATTTATTACTGGGCTAAGATACTAACTCGAGTTAAAATTACAGTTTTCGTATGAATCTGACATTTAATAACTCAGTATTTTTGGTACAAGTGGCCTTTAGTTGTCTATATACAGTTTAATTCTCTTGAAGCATAAAGGACCTAAGACATAAGCGTAAAAAACAACATGCGAAAGTTTCACTTTGTAATTTAATTAATTAATAATTGTTATCATCTACGTTATTTCAACCTTCAGGTCACTGATTGGCAGCCTGAAGTAGGCAAGTAGGTTATATTATAAAAGGTGTTCTCATTTTGTAAGGTTTTTCAGCGCTGCGAAAGGCGTAAGCCTTCAGCACCATTTATCATTTTGAAATCTACTTAAATTAATGATGCTTTATCCTTTACCCAGTCGCGATATTAATTACTTCTTTCCTGTGCCATTTACGTTTATATGAGTATCTGAAAGGATAAAAATGTCTATCGTGTATTTGTACTTTCCTGGATTTCATAGTTATAAATTTGCACTCTACGACATACTTAATCGTCATTCGTGACAAATTCATCAACGTTTCATC
The DNA here is from genome assembly GCA_947049275.1 of Epinotia bilunana. Lineage (NCBI taxonomy): Eukaryota > Metazoa > Arthropoda > Insecta > Lepidoptera > Tortricidae > Epinotia > Epinotia bilunana. The sequence goes on along the minus strand of OX346267.1, from coordinate 7,897,670 downwards.
GATAATCTAGGATATCAAACAGAAATTTGGTACTAGTACCTACTTATTTCCATCATTACGAACATTATTTCACGAAGGCATAAGTGCCTGCGTACGTCACGGAAACGATTTCACCGAGCGATTCCCAGCCACAAGTGATATGAAACAAGGCTGTGTCATGGCTCCCACATTATTTGCCATCTATTTTGCGGCAGTAATGAATGATGCACTTCAGAAATGCGACAACCGGATAAAAGTAAATTTTCGCACTGACAAGAGTATTTTCGACCTGTCGCGCCTTAGGGCGAAACGAAAAACACAGTCTGCTTCGGTGACGGAGATTCTTTATGCTGACGATGTCTGTCTTATGGCTGAGAGCTTGGAGGTCCCACAAAATTATCTCGACAATTTGGACCAGTCTTGTCGTAAATTTGCTTAACATTGCATATTAATACACCGAACCTGTTAACTTAATGGGTTCTACATGAAAACTACTAAACATAATTCAAAAACTGGTGTCAACGGCAAAACAAATTTTTTGCCGCAATGATAATTCTGATAAACTATCCATGTGGGACAAGAAATTTATTGATTGCGTTTGGATACAGTTTCATTTAATGATTGCGTTTGGATACAGTTTATACAGTTTCATTTAACGATTGCTTTGGTGATCAGCGTGTCTAAAACACAGATTGTTAAACAACCTACAAGAGGGAAATCTGTGAGTGACGCTGCTGTTCGTCTGAGGGGAAATGCATTGAATGACGTGGGAACGTATCGGTACCTTGGAAGTCGTTTGCGGAACGATAATCGACTGGAGTCCGAAATTTCCGCACGGATCGCGAAAGCTGCTGCAGCTGTCGGATTGAACCAACGAGTTTGGAAATCGCACGACCTCAGGCTTACCACAAAGCTTGCTGTCTATAAAGCAAACATTCTGCCTATATTGCTTTATGCCTCGGTAACCTGGTGTCTTTACAAAGGAGATGTCAAGCGCCTTGACACCTTTAATTTAAAATGTCTCCGAGCAATTCTTCGACTAAGGTGGCAGGATCGTGTTCCAAACTCGGAGGTTTTGCGTCGGACTGGCATGGTTGGCATAAAATGTCTCCTCATGAAGGGACAATTACGTTGGTGTGGACACCTTCTACGAATGCCATCGTCAAGACTGCTTAGAGCAGTATTTTACTCGAAACTAGCTTCAGGCAAGCGCAAAGTTGGCGGACAATACCTGCGGTAGAGGGATTTCCTGAAGCGCCATCTGTCTGCTAACGGCATATCATGTGAGTCGTGTGAGGAGCTTGCTACTCGGAGATCAGACTGGCGAACTGCTGTCAACACGGGGCTCAGTAACTTTGAAAGTACCCGTCTCGAAGAGTTTCGTAAAACTCGGCCCAAGCCCTTCTACCATTACACTTAAAACTCAAGTGGAGTTGTAAGTGTAATGGTAGAAGGGCTTGGGCCAGTTATTTTTCATTTCACCGGAGCTTCAAAACCAAGTTTAGATTTGCGAGTCATTCTTGCGCCCATGCACGCAAATAAAAACTTTTTGTCAGGATGTCACCGTCGACGGATACGAGGACAACATGTCATAATTTCAATCAAAATCTTAACAACAAAATATAAATGACAAATCTATTATATATATAAACTAAATTTAGCGTATAATCTTTAAATGTTATGATTGTCCTAAGTCATAAAACACATGTGTAAAAATTATTGAAATAAACAGTTAAATTTTTTTTCTTCAGTATATGCTTTTTAAACATAAAAAATCTAATGTGTTTACGTTTCGAAATGGTTTTCCTTGAAATCGGATGACGGTCAACGCAGGATTTTTCTAATCGTAAATATTCTTTTATCTTTCAGCTTATGAATTGCACTGCTGTACTCGTTAACAGTCGTATCACAACAGAACATTTAAACTTATCAAAAGTATGCAAAAAATATTATTTGTCAAACACCATGTGCTGTGCCATGGCGACAAACCGCGGCAAAACTACCAAGACTATATATTTACAGCATATTTCGACCTCAAATATAGGTACTGTGCCGAGAATAAATACTAAATAAACAGAAAATAAATGAACAGACGTTGCGCTCCGTTATTGTTATAGAACCCTACTTAACTCAAACACTTAAACAATTAATTAACCGTTTGTTTACTTTATAGATTCTATTTTTGCATGCTCATTACTTTGTGTTTAAATAAGAGTTAAGCGACAGCCTTAAGCCGTTGCAAGTTACCTAAATTTTAGTTTTAGTTATATTGTAGTGCCTATGCCTAGTGCCCTACTGGGTTTCATAGCTGAACAAATTAATATAATGTACCATCTTGTATTTACCTATGAAAGCAATAAAGATACTGATACTGATACTGAAACAATAAATATATAGTTTTAATAATTGATTTCAAGTACTTTTCGTCGTTGTATTTAGAACAAACTATACCTACGAGTCTCCTACACATCTAGCGCTCAATTCAGAAATGATGCGTAAAGGGCAGGCATGTTTATACTTCGTCAACGGTCGAATTCGACATCATAAAAAACAATGACCGTATCGACCGTTGAATTTGATTGTCGACTAAGCTGGAAACATAACACGCCAACATTGTTGCCGTCCCTTTCGTAACATAAAAAAGTATAAACGGCGCCATTACGGTAAGATATTCGGCGAAGTGAGGTAGAGCGGTAATGAAACAAATATAAACAGGCAATTACGTCACTAGAAAACTGTGGCAAATAAAAAACTGTTCTCAACTCAGTGATACACGTTCCCGGGGAAGATTGGATAGGATAGAATATCCAAATAATCATAAACGAGTGTTTCTGAGACCCTCTGCAGGTCGATCACGTAACGCATTGTACGTACGTTAGGTTGATCTAAATGTGGAATGGAATGGAATGGAAAAATTACAGTTGGATATACCTAACGCACGTTCAAAATGTTACGTGAAATCCCCTCAGAAGTAAAACCTTTCGTACCGATAAAGAAAGCTGAGTCCCGCTCATTTTATATTTATTTACATACCGTCGGGTGGGAATACGTTTGTGCCATATCCTTTCCAAATGCATTTTTTTTTATAGAAGTGAGCCGAAGTCTGCTCGCTTTTCATGACATTATTTTACTACTTAGGGACTCAGGAATACATTGTTCAAATTATTTGGAATCCACTTGGGGGCACGGGCACTTAACAAACTAAGCAACATACTTCCGATTTTTTTTTACGAAATTCGAAATTTGCTGTTCATATCTGCGTATTCCACAGATGCTTTGAAGGTTCTTGAAATGAAGTTTGCTTTACGTTGCTGCTGACTCAATTGGCTAGCCAGACTGACTTGGCTATCGCTGTGGAGATAATTATTCCAGACCGAATATATAAATTTACAAAGCTGACGAGTTTTGCGAACGCACAGGGTGTTAAAATTAATTGACATCTTATTTTGCAAAGCCGAGGAGCGGGATCCTTAATGAAATATTGATAAAATTTATCGCCACCAACTAATTAGTCGCCTTTATTTATACTGACAGAGAAGCGTAAAGGAAGTGATATAATTAGTTTAGTTTCTCAACACTTTCCCTGCGAGGAACCCTCGTAGCGGGCGCCTACGATGTAGTCGCTTTCCACTACATACGGGGAAAACCACGGGGTAGGCTTAATAGCGCCTATGCGAAGCGTGTAGCGATTGTTGGCAGTGAATGTGTTAACATAATTTTCTACAATTTGTTTTCAGCTTGACTAAGCTACCTTACCTACCACTACTAATAATAATATTCCTTTTTCGAAACTTGCTGGTTTAACTTCGTCTAGAAAAACAAATTTTGAACAAGTTCCCCGTAAATCTGATTTTAAATCCACGCTACGATATAAACGTCAAATTTCATAAAGCACATCAGCCAATAAGTGTTATTTATATCTCTCACGGGGTCAACAGTATAATGTTTCCGCAAGGACCGTGTCATTTACAAACGCTAAAGTTACGTCATTATAACAATGGGGGGTCGTCTAATGGCTTTTTCGATTTCCTGACAGGCAATGGAAGGAGGACAATCTTATTTTTCCACTGTGAAGGTGTTTCAAGTTCTTTAGAAAATGAATGAGATGATAACTAAAGTTTAAAAATGAACGTCGGGATTTTATGAAGAAATACAATACGAGTAAACTAACTATTTACTTTACTGTATTCATAGTAGATATGCCATTTCAGTTTGAAGTCAACGCCAAAGGTAAAGGAAGGTTATATATATAATAATAATTAATTAATTTAATATAATTAATTAATAATTAATTTCTTTGCTGGCAGATCCAAGTAGACTAAAGGTTACAGGTTTGAATTTCGCTTGTAAGTATGCATTTAGTGTATATTTATGTAAATATATATTTTATTTATGTATGTGTATTTGTGTAAATATGTTGTATATAGGAATACCGTAATGTTTTTTTTTTGTTTTTTGCACTGCCCACAATCTTTTCCGCTTTGCCTTAAGGTTTGACTGGTAGAGAACGCCATATGGCATTCCGCCTTTTGTACGATAAGTTTTCTTTTGTGCAATAAAGTTAAAATAAATAAATATATTTAAACCTAGCCAAACCGATCAACATAATGAGTTTATGCGCAATTTATTTGAATGATGTTATAGAATTTTTAAAATACTCAATACTATTGTGGCAGCAAACCTATACACACATATGTGTTTGTATACGCAGTGATATTTTTGTGTAGGGTAAACCTAAATGACCCCGTTCCAAATACCCTGTTTTAAGTTTTTTTATGCATCTCGTATTTGTATATAAGAAGCTCGAAATCCATACTATACTATACTATATATACTGTATATACTATTATACTATATACTATATATAATATAATATTATAAATGCGAAAGTGTGTCTGTCTGTCTGTCTGTATGTCTGTCTGTTACCTCTTCACGCTTAAACCGCTGAACCGATTGAGATGAAATTTGGTATGGAGATAGTTTGAATCCCGGGGAAGGACATAGGATAGTTTTTATGCCGGAAATCATCCCCTGAGGGGGTGAAATGGGGGATGAAAGTTTGTATCGAGCTACGATATAAACGAGTTCCACGCGGACAGAGTCGCGGGCAGAAGCTAGTTGCAAATAAATATTCATTACAACTCCAAATCTTGTTTGATTGAATAACAACTTCCAGCCACAGTAAGCAACTATCACAACACTATCATCATCCTCCTAGCTTTATTCCCGGTTGTGCCCTAAAGGAGCCCGGAGTCCGCTTTGACACCTAATCCCAAGATTTGGCATAGGCTTTCGACCTGGTAGACAACGACATCTTGCTGGAAAAGCTTTCGTTACTGGGCTTCACGCCAAAGCTTTTGAGTTTCATTTCCAGTTACTTGTGCGAACGGCAGCAATATGTCAGGGTAGGCGGCTTCGAGTCAAACGATTACTGCACGCTGTCTGGGGTGAGTCAGGGCAGCACTCTGGGGCCTACGTTATTTCTTTTAATGATTAACGATTTGACTGATACAATTCATTCAGCTGAGTGTCTGCTTTTTGCGGACGACCTAAAGTTGTTGCTCGGCGTCAGTAGTATGGCGGACAGCGCTGCGTTACAGAGCGACATCAATGCGGCAGCTGAGTGGAGTGCTGCAAACCGTTTGCCTTTTAATGAAGCAAAATGCAAGGTCATAACATTCTCACGTAAACGCTTGCCACTTTTAACCGACTACGGCCTGGGGGACGCTTGTTTGGAAAGAGTCGACGAAATCAGTGACCTGGGTTTAGTGTTAGATACAAAACTAGATTTCCGAAAACATGTATCTAATACTTGCAAACGGGCTAGCAAAACCCTAGGTTTCGTCATGAGGGCATCGAAGCAGTTCCATGTCGGAGTCGCTGTGGTTTTGTACAGTGCCTATGTCCGTAGTAGGTTGGAGTATGGGGCTGTTATTTGGGATCCCTACGAGGATAAATACTCTTTGTTGGCGGAAAGAGTACAGCGTAAATTCGCCCGCTGGTTGTACCGCAAATGCTACGGGTATTACCCATACAATTCAATTCAATTCAATTCAATTATTTATTCTGCAAATAGGCCACAAGGGCACTTTTACATGTCAAACCGTAATTTACAATAAAATAATAATAATAATCTTACACAATAATAATTTAAAATTATATATAAAAGGTTAACAAACTAAATGTCACTAAGTTAATGTAAACAAAACAAAATTCTGTAGATCTGTATCAGCATTAACAAGAAGTTAATCATATTAATTCAGTATTCCAGAGATGTATAAGGTCTCTGAGCTTCCAAATACAATTAATAATTATTCTAATATTCTAAGAGATGTATACGGTCCTAAAGGAACAATGATGTAATATTGTCAGAGATGTGTACAGGGTCAATAACAATAAAACGTGTCAAGATCAGAATGATGTCTCTCGTCAATACGATAATAATAATAATAACAACACTAGTATGTAATTAGTTAACTATGTACTATGCCCTTGCAAGCATGAACAGTCCGGACTCCACAAACAGCACCCGATCACGAGTATGACGCATATCTCAGCCATCGCCTCCCTCAACCATATTTTAGGGAAGGTGGCGACCCGATCAACGACGCCACCGTAAGCAAAGCCCTTTAAGCGAGCATGACATATTCAAGCCACCGGACATTGATAATAACAAAGATTAAGCGACTTGTTCGGCGAGAAACAGCATTATGTGCTCTCTTCTTACATAAAACGGAACAGTTATTTCAGGTAGGTACTTATAATGATTACGTGTATTTAGGTATATTCCTATTAGCATTAGACTACTACTGGCTTAAAGGCATTTTTGTCGTTTAAGAAATCGTTGACAGTATAATACGCCTTGTTCAGCAAATTACTTTTAACATGAGACTTAAATTTACTGAACGGTAAATTAACAATTTCGGTGGGTATTTTATTGTAAAAACGTATGCAGTTCCCCACGAACGACGTGCTAACCTTGCGGAGACGACTAGTCTTCACTGCGATCTTGTTTTTACTTCTGGTGTTGTAGTCGTGGATATCACTGTTGAGTTTGAACTCATGAGTGTTTTTCCGCACATACATGATATTCTCAAGAATGTATTGGCATGCTACAGTAAGAATGTTTGCCTCCTTAAATTTGTCCCTGAGAAAATCTCGAGCTTTTAGTTCGTATATGGAGCGTACAGCTCGTTTCTGTAGCACGAATATGGTCTGGATATCAGCTGCTTTCCCCCACAACAGGATTCCGTAGGACATAATACTGTGGAAGTAACTGTAGTACACCAGCCTGGCCGTCTCAACGTTTGTTAACTGTCTTATGCGTCTTACTGCATAGGCTGCCGAACTAAGTTTTCCAGCTAGGGCGACGATATGCGCATGCCATTGTAGTTTTGAGTCCAAGGTGATACCTAAAAACACTGTTTTATCTTCAAATTCCAGTTCATCGCCCTTTAATTGGATCTTGGTATTGTTTACCTGCTTGACATTAGGTAAAGTGAATCTGATACACTTTGTTTTCTTGGAATTTAGCAGTAAATTATTAGCTGTAAACCATTTCACAACAGTGTTGACCGCATCATTAATACCATCGAAGCTTTTCTCTTTCCTGTCTACCTTGAAGATAAGCGACGTGTCGTCAGCGAATAACACTATATCATGTTTATCTTGCAACACATTTGGTAGGTCATTTATGTAAATCAGAAATAGAAACGGACCCAGAATCGAGCCTTGAGGAACACCAAGAGCAACAGTTGTCCCTGCTGATTGGGTCCCATTGATGACTACTCGTTGTGTTCTCTCGGAGAGATACGATTACACGAGATCAAGAGCACCGTTTTTAATCCCATAATGTCTCAATACACAATACCTGTACCCTTCATTGTTCGTCTCCGGGATGGTTGGGCTAGACACGCTTCGGATGAGGAGGAAGTTGCTGTTGTTAGTCCACTACCTGTCTGTGGTCCATCACAGAGTGGACAGCCCGGCTGTGCTCGGGAGGATCGGGTTGGTGGTTCCGACGAGGGTCCCCCAGGATTTGGATTGCGGGGCGGTGGCGCCTCGCCGCCGGCCGGGCCTGCTGCAGCGTGTGTCCGCTCGCACTCGCCACGCTCGACACGCTCCTACCGCGCGCGCAATATCTTTATTACACCAAATGCTCACTCAGCACGAGGAGGCTGACATGTTTGCTGATCGCCTTACTAAATTATGCCGTATTGCTAAGCAGTTCCTTGACAATTTTAATTAAAATTATTTATTATTTTGACATATTTTATAATTCATAATTGCGAATGTTACCAAATTGATGATCTTTTATTTTTTGACATGTATTGTGTTCTGTTATATAGGTATGTGTAATCATTTATCGTGTAAGTGTTTTGGTGTTACGTATGCTGTAAACTTACATTGACTTATGAATGAATGAATAAATGAATGAATGAATGAATGAATGAATAGGCACTAGTTTTACGAAAGCATACTATATCAAAATAATATGTGTACTATACAGAGGGTAATCATGTTATTTGAATTATTAATCTACACAAGATTAGAAAAGTCAATTACTAATCACATAAAGTCCTAAATTGGTGTAAGTAAATATGGCCTATTCCTTTAGATTCCCAGAAAATGAATTCTCCTGTTTCTCATCGAAAGCTAGAGCGACTAGAAACAAATTGCGCCAATTTCATTTTTTTGGAGGCAATTCCGACTTCTTACTGAAATCAGTTTTCATAATTTCAAAAGAGCACTTTTCGTGTGACTTGCTCACCCTTGGGAAGGCTGAGCGGGAGAGCGATACTAGAATTAGGCTTTGCGTATTTGACTTCGAATCAACCAGTAAGGGGCTGTTAGGCATTCACAAAGTTTGCTCAAAACCGCTTCAAGCGACCAGATGGGACTGACATAAAGTTGGCACGGAAGTCGGGCACATATTATACTGGGGAGAAGGTCAGACATGTGGACAAAATGTTTTGTGAATAGTTGGACAGGATAGATAAAGGAGTTCCTTTTTAAACTTACCGTCTGTGCCTCCACAAGAAGGAAAACGGTCGCAATTACGAGAATAAATGAGCTAAGATGAAAATAATAAAAAATATAAAATGTAACGACGCGTTTCATGAAATCCTCGCGATCTAACTTTGCATTGGTTTCGTGAATTTTAACCGCCTTTCTCAGAAGGAGGGTTATGTATGTACAGTCGAGGTCAAAAATATGTTTACACTTTTGCACCTTACAAGGCAAAAAGGTGCAAAAGTGTAAACATATCTTTGACCTCGACTGTACATGTGTATGTGGACAAGAAAATTCTAATTAACCGGCTACAGTCCACACGGCTTGATGGATTTTGACATATGAGGTGTCGTTGGATTCCTCGTAATCGTAGCACTGTCATAGGTGTCATATATAATATGTCAAAAAAGCAGTTGGGATTTAAAAAAATATTTTGATTTAACTTGATATACAGAGTGTACCAAAAATGGGGTGAGAACCGATCAAGGGCATAACAGGTATCGTGTTCTGATAAGAAAAAACTAAAATAAATGTTTTTGACGCGATTTTTTTTTACATTTGTATGATCGCCGGTCACCCCGATTGGCCAACGCTCCATACAAATGTAAAAAAAATCGCGCAAAAAAAAAATCTCTTAGTTTTTTCTTAGAACACGATACCTGTTATGCCCTTGATCCGTTTAAACCCCATTTTTGGTACACCCTGTATATTACGACGTAGGTGGCTAACAAGCGTAGGTACCTAATGGTAAGCGGTTTGGAGGCAAGGGTGTTAAAAACGTAATCTAAGGGTTTTTATAGGCGCCCGTGGTATGTACAAAATTATATTTTCACCTCACTAGCTCGGAAAGCTCACTATTAGCTGTTTTATTCATTAAAAACAGATAGCAAAACTGCATTTTATCCAGTATACAATTTTGGATGACAATTCAATATTATGGTACCATCGAGCTGATCTGATGATGGAAAAATAAGGTGGCCATAGGAATTCAGTATTTAACCCCCGTAACACGTTGAGTTAGGGCTCGTTATAAACGTCTCAATAAGTAATTGATGACGGTATACAGAAAAGTATATAGTCGGCAATAAAAGCTTGTACCAAAAATTAATCCATATATGCCCAGAACTATGCTTGTTTTTTGGTATCTCATTTGTCCTTGTTTCGAAAACGATGAACAGCCCTTATACATATTAATGCGGTTCTGGGCATATGAAAGTACTATATCATTTTGAATCAAGGGGCATATATGGGTTAAATTATTGACATAAACTTATTTTTTTTAATCCCTTATCGTTTGGCAGGTCCTGCTTTTCACTTGCCGTACCGACCGCGACGTGGTTGTTGCTACTCGAAGGGTTATGCAGTATGTTCCTCGCGTCAGCTAGGTGAAAACACACGAGTGCAGTTATTTTACGTCTCGTGTGTTGCAACATTCGCTACGTTCTGGATTCTATTATTGAACCACTCGCTTCGCTCAGGATTCTGTTTTCGAACCATAGAACCCGTTCGCTAGCTTGTAGTTCAACTCTAGAATCCATTCGCTAGCTCGTCTTTCAATTCCACATTCGCGGTTAAAATACAACTTTGTATAAAGTACCCTTGTATAACAAATAATTATTTCCTAGCCAAGAAACTTCCTGGCTAGGAGAGACAATTTTGAATCTCACTAAGTTATCTATATGTGGAGCGTCACTAGCGGTCATTGCCACTCTGGGACCAGATGGGTGATCATGTAACATTTCGAACGTACGTTAGGACATTTCAACTGTAATTTTTCCATGCAAAAAATAACAGTAAGATCTACCTGACGCGCGTTAAATGCGTTACATGATCGACCTGCAGGGGTGGAGTAATAGTACATTAATTGCTGAGGCCGGGAATAAAAAAATATTTTCAATAATGTTAAAACTGCGAGTATGTCAATATCCTATCAAGTTCCCGTCCAATTTTTTAAAAGTATTTACACGGCATGACTCGTGGTGCCGGTTTCAAGTTTCAATTGCCATATATTAAAAAAAACAGTAGAATCGATCACAATTTTTAATATTTCATGTAATTAAAATTATTAGAAATGAAAGAGGATTGAAATCTAAACGCAATTCGTTATGAATTTTAATTCGATAAACATCTGTATTTTTTTCATTTAAAACTATTTGAGGCATTTTTTAAAAAGTCTCTTCGTTCACCTACAAAAGTAAGCGTTTTGTCTATGACAATTAAAAAATCACACCAACTTGCAATAGACAAGGGAGACAGCCATTCACTACTAACCAGTCTAACTATAGCAAGTGGTTGTGACAAGTTGCTAGGCATTTAAACGAACGAGCAATAGTTAAAAGGTAAAAAAGTATACAGTAACGGAATTTCATACACTTTACTGGCCACTAAAATTGTATAGTAATAACTTTTAACTTTTTAAATTTGCGGTCGTCAGTAACGAGGAACTTCACGTACTATTTTTGCTAAAGTGCGAACATTTCCGAGTATATTGGAGAAAAATATATTTGATTACCTTTTTTATCCTTGGTCTAGGTAGGTCATGAAACGTAGCAATTTCATATTTCTTCTATAATTACGCTAAAGGTTCGTTATTAAAATAATCAGAGGACCAAATGATTTAGAACCTTAAAGTTAATTTAAAATAAGGTCCGAAACCAATAAAAAAGAAGCACGCAATATTTCGGATCCCTTATTCTAGCGAGCAAAGGTATTTCCCCGTGCCATGTCTTTTAATTGCATTATTTTATTCAAATTAAAGGACAAAGGTCGAAAGAAACTCTATTTAAAATGCAAATTTTGATGGGAAACATAAGAGGCTTACTTTCGGCCGGCCTTAAACGAGGCTCGTTTTTATTTTAATGTCTTTTACTGGAAGGAATCGCAGGATAGACACACCATATCCTGCGATTCCTACGGAAACATAATTTTTTAAATGATATTGAATCATGTTTTTAAATAGTGTTACTCTTTGATGATAAGATAACAAAATAGGCATAGGGTGATTCAGGATATATAATCAAGAATTCCTTTTTCAGATCTCTTTTTCGTTATGTGCAAATAATCGGTCGTTCGTCCACCAGCACGATAGGTTGACGACGTAAAAAAAACCGCGGGTAATTTCTGGATGAGACTAGCACGGGATCGGGATAATTGGCGTACCTACCTACTCGAAGAGAGGCTTATGCTCAGAAGTGGGCGATTAAAGGCTGAAAATGAAGATGATGATGCGAATAATAAATCTTTTAACTTACCTATTCTTCAATATTTTGCAAAATAAACTTCTTGGATTATGGTTACCCCTTTTGATGAGGTTGTCTGGAAGAGATCGTTCTTTACCGATAAGACCGCCAGCTGTCTACATCTACAATATCTACATGCACATGTTATTGTTTTGCTTCTCCTTGTAACAGTATCGTTTGAGTGAGGTGTAAAAGGTAAATAAAAATAACGTATCATTGTCCCGATAGTCGTTTCTGCGAACGGTCTCATAGCATCTCGACCAACACCTCAAGAGACTCTCGCTAGATGGCTGGATCAAGGGTCAAATATAGAGGGACAGTCAGGAGGTTCCTCTGTCTGTCGCTCATCAGCCGACTGCCACTGCTGGACATAGGCCTACCCCAAAGAGTGCCACAATAACCGGTCCTGTGCCTCCCGCAGTCTGGCGGATTCCCGCGATCTTTGCCAGGTCATCAGTCTACCTTGTGAGAGGCCTACCCACGCTGCGCCTTCCGGTACGTGATCGCCAGTCAAGAACCTTTTCTCCCCAACGGCCATCGATTCTACGTGCAAAGTGCCCACTGCCACTTAGATTTAGCGAATTAGAGGGCTATATCGGTTACCTTGGTTCTGCTGCGGATAGCCTCATTTCTGATGCGATCACGCAGATAAACTCCAAGCATAGCTCTCTCCATTGCCCTTTGGGTGACTTTGAGCCTTCATAGATGAGACTCATAGTAAGCAACCATGTTGTTAGTTTCAGCTATTGTAACTTTCTTTGTATGAAATTGCTACACGTGGTTTACGTTATTTGGGCTAAAGTAATTGGGTCAGAGTGAGCCGCACTTACGATATCGTATTCAAACTTAATATAATATATTATAATATTATTATATTAATCCATCTTGAACTAATTTAAAGAAGCCCCGATAATTGGTACAGTCACTATCGTATAGTTAGTAGCAGCCAGAGTAGATAAATATATCGTAAAACACCCTTATTCTTACAGTAATACAGACGTGTACCGAAATATTTGACTAATTAGGCTGCTTTTAACTATATGATGCTGACTGTAAATCGTTAAATCATCTCAGACATACCTGTATAATACTCGCGTATCAAGAGGCATGAGATTTCAGCAGACATTTTCATTAATAATGTGCCTAGTTTTCTCAAAAGGGTATGTCTTTGCAAGATAATACTGTTAGTTCCACCCTTCTTCGACTAAAAAGCGACAAAGTGACTGTACACCTCGAACGCTTGAGTTCTCAAAGGAATAAAACGGCAATTAAACAATAGAAGTGGGACAAGTGGCGAATAAGCCTAATGCACGAAAACAAATGAAGTCAAGCCGTTAGTAACACTCAGCCGGGATTCTACGTATCCCAATTATCTCACATTTGTGGTCTTGTGTGTACCTACACCGTGTTCCGTATATGTAATGTAACATTGTTTAGTGTTATATTTTATCGTTACATTACGTCATTACGTCGACATCGCTGGCCACAACGTGGCTAGCTTTCTTTTCTTTATGACATTGAAATTTAAACAGACAAATTAAATTATGGAGAAAGATAAATAACTACTTACATTTAAAATAAACAGAAATTATAAGTGGGGTCAATTAACATTTTTTGTTGCTATTCAATCACGTTATTTATTAATGAAAAATATTGACAGAGTTCCATAGAAAATTTATTACTTCTAACATTACTTAGAATGTGACCCACAAAAATGGGGATTAAACCCAAAGTCTCAGTTTTTAAAATTATCCAGACGAGGATGGGCTGTGTTGAGTGTTTAGGACCTGATTTTTTCCCTAGCTCTCAACACAACGAATCCTCTAATCAATAGAGGGTCGGCAACGCGCGTGTGATTCTTCTGCAGCAACTAGCGGCAGATAAAAGTTGATTGGATACAAAACCTTAACTTATCACTTTATATAACAAGTCATCTTAACTAGGTAAAAAAAATACACTATAAATTCATAATTTTGATGTAAGGACTGAATTTTAAACAAACTTGCTTAGGGTTTCCGTACATTTGTTTTAAGGCACGTTTCATTTTACAAACCAATTTTCATCCACGAGCACTCTTAATACCTAGGAAAATGTATTAGAAATTAAATTAAATACCGACTCTGGAGAAACTTACTTACTTAATCTTGCTTAAAAAAAGTTAATTAAACGTAAAAGCCAATTAATTAAGTGTTATCCATGAAGATTGTGGATACAGTCAAATGCAAAAATATCAAATAATTATCTCATAAATATGTACCGAAACCTTAATACTCCGACTTAAAAGAGATGGGAAATATTTTAGAGTAATTTGCTGCACCCATTTGTTGCACTTGAATGTTCTTATTCAAATATTGTCTGTTTGCCTACTTAACCAAGTTTAAAATTTAATACGAACTGCGGCACTGAGAGGAGTTGGTCAACAATTGGACTCCAGTGTAAACGAAATAAAAGTTAAAGTGGAGCCCTGAAGTTCTCCTACAGGGAAAAACAGCTGTTTGTAAATCTGAAAATCTATTATAGGAAAAAACGGTTATATATCATATCAAGTGAAAGTACCACCGTTTTTTGCCAGATTTCGTATTTATAATAAAGATCTAATAATATATATTATAATAAAATAATAAAGTAATTATAGTTATTTTAATTAGTTATCACACGTGCACCGAAAAAACAAAACCAGTTATTTGAAAAATGTCGACGTATTAGGTTTTTAGATTATATTATTTTGATAACTTTTCCGAGAGAACTGTGAAAATATCACGTGTATACTTTCAGCAGCAGTAAGCATAAAAGTCTAACAGCCTAATTTTCAGAATATTTTTGACATAATGAGGCAGAACGGAGTATTTTTTTTAGGTAATTGGTTTTAATTATTTTGTTTTATTATTTTTTAATCTAGTATTAATTGCATTTTAATTATATTAAGTAGACTGGTTTCAAAAAAAAATTACGTATACTTGTAACTTGACATATTATTTATAAGTCCACATAAAATTAACCAATGAAATAAATTAATTTAATTATTCAATTCCACGAGTCGCCAAGACGTTAAGCCTACGCCTATAAGCATTTATCAATTATTATGCGGATTTTCATAATTGCATTAAGTTGTGAAGAATATTGTCTACGGTATTGTTATTACTTGAGTTCCCATCATATTAAAAAACTAAACACTCCTTTAGCCCGAATTCCCTAAAATGTTGAATTTAAAATACGTTCTAAACTACAAATATTGGCTTTGGTTTCTAATCAGCCACGATGCACTCTAATGCCGATATCAGCTTATTATTCAATTATTCAGAAAACAATTAGCCCGCGGTGGGCTGGATTTTGCCGGCCATTACCAGAGTGGGTGCGGGCGTGGCGCATTAAAAGATTAACAAACGTACGCCCTGAAGGGCTAACTCGCTCAACGTGTTTGTTCGGTATCAAATTTACATTTGCACGCGCTCATAAGAGGTTAGACTGGGCGCGGTGGAATCCTCGGCGGTTTGAAACGTTCGATTTATAGTCATTATCATCACAAGATTATCGCCATACAAGAGTGTCAAAGTGCAAGAATTTTGATCAAATAAAAGTGAATTCTTGTCTTCATTTATTTGACAATGTTTGCGTAGGTGATAATGACGGAAACAAAGCCTAAAAACGCTGAATATTCACCAGCGGGCGTAGCACGGTTGCCATTTTATCACTTATCGTTGTGGATAAGGCATCCGTCACTTTCGCACTCGCATACTTGTCAGAGCGTGATGGGCGTCTTTACCACAACGATAAGTGATAAAATGGCAACCGTGCTACGCCCGCTGCGCGCGTGTAAGCTCGCGACGAATGGCAATATGATCTAAAACTCATACAATTAGCCTGATTAACCCCAGCGATATGGATTGGTGTAACATTCAATAAGACCATTTCCCTGAATTAGCACCACATCGTTATCCTAAATGGGCAAACGGACATCTACATCGAGTGTACGTAATGCCCTTCCAAAGGTTCCAAATTTAATGCCTGTTTTTTTTATATATTACCCGCAGTAGTAATGTGAATCATGTAGGTATATGTAATTGCACCTGACGCTCAAGAGAATAGTGTTTCTACTTGTTAAATTGCCATTTTCATTACATGAGCCATATATTTCATAAAATCTTAGTTATCCTCGATACAAAGTAATTCTGTTCAAAAGTAATTGTCTGTTTGCTTACTTAACACAGTTTAAATACGAACTGCGGCACTGAGAGGAGTTGGCCAACAATTGGACTCCAGTGTAAACGAATTAAAAGTTAAAGTCCATAATTTACTACTTTTTACTGTGTCAAATGTAACCATATGAGACTGTTTCTTAATAAATTAATAAATAAAGTGGAGCCCTGAAGTTCACCTACAGGGAAAAACAGCTGTATCAGTTTGTAAATCTGAAAATCTGTTCTAGGAAAAAAATGGTTAGTCAAGTGAAAATACCACCGTTTTTTGCCAGAGTTCGTCTTTATAATAAAGATCTAAAGTGTAAAAGTTATCACACGTGCACTGAAAAAACAAAACCAGTTATTTGGAAAATGTTGACGTATTAGATTTTTATATTAAATTATTTTGATTACTTTTCCGAGAGAACTGTGATAATATCACGTGGATACTTTCAGCAGCAGTAATCATAAAAGTTGAAAATAGCCTAATTTTCAAAATATTTTTGACATAATGGGGTCCATGCCGCCTGCGGAACTTTAACTTTCCTCGATATAAAGTAATTCAAGATAAAAAACTGGCTGTGACAGACGGACAGCCTCCGAGTGATCGCATAAGTGTTCTGTTGGATAAATTTTGGTACGGAACACTAAAATTACGTGAAATGTTTTTTTCAATAATGTTCGTCAAACACCAAGTATACAAGTCTTTTACTACCATGAAAAAATTTGTAAAAGCAATTCAGTATTTCAAGATAAAATTATCAAAAATATAAATGGCAATAGTTAGATAGCGTAGGTACCTACCACAAAATTTTCGTCGCTTTGCCTAAAATGGCATTGTTTCTATTACATATACTTCAAAAAGTTAAAGCAGTCGCCTCACCCAAAGTACAAGTAACGCTAAAGCTTACTTGCCTCTTTCTTGTTGAGCGGCTTGATTAGTATCTTCCTCGTTGAGTTTCTTGGGTTGTTTTCAACAAAAGTTAACTGTAGCTTTAGGCCTTCATTTGTTGTATTCCTAACAACTTTACCTTAAGAATATTCCGGCAAATAACTTATACAATCCGTTTAAAAAACTTTAGTCTTCATTTCTCTCTGAAGTTTTCACATAATTTACACTCAAACTTCTTAAATATGATTTAAATCATACACAAGCAGTAAAAAAAGTGTTCAAACGTTTCTCATTAGGCAGTAGCAAAACAAAAATTAAAACGGGTTAGATAATGTTTGCGGAAAATCGCCAAATTAACAATATTAAAATAAAATATTCTCGATTCCAATAAATGACAATCAATAAGTGAACGAATTTGGAAGCCGTCCAAAAGTCGAGGGTATAATGGGTCTCATTTGCTCTGAATACATTACATAACTAGATCTTATGGCTATGGCCTAATTTTAGTCCCATATAGCATCTCACAGTATGGCGCGGCCGGCGGTAGCAGTCCAGTTTTAGCATTTGCTGTCAAGTTCACTATTGACCGCCACCGCAGGCCGCACCAGTGTGATCACTTTGGTGGTGCGGAGTCAGTGCAGTGTTAGTATCCCGTCACCAAGATAGAACAGATTATTTACTGCGCAGTGTGTACCTAACATTTCAGTGCTTCCTGATTGGTGCGGGATGCGCGGAAGCGGGTCGGTCCGCTGCGCTGGCGCTACTTCACTTCACCACGCTTCCGCGCAATCCACACTAATATTATAAATGCGAAAGTGTGCCGGTCTGTTACCTCTTCACGCTTAAACTACTGAACAGATTTAGATGAAATATGGTATGGAGATAGTTTCAATCCCAGGAAAGGACAAATTATAGTTTTCATCCCAGAAATCATCATCTAAGGAGATGACATAGAGGGTGAAAGTTTGTATGGAGCTACGATGTAAACAAGTTCCACACGGGCAGAAGCTGGTGTTACGAATATCTTAAAGGTGAAGGATAGTTTTTCAAACAACGTATCACAAAATAACTGTTTATTTAACAAAATATTCGGGTGTTACAACTTACTCGAAGACGTCTCGTTCCGAAGTGACAACTATCATCGGTGACTCACCAACAAGTACAGTGTTGCCAGTATAATATTGTCAGTCACGTTGAACTAGTAAGTATACGTAGGAAATATAATACTGACAGTATTACGATAACTAAGGATATCAAGGCAACAGCAGTACGAGCTCGGCAAAGTATAAAAAACCCCCCGACACAAGAAATAAACTCTCAATCCGAATAAATAATATTTTTTTACGTCACACCTGGCCATAATGCGAGTTTTACTGCACGCTGCGCGTACGGTAAAACTCGCATTGTGGCCAGATGAAGACGTAAAATTGTGTACTTACCACGGGCGGTAATTCGTAAAGCCCCAGATCGCATATTTATGGCCCTCACCTTCGGTTCGGGCCACAAACACCTGCGATTAAAATTTCAGGTGCCAAGGTTCGTAAGTTTTACGACTGGATTTGATGAAGCTTCCGAATAGGTTTAATACAGTTTCATAAAAAATGTTTCACTGTTGGAAAAAATGGGGCTGGAACGAACAGGAATGCTGCAGATGCGAATGTGAATGCAAACTATACGGCATATTGACTTGGAGTGACCACTAACCGAATGAGATGGCCCAACAGAAGACGAGTGCTGATAACTACTCGTATTGGTAGTACGTAAATTAAAATTAAAAAAGAAAAGTGTATTGTTATTTCCATGCGATATGTAAATAAATAATGATGAGGCGTCACTTTTTGTTTAAACAGTGTGTAACAAAATCGAAAGTAGTTACCTATTCAAAATTCAAATATCGATGGTAAAGATATAAATCTCGCGTCTTTTTACAAGCACAATTGACATTGTGCGATGAAGTCGTTATGTGTTTTTTTTCTACAAATGAGAATCTCTTCTTATTGTTCTCTATTAGAAATATATATTCTAACTAGCTTCTACTTCGTCCGCGTGAACCCTTATTTTATATCGTAGCTCCTTACAAACTTGCGCCCCCTATTTCGCCCCCTTAGACGATGATTCCCGGAATAAAAAGTATTATATACTCGTATGTTAATCCAGGTTATACACTATATATATGTATAGGTACCAAAATTCATTTTAATCCGTTGAGCTGTTTTTGCGTGAATGAGGTCCAAATTTTAGCATTCATAATATTAGTAGGATCTGCAAATTTCCAGGGACACGACTCGCTTGAGAGACTAACAGGTATTTTATGTTTAATAAATTTATTTAATTTCGAAGCGCTCTGCGAGTCGGGAACGATAACGCACGCAGGTTAAGCAAAGATGGCAGCGGTCAGTCTTTGGATGGGTGACCGCCTGATGTTTGAGTGGTTAATATAAATGAGCGCTTCCGTGCTTTGGAAGGCACGCTAAGCAGTTGATCCCGGCTGCTGTCTATGACAGTAGTCGTTAAGCCGAGTTAGAGGACTTTGGGCGGCTTATGAACTTCTAACAGTCGAGTTGCCCACTCACTTGACAAAGGGGGGACAACCCAAGGGGGGACTACCTACCACAGGAGCTACGCAGGAGCTACCTACCACAACCCTGCACGTGTCCCCTGGGTGGTACTAAAGAGTGACAAACTTTAAAGGCCAAAAATAATGCATGCCATACGATTAAATAGTTTAGTGAATGAGGTTTATTCACGATTTTCGCTACGGTGATAGAATTGTGCTGAAGTTTTCCAAAAAAGTGAAAATTTAATTGATAAAATATAAAGTAATAATCCTACTGATATTATAAGTGCGAAAGTTTGGATGGTTGGATATTTAGATGTTTGTTACTCAATGACGTTTAAACGGCTCAACCGATTTGAATGAAATTTTACACGAAGATAGCCTGGATTAAAATATAGGACAGCTTTATCTTGGGTCCACGCAGACAAAGTCGCGGGCGTATTACACGGGCTTCAACTTAGGTACTTTATTTTATAGTAACTGTGTTTTGTATATGTGAAGTGCAATAAAGAGTATTGTATTGTAGGTAATTATATAATTGTCATGACGTTTTTTTTATATTCATAAATAGTAGACTATCACCAGGTAAAGTTTTACAAAGCTTTAAGGGAAGTTATATAAAAATGCGTTTAGTAGTTTTTGTGACCGAAAAACTGAAGCTACATTAACAATTCTACTATGATTTTTTCCACAAAAACGTGTACAGCATATGCCATCTAGCTTAAACTTGTTTTCTTGAGTTTTAATATGGAATCATATTACGAAGTTTCAAGTCCCTAGCTCAAAAAATATTCATTATTCAAACAAATTTTCGACCCATTTTTGACCCCCTTAGGGTGTGAACTGGCAAAAACTCTGAAATTTGTTTTCTTGTATTTCATTAAAGAACCTTTTTACAAAGTTTCAAGTCTCTATCTTTAAAACTAATTCCCATACAATTTTTCGAACCTTATATCACCCTCTAAAGAAATTATATCTAAAAAAACGCCGCGCTATGTCCTATTCTGAGGTCTAAAATACAATATTAGAAAGTTTTATCAAAATCGGTTCAGTAGTTTTTGCTATATTCTTGCCCCAAAAATATACTGGTTGTCATCGCCGCTACGGGGCGTCCTCTTGACAACAAAAGATGGCGCTGTTGCGTATACACGACTTTCTCCAATCGGTTAGTCTCAAATTTGGTCTGCGGGTCACCTGAACTCAATAAAACTTTTTTATACGTTTCATATGGTTTGACGGAGTTTAGACGCCGACAAAAAACTGGAGAATGACTTACTAAGGCTAGAATATACGTGGAAATTGGTGATGTTCTGCATCGCGCTATTGAAGTTTTTAATTTATGTCGTATAAATACAATTTCCTTCAGGATCTTCTTATTATGTCTCTCTGACAACATCAACGAATTTTCACATTTATAATATTAGTGTGATGGGGCTTCTAAACGGGCCACATTTTCCTGAAGGTGGTTTTTGGGTAAAATAAAAGTGTTAATTTTTATAGATGAGCGGCCACTCGTAATGGTGCTAGATAAATTATCATAGATCTATTCAAAATCAACATATATTGATATAAAATATATTACTCTAAAATGCATCGGAGCCAAGAGATATTTGCAATATATATTTCCGCAGGTGAGATTGAAAAGTCATAAACAAAACTTAAAACTATATCTCGGCTCAGATATTATTTAACGCGTTTAATTTTATATATCTATGCGTGTTAAGAGGTCCTCTACACGATTATTAAAAAACATCCTTGGCCGCTGCAAAAAAACTTAATTTTTTCCCATACAAGGTTGCCCAATGCCCTTTCTGCACAGATGCACATACTTGCCGGCCACACATTTGCGGCAAAATAAAAACATTTGAAGCTAAATTAATATTAATCGCCCTAAGTTGAAATGTTTTGACCTCAGACAGAAATGGAGTACCCAAGCCACTGGGGCTGTCTTGCAAGCCATCGATCCCACGGCTCAGCCTGACAGCTTCAGCCTGCCACGCAAACTCTGGTGCAGCTTGAACCGATTCAGAACAGGGACACGGACGGTGTTACTATTTCCGGCACAGGTGGGGCTGGCGGGACTCCGAGGATACAAACATAGATCATACAACGCTGCCCCCTTCACTCATACAAAGGGTCAGAGAAAAATACTTTTTGGCCTCCTTTCTTAAGTGACTGCTTACACTGCCTTATACACACTTCAGAAGAAAAATGTAGTACAGTCTGTCAATACATTTTCATACGCGCACGTCACCGCGAAATATTTTCACCTATGTAATTATATTGCGATATTATTTAATTATTATTATTTTATTATTGGGGATAGAAGAGAGAACATAGCCCATGTTGGGAGTTTCTCTGCGTGATCACATCAGAAATGAGGCTATCCGCAGCAGAACCAAGGTAACCGACATAGCCTTCCGAATCGCTAAACTTACAATACAACACAATACAAATACTCTTTATTGCACACCTCACACAAACAAAGCAGTTAAAAAGAAAAACAATACAATAACATGTAGGTAGAGGTAGACAACAGGCGGTCTTATCGCTGAAGAGCCATCTCTTCCAGACAACCTTTGGGTATCGGAGAAAGAGATAAAACTAGATTATATAGTAGGAACTTAAGTGGCAGTGGGCGGGGCACATAGCAAATAGAACAGATGGCCGTTGGGGCGGAAAGGTTCTCGAGTGGCGACCACGTGCCGGAAGGTGTGGCGTGGGTAGGCCCCCCACAAGCTGGACTGATGACCTGGTAAAGGTTGCTGGAGTCCGCTGGATGCGGGTGGCGCAGGACCAGTCACTTTGGCACTCTTTGGGGGAGGCCTATGTCCAGCAGTGATATGATGATGATGAATTATATTGCGAACAAAATAGTGTTTGTGCTTCTTCTTGACCGCCTGGCTGCCGATAAAAGTTACAAAATGTCAGTCGTCCATTTTGTTGAATTCCACATGAGAAGGCAAATAACCTTGGGATTAACGATTAAAATTCCGTATTAAAAATATTGCCTCGGACACTATTAATTACTGCATTTTAAAAATGATATTCAGTTAAACACGTTTTATTTGTTGTTACATTTAGATTTATTTTGAAATAGGTTTTTAAACACTGTTTTCGAGTTAAAACCTCCTTGCTTTAAACTGAATGTATATTGCCTACCTATCTCTCTCTCAACACCTAGAAAGCTTTTGGCTTTCCCATGTCCTATGGCGGCTAGCCGACAATTCAATTAAATCCTTTATCTCCGGTCCTTCTATCTGTCAGTAGAGAAATCCACCGTTCATATCCCAAATGGTATAGAAACTGGAAGATGAAGGGGCATTGAATATTAATAATAGGAATGTTGCATACATTCGCATGCCGCGCGCTATATGTTCGCCATTAGTCAATATGAATCTTCATTTCGTTTCTGTAATCTGACGATTCGCTCGTGTACTTAAGTCGATGCCTTGATTTGAGTAGAACACGCCCCCTAGACAGACACGCTGATGCCTTCCGCGCACGAGGAAAAGAGATGTAACACTCTTCGGGAATGGCTTTTTTGGACAAATTTCGATAAATACCTAACTTAGAGAAGTTTTATTTAAATTTCATAAAGTGAAATTTTAGATGAGATAAAATACTATAGTATTAGCTTTATTGTGTCGTAAAACAATGTATCGTTTGAGTAGGCTGAGTAAAAAAAGGAAAATACAGACCCAACTTTGGTTTTTTTTTCTATCGAGGAAATTTTAAGCAATCACGTATCGATAATATCAGGTAAACAATCATATAGTCAAGAATCATATATCTGAAAATCAGACCTTATTGTTTCTTAATCTAGTCAGAATGGCGTTTCATAGCACGCGATAATTTCCAATGCACAGCCTTAACACGTTGCGACTGATTTACAATTATGTACCTAACGCACCTGTTCTTGTCACCAGTGTGACCGACGTGATATAGACGTTTTCGAAGACGCATCCGCGGGTATTTAAAAAATCGCATCCAAAACATCCCTAACGTACCCCTTTTAGGGATAAAGGCGTGAATGTATGTATGTATGTATACATTCACGCCTTTATCCCTAAAAGGGGTAGGCAGAGCACAATAAACTTGTGTTCCAGTATCACTTTTAGCATAAAAAGTGGGTATAAAAGACCGACAAAATGTGATATCGCAGTGACAGGTTGCTAGCCCATCGCCCACAACGCACTTCAACCCTGTTCCCTTAGTCGACTCTTACGACATCCACAGGAAGAAAGGTGGTGGTATTCTGACCCGACACCACACGGGTAACAACATGCCTGGTTATTATTAATTAGTAACAACATATAAAATTTACATTTCGATCTACGTAGGTACAATGCATTACGTGATCGACCTGCAGATCTAATAATTTTATTTACTATCAACGTCATGTTTTACTACTCCACGAGTGTTATACATTATATCGTCTTATTTCGTTTTGTGAGAAATAAAAAAACGCCAGCAGACGCTGAGTGGACCAAGCATTTAACTTTTACGGTTGTATGCACATCGAAGAGAGCTTTGGAAATTGTGTTCTTATATGAGCATTCGTATTCAGTTTACGACGAAAAAACACAGCAACCGTTTCTACTTTACGTTCATGACCAAGTTATTGTTTCACACCTGCCGACGCGGCTTTGCCTGCGTATTACAAAGAATGCGGAACCACCCTGAAGAACCATTATGTATGTTGGTGAAAAGCTTTTGAAATCGGATGAGCGTTTCTGGAGATTACCCCCAACATACAAAAGTACTAAGTTACAAACTCACAAAGCTACACAAGTATACACTCACAAACGTCACTTCTTTTTAATATTAGTATTGATAGAGTTTTGATCTGGTCTCCAAAAATAATAAAATGAAATGAAAATTATTTCATTCGCAACAAAACAAATATAAATATCACATGCACACATATAATACTATTTAATTAGGTACTTAAAACTGCTTATTTGCTACGAAATGGTCCCGCATCAGCATAATACTGGCTCACGAGCCAGCGCGGGGACCGATTTTTGACTTTCGAGCGCTCGACTCTTTCACTCGAAAACTGTAAAAAATTATGAAATGCTATTTTGAAATGACGATTGAAAATTTAAAAACGTGCGGTATTGACCACTCGTATTCAATTCTATCGGTAGAAAGTAAGTGCCTGTGATTATGACACTACAATAGCAGTTACTTTTATTTAATTTTCGATCGCTCGAAAGTCAAAAATCGGCCCCCTGGTCTTCCGGCGAGACCATTTTGAGCAGGTATTACGTTCTCTGCTGTACGTTTTGATATTTAATGAGCGTCTACTTTAACACATTCACTGGCCAGAATCGGTAAGCGCTACGCTCGTAGCCGATCCCGTGGTTTTCCTCGTATGTAGCGGAAAGCGACTACGGCGTAGGCGCATAGGGGGTTCCTGTTCATGGCAGTGCAAGTGTTTATAGTACATTGTTTAACGAGGGGCGTAAGTGGAATATTGCGAACGAGAGTCTATGCCCGTGTTATAGACAATGTTTATCATCACATTTGCGAGGAAACAAATACATTTTAGATGAAATTAATACAAATCGTAATAAAAACTGCGACATGTCAGTTGTCCATTTTGTTGAATTTGACGTGAGGCGCGTAGGGCAAAGACCCTTCGGTATACAGGCACGATTTGAAAACACTTAAAAACATTTTACATAGGCACTAAATAACTACACATTAAATCTGTAAATAATTCTGTTAAACATGTTTTAGTAGTGTTTCAGACATCGTATTTGATATAAAACCTCTTTGCTTAGTAACTGCCGCAAGAGTGACCGATACAATTTAAGAAAAAAACGGGCGTAACATAGGCTATTACACCTCTGTATGTCTGCGCATTATGAAGCCCGTTTCGAGCAAGTGTGATGAAAAGTTTTAAAAGGGTGTGTGATGTTTAATTCGTATTCGTATTCGTACTCATTTTGATTGTTTAAAAGCAAACTATCATATTATTTGACTTCATGGACTCATGTTTAAACATTTAAAAATGCTTAAGTATGCGAATTTAAATTCCACGACTTTCGGCTTCACTGCCGCACTATTTGCATAATTTCCCCTTTACACTACTTTATAGTTAATTACCTCATATGTAAAAACAGCTTATAAAGTTTGGTTAAACTCCAGATTTACAGCTGAATATTTTGGGTTGGTCTCAGGCAGTCTACATACGATGCAATCGTATGCTATTAAAGGAGTAGTAGAGTATATTGCAATCACGTTCTCGAAAACGACCCTAATGATTTCGATGAGATTTGGAATGTGTTACGGGAGGGAAAAATCGATCTATATCGTATTTTGTCTATTTTCACCCGAGCAGAGCTCGGTCGCCCAGGACCTATGACATAATTAGATTTTTCCTACATCTCAGTATGTCTAACGTGTTTTGGTGTTTTGCGGCGTTGTTGCTCAGTTGTATGGAAGCGGTCTCGATTTTATTTTGTACTAGCTTCCGCCCGCGACTTCGTCCGCGTGGACCCGAGATAAAAACTATCCTATATTTTAATCCAGGCTATAAACTATCTTCGTGCAAAATTTCGTTCAAATCAGTTCAACCGTTTAAGCGTGATTGAGTAACAAACATCCAAACATCAAAACTTTCGCATTTATAATATTAGTAGGATGTATACGGAGTTCCGCATGATATCTGCTACGAGCGTAGCGCTACGAAATATTTGGAACTGAATGTGTTAACTGTTTACGGGACTTAGTCTACTTTGGGTGCTAAAAGATAAAATACCCTGAGCGTATATGTATGCGGCTGCTAAAAATTAAAAACAAGTCTATTTTTCTCGAAAATCTGTGTCGAGGCGCACAATTTACGCTTTTACCTTTTCCAAATGTGTTTAGTTTTTCAGATTTCTTTATAACGGTTTCAGGTAAGTCAACACAACTAAGTAACCTTTATTAAATCCAAGTATCTCAATCATAGACAAGCTAAAACCAAGCAACTCATATTATTTAATTGTTTATACGTCGGTATTAGGGGTTGCTAAGTCGAAAAGCGTATAAAATTAATAATATAAAATCAAGCAAATAGATTATTAGAATTTAAAATAATCACAAAACACCTTATCAAAAACGAATATCTGAAGTTGATTGTTTCTAGCGTAGATATTTTGACAAAATCCCAAGTTAATAAATATTTTCTGCTCCATGACTGTATCGGCTTCAGTTACATACATACATAGATTCACGCCTTCATTCCCAATACGGGTAGGCAGAGTACATGAAACTTATGTTCCAGTGCCACTTTTAGCATAAATGTGGTTATAGAATATTGACTAAATGTGATATCGCAGTGATAGGTTGCTAGCCCATCGCCCACAACACACTGTAACCCTGTTTTTTTAGTACGACTCTTACGACACCCACAGGAAGAAAGGGGGTGGTGCTATTCTAACCCGACACCACACGGGGTAACAGCGGCATCAATTACAGGTGATTAAAATAAGTCACTGTGTAAGGACAGTATTGTACAAATCATATAGTATTGTAGTTTTAAAACAATGGCTTATGTAAGTAGTTAAAAATTGTTGTTTCGCTCTCCTGAGGCGCTAGTATAAGTTTTACCGATACAAAACGTTACGACCGCGTTTGCGTTTAGCTGTCAAATCCCATACAAAATGAGGGAAAAACGCAAACGCGATCGTAAAGTTTTGTTTCGGTAAAACTTATACTAGAGCCTCAGTACAATTTGCAAAAACCTAGTTACTTGTTTTTGACTTTGAGCAGCCACTTATTGTGTGAAAGTCATGCCCTTGCCAGACAAAGAATGAATTACTTTGGCAACGGCTATGCGCAATCAAAGGAATTGAAGGTGCTCCCGCTTTGTGGAAATGATGGAGCAAGCTCGGGAGTAGGCATAAAGGAGAGGGCAAATGCACAAAAGATCCCATTGGGTCGAAGTGTATCCGAAAGGGCCCTCATCTAGATAAGATAAGATAAGCCATTAATGTCTCTACTATTCGTTTTATATAATTTACTTTAAAAACAAAGTTTTAACCGACTTCAATTTAGTACTCCGCCAAGCCATGAGAACATTTCCACATTTATTTTCCAATTTACCACATGAACTGATTTCCGAGAGCAAATGCGTTGATTATTAGGGGAAAAAACCCAATCGCTGTATGTGACCCGATAATATCAGTTCATGTGGTAAATGGGAAAAGAAATGTGGAAATGTTCTCGTGGCTTGGCGGAGTACTAAATTGAAATCGGTTAAAACTTTGTTTTTAAAGTAAATTATTTAATTTACACTCCCAGTGACCCCTACGAGGGACCTACGAAAAAATAATCCAACAACTAATTATTCACGGGTCAAAATCTATAATGACTGTACTAGGTTAAAAATTTAAATGTTGTGTAATAGTTGAGCAAGTGTCCAATAACACATTAAACTCTCTCGCTATACACATACTATTATTTCACTCTTTATTATTGCACTCGGGTAAACACGTTAGCTTGCGTCTTTTATACCAAATATTTGTACTTATTTAAATTACAATTCGGTCTAAAGCGATATTTATTTACCTTTATTTCTGAAGTTTCGACAAAGGTTGCACCGGTCACGGTCGCAGATGGCTGTCGTCCCAGTAAGTTGTCAATGGAGATATGGGTGCATAATATCTCACTACCATACAAAAGTCGAGTAAATGTTTTAAAACGCCTTTATTTTATTTATTGCCTAGGGCGTGTCGAAACGTCAGAAATAAAGATAAATAATATCGCGTTAGACCCATATAAAATAATAATTTAAATTAGTGTTTTGGACACTGTTTGATACAAAGACCCGCTAAAGTAAGCCTTAATTAAACATTGATCCCGTTCCATGCATACATGTTCGTGAACGTATGAAGCACTTGCGACGCGATATCGCTGAAGAGTTCTCGAATTACCAATTAACTTACCCGGGAGGACCCAGTAACACTAGCTGTGTTGGCTCACCTCACTAACCCTCACATGTATTGGTCTCAACATTTATAACTATACCTCATATATGGTGTATGCGACCACAATACCAATTATATCGCCTTACTTTACTACCTATGCCTGACCTGCAGTGTCACCCGCGTTGACTTCAGTCTGCGTCATTTCCCCTTCCTCCCCCAGATTTGTATTTTAAAAATAAAATTGCCTATATCCATCCTAACTGCCAAATTTCGTCATTATTCGTGCAGTAGTTTAGGTGTGGGAATACGGACATAGAGAGTTACTATCGCAGGCGCAGGCTTTCAGATTGAATTCAGAGATAAATGAGGAGCATTGATAGTAGCCACTGCATAAATCTGCAGGTCATCTGCGTAAAGGTGATACGATGTAGTAAGGGATTCAGTGATACTTTTTATAAAAACAGAAAAATACACCCCCCTGAGGGATACCCGGAAATTTTATATCCATTTTCTGTAAGAAATATAAATAAATAAGGCATACCTGTTCGATAATCATTTTCGAAGACTTCGAAGTTGTTAAACGATGGAGTTCTCGACCGACGTGACTCACGCGACCGGTGGTATTTCTCTTCCAAACGTCGAATTTTCTTCAAGTATTTTTCTATTTTTCGATCCGGTGAATCATATTTCCGTTTTGGCATGTTTTAATCCCTTAATCCAACTAATCACTTTATTTGTATTTATATAAACAATAATTTGGTGCGTCAGTTGCCGCGCAAACGTAAAGAATGACATATAGGTACGATTATCTATGGAGCTAGAACAGGCATAGGCTAGATACTTTTTTTATTTTATTGTTTATAGCTTTGAAATCTAGCTCTAAAAATGCGTTATGTTGCCTAGTAACATAAAGATACTACATTGTAAATTATACTACTCAAAAGAAAATAGGGGCCACAAGTATGGTGATCGTTACGTGAAATTATATTAAACAGTAATATATATTTTTTCTAGCTTTTAGACTTGAACCCCAGCATGAAAGAGGTTAGATTCTGCCTTCAGAATACATTCGTATCCTTATACGGTAGTTCATTAATTAGCGACTTATCAATTAGTTTATGTCCATTAATTACAATGGCCCTTATTTTGTTTTGAGCAATATATATATCGAGAACGAAGCAATGTAGTATAATGATTGACATCGCACGTGTTGTCGGTTGCGTTGTGAATACTAGTCAAGCTTTTAGCCATGACAATACGACACAGTGTCGGGTTTATGTTTATTTTGCGTCGACAGTGCACGCGGGTGCTAAAGAACGACTAAGCCCCGAAGAGACAAGTTATATATATGGAAATTTGGTACAGGCGGAATCCGCTTTGGTGGATTTTATCGTTTTTTCTTGATGACATTGAATGTTTGGCAAACATATGCTTAAAGTTACGTTGGCTTATATGTATGTGACAAAACAACGTGAGTTTATTTATCGAATAGAATTATTTTATTTAACATTTATTATTCGACTGAATTAATGTAGACAAAACCAGAGAATAAACATTAAGTCTTCCATCATCAATTTTCCACTATCTTACCAAATGCATAATGCTAAAATTCACGTCTGTATTCCCAAAAAGGATAGGCAGAGCCCATGAAATTTCTGTGCCACTTCAAGCACATGTAGGTGTAAAAGGTCTCCACTAGTTTAATTCAATTCAATTCTACAGTTCAAGCGTATTCTACAATGACAGTATACTGACAATATTCAGAGACATGACGCGTAGTTGTAGTGTCCAAGAGGTTACCGGATGGCTCGTGGTATTTGAGCTCCCGAAGTATTGTGGAAACGCCCCGTGCAACCCGAACTGAGCCAACTTAGACTGGGGCGGAAATAGAAAAAAAATATGTCAAAGATTTTTTATGTCGCGAGGCAGCTGATTGAAACAGCGGTTGCCTGAAAGTATGTAGATAATGAAATGCTGTATCAATTGAATACCTGATGCCATTTTTAGGGTTCCGTACCTCAAAAGGAAAAAACGGAACCCTTATAGGATCACTCGTGCGTCTGTCTGTCCGTCCTTCACAGCCTATTTTGTCCGAAACTACTGAACCAATTACGTTGAAATTTGGTACACATATGTAAGTTTGTGACCCAAAGAGGAACATGTAACGCAAACAAATGAATTTTAAACATGGGGGCCACTTTTGGGGGGGAAATGAGAAAATTAAAAAATAAAGTTTTGCATATACTATCGTGTTACATATCAAATGAATTTTTTTTGTAATTTTAAAATAATTCGTTTAGAAATTATTTAAGAAAATAGCCAAAAAATGACCATTCCATGTCCATTCATCTCCGAAACTACTGAGTAAAATTTTGAAAAAAGTATAGTTCTTTACCTACATATGACAGGAAAACCTATTAGAAATGTGCAGTCAAGCGTGAGTCAAGGTCAATCAAATCAGCTTATTTTAATGAAACGTCAAAAACGCTCCGTTAGTAAAAAAAAATGTTTAAAATCTTGGGGTTCCGTACCCTTGCAACGCGAGTCCGACTCGCACTTGGCCGGTTTTTTTTTATTATTCAACCCCCCTACAATTTCCGCCCCAGTCCAAGTTGGCTCAGTTTGGGTTGCACAGGGCAGTTCCGCTTCGGGAGCTCAAATACCGCGAGCCATCAGGTTGCCTTTCGGACACTGAAACTACGCGTCATTGCTTTGACTAAAGTTGTAAGGAAATATCAACATTAGTAAGCCATACATAAAATACAAAATATCGTATACCAATTCCGCCCCACTATATTTATGCTAAATTGTTCTAAATTAGTCTTTTCCCGATCACTCACATATCGTATTAGCCGAGCCATTGTATTGCCAAACTAAAGTGATTAGTCCTGTACAAACGAAACTATCGGGTAATGGGGGCTTCGATGTATTACAGATTAGGGTTGTCTATATCGAGGCTCTAGAGTTTTCCATGATACGTCACGCCTACCGTCATTTGTTAATCATTGTTAAGTTCCTTGTTCCAAGTGTTCTTTTATTAGGTTTTAGCACTAAAAATGTCAGAAGTAAGGTAAAAAATCTTGTACACAGGGCAGGCAAAGTTCAAACTTGTTCAATTTATAAAAACTTTACCAGGTAAAAATTTTCTCACTTAATTTGTACTACGGGGGTGACGTCACAGCCCTAGCTAGAAGAAAGAGCGCATGCAATATGTTAGAGCGGAAATGCATGATTTGAGTTTTTCCTTGTGAAGAGTCGTTTTGGTTAGATAATGGACCTACTATGCATTACTATTATGTTCTATTGGAAGTATAACGTCGACATTTTAAATATATAAAAAAGAAATTAATTATCAATGATCATACATTCAATCCACCTTTAGATTGCCTCGGGCATTTATCCCGATGAATTTCATTCGGTTGTATTTTTTTTTCAATGTTTGTTACCTCAGAACTCCGTCATTTATGAACCAATTCTTACAATTCTTTTTTTTATTTGAAAGTATATGCTTTTAGACCGGTCTCATTATTTTCAAAAAGCCAGTTGGGTGATGGGATCTATGAGGAATTGAGGGAACTCTTCAATTTTATTGGACACATGATTTCTGAATTTTCTATTATAACTCAGATATATAAAAAATGTTTACACGTAATATATAACAATAAGCATTTTCTCACTAACAAATAACTACGCACTAGACTTATAATCTAAATACAAAATTCGCCACCCAGTTCATCCGCTTGAGGCATGATCCCTATTATTTTTATAGGTGTACGCGGGCTGGGTCATATCTGCGCCTATTTTGCGTGTGGGTATTGGCACTACTATTATTCGTGCCAGCCCAGTTCCACCAGGAAGCCTAGCAGACCCTTTATGTTGCCGACGGCCTCCGGTAGTGACCCCGGTGTTCCGAGGTGCTTTGCCCGGTAAGGCATGATCCCTATGAAGAGACTTAGTCGCTGGGCAAATAAGGAACCTGCCCTCTGGTTGCCTGAAACGCCAATAAGTCGGACCGACACCTCTATCATAATATCAGTAGGTATGTGTGTACATTTGGCTTTTCTAATATGAAATCAGGCAAATCAAATATCATTTAATGAACTGGCCTAGGTGGTAGTGAGCCTACGAGGATGGCTGTCGTAGGTTAGTATCCCGGTGAGGAAATTATTTCTGTGATGAGCACGAACATTTTGCTCCTGAGTCATGGATGTTTTATATGTATTTTGGTATCTATTTATCTGGTATGTTGATTGTTGTCTATTACCTATAGTACAAGCTTTGCTCAACTTGGGACTCAGTCGATTTGTAAAAAAAAATGCGATAATTTTATTTCATATTTTCAAATTGTATCACCTTCAATGATGTTACTTTGTGCCAGATCAGAAACATATGTACAAGTACCCATGCAATCACTCACAACTTTGGTTTTCAACTTGTTTTAATTAAACATACTTTATTATTTGTTTCTCAAAAGGACTGTCATTGTCCTCACCTGAATATTCAGTTTTATTAAAAAACTTTTTTAATCAAAGCTATGATTAAAGAACTCGTTTTAGACATTCACAGTTTACAAAATGAAATGAAGCAGA
Organism: Epinotia bilunana; assembly: GCA_947049275.1. Classification (NCBI taxonomy): domain Eukaryota; kingdom Metazoa; phylum Arthropoda; class Insecta; order Lepidoptera; family Tortricidae; genus Epinotia; species Epinotia bilunana. Next base: position 7,864,300 of record OX346267.1, on the reverse strand, counting down.
ATACATATTAATATTACTTAATTTGAAATCCTCAGGTTAATTTAATATACGTTACTATAGACACCCACATAATAGACAAACGCGACTTGCGATGTCACGAGCGTCAATAACCAGCGGGCCTAAGAGGGTGGCCCTTTAGTCACTTATCGTTGTGGATAAGACATCCGCCACTCTCACACTCGCATAAATGTCCAGAACGCAACAGATGTTTTATCGACAGCGATAAGTGATAAAATTACAACCATGCTAAATATTAGGTGCAAGTTGGCGATTGGTTGGTAGAATGACAAGATAGAGTTTATACGACAATTGTTATATATTACACTTCTACAATGTTGATAAAATAAGTAAAATGTTCAGGTAATGTTATAAAAATGTTAGAATGCGATCGCGAAGGTGTCGTAAAATGCTCTAACTTTAGGAAACGACCGCATCGCCAAAGCAGGGCGTGTTCGATGCGCAGGCACCGCTACTTTCGCTGGGCGCAAGTTTGCCTTGAGGAACCGACGAAGAAGAGGGAACTAATAAGTCGGCCACTAAACAGAGACGGCGCGGGAGGGACCTCTCTCTCCCTATGCGTCGTTGTGCTCTTGGTGGAGAGGAGGGTCACCAGAGCTCCCGAGGATGAGTAGTGTTGAGAGTGAGGGACCCGCGTTCGTATCTAGCTATCAACACAACGAATCCTCAAATCAATAAAGGGTCAGCAACGTGCTTTGGATTCTTCTGTAATTGCAAGCGTTTATAGGCTACAGTGTCCGCTTCAGGCAGACCGTTTGCTTGTTTGTCACCGTCAAAAAATACTGGCACTGGTGTAACACGGGGACTGCCGCCTGTTTTCCCTTTCATACATGAGAGGTCTGTGTCCCAGCAGTGGGACGTTTATTGGATGATGGTGAATTTATGTTTATATCGACTACAGCGGACTCCTGCGACCATTACCAGGTCATCAGTCCACCTTCTCTTCCCACGGGAGTCCGCTGGATGAGGGTGGCGCAAGACCGGTCATTGTGGCTCTCTGGCGGAGGCCTATGTCCAGCAGTGGACATCTTTCAGCTAATATGATGATGTTGATGATAATGGTACTTAGGTTCATGTGATATATTAAAAGGAACAGTAACCACAAGCAACATTATTGTCGAAGCAAGGGAAGAAGGCAATTACCCTTCCGGCTGAGACAAATATAGTACATTTCTCAAAAATTGTGCAAGAAAACTAAAATATATTTTCTGAAAATGATGAGGCATGCTTTTCTTCTCGCCACTTCATGAAATTGTCGTACGCCTTTAGATCTCTCTTGGGTTTGCAGGAAACGAATTATCAATAACAGCTTGCAGCTTCTTTTAAACCTGGAATAATTTTCACGTCAAATTTAAATATTTTCCGAAAAAACTAGGCACTATGTGTAAAAGATAAATTTTTGCATTGCCGCTTTTTTTTCAATAATAAGTTGGAAGTGTGTTTTTCTTCCGAAAACGCCATAAGTAATTTGAGACAACTAAAAAGTCACGATAAGACAGCTACTGATCTTCCATTTCGGCTGTTTAGGACCTATCCTTTTTTATATGGCCGTTTGTACTTTTTAAAAAGCTCGTACTTATCTCGACAAATAATGGAATTTGTATGCAACATTGTTGTCGAGCAAAATCTAACCACACATAAACTATGCACTTCTCGTCCTGATTATTAACCAATAAAGTCAACTTTGCCAAACATTTTTGAGAAAATACTGTTCCCTTATCGATCGATGTGTAACCTATGTATCATATACACGTTTGAGAGTAGAGGATCACTGCTACGCTCATCAAAATCAGGCATTTATAGGAAATAATATCAGGCAAATGCAAACAGTCCCGTAATGACGTTATCTCGTTCACGGTAAAGTAATGACGGGTTTAACGATCATGTAAATTAGCTACAAAGCGCTTATCGTGATTGGCAGTTTGCATAATTTAGCAATAATTGCTTACTTTTAATTATCTTTTGGACGTTTTAGAGATAGGTCATGATTTTAATTCAGGGAATATAGATTTCGTTTCAGGGAATATTAGATTGGTGAGTATATTTGTCAGGGCCACGATTCCAGTTATCTTAATGGCAGATCAGATCAGATCAACTGTGATGTGTTTCATACAATCAGATTTTAACGAAACCTACTCGTAAGATTACCAAGTCTGTTAAGTTAGTTGTGTTATCTACATCTCTATTTATTTTAACATCGGATCCTCCCATAATAATGTTAATGGTCACCATCAAAGCTAATGGGGCATTGTGTATACCTGTCCCGTTCCTTGCGATAGCGTCAGAGTGGGACAATATATCGTATCGTATTCTGTTGTGGTTGATGAAGTTTAAGCCCGGTAGAGCCATGGTAATTCAAGACCATCAGAGAAGGTACGGATAAAGTTTTTTTGTGAAACTTTGCTGCCCTTGAACGACTTGGTTAAATAATGTATTTGAACAAACAAATAAATATACACTGTGCTCGTTCGGATTTTTTCGCAAAATGTCTATGTTAACTCAATTCACCGCCACGCTACGCTTGCAGCACTATAAGCGATAAGCGTCCGGAGGGCTCTGACGCATACGTGTCGTGATTGGCGTTGAATGGGTCTACTACGGACGGACTACGGCATGGCGCTACAAGCGTAGCGTGTCGGTTTATGTGTTAATCCATTCAAAGCCAATGACTCACATGTGAGTTACACCTCTACGAGAGTTTTGCGCTACTAAGCGGAAAATGCTGCGACGCGCTACGGCGGACGTAGCGTTGAATGGGTTAATACTCACTGCCAGGAACCCGCCTAGCGAGCTAGCCGCTAGGCGGGGTGGGGCGCTCGTAGCCGCTCCCGTGGTTTTCCTCATATGTAGCGGAAAGCGACTACGGCCTAGGCGGCCCGCTGGACGGGTTTCTGACAGTGTAAGTGTTAATAGTTTATAAGATTGACTGCAGTTGTGGAAGTTCCTACATTGGCGAGACCAAGCAAACCATCGCGGAAAGGGTCAAGGAACATATTGCGGCTGTCAAATATCGGCAGGTGAATAAGTCTGCGATAGCCGAGCATTTGTTGGAGTCAGGTCCAACCACTGGATTGAGCTCCATAAACCGAAAGTCCTGTCTACGGAACGTCATTTCTACAGTAGAAAAATAAGTGAAGCCGTTGAAATCAGAAAACATCGTAATTTAAACCGGGATGACGGTTTTAAGATTTCATCTTCGTGGAATTACAGCTATTTCAATTGTCTAATGTCTTATGGAATCCTGGTGTGGGGTAGATCTGCTAATGTAGACAGCATATTCGTTCTGCAGAAAAGAGCAGTGAGAGCAATTTATAACTTAAAACCACGAACATCTTTAAGGGATCTATTTAGAAAAGTAGATATCATAACACTGCCTTCGCTATACATTTACGAAGTTATTATGTACGCTAGAAAACACTACGCAGATCTCCCCAAAAATAGTGACCTGCACAAATTTAACACTAGAAATAAAAACAAACTCGCAGTGCATCGGTTGCGATTATCAAAAGCTAGAAAATCATTTATTGGACAGTCCATACACTTTTACAACAAAATTCCCAGTCACATTACAGACCTACCAGACTTTAAATTTAAAAAAAATGTTAAAGATATATTGACTCTGAAATCCTATTATAGAGTGAAGGATTATTTAACAGAATAGGATGTTTGGAATGATTGTATAAGTAAGTAACTAATTAGCATTATAATAGTCGTAATTTTTAGTGATAAGAAACAATGTATCTACTGTCGGACATAAGTGTATCTTGTATACCTATATGAGAAATAAATTGAATTTAATTTAATTGAATCCTGTCATAAGTAAATGCCAGAGTCAAAAAACAGCGTCCGTTATATCACCGGACATTATTAGTGTTGTGTGTCGGGGTGACCACCCTAATGTACAAGTGGTTAATAAAGACCAAATGCGGGTAGTTCGGAAAACCCGCGCAGCAAGAAGATGATGATACCCGCTCAAGCCAGTTGTCCCGTGACCATGGATGTTGCAACACATCCGAAACGTCGGGGGACCTCAGTGAGGTAAATAAATAATTTAATTACACGCGATTAAGTCCCGTATAGTATAAGAACGGTATATAGTGGAATAGATATGTTGAGGTCTTCCCGTGGGACTACAGTATGGGCTTCAACAAGAAAAGAAGTGCATCAATGTTTAAAGGGTCGGAATCTCGCATGTGAAGCTTCTGGAGTTGCAAGCCTCCATAGGCCTATGGAGGCTTGCAAGTGGTCACCGTAGTAACCGCTTACCATCAGGCGGGCTGTACAAATGTTAACCACCGACGTGGTATAGAATAATAATAATAACAGGAGTATACCATGAATTACCGTAATATACCCAATTTAAGGGTTATTGGGTTCAGCGGGCCCGTGTGGTGTCGGGTTAGAATTTCACCACCATCTTTCTTCCCGTGGGAGTCGTAAAAGTCGACTAAGGGAGCAGGGTTGAAGTGCGTAGGGCGATGGGCGTGCAACCTATCACGCGCGATATCACATTTGTCGATCGATACCCACATTTATGCTAAAAATGGCACTAAAACATAAGTTTCATGTGCTCTGCCTCTTGGGAATAAAAGCGTGAATGTATGAATGTTAAGGGTTATTTTGGAATGAAATAATGCACTCCTATTGAGACACCCTTTATAATTAATTACATAGTTCTGGTGCTGCGGCACCTCTGTGTCTTTACCCCGTGGCACAGGCTGTCCAGCAAGGCAGTTCTGCTAATTGAATGAAGTTCACAAAGGACGGCCGGGAGCGAACTCGTTGTTTACACCACGCAGCCGATTAACCTTTGGACACTTCACTGTGCTGTATACAAGTAGGTCGAGATTCCCTTGTACAGCCTGTTGAGATGCGACCTTTTCTATATGAGCAGTTTATCGATCTGCCACTGGAGAATCTCCGTGTAGAACAAACTAGGTATCTATATACGTATGCGTGGGTTACGTTTATCTATTGGAAGGTAATGTCAGCCCATACAGTAATAATGCTATTACTAAACTAAATAGACATCGTATTTATTAAATTCAAGATTTAGCCTAGTGGGTAGTGACCCTGTCTACGCAGCTGTCAGTCTTGGGCTCGTGTGAATATTTTTCTCTTATTCTTGGATGTTTTTTAAGTATTTAAGTATCTATATCTATTAAATATATTGTTATGTGTATCAGTATCAATAACTCAAGCTTTATAATTATAAAGCAATTTTGCAAACTTACTATGAGGCTAGTTTGATTAGTGTAAGATTTTCCCCATGATAGATATCATGCCCAGATGGGGGCACGGTAGTGCCCCCGCCAAGTCGAGCAAAACAGCCGCACGGCCGTACCATCCCTTTCTCAAAGCAGTTTAGGCCATTTTCGACCCCCCTATAACTTCGTTGTGGATAAAACTAGGAGCCTGAATTTTCAGTAACTAAGCAGGCATTGTATAAACACGGTATATTTCAAATTTCATTCAATTTGAACCAGTAGTACAATAATTATAACTAGTCAAAGTTTTTTATTTTTGTCACTCACTGACTGACTAACCGATCATCAAAACTCTAAGGCACTTCTAGCTGACATAGAAGCTTCAAATTTAGAATACAAATACCCCCTTATTCATAAAACTTAAAATGCCTCTGCTAAATAAAAGGTCCTTTGTCCCTTTTTTACGAACACAAATGTCAACGTGACAGATAAGGACAAACGAATTTTAACGGCATTTTAGTTAAAATAGGCTTGTAGAACGTTTATGAATACGGCCATTAGTGTTTAGTGTATAAATCAAGGAAAAACTAAAATATTTTGCAATTTCGGTCCAGGTTTCTACATACAATAACTGCATAAATAGGATTACATTACATTTGCAATGTAACTACATTTGCAGTGAATGGGACACAATCGAATCATCAATTACTACCCGCTGAGCGTTCTTCTATGAAGCATTCTAAATGTTTTACAACCGAGGCACTTCATTTTGAAAATACATTACACTAGAGTTCAGGGGCATTTTAAATGTGTTTAACTAACTCGTTTTATCTCTCGCAGAGGAAAGCCAAGCGTGATACATTGCGACAATGGACGAAACTTTGTGAGCGCGTGTAATGAACTTAAGAGATCTCGCTGCGACACAGCTCACGGTCCGTCCTGTGATGGCTGAGCGTAAAACGTATCTACTCACCACGCACTTGGCTTCGGCTCGGGCATCAAATACCTGCGATTTGATACATTTGTTTTACCATCTAAACAATATACCATCGAAGACGCATTAACTGACTGTTATCTGTCAACCTTATAGCTATGTCAATACGATTGACAGATGGTCAGTTAAGTGTGTTACCGTTCGTACCTATTTACTATTGGTTCGCATGAAACCATTTATCATATAGATCTCACACTTAGTTTATTACCGCATGCAATTGGCTACTTTTCTAAACAATGTTTTTTACGATTATGGTAAACCTCCCAGTACTTGTCACTTTCAATCTCAAACCTAAAACAATAGAGATAAATTATAGTTGTCAAATTTTAGACATGCTACGGGCATTGTGGATACGACATCCGTCAGTCTCGCACACGTATACTTGCCAGAAGGTGGATAAAAATATGTCAACTATGCTACGCCCGCAGGTGTCCAACATTGTGACGTTTACTTTATATGAATCAGTGACCTAACCAAAAAATAACTTTCTGACCAAAGACCTGTATGTATATGTAAATATCCTCTTACATAGAATGCTGAAGGTAATGCAATGACGCCGTTAAAGCTTCCTGGCGTTCTAATCATGTTGCTGCAATATCGATTTAGGTATAAAAATGACGTAACTTACTTGACTAAACATGCCAGTTAAGACTTTTTTACAACGACCGGAATCTATCGTTGTATTACGGTAAAACGCCGGCACTTCAACAGAGCATCATGGCCCGCCAGTGTTTTGTTTCCTAGCTGGAATTGCGGCTATCGCGGCGCCTTTAGCCGCACCAATCGGACTATGCTAATATCACAATAACACTATTCAATTCGGCTTCAATGGAATATGATCGACCAGCAGCTTACCGTAATCTGCCAGAGGATATGCCGGGTACCTATTCAGGTTCTGAATAGTCAGCACTGTAATAATTCGTATCAGAGAGCATTCGGAGTACCATGTTATTTGAGATGGCGGGGTACGGCAGTTCGGTTGTTTGTCATATTATATACATTACTAGCAACCCGCCCCGTCTTTGCACGGGTACTATATTATACATATAAACCTTCTTCTTGAATCACTCTATCTATTAAAAAACCGCATCAAAATCCGTTGCGTAGGTTTAAAGATCTATCTATATCTAAGCATAGATAGGGGCAGACAGCGAGAAGCGACTGTTTTATACTATGTAGTGACAATACATTGTACGAGACTTACATGTCTACTGAAAATATTGCAAAAGACATTCTCAGACTAATTCATGTGTAACCGAAATGTAATAGGAACTTATCACTAGAACAACAAGCATCATTTAGTAAATATAAGAACTTTAATTTATTTAAGACCTGCTGTATACCAACCAGAACACAATAAAGTAAAAATTCCATGCCACCATCGTTATTGTGACATGTAGGACAGGTACATTTTATCAACATATTTTAATACAGTATCCAAACTTTACTAGACTTTGCTTAAAGCCGTTGTTGTTAATATAAGCTACAAAAAACATTAGAAAACGAATGGGATTCGGATCGAAGGTCATTGGCGTATGGGCCCCTAATCAGATATTTTTATTTTTTTTCCCTCCTAATTTTATCAAACACCTGCTGTACACTTAAAAGTCTTATTTTATTTGTTAAATTACTTATAACACTGTTTATGTTTGCTATGTTGTCATATTACACTTATATTAGCAACGTATTTTTATCTCGTACTTTCAGGAAACTATAGGTCTGTTTTTATGTTATTTTTATCTTACTCAAGATTTATATACGACTGTTTGTTTCTTAATAAAACAAAAAAAAGATATAAACTGATCAAACCCATCTTTACGCGCGGCTGTATTGTAAGTATAGTTGAATGTGTTTGACTTTTTATAAAACTGGCATTGGAATTTTAATATTTTACCATGGACGGTAGAGTTGCTTTTTGAATAACTACCTTGATGTAATTCTAACTTCAATAATCTCTACTGCCGCTGCCTGTAACAACTACCGCAGTGTCATATCTTGCAAGTCTAACCTGCATTAAGTGCCTAGTTCCAAACGCAGCCGCGCGCAAAATATGAGTATCTATCTATAAAAAAACCTCAATATCATTTTTGAAGACGTATCCATAGATATCCCACACGTATGGGTTTACTGAAAAAAAAAAATTTGAGTTTCAGTTCGAAGTATGGGGAACCCCCAAAATTTATTGTTTTTTTTTTCTATTTCTGTGTGAAAATCTTAATGCGGTTGACAGAATACATCTACTTACCAAGTTTCAATAGTATAATTCTTATAGTTTCGGAAAAAATGGCTGTGACATACCGACGGAAAGACAGACAGACAGACATGACGAATCCATAAGGGTTCCGTTTTTTGCCATTTGACTGCGGAACCCTAAAAACTGCACTCAAATCTCTCAAACTTTGTGTCAGGTATGCAATATAGAGTATTATGAGTTGGTTTTGATCTTACCTTTCTGGCCCCTATTTCACCAACTTGACAATTGTCACCTGACACTGACAATTCGCCATACATTGCCTGTTCTAGAAGTTAAGGTGGTCGCTAGGTTACTTGTGGATCCAGCAATGTACGGAGAATTGTCGTTGTCAGATGACAATTGTCGAGTTGGTGAAATAGGGGCCTGGTCGCAAGCTGTCAGTCGTGGTTAACGGTTAGCACAGCGTCGGGGGGATATATCCTACTGTACCCGTATCGCTACTTCAGGCGTGCCACAAGGTTCACATTTACTCCTTACTATTTTTAATATTTATTAACGACATAGCCAAATATTGCATCAACTATTAGCCTTATCTATTCGCTGATGACCTTAAGCTTTCAAAAGTGAGGACGATTTGAATAGACTGGCCGAGTGGCACGATACATAAAATGGCCTTGAACCGCGGCAAATGCTATCACATACATTTCACACTAACAAGAAACTGGTGCCAACTGAATTTACCACTAACGGTAAAACATTGAAAAGAGTGTCATTTGTGCGGGATTTAGATATAATTATTGATAACCAGTTGAATTTTAATGCGCATGACCAATGATGTAATATAAAAAAGGGGCAGTGCTCCAAAAGTGGCACACTTAAACTGATTCAATTGCACCAACTTGCCTCAGTTTCGCGTCGTCCATTGAATGTCTTATAGACAATGTAATCTACCTCTTTTTTATATTACATCATTACACATGACGATTATATTATAAAAAAAACCTCGGCAATGGTAGGATCCCCGGCAGTTCAAACTACCTCATACAAAGTTACTCGTATTTAAAACCCTCTCCTCTTCACAAAGTCCACAATAATCGCATTAAGAGTGCAGAGGCGATTCCTAGCAATTTTAAGCTACTCATCCCCGAATACTAGTCAACTCGAGAACTTTTAAAAAAATTCAACCTGTCCACTCTTGTCAAGAGGAGATAAATACTTGACATAATGTTTCTGTCTAAGTTAGTTAATGGTAGAGGTTCACGTTGTCCCGATCTGTTAAAGGTACACGTGTAAGTTTTTTAAACAGCGCTTTAGGGAGCCAAGCCAAGGCAATAACTCGCCAATTTCAAGGATGGTGCGATTATACAACGGTATTCCGGACTCCAGGGGATAAATAGATATTTTCAATGACTCGGAGACTAAATAAAAAAATATATCATTTATTATCCAACTGCACTGGAGTCTGGGAGGTGATTGTGCCGACCCAACTTTGTCAACATCTTATAAATTGTATTATCTGATTCTGATTTCTGATTTCTGTGAAGCTCCTATATAATTTTTTTATTTGTAATTTCAGTTTTTCTTTGGAACATTTCTTTTATAATTTATTCTTTTGTAAACATGCATATTGTGCTGTGTGGTGTGCCAGTAAGTCTAAGCATCGTACAAATTTATACTAGGCTAGTTTTATAGCATATTGAAGTATTATATCTTGGTGATTCTTAAATACATAAAAATAAATAAAATAAAAAATTGTTTTGTCCATCAGTCTCAGAACACAGACACACGGAGTCACAGACTCATAGAAAAGGTTTTTTTTTAATTCCTTCTTTTTGTAGTAGGTAAAAATGTGATTTGGATAAAAATTATGGATGCTAGTTTTCTGGGATCGTTTTGGTTTTAACAAGGTGTAACTAACTTCACGTGTATTAATGTTTGTATAAATTAGCTCAAAAATAGCTAGTAAAATTTCGCTGTCTTCCAATAGTAGTATTGTAGTCCAAATTAATAGAATTATCGAAGTATTCATCAACTTCAAGTTATTTTCATGATTCAATTAAAATTCAAATATTTATTTATTTATTATATCTAAATACACTTTTAAACCAATACTATGTGACAAAGCTAATCCCGCTATCAAGCAAGAATTATATTATCAAGATGATCACGACACCTTTAAATATCCCCATTTTCACTTGCGATCTCGTCAATAATAGGGCCGAAGGGTCGATGCAGATGACGTCGGAAATCCCGCCCTTTCCGCCCTTATTTGCGGAAGTGTTCGGGAAACGCGGCCCGGAAAGTTAAATGCCGGATCAAAACGCCCATTTAAAATGGACGAACTGATAAACAAATTGTTTGATTCTTTTTCTATGTTTCAGCAGCTTTACTTAAACACGAAATATATAACAAATTCCAGAAGGGTAATTGCGTAACTTTTTGAATAAACGTTAGAGCAACTCAACTGTCATTATCTCAAACAAAAAATACTTTAAAATAAAGCTAACGGTGGTACTGTATGAAGCGTGACGAAATACTCAACCAGCTGAACTAAAAATAAACGGCATTGCTGAAAGTTGAATATTGTTTGAAACAACACAACAATACATCTCTATTTCAACTGTCAAAGCGTGTCGATCAATTTTACTTTAAAGGTGCGCAAAAATGTGATCACAATGCACGAAAATATTGAAATTGAATTCCCTACCGGGTAAAAAACATTGGCGCTTTCTTTGTTGAAATCAAAGCCTGCGGCATCAGATTCTTTATGACACCAGTGCATTCTCATACCAAGGTTTTTTGGACCACATTGCTTAGAAACCTATACCTTGCAAGGCGACGGGTTCAACAATAGGTAGGTATACGGGCTACGACGACTTAATTGTGTAATTTTTGCCAATCGTAATGCGTCTCGAATATCATTTTTAATTTGGCTATCAATCATATTTCAAACTTATGATAGGTAAGCCTGATCGAACAGTCTGAAATCCATTACACAAAGTTTCAAGCACAATCTAACTTACTTTGTTTCTAGGTAGTTTGGTGGTATTCCATATGAAACTCTAGTTAAACTAAAGATCATTGATCCTCTGTGGCTCTAATCAATATTTTTTGTGGCAAAGTACGTTTATGAATACCTAGGAGGCCTAACTTTACATTGCGTGGCGTCCTGCGAACTCGGATACTTAAATCAAATTTCCTAACAATTTAAAACCTAGGTGGCCTAGATTCGATTGTATGCCCCTGTTAAGGCAGTTTTCGAGAACCTACTTACAAACAAAAACATACATATTGGTCGTCATAGGATTAACTGTGGATTTTGTTAGAATTAGGGGAACACAGAAAAATCCCGAACAGTAATTTGTCCGAAACCAAGATTATATCCACTCGCTTTACCTGCCGATTCACGCCGTGGTCCGTCGCTTCACCCTGGGTATTACAGTACCCAACACTATTTGGACGTCGCTTCACCTTGGGCACTGTAGTGTCCACGACAGAGTTAGTTGTCGGAGCTCACAAATTTATACCTATTCTACTCATACGTATGATTAAAGCGGCTAATAAACGTTTCTATCCTTTACTTGAAAAAGATTCCCTTATTTTCCCTAAGGTGGCGCCTGCGTACGTTGTTTACTATTCAAGCAAACTCTAAACAAAGTTTGTCGTACAAGGCACGTGGTCAGTGCGCAGCTACTCAGCGAGATTTTATTGTATTTTGACGGTTACAGGTGCATTTTTATGAAGATTTAGTTATGAACTGATGCGTAAACATTCTGTGTGTGATATAAAAGATATATTTCTGCGCAAATGTAAGTAATTCTATTTCATTTCCTTAAATTTAATTGGTTTCTCTTCAACCTCCCTTCGGGGCTGGCATGGAAAAGTGACGTTTCTACGTCAATATTAATATTTGAAGTGCTGTTATTGCATGAAACGAATGTTTGAGGTGTGGGTAAGGTATTTTTACATTTATTTCACCAAATTCTTATTCATATTTGAAGGATTACTCTTTTTTTAGATACGATGTCGATAAATTTTGAGATTAGGTCATGTAGTACCCACGGTGAATGTATGTGATATACCTTGGGACGGAGGCACACTAGGGTTTTAAAATGAGAACGAAACTCCGTTTGTATGGGAAGGTAAAATTCGGGCGAGCTTACTGCGGACTCTTAAGGTGCTTTTTTTAAATTTATTCATTCTTTAATGCACAAAAATATTTTTTTAGTACAAAAAGTAGACTTACTTGTGTAACTTTATCTTAGTAGGTGAATATACATGTACATGTTTGATACATATATGTATATTCTCCAAAGATAAAGTTACCCAAGTACTAAGTCGAATAATAGATTATAATAATAATGGCTACGTCCCGCATAGAAAATTAATAATACTTGAAAAAGGAGAAAAATAAACAAATATTAATAATATTTTGTTTTTATATAATGTAAGTAGGTATTATAATTTTATATTTTATGTATTCGCAAATTTCGGAGTTATATTTTATTTCGGGATCACAGTTATACGTTTGTATTCTACTCGATTGTATACATTTAGATGTCAAGGTGTACACTCGAGCCAGTGTGCCTCTTGCCTTATACTTTAATCAGTCAAATTCACCTAGTACACTGTAATGTCTAGTTTATTAGTGGTGCAAAATTTTCACATTTTTGCTATTTTAACGTTTAAAAGGGTAGGTTTTTAATAATCTGAATGTAGGTCACAGTGTTTAAGACCCAAATTCGTCTTTCCTGTGGTCAATAGTACGAGCTTACGGTGTGCATATAAATAATGTTTCTCTCGCATATCTCTCGCAATATATAAGAGGAAACACCGTTTATGCGGATTAAGTCCAACCAAAAATTGGGCTTTGTAACCCTTAACTTTGACAAGTCCACAGGAACCAGGGAATAAATCTAAATACCGGTAATCCCAGCAGAAGGATTCCTAAAAAAAAAAATTGCTATATACAATACAATACAACAATACAAATACTCTTTATTGCACACCTCACACAAACAAAGCAGTTAAAAAGAAAAACAATAACTATATTTCCATCATCAATGCCCTTTACTTTAATTATCCAATGAACTTGGCAACCACACATATTCTTAGTATTGAACTTGGCTCCCATTTTCACATTTATGTTTTTGATGGGATATCATCAGATATCATTCAAGTTTTTTTTATTATTCGTTACTCAAAAGTAAGTTATTAACGAAATTAAACTGTCTCGAATCGCATCGCCCATGAAATACTTATTTTTAACCCCCGATACAAAGAGAGGGGTGTTATAAGTTTAACGTGTCTGTGTATCTGTGTGTCTGTGTATCTGTCTGTGGTATCGTAGCTTCCAAACGGATGGACCGATTTGAATGCGGTTTTTTTTGTATAATTTTATCCCAAGTGTTCTTATATTTCATGAAAATCTGTTTAGCCATTTTTGAGATATTGGACATTGAAATGAAAATATCGGGGGTTTTTCAACTTTTCTAAGTTGTAGTTTATTAGACGTCAATCCTACTAATATGATAAATACGAAAGTTTGCATGTTTATATGTTATATACTTACCTTTCAGGTTTCTATGTTAAGTAGATTTTGAGTTATTAAGGAGTCAAAAATGGCTCGAAATGGTTTGTGTAGGTAATATAAGTCTTATATAACACACGGCTGCTGCGTCGCCGTCGAGTGTCTAGGTGTTTTTTTTCTGCTTAGCAGGTCGATCATGTAACGCATTGTACGTACGTTAGGCAGGTCCAAATGTCAATTTTTATATGGAAAAATGACAGGTTAATTGTCCTAACGCGCTTTTGAACCGGTTACCCCTCTGCAGCACGTCTATCATGGGACGGCCGCGACATACTCTCGATTTTTCTCGCACTATACCTCTTGTTCTAAATGTTCTATTAAGACATACGGATACTGCGAGGAAAATCGAGAGAGCTCGCGCGCCGTCGCATCGCGTGATAGCCGTGCTGTGGGCGTAGCATGGTTTCCATTTTATCACTTATCGTTGTGGTAAAGACGCCCATCACGCTCTGACAAGTATGCGAGTGCGAGAGTGACGGATGCCTTATCCACAACGATAAGTGATAAAATGGCAACCGTGCTACGCCCGCTGGTCGATTTCGTAACGAACTGTACGCGCGTCAGGTAGATCTAAAAGTCACTTTTTATATGGAAAAATGACAGTTAAATTGTCCTAACGCGCGTTCGAAACATTACATTACCCCTCTGAGGGGTGATCACGTATCGTGATCAATCTGCTGCACTACTCACAGATGTCCACATATCTAATATAAAATCTTTTGAAAAGGGTGTACTTACATCCTATCTGCAAACATTAAAATAATGTAAGTCATCTTCGAACTATTTTCGTAGCGCTAGCTACGCGTTAGCATATGCAAGCGTAGCAGGCTTTTAACTTAATCGTCCCTTACTGTCCGGAATTACTTAGGGGCTTAATCGTTACGCCAATAATCTACCGATTATTGTCTTCCAAATAATCATAAAAATAATAGCGGCCTAGCACGGCGAAGTAGTTAAAAGTTGACGAACAGCAGGTTGATCACGCACGTCAGGTAGGTAAATCTAAATATCACTTTTAATGTGGAAATATGACCAATAAATTATCCTAACGCGCGTTCGGAACGTTTCGTGATTACCCCTCACAATTACTCAATAAAAAAGTACGTTTATCTGCTAATGAATTGCCACCATTACAAAAATAAAAACACAACACACATTTTTTGGACTTTTCACCTCAGGGCGTCCAAAGTGCGGCGCCATTTTTTAACGTCTATCAGTCTGTATAAATCCACCCTTAGCAAGTCTAATCCTAAATCACTTGGTTAATTCAACCGGACTAAGATTAAGCGGAGTTACCTCCTTGTTCGTCGTAAATGAGAAATTATGACGGGCACAGGCTTACGGAAAATTCATCAACAAAAATGTATAAGGAACTGTAACTTGTAATTGTTTTTGGCCTCAAAATGTTGTGATTCAAATTTATCGTCTTTGAATATCGTGAGGTTGTACAGCTGGGGATATAATCTTTTTCTAAATATGGTTTATATACTTTACAACTCCGTGTTCTGCTCAGATTTTTCACAATGTTCTATTATGTAAAACACAATTTATTTGCCACTAGCTTCCGCCAGCGACTTCGTCCGCGTGGACCCGGGATAAAAACTATCCTATATTTTAATCCAGGCTATAAACTATCTTCGTGCAAAATTTCATTCAAATCGGTTCAGCCGTTTAAGCATGATTGAGTAAAAAACATCCAAACATCCAAACATCTACGGCCGTATTCATAAACGTTCTACAAGCCTATTTTAACCAAAATGGCGTTAAAGTTCGTTTGTCTTTATCTGTCTCGTTGACATTTGTGTTCGTCAGAAAGGGACAGAGCAGATTTTATTTAGAGGAGGCATTTTAAGTTTTATGAATAAGGGGGCTAAACTTTCGCATTTATGATATTAGTAGGATAATTAGAAGTACAAACAATTAACATTATACTGTCTGTAGGTATATGACCATATCCAATTCAAACCCCATCTTGTTTTTTTGGATATCCTTTGTCGGTGTCACATTTGGTCGGTGTTGGCTGGGTGCGGTATCAGTAGGCCGTCAGCTTTTAGTGTCAGCTATAAATCAAATTTTACGGGAAGCCCTTCATAACAGGAAAGATGACTTTTGTATTACTCAATCTGTATTACCCAGATTCTTTGATCCGGAATCCTTTAATGAATAAGTAAGTGAAAACGTCTAAATATTGCTCCTTAAACACCGTCTTAGCGACACGAGTTGTGTCTTACAACACCCAGTAGGTACATACTAACACGATGTAAGCCAGCGTGACAAATGTCACGCGACAACTGTGTATCCTTCATTAATCAGGTTCATGTACGATATGATTCACGGAACAATATTTATAGGGTTTCATAACCTAACGAATCAAAATATGTTATATGTAAGTTCATAAATATATTGTACGTTCCCAGAGCTTCAAATATATCTGTACTATCTATTAACCAAAAATATCTGTGCACCAATTCGATCAGAAATATGTGCACATTTATCGAGACATTAAAATGTGTACTAATACGTTCATTAATATCAGTACAGTGACAGACAAATATATGTAGGCAAACAAGCAGCCACAAATATCTATACACATGTTTATCATATACATGCGAACAAAATAGGGGTCGAAAATATGTAAACAGTCAAGGTCATAAATACTATACCCGATGTAAGTAAGAAATTAGTATTGCTATTCAGCTAGGTAATGCTGCCAAGCATTACCTCGCTGAATAGCAATACTAAGCATCTTTGGTACGATGCCAGGTAGATTCTTCTATTTTCGTTATTGTAAAAGTTTTATATTCGTTCTCTTTGTATAATATGTATACTACTGCAATAAACACAAAGTTAAATTTTTCGCAGTAAGAAATTAGCTGTGAAACAAAAGTTGTAACAATAACAAGCCAAACTTCAAATTACGGTAGCGGTAAGATTTTGGACAACTGATACATTTTGTTAACATGAAATTGTAAATGAAAAAAATTACCTAATGAATTATTGTTTATTCGGAGAAGTATTAATAACCATATGAAAAGTTTTCAGACAAGCAATATTCGGTTAAGGAAATTTAGTGACCTATCGCAATAGAATCGCAATTGATTATTGTTTATTTAATACAGTAAGTACTTACCTTGTTTTAAGACTATCATTCCAATTTCATTCATCTGAGGGCACGGAAGAGGCCCCGCCACGCGCCCGCGTCCTTTTCCTGTAGCAACTCGGGACAGTTTTAAGATCCCATAATCTTTATTCCAAAGTAGAAACCTCAAATTTATAAAGGAAACAATACCATTCAGGTATTCAAGCACCCATAAAATTCAAGGTGTAGACAAGGGGTGAAATTCAATGGGATATCGGTAGACTTGATTTTTTACGGCAGACTGAGAATTTAAGTTTACTTTGCATTTGTGTTGCTATTTTAATGAAGCGCTCGTCAAGCTTTGGATGGGTGAACGCCTGATGTTGGACTGGTTAATATAAATGAGCGCTTCCGTGCTTTGGAAGGCACGCTAAGCAGTTGATCCCGGCTGCTGTCTATGATAGTAGTCGTTAACACTTTCACTACCAGGAACCCGCCTAGCGGGCGCCTACGCCGTAGTCGCTTTCCGCTACATACGAGGAAAACCACGGGATCGGCTACGATTCTTGGTAGTGAATGTGTTAAGCCGAGTTAGAGGCCTTCGGGCGGCTTAAGAACTTCTAACAGTCGAGTTGCCCACTCACTTGATAAAGGGGGGACAACTGTTACAGTGTGTCACTGACAAAGGGGGGGGGGGGATTATCATAAGAAAATAACATCAAATTAAGTAAAACATGTTTCTTCACAAAAATTAAACCAAATCATACACAATAATATTTAACGAGATTTTGCGATCGCTGCAAGATTGCACAGTAGCCCGTCATTTGTTTTCACGCCACGTTAAGTTACTTTTTCTTTGAATAAATCCAACACATTTACACTAGAATCTACACTAGAATGTGTAAAATCTCACGTGAGATTGGAGGGTGGGGGAGGGGGATTAGTCAAAAACTCTAAAAACGCCTCACGTAATGAATGGACGCCCCCTAGCTAAAGTGGGGTGTACTTTATTTATGCATTGTCCGTTTATTACGTAGCTCATTAATTAAGGGGTGGATTACCCGAATCATAATTCTGCCAAAACATCTCTGGCGCTACCTAATCGCGGAACTTAAAACAAAATGGGGTCCTTAAAACATTAATTACTTTCTTCTCCAAATTCGTAAGAGGTGTATAAGGAGACTTAGGAAAGGCTTATTTGATCGTAGATCCTGGGAGCACCGTTGGAACTGGCCAAGCATGGTTCAACTTTTCTAATTAGAGTTTAGTAATTAATATAATTTTGTTGTATTTGGTTTTTCATTATGTTGTCGATGTTTTAGTTATTATTGTATGTTAGCTAAATAAGCCAATAAAATGTTCATAATAATATCTTAGATCTGTCACCAATACTTTAATATAACTAACCGTAAACCTATGAAATTGCAATGGTAATGGCAAGGTAAAGTTCACTTAAACATAAATAAACTCGATTGACCAGTTAACTGTTGTTGTAGACGCTGATACTGTAATACCGTATGTAAATTAAATATAATAAAATATTTTATGTTGTAAGATAATTTGTAATTTATGTCTTTAATGTGTATTATTTTGTTAAATTGTTTGCCAATTCTAATCTAATCTTCGCAATTGCTCATTGAATAAAAGGATTTTAACTGATTACTCGTACTTATATAAAATAGTTGTCGCTTGCAAGGAACGCAGGCAAACCCGCGGGATAAAAAATATAGCCTATAACCACATGAAAGTCCATTCTACACGCAGGTAAAATAATTCGAAATCGGATTAGCGGTTCCGTTGATTATTACCCATTACATATAAACTTACAAAATTATATTTTCACACTTTTCCTCTGTATAATATAAGTAGGTATAGATTAAATGAGGTCCTGACCTATTAAATTGGCGTTTTGTATGGAGAATTGTATGAAAACTATGATTTTCATACATTGAATTTTGCGGATTATTCAGCAATGTCAAATTCGAACCAAACAAAATTTTGGCAGAAATATAGAAAACTTTTAAGCTACGTTACACATATCTTAATTACTTAAAATTAGTTCGCATCATAAAACTATACGTACATATAACGTAATTGAAACACTTGAACCGGCACTGCAGCACATGAAAAGGGTGGTTTTCAAGCTTGAAATTGAAACACTAAATAATAAATTAAAACCTATTATTTGTATTTAAAACCTTTGTTACATAGTCTAATATTGAAATTTAAAAAATATTTGGTAGTTGCAATACAAATTAATAAATTACTTATAAAATAATATCTATGAAAAAATTGCCTATTTCATAGGTAATTTCATACTAATATTCTAAAGAGGAAAATTCTGTGAGATTGTAGCGTTGTGAAATGTAAGTTATGCAATCGGTAATCTCTGGAACCCCTAATTCGTTTTCAAAAAATCTTTCACCTGCGTGCAGATAGACTTCGTCATAAGTTATATTCTATCCCATGTTTGCCTGCGTTCTTTGCAATACGCGGTCGAAGTCGGCAGCTTGTTTAAGGGGCTTCCATACGCCAATGACCTTCGATCTGAATCCCTTAGTTTTCTAATGTTTTCTGTAGCTTATTACATTAACAACAACGGCTTTAAGCAAAATAGTATCCCATATTTACTTCAAAGTTCATTGTTTTCGAGATATTTGGCATCAAAGTTGAACAATTTTAGGCCAAAAACTGTTTTTCTGGCCATAACTTTTGTGTTAAATGGTTTAAAATGAAAACCCTGGACCAGTTTTTAGAGACGTCACAGACGAACCCAAATATGTAGATTTCGTATACCTATGTTAGATCTTTCACGTCAATAGAGATAGGTACGAAATAAGTGTTTCTTTAGACAATGTTTAAAAAAATCATACAAAATGAAGTATTCATTTGTTTCAAAATCCCGGAGCGCAAAATGGAGATAAAAGATTGAAGAACCGATAGCCGTTTGATTTATAATTCTATCTGTAGTGCAAAAGTAGGAGATACGATTCAAAACTTGTCAAAAGATGATGAAAACCTCGGGTAGCCCCTAATATAAGCAGAAGATATTTACTTTATTTACGCCACTGCTATGTAAGATACGGTTTATTCCGCTCGACACGCAATCGGCCTGACGATGAAGGCACCGTTACCAGAATGAATTACTTTTATCTCGTTCGTGTTGTAGGAAAATTATTTAGCTATCTAGCAAATCCCAGGTACAAACAGCACCGAATTGAAGAAGAAACTCTTTGGTTCATATTTCACGTTATAATTTTTTTTAAACCGGCGGCTACAGACATGCCTATAGGTAAACATGAAATCATGTTATTATTGAATCTGTGGCAAATGTTGTACGCCGAACGAAACGCTCTCACTCTGCAATATAAAAAAAATAACTAAAAAGTTCACAGAGAGCGAGAGCGAGTCGAGTTTAGTACTTCAATAAGCTGTATACTGTGAATTGTGAAGTCACGAATATACTACTCTCAACATTCCTGCGGCCTTTCATTCGATGGGATCGGAAGGGTCCCGTAACACCTTCCAAAAATCAATCACATTGCTGCCAATTCGCCATCGCAAAATTGAATAAATTACAAATTCATCTTCATCATCCTATCTGATCATTGGCCAATGCACATGTAGTCCGTTAGTCAACCTGCATCAAAATATGACTGTACAAAGGACGCAAAAATATCTGACTCACCCTTATAGCTCTGCAAATAGAGTTCATTCAGATATCTTTAAGAGCCTTGTTAAATCATATCTTATTGCGGGTGGCTGTCCATACCACGCCCAACTCATTGTAGGTAGTCGGTGTTAATATTTATAACAAACTGAGCCCGGAAGTTGAAGAGGCTCCTGGTTATTGTATAGGGACATTTTAAATATTATTATTCTTTGATTTTAGGGTTCCGTAACAAAAGCTAAAACAGGAACCCTTATTTATTTTATTTATTTATTTATTTATTGACAAATACATTTACGTGACATTACAGTAATAACCAATGCGTCACGAAACTAAAAACAACAAATAATACTATTTAGGCGACGAACGGCGTGGCCCGGTTGCATCGTCATCTCCGGTGTAGGATTGGGCAGATTGCCCCGGAACCGTCGAAACACGACACCCTTCGGCCAGAAGTCAGCACATGCGATGGTCTCCTGCAGCGGTCGCGGCACGCGCACCACAAACGAGCTGAAGTGCACATAGTGGCGCGAACGCAGCTGGAACACCCTCAGCGAGAAGCCGGTCTTCTGACGAACGTACTCCATCAGCCGTGGCGGTGTAATGCAGGCGCGATACATATAGCGCCTTGCTCGGTGTGGCAACCCGCAGACCGGAACCAACCGGTTCTGCAGTACCACACTGACTCTTGCGCGGCTTGCGCTTCCTCGACACCGTTGTAAAACCCTCATTATCCACATCGGTGCGCGGGGGCTTCTCCTTTGGAGGAACCTGAACTTCACGCGCTCTTGAGGGCGCGTCGCTCCGGTCGGCTCCGACAGACCGACCAGCTACGGCATCAGCATAGCGATGACGTGATTTAGAGGATGGGGCGGGGGGAGGCCTGGCGCGGAGGGGGCACGCGGGCCGTGGAACGGCATGCGCAGTGTCAGCACACATGCAAACTGACCGAGTCGACACTTGACGCCCGGTCATTAGTCTTGAAACTTGACCCCGCTGGTGACCGAGTTTCCGGGGCACTATTACGCAATCCGATAATTTCTTTGCGTAACTCGGCCATAGTAGCCTGCGAAACATCAAACTTTTTCAAAATTTCAGCTATGCCTGCCTTGCTCTGGAATGCGGGACGGCAATCTGGGGACCTCCGTCGCCACGAACTCAGGCAAGTCGCTCTCACACTCCCTCAGAACATCAACGATGTCCTTAAGGGATTTTTTCCCGGCCTCGTCTCCTTTCCGGTGAGGTATGAATGTGCCGGCGATCCCAAGGGACTGGAACAGCACCTTCTTCGCTGCGCAGATGTCGGCGGCACTGAAGCTCGCCAAACAGACCTGCTCCGCGTCCAACTCATCTTCCCGCAGTACCCGCAGCAGAAAGGTGAGTAGCTTATTCACGACGGGTTCACTCATCGTTTCAAAACTATTAGCAGCGGCTGAGCCGCGCTATGTCCGCAATTAATTAATTAATTAATTAGTCATCAATGCGTCTACGTCGCTGCGCGCATTGGACACGACCATCGTCATCGATGACCGACTCAAATCTGGTTCAAATCTTATGGTTTGACTTCGTCCGTCTGTCTGTCACAACGTTAAATATCTCAAGAACTACTTATGCTATCAATTTAAAATTTGGAACAATTGTGAAGAAGGCTAACGTGAATAGAACACATGTATAACTTTTTTTTTTTTTTTGAAAATTACGAATATGAGGGTGGAAGTCTAGTTAATAGAACAAGCGGGTTATCATATGAAAGGACTTGAGTTGCACTTTCTAAAACCATTTTTATTTTTTCTACTACAGTGGTATGTATTTGGTAAATATCATTTGATATTTACCGTTAGCTTTTCGGTGAAGGAAAAACATCGTGAGGAAACCTGCATACATCCACGAAGAAATTCAAAGGTGTATTTGAAGTCCCCAACCCGCACTGGGCCAGCGTGGGGACTACTGCCCGTTTCCCTCTCATCCATGAGAGGAGGCCTGGGCCTAGCAGTGGGACGGTGTATAGGCTGATTTATTTTTATATGGATTTATGGAGGAAAATTTTACATTTACCATTAATAATTTCAAAATTTTGAATTTTGAAATTATTACATATGATTAAGAGTAGTTAATATAAATAATACAGGAAAAATAACATAATACTTCTATCTAGCGTATTTTTTATTTATTTATCAAACATCATTTCTTAACTAAGTTTGTAATTTAATTACTCTAGTATGTAATTTTATATCTTCAAATTCCTATAAGATTATTTTTAAATCCCCTTCTTTCAAATAAAATGTTAATAATAATCGAAATCGATACACGTAATAAAAAAATATCGCTGAGAAACAAACATATGGGGTAATCACGACCCCATTCCTACACCATAGTGTATAAACGTTTTTACGGAACCCTCGGTGCGCGAGGCAGACTCGCACATGACCGTTTTTATTTATTTATATACCTATAGTAATGTTGAATCATTTTGAGTATGAGGTGTACCTAATTAATGTTTTATTGACATTGAGACTGCAGTATGCAGCATATTTAAGCAAGTCCCCTGCAGTTGCAGATGTCCTTTTAACTTGTTGGCCACCAACATTATATTAATTCCCAATAGGGGTAGGCAGAGCACATTGAAAGTTATGTTATGTTCCAGTGCCACTTTTAGCATAAATGTGGGTATAAAAATATCGACTAAATGTGATATCTCAGTGATAGGTTGCTAGCTGATGGGCTAGCGATGGTGCACAACACCCTTTAACCCAGTCCTTTAGCACGACTCTTACGACACCCACAGGAAGAAAAGGGATGGTGCTATTCTAACCCGACAATCGACGTCACACGGGGGGAGGGTAATATAATATGGTATACTATTTATTATGTCTTTTTTGTTACAACATAATTTAGCAACGGACAGTCGGTAAGGTGTTACGGTTAAGGCAGGTGTTAATCACCTAACCCGATATTGATTCCAGCTGTAACCGCAAACCGCATTTCGGCGTATTCCGCCGCCCACTAGCCCATGACGTGATTATCCAATTCTCGGGCTTTACATTTTTAATCTCCACTCCATCAGAAATTGTTGTGCTTGCGTACTGAAGGTACATTATATAACAAAACCGATGTGTGGCAGCTAGAAAACTCAAATCATGGCATCCCGCTCGGCCGCGTAGCAAGTGCTCTTTCGTCTAGTTTGGGTAGTGACGTTTTTGCATCATTGTCGTAGCATAATACCATATTTCCAGTAGTGGCTCTGTGAGCTGTAAAAATCGCAAACCCGTCTAAAAAAAGTGACTTATCAAAAAAAACTTGTATATAATTAACGATCCGGCTCACAAACTCACGAGAATAGGGGAGAAGACACTAAATGAAATAATCAATAATGTTGTATTTTCTCGAAAAAGGATTAATAATTTATTCAAATGAAGAAAAAAGCAACGCAAGAGGTTAAATAATCACAAAGTTATGTGTCCAAAGTTTGTAAGAAGGGGCTTGTTCTGTCCCTTTTTCGCAAAATGCACCTTCATATGAAACGATGACACTATGACGGTCGCAGATTGTGACGTCACTAGGTATCTGCTACCGTTTTCTCTTTCTAACAAGCAATATTAAAACGGTTGTAGCTTCGTAATTCTTTGAGATATCTGAATTGGATTTTCGTGACTAGGCATACTTTTTGCCTTCTCTTTTAAAGTAATAATAATTTTCGAGTCTATACCCGTATTGGTTGTGAAATGCGACCTGTAGAGAATCCAAGCTGGACAGCGGGACACCGGACACAGGACAAATAATTTTCGGCCCCAAGCTGAAGCATAGGACTTCGTTTGTTTCGTTAGGTCGTTCAAAAAAAGGTGTTTAAGGTAAATACTACAGCCACTCGCGCAAATCCAAGGTGACAATTCATCATCCAGTTGCGTTTGCCAGTAGCACTTATTTTTGTCAATTAAGACTAATGGAACTGCGATCTTGCATGGTAATCGCGTATCTTATCGAACGAGCATTAGGACTTAAACAAATCAATTGTCATTTTAGAAGCTGAACAGAAAAATACTCAATACAAAACTGCATTTACTTTGCGTGCTGCCTAGGTGAACTCAGATTAGGGTTTTTGTTATAAATCTTATTTAAAGCATTCAGTCTTAAGTTACGAAATAAACAGCACAAACTAATCAAGGCAGGTTTGAAACGAGAGTAATTTGTGTGCAAATTCAAGTTGGAAAGTATGTTAATTCGCCTGACCTCTGGACGTCTCGCGCTGCTTACGCCGGAGCACGTCCTTAAACCGAATTGCAGACACAATTTACTAACATAGAATTACAAGAAAGTTTCGTACGTTTTTAATCAAGCAAAATTAGGTTCGCAATCGGTTACATACATTTTATATGAACGTGGTTACATTAGCTCAGTCCCGCGTGTCGCCACGTTCAATACAAAGTATGCGTTGCGACACCCGGCGTGGCTCTAATATAACCCCGGCTTAAGCCATGGCGTTGCTTAGGAGTATTTACGTCCAGGCGTGAGCGTTTCCGTAGTCGCCTAGGAGTAGGGGAAGGGGTTGAATTAAAAAAAATCTGTGAAAGAAAGAACAATTTTAATTGTGCCCTTTGATTTGAATTTATCAATTTTCGTTAGCAGACGTTTCTGCTAATCTAAACTAAACCCACCTTATCGAACGAGCGATATGTTGTGCAGGTATGTGTATTCAGCATGGGCCAAAATCGTTTGTCTGTCCGGCTGTTCGCCTCTACAAATCGCATTTCTCAACAGATTCTCGCCAAATTTTATGAGCAGGTTCGTTAATTATATAGTTTTCTTTTGTTGCGCCACTTTTTCCAAATAAAAAGGCAGCCTCGCGATTTGTACATCAGAGCAGCTCACAGAGCCACTAGTTATAGATTTTAGCTATACTTATCATACCTAATTCATGCTTGTATGCAGCTTGCTGCAGACTATCAACTAGCGACGAAGTGCCAGATAAATGCCAACTAACGGTTAAACAACCAGCTAAGCACCTTGCATATTGAACGACTCAGTCGTATTATAACTTTATTCCTAAATGCAGCGTAAGGATTTCGATTTGAGTCAATTATTTTCGCATCTGTGAGTACCTTGAGAACTTTGAGTTTCGAATATTCGTTTTGAATATTCATTACATAACTCAAATAAGGAATGAGTATACAGAGGGACCACGTAACGTTTCCAACGCATGTTAGGACAATTCAACTGGTATTTTGCCATATAACAATTGATGGTTAGATCTGCCTAACGTACGTACAATGCGTTACGTGATGGACCTGCAGGGTTGTAAGTGAATAAGTTTGAATAGCTTAGAGCTGAGGGGTAGTCACGTAACGTTTTGAACACGCTTTAGAACAGTCCAACTGTCAGATTTGCATTTAAAAATTGACATTTAGATTTACCTAACGTTCGTACAATGCGCTACATGATCGACCGCTGATTGCCTATGGTAGGCCTACCTATCCTTCCTCATCACACCCCCATACCTATATGGGGGTGTGATGAGGAAGGATTAAAGTCATATGACAAGAAGGGCATTAGGTACGAAGGACACTGCGCCGCATCTCCGGGCGGAGATGCGGAGCTCGTTGTATGCAAGTGCCTCAGTTTGTATATAAATTCCGTGTGGTACGACACAGTGCACCGCACCACCGTCCGGCGAAATTTGTATGCAGCTCCGCACCTCCGTCCGGAGATGCGGCGCAGTGTGACATCCGCCTTAGTTACCTAGGAAAAGGACTGCGTGAGAGACGCTATCACTGAATAGGTGACGGGCGATAGACAGGTGTTGAAGATATGGGCGATGGACGCTGCGTAGACAATTAGATACTTGAAATTAAGGGATAGTAAAGGAGACACTTTTATATGGCGATTGGGCTCATCATAAATACATTATTGGAATACATTTTTAGTAAGTAACCCATCGTGTTATTAAGTGAATGCAATAAACGTCAAATGATGAAAACATGACCCTCCTTTTCCCGAAGTAAGTATATCGCATGTGCAGCTCACGACTTAGTTTTTACCCAAATCAAAGTTGTGCAAACTTACCGGTGTCCCCAACTTTTAGGAACATATTTTTGGTCTGTCGACGATTCATAACCTATGACCGTTCTAAATACATCTTCACACGTTTGATCTTAGTGTGACACGTTTGCAGCGCCACGGATCACCACCTATGCTTTCTAAATATATATTATATGCCAGCACCATCGTTATTTGAATACCTACACGACGCTGGCAGAATAGAATCACACGTGATTGCTCGCCGACGAGTACGTATTGGAATGCGAGGCACATACACGAAATCTTGGACGGGATTTCATGTCTTCAAATTGACAGATTGAGATCCTTAGGATCTTGTTTTTTCTATCTCTGTAATGTTGCTTGAGAGCCAGCATGGGAAACCGATTGATATGTGATTGCGATCTGAAGCAACTGACAATAATGTACATCCAGGGGTTTATTAACACCCTTATTCATAAAACGAAACAAACCTCTGTTACCTAAATGGTGTTATGTCCCTTTCACACAAACACAAACGTCAAATTGACACGAAATTTAACGGCCTTTGCTAAAATGGGTTATTTGTTGAACGTGGGAAATTAAGGGCCTAAGTCTCGGGCCGTGCATTTCCTCCTTTGTGCGCGCATGTGTAAAAGGGGGATACACGATAACGGCGCGGGGCGACGTGCGGGAGACACCCCGGCGCCCGCACGCTGGTGCGCCCCGTTACCGTCATACCCCTACACCCGCGCACCGTGCAGGGGTGGACTGAGTTAAGCGGTCGAACTATAATCAATATCAGAGTATAACGAAATCAAAATTAGGTTCTTTATTGTAAAATAGTGGTCCTGGTGGAAAGTTTGACGTAACGCCTCATCGGATTTAGATGACTAATTCAAAAATCGATACCCTCTTTTTATCGCAGAAATGAGCCTATGTTGTTGATAATTTTCGCGGAAGAGGTTAGTTTCTTTTCTGATATTCTCGAGCGACTTATTTGTAATACTCGTACGCTGGCGCGCGATAATGCCACATGAAGGAGGCGTAATAAATACGTGATGCAAAACATTTGAATTTTCAAATGTGAAATTTTAACATCCCGCTGTGCACTACTTAACCTCAGATACTTATAGAAAAATCGTTCAAAATGTTCAGTTTTGCGCAAACAACCGGAAATTCTATGTATTGAAATGGTTTGAGACTCAGTGAGACCGCTGGTTTTCAGTCTCTAACCACAAACTCAAAACTAAGTAAATCTTATTCGCTGTCACGACGAGAAATTATATAAAACTTAGAACGAGTATAATTTTTATTCCATTTCTCAGGTTGTACCTATTTATTTTTCGTTGTATTTGCCTTCAGCGAGAGCCCTCACAAAAAGGCATCGTGTTCCTTTCAAACTTCACTTCTATGTCACAGTATATCGACCTCGGGTTTATTAGGAAATATCCCCTGCTACTAGTGAAGTTGGAAATGAGATAAAATTATGTTATGTGTATTTTAAGTTATCCGATAGATAACATTTTAAACTGACTCGTTGAACGTTTTGTTTTTATCAGTGAACCCCTCGTATGCGTACGGATCTGTGAAAAACATTCGAACCACTTGACTTTGAGATTTAAACAATAGTTGTCAATGATACAACACTATATCGATATCTACTGACCACTCGTTGCATCTCTTAGGCACTGGTCCCACCGCCGGCTAGTACCTAAGCTAGAAAAGTTGGGCGAGTAACGGTTCATTGCGTGCTGACCAGGCACAGTGTGATCAATCGACCTTTACAGATCCGCAATGTAATGCTACTCGCCCAACTTTTCTAGCTTACTAGCCGGCGGTGGGACCAGTGCCTTCCGCTGGGAGTAGACATAACTCGAATGAGAGATTTTGAATAGAATACGGAAATTGGTTTTCGTTCTACATCTTCATCAGTAACAAAATAAGGCCTTAAATCTTTGTGCTTGTCCACAGAAGAGACTGAGCACTAACGAATACTAAAATATATTCTTGTCAGAACACGTATTATTTTCCAAATGTCAGCCTGTTTCTAGAAATTCGAATTCACGTCCCAATCTCAGGCGTCATATTACGCGCGCCTCACCACTGGGGCACCAAGGAATAATCTAACTCTCCCACCTGACACCTTGCCCCAAAAGATTCCGTGTGAACTGTATTACGAATGTACTTAATTCTTCATATTTACGAGGAAACATAGTGGCTTATTCTTATTACATATCTCGCTGCGGGGAAATTACTAAAAGACTAGTAGAGGAGTAAAACTGCTACCATATTATTCAAATCCTATATCTGTTCCCGAATTTAACTCAGATTCGGAAGAAGTTGCACAGAGTAGCTTTTTCGGGATGCCGATAAAAACATTTTTTGTCGCTATCGTTTCAGTCGTAGTTTTGATGATGCAAATCCTGATTGATATAAGTACCTAAATACAGAACATGAGTAGGTATCTAACAGATCTTCTACCAAGTTACATAGTACCTAGTCTTTATTGTTTTAAACAATAAAGTGATTCGAAATTAGCCCCCCTATTTTTCATGGATTTTCCGATGGAACTAGTGCGGACTGTACCAATTACATATTGACAGAAAGTGACTAAATTTAAGTTACAAAACGAATCCTCGGCTTTACGAATAGGCTACGAATTTCTGCTACCCATTCGGTAGAGCGCATCCTAGTTGGCCACCGCCGTGGTAGAAATAAGTTTACGAAGTGGGCACAGGCATTATGTCATGGATGAGAGGGAACGGGCAGTACCTAAGTAGTCCCCACGCTGGCCCGGTGCGGGTTGGGGACTTCACATACAAAAATCTTCGCAGATGTATGCAGGTTTCGTTTCCTCACAATATTATTCCTGCACCGAGAAGCTAACGATAAATATCCTATTATATTCCGTACAATACGTTCCGAAAAACTCATTGGTATTTTTCTGTATTACAAGTCGGGTTTTGAACCCATGACCGCAGTTTGGCTTTGGTAGCTGGAATCCAGTATAATGTACGTAATAATATTAAAAGCTGAACACGCAATCCCGAAAATGTATGAGTTCCTATATCTTGACAGGGCAGAAATTCTGTTCGATAATAACCCTTGAAAAGTTTCTTGCCTTAAGGCAGCGTAAAAAACATATTCACTAAATACGTCTCTTTCACTCTTCACGTCGAGACCATTGAGTGAAGAGATAAGAATATTGTTTGCAACGTTTTGAATGCGCGTTAGGTAGATCCAACTGTCATTTTCATATATAATAATTTACTTTAAAAACAAAGTTTTAACCGACTTCAATTTAGTACTCCGCCAAGCCACACACAACACATTCATTGCCCAGAATCGCTACGCGCTACGCTCGTAGCCGATCCCGTGGTTTCGTATGTAGCGGAAAGCGACTACGGCGGTCTGACGCATATGTGTCGTCTTGGGCCCTGAATGGGTTAATGAAAATTCAAACAAGACGTTTTTTTCATGTTTCTAAAAAAAAAAAAACCTACGTAGATATGTTAAAATGTTGTGTAATCAATAATTATATTTTTTTAGATTTTAATTCAATTTCATTTTGTACGTACAACTAATTGCAAGCAAAAAATATTTTTGGTCGCCTAAATAATTCAAATCTACGTATGTGCGTCTGTGCGGCCTACCGGAATGTTTCACCCCAAAATCAAAGTAACACCTCTCCAGGGCCCTAAATCGAGATGTGTTTTGACATATTTAAATCATATGTGAATCGTCTTGGTGCACGCTCCCGTATTTGCGCAAGCGTATAGCCAAATGGGTGTGAGCAAGAAGAAATGATATTGAAACAGGATTGTATCAAATTACAAATGACGTCTTTAGCTGCATAACGGAGGCCCAGTCATATTTAGTCCGCGTGTGTCACTGCATCACGACGTATTTTTCCGCCTTCGTAAAGTACTCGTAATTCTATTTTTTCTTGACGGTAAATATTTTACGTAGGTGTGTACCCGTAAATACGTGTTTTTTGCGAATTTTCCCGTAACACCCGACTTAACGTTTACCAAGAATTGGATAACACATTAATGGACGTAGGTGTTTCTCAGTACTTGAATTAACATTAAAGGTTCTAGGCCAAAAGCAGTAAACAGGTTAGGTACTAACAGTTTTTTTTAATATAATAAATACAATATTTCCAAACCCGACCAGCAGCTGAACAAATAAAGTTATGTTGTTAAAACAAATACATTTATTTACTTGCAGAAATTTTCATAATTTTCTTACATAGGTATAAATATACGCATTGATCTGAATATATCTGTATATCACAAAAAAGGAGTTATAAATAAAATTAAAAATATATAAATATTAGGGGACAATCTTACACAAATCGACCTGGTTCCATAGTAAAAGAGGAAAAGTTTGTGAGATTGCAGCTTTGTAAGTTTGTATGTTTTGGGTAATATCCGGAACCATCTGCGTGTAGAATGAATTTTGTTGATGGACATAGGTTATATATTATCACGCGGGTTTGCCTGCGTTCTTTGCAATACAGGCAGTTGGTTGGAATAATATACAATATTTTAAAACGACCGTTTTAGTATCAATGTCAGGATAAAACCCCGCAAAAAATATATTCAATTACGAATTACGTTTCTTTCTGGTTAGTTTAAGGCAATTTCCCGGAAATTCCCGTCCCGGGTACCCGGGGAACAAAACCCTTCCCGACGCCACAAAGGGAATCGTAATTCGTAAAATAACAAAGATTTCGGGAAAGCATCCATCAAATATGAATTTAAAACAGATGGTGGCGTTGAAGACGTTGATGTATCGCCCGGCCAACTTAAATAGGTACGTTTTATGTTGCCGTTTAAAAGTTCGTACAACGTATCTTTTCCTCAGTTGAGATGAGTTAAAGCGAAGTGTATCAATCAGTGTTTAGGTCTTATAATGCCGTGTTAGTTTATATTTGTTACCCATTTTAATCGACTTTAATAAAAAGTCAAAGTCAACCAGGGGGCTTAGACAAGGTTATAATCGACAAGCGCTAACGCCAATAGAAAACTAATAAAATGTATGGGAATGACAGATGTTAACGAAAAGTGTTTCGTCGGCATCTGTCATTCCCCTACATTTTATAAGTTTTCTATTGGCGTTAGCGCTTGTCGATTGTAACCTTGTCTACGGCCCCTGTTTTGGAGATACATTTTGAATTGATACAAAAGCAACCTCTCACCCTAAATGCCCAGTCTCTCCTTCTTCGCTTCGTTGTAATAAGAATAAGTAAAACTATTCCAATTCGAATCAAAATAATATTATTCTCAAACATGGATTGTCATTCTTTCTAATAGGCTGCGAAGTATCACGTTTCGGCGCGGCTAGACGAGAGATCCGTAATGGAATTTCATACAAAATTGGAGGTAAGCAAAGCGGCCTTCTTTTGTTTCAATATAAATTCGTAACACAACGTGGTGGCGTTCAACCATTAAATAAAGGTTGGAGTGTTTTTTATTTCGTTGCATGTTTGAGTAAAGCCCTGTACATGCAAACCTCGGCGTGAAATGGGATTGCTAGCCTCATATCCCTATCTATATCTACGTGGCAATCCCTATTTTCTCGCCCTATGTAGTAATGTACTATTTCAAGTCAATGTTTTTCCATCCGGCCTTCGTCAACTGTTCAACTGCGAATATAGAAGTGCTTCGGGCATACTTGGCCAAGTGGAAGGCAAGAGAGCACGCGGTCGATTCCCGACCCGCTGGACAGACCTACTTAATCAGGATATTAACCGAATCCACCGACAAAAATGGAAGCACATTGCCAAGAAAGCACTCGATAATAGCACTTGATGCATTATATCTCCAATTAACACCTGTACAACAACTAAAACTCTGCCAAGTGTGTGTGAGACTTAGAAAATCCACCCATTTTTTTTTTTCAATTCCAATTTTATTATTAACCACTAAACATTACGTGTACTAGTTGGTAGTTTCACAACTGACACCAATCTGTTATTTTTTTGACACAATGTAAATACAATGTCGCAAATTCGAACTGAAATTCTGAATTGAATTCTGGCTGGAAATGCAGAAAAGAATAACAAGCATAGGAGCTAATGAAAACCATGCAACCTTTTTTACTTCAAATTAAAAACTGAACCCTTAAGAGTCCCCAGCACGGTCGACTCGAGTCAACTCTCCATACAAACGTAGTTTGGTTCTCATTTTAAAACGGCATACTGCAATAACATGACGACGACCGCTATAGCCTAGTTGGTAGTGACCCTGCCTACGAAGCAAGAGGTCCTGGGTTTGAATCCCGGTAAGGGCATTTAGTTGTGTGATGAGCACTGAATATTTGTTCCCGAGTCATGGATGTTTTCTATGTATTTATATATTTATTTATCTATATAAGTATGTTTATCGTCGTCTAGTACCCATAGTACAAGCTTTGCTTAGTTTGGGACTAGGTCGATTTGTGTGAGATAGTCCGAAAATATTTATTATTATTATTTATTAACATGAATCTTCTTAAACACAATGGGTTCCGCCATAACTAAGTCGGAAAATTGTTACTGCTGCTATTAATTATGTTGCAATAAATTAAGCAATTAGAGACTGTATGAAAAATGTTCTACGTGATCTATTTTTTCTTTTTTAATTTCTAGCAACTAAAACTAGTCGAACTAGATATCGCGGATCCTATTGTGTATACAAAGTTTAATGTTATTCAAACATGACGTTTTCAATACGTACTACGTTTGTATGGGGAGTTGAGCGTCCTGGAGGCCATTTACTATTATATCAGCAATTATCAGACCAAATTAGAACCTTAATAATCGATTGCATGTCACATGTGAGTTAAATAACCATGCATTTCAATAGCCAATATTCTGTGAACCCCGGTATCTACCATCCAGCATAATGCTGAGCCAGTGTCCGGCTCACTGCCGCAGAGACACACTTGTTTCATGTTTTATCTGTTT
Organism: Epinotia bilunana; assembly: GCA_947049275.1. NCBI lineage: Eukaryota > Metazoa > Arthropoda > Insecta > Lepidoptera > Tortricidae > Epinotia > Epinotia bilunana. The sequence continues at coordinate 7,830,584 of OX346267.1, read as the reverse complement.
TTTGTCGTTATTGTTTAATATGTATGTGTGTCCTGTGTTTGTGTATAAACGTATCTTTATTTCTTTTTATCCGTGGTATGTAAGGTTAGCGTACATTCTCCCTAGAGTGGTGCCATTTCCCGGTAAAACGAGTGCTATTGCGACGACTATGTTGAGTAACAGAACAGACAGGCATGCATATGAAGACACAAGGTCCGCAGAACATGCTTGAAACATGGATCAAGTCAGCATATTTTCTATAAGAAATCAAAAAGCACATTTTTTTGATCGAGTAAGTGAAGCGAACGAAGTTCTTCGTTTTAGCTTGGGCGAAAATGATTTCGTATATTAAATTATTAAATATGCCGTCCTAGGAAACAGCTACATGTTTGCGGCGTTTGGAGTTGAAACCTTGGGGCCATGGGGTCCAAGTGCGCGTCGGCTTTATAAAGATTTGGCGACGCGCTTAATAGAAGCCTCGGGCGACCAGAGGGCTGGCCAGTATTTCGCACAGCGTGTTAGTATCGCTATTCAGCGAGGAAATACGGCCAGCCTTCTGGGCACCTTGCCCGTTGACGGCGATTTATGCCAAATTTTTTACCTATAGTTTAAGTTTTATGTTTGTTTTTTTTAATTGTCGTTATTTTGAATTAAAAATTATTAAAAATATTAAATTAAATTTTAGGGGACAATCTTACACAAATCGACCTAGTCCCAAACTAAGCAAAGCTTGTACTATGGGTACTAGACGACGATAAACTTACTTATATAGATAAATAAAAACTTAAATGCATAGAAAACATCCAAGACTCAGAACAAATATTCGTGAAATACACACAAATAAATGCCCTTACCGGGATTCGAACCCGGGACCTCTCGCTTCGTAGGCAGGGTCACTACCAACTAGGCTACAGCGGTCGTCTATATGTCCAGCCGTCCGGCTGTTCGCCTCTACTGATCGCATTTTTCAGCCGATTCTCGTGAAATTTTGTGTTTCGATGCAAGTTCGATGATTATACAGATTTTATTTGTTACTTTCATAAAAGTTGAGCTACTCTTTACTTTTTTACGACGACACTGAGTACAACTCAGGATTTTGTTTGGTCTTTATATTTAGGAGTAATACGGCCAGATGATTCCCTTCCACAGTGACTAATTCCAAATACTTTCACGTACTTAATACTTTTTTCTAGAATTAGATTTTTTGTTTGTTTGTCCTACTCAGAATATCATATCTATTCTAATGGTTCTGTTGAAGAAAAAGAGTATACCTATTTTTTTATTGCACTATGTAACGTTATTTCATAGTTTTTTTGCGAAAGTGTTTATCGGAAACCTAAATAAAGTTCAATTGATACGTAGACATGATCCTAAGCAAGAGAAAACAATCATTTCCAAATTCTGAGAAAAAGTAGTAAAACATACACTTAATTAATTTACAAAGGCCCTTGGACGCGTAAACATATATACATATTTGACTACTGGTTTAGCTTAGTTAGTAGTGACCCTGCCTACGAAGCTAGAGGTCCCGGGTTCGAATCCCGGTAAGGTTATTTATTTGTGTTATGAGCACACATATTCGTTCCTGAGTCATAATAACGGTCATGGATGTTATCTATGCATTTAAGTATTTATTTATGTATATAAGTATGTTTGTACGAATGTACGAATCGAATTTCACTGAGACAAAATGTATAAAAATTACAATTGCGTTCACTTCAATTGAGCAAAAATACAAATGTACAAATTATGAACTACATTTTATGAACGTACTAGCTTCCGCCCGTGACTTCGTCTGCGTGGGCTCGGGGTAAACACTATTCTATATTTTAATCCAGGCTATAAACATATCTTATATATATCTTCGTGAAAATTTTCATTCAAATCGGTTGAGCCGTTTAAGCGTGATTGAGTAACAAACATCTAAACATCCAAACATCTAAATTTTCGCATTTATAATATTAGTAGGATCAAAATAGTAGGTAAATATCTCGAACTAACAGAAGGAAAACCAAGATAAACTACTTTTTTACTCAATTATCTCCCAGTACACTAAGTAATATAATTCACCTCAGGCTTACTAATCGCGTAAACACACTGTACAAGTAAACATTATAGTAATGTACGGTCCGTAGATCCGGCATCAGATCTGGCCGCGTCCGGCGGAGGGCCGGAACTAATCTACCTTACACGTCGGGTAAGGTTTCCGTTCTCACTTTGATCAATTGAAAGTATATAGGTATTGGAATGTAACAAAATCAAGTGACAACAAGAAATGTATTTTTACAGTCTTACACTCAGGGTAGCATTAGCATTTAACTAATCTGCTACGTCTTCGGTTGCATAATACAATGCTACATCCCGTGCTACTACTGCGAGGTGCTTATGAGCGTATCTGTTATTTCATTAGATACTGCATTAATAAGCAGCATTTTCAATCTGCAGTAGTAGATCTAAATGTCAAATTTTATGTAAATCTCTGTGTAGGGGCATAGTCTACAGGGCGCGAAATACACAATCGCTCCCTGAATAGAGAATATTTTTATTTCGAGTGTTTAGTCATGGATACTGGATTATTTTTAGGGCCTGCAGTAGACGGGTAAATTAGATAGGCATTGGGTATTGTAGTAGCCGAAAAAGTAAACAGAAATGTAATCACCACAAATACAGCGAAGATTGAAATCTTAGCAAGGTTCAAATCAGGCCCCCCAACTCGAACGACTACCAACGCGACGCTATTTCCTCGCGTCAACAGCAAGCCTGTCAACACTTCCGTTGGGCGCCGAGGTTACTAGGTGCGACTGATATTCAAGCAGTATGTGCAATAAAAATCAGGATTGGAAATTCAATTTTAAATTTAGGCACGTTCGGATAATTTTGTAAAGTGCATATTTGTGTGACGTATCGTAACGCGACAGAACGATATCGTTTTCATATAATTACGGTTTATTCACATTCATTGTGGCTCCTGTTGTGTCAAAAATGTAAAACCTTTTTGTACATAAATAAACAAGTGGCTCTGTGAGCTGTAGAACTCGCCAAACAACCTTTTAACGTTTTTTTTTTATTTTGAATAACCAAATTTGATACTAGTCAAACTTGTGATTGACAAGTATCCAAAAAGTGAATAGTAAAGAAGAGGGATTTAAGAAGTATTGACGTTACTGAAAATACTTAGTGATGTGCACTATAGTAGATAATATAATATCACAACTAAAGAAAAATAGTTAGGTAACAGTTAGTTGTATTCTACGCCATATGATACGCGTGAGCTTTGATCATTACACTTGTATCACAAATATCACAATTATACCATTATACATCTAATACGTCGTCTTCTATAGGTACTATACAAGGTACTAGATTTTGCTTTGCCGCTGGAGGGCAGAAACTCAAAACACGGTTCTGAATTTTTTTACCACAAAAATAAAGGCAGAGTTCATACATATGTATACAACTGTCAACCTGATTTAAATCAAATAAGTTTGATATTAATATACATTCTATACTTGAAAGCTATCTAATCTCTCTTATAAAAAAATTAGAGGAAATGTTTTAGTTTTATATGGAAATTGCTGCGCTGCTGTCCCAAAGGCTGCGGCATATTGGAGTTATGAAATTTTAAAACTAGTGTCTCTATCAGCAGTAGAAGTCACAAGCCAGATTTAAAATACAAAAAAAAACGAAGAAGTGACTCCGCAAAAAAATCTATCTAATTATAACGAACCTGCTCACAAAATTTTACGAGAATCGGTTGAGAAATGCGACCGTAGAGGATTACAGCGCGACAGACACCGGACACTGGACCGGACAGACAAACAATTTTCGGCCCAAGTTAAGCATAGAACTTCGTTCGCTTCGCTCGATCGTTCGAATAGGAAAGCAGATCATTACTATTCTTGAATATAATTCATTTACTAGACAGCAATTTTTACTTAGACAGCAATACAACTTCAGCTTAACAAGTGAAATTAAAAGATTTTTCAAAAACCCAACTGCTTTTTTCAAATTTTATAGCCTATGTCACTCCAACGATCAAGAGGAATCCAACGCCACCTCATGTCGAAATCCGTCAAACGGTTTAGGCTGCAGGGCGTCAAAGAATAAGGTCAAATACGCTACATACTACCACATACATACATACTACATACGCTCGAAAAACATAACCCTCCTCTCCTTCGGCCACCATAGTTTGGCGTATGCTTCTAGTAACTACACCTAGCTAAGCCATCTAGTGATTCCGGGACTGAGTCATAGATGGCGCTGTTATTAACAAGTAGTGTTTACATATTTTTGTTTACTTTGTCCGTTCACATAATTTTCTAACTCAACTGTATTGTACGATTGTACGTCAAAAGCGGTGTCCACTCCCTTTTCTTGAATTATCTGTGTGCTTCGCACTGGAGCTCAATTCGGCATGTCTTACAGACGTGAATTATAAGACGCTAAAACCATTATTGCTCTTACGATAATGCCATAATTGACACATGGATTAAAGGCATATTACAAAAAGGCGTCATAATTGTGATAACCCTGGTGACCAAAATCAGAGATGAATGTTTAGTATAGATATCTCTGATATCCTAGGGTCGTGTCATATTTTAAACGTCGAATCGTGCCCCAGAAATGGTATGTAATGAAACATGACAAATATTTAATACTAGCTTCCGCCCGCGAGTTCGTCTGCATAGACCCGAGTTAGAAACTATCCTATATTTTAATCTATAAACTACCAAAAACCGTGCAAAATTTCATTCAATACAGTTGACCCGTTTAAATATGATAGAATAACAAACATGCAAACATCTAAACATGCAAACGTCTAAACGTTTCGCATTTATAATATTAGTAGAATGAGCATTGCCCCACAGCTACGCCAGCCGCCTTCATGATAAAATATTTATTCGTTGACTCCCAATTTCGCACATTCTCCGCGCATATGCCGTAACAGTATTTGCCTAATAATTCTACGCTGCTTTTTTCCAAACATTATTACGCAGATGTCACGCCGCTTTAGAGGTGACATTGTTCAAGGGGTCTGTTTGACTACGTTTATTGTATTGAAATCAAATTGATACTTATTTCACGCCCTGGAGGAGGGGTAAGTAAATACGAGGTACAAGAACTTATCATATAACAGTCATAATATATACGCTCACTTTGTATAAGATTGTTTAGTACTTATAACGTTCACTGCATATAATGAAAGAAAGGTATAACCACTCACTTGCTGTCGGATTTTAATAAAGGTAGCCTAAACTGCTTTATTATTTTTCTTTATCAAAGAAGCCCATACTACGCTTGGCAACCACAGTTGCCAACATCAGTTTAGGGGTGCGCGAAATTGGCAACTGTGGTTGCCACAAGCAAGTGAGTGGATAATTTCAAAATATATATTTTCGTAAAGGATAACGTTATTTAGATATACTACTCTACTATCAATAGATATATCTTTTGAAGCGTATAATATTCATAACACCAAAGGTTTAAAACATAATATTATTCAACAAACAACACAAAATATAGTATTATTATACTATATTTTTTTATTATAATTTTATTACCAACAATTATTTTAATAGCAGTAAACGTTTGTAATATATAGTTTTCGTTTCTTTTTTTTTGAGAACAACCGCCAATTATTTTAACCTAACCTTCGGGTGGTGCCTATTTCCTTTTTTATACAACAACTAGCTTCCGCCCGCGACTTCGTCCGCGTGGACCCGGGATAATAACTATCCTATATTTTAATCCAGGCTATAAACTATCTTCGTTCAAAATTTCATTCAAATCGGTTCTGCCGTTTAAGCGTGATTGAGTAACAAACATCCAAACATCCAAACATCTAAACTTTCGCATTTATAATATTAGTAGGAAGGAAGTAGGATTTTATACAGCAAACAAGCGTACGGCCCCGCCTGATGGTAAGCGGACCCCGCAGCCTATAGACGTATGCAACTCCAAAGGAGTAACATGGGCGTTGCCGACCCTTGATATGTTTGAGGATTCGCCGTGTTGACAGCTGAAGGAAAAAATTGCCTCGCTCTCAACACAAAGCATCATCGGGAGCTCTAGCGACCTTGCTCACCTCCAGAAACACAACACTACTACAGAGCAAGTAGTAGTGTTATTATGGCCATTGGTCTTCTGCAAGGCGGTACTTACCCAGTTGGGCTGCTCCAAATTCGAGCGGGATGACATTTCGCTGTGCCCTACCTCACCAAACACCTACCAATAATACCATTGTTACGATTATTTGTTCTTTTTTACAGACCCTTTAAAGGTGGCTTCGTCCCCCTGACCCCCCTCTTTCTATTTAGGGCTGCCCTAACCTAATCTACTACATTATAATCCTTAAACGAAAATATACTATGTGGTATGATTATTATACGTTATGTATGTTATACGAAAATATATTATGTGTTATGATCGTTACACGTTATGTATGTTATACGAACTGAAATTAGTCAATTTCAGTGTTATACCTTACAGCTGACCGTTATTCCTTATAAAAGTATTGGTTTTTTGTTATAACTAACGTTAATTATATCTTGTGTGATATATATTGTTGTTATATCTCGTGAGACGCACCTCTGGAGGAGATTTGACTCGACATTTTGGTTTGATATATTGATATTTAGTTTTATTTTTTGGCTCGCCCTCGCATTAATCCATTCTAACAGCTGAGGAACAGTTTAGAGCGGCAGCGGTACGCTGCAAGTGGTAGCGAGAGGCAGTGCTTCGATCTCTTACTACGACAAGTTCGTTGGTGCATTTTTGTTTTTGTTCTCACTGGGTAATAATTATAGAATCAAAACAGATATATTCAACGTCTCGGCAACCTATTGCCACGCCTATGTAATAATAATTTAATAATCTATGCATGCACCTTGCTGGTGTAAACAGATGCAAAATCGAAGTAAACGCGCTTCTACGTGAATAGAGTTAGGGATTAAATATTCACTCCTATGACAAGTTTTGCCAGAATACAAAAACCACATCCATTTTAAATCAAGCCTCGCTAGAGATAAATTCAGAATTCGCAGTTGCCGCTACGCTCGGCACAGATATATATCTAAATAGACGTCGTATGGGCCGTGATTTGTATGATAATACATTGCCCATTTCTGAAAGACGTGAATACGTCCAATCAAATCCAATCAATATACGCAAATTCGTTACTATGATAATTTAATACAGTCGCCTCTTTTTAAATGTCCTTCAGAAAATTTTTGATTGCCAAGCAGAAACATAATACTTAGGCCATCTTGCACATTTACACTCATACTCTTGCGCAGTCACATCCACACACATACTTAGAAGCCATACACAGAATATAAAATGTATAGGTAGGTAATATTAGTTCAAAAGAGATTCTAATTATTATTATTTTGTTTCAAATTTTTGTTGTGCTTAATTTGATGTTATGTCTATATTGTATAGTATGTTGTATTCTTTCAGTGCCATCTCGCTTTTTAATGGCCTCACTGAAAATCAGCGTCACGGAGCGCGTCTTGTGGCTCGCTCCGTGACACCAAGCTGAGTGAGGACCTTTTAGAGTAATATTGTGGTTAAATTGTTTGTAGTTATTTTTAATTTTATGTATAAATTATTTTCTTTCTTTCTTTCTTCTTAATGGCAAAAAAGGTATAGACAAATTAACCGGTTGCCATTCCGACGCACTTTATTTATATGAATCTAGTTTTATTTTACTATGAAGTGCTGCCATTAGTTAGTACATATAATTATGGCACGCTCGTTGGTTTCTTGTTTATAAATAATATTCACTTACGGTTAAGTTACTTACTCTTTTAGTGCCTATAGGATATTTGTGGTCAGAAGACATTACTTAATGTATTAACCGTTGTTCATCCTTAGGCATTTTGTGTCCATTCAATATTTACGATTGTGAATGTCAACTTATGTAGCTACTTTAGTACATACTTACTCCACTGGCGCAAAGTGTGTCCTAGCCTCCAATACGAGTCCACGCCACTGATCCCGTCTTGTGTGGTTTCTCAGCAGTTCTGCAGATTAGCTTCAGATCTGCATCCACCACATTATTCCATAGATATCTAACTTATTAATAATATAATATATCTGTGACGCAGCGACTGAAGCAGAGATTGCGTGAAATGTCATATTTACATTTATACAAGTAACGGCTGCCACACCAGATGCGTGCATTTGAATAAATTATTATTATTTAAGTAGAATTGTTATTATTCATTAAGTTAATATTCATCCTTTTGCTTCTCATTTGCTCAGTTTTTTTTTGTTCTTAAAGAAAAGTGGTTTTATTATTTACGACTGGAGTGATTTTGACATTTGAACTAAGTTGCATGCCATGACGCCATTCAATCAGCATTTCCCCGTCACTAGTTTGTCAATCATGAACCGCGTTTCTAGATCAACCGTTAAAACTAAATAAAATATTGTCCGACTAGACATACAGCTGCACGGCAATCATGCGGCGGCGCGCGAGCTCTCTCGATTTTTCTCGCACTATCCGTCTCTTTCGTATTAGAACACTTAGGACAAGAGATATAGTGCGAGAAAAATCGAGAGTATGTCGCGTCCGTCGCATGATAGACGTGCAGACATAAAAAAACAGGCAACAATATCTGACATGTCCTTATCAGTGTGTGTCCCTATAATTAGAGTCGTGTCAGATATTAACGCCGGTGACAGTACGTGAATATATATTATTAAAAACTCCTCTGAGTTTCAGACATAACAATATTAATTTGAAACGGGTCACTCACGTTTTAAGTAGAAGTCGCTCGACACATTTCGAATCGATCCGCGATTCTTAATCATGAGCACTCACGGTAGTCTCTCCTCGAACACTCTGACGTATTATATAATATAAGTACAGTTTCGGACATGTCTTCTTGTAGAATAACGCATTCTATTTTTTTTTCTTTGTATTCATATTTAGTTTCACTTATTTTAAGTAGGTTAAGTACTATCATTGTAATAAGTTTTTTTTTTAAATAAAATTACTGACTGTTGAGTTTGTTTCGGCGTTTATTCTTGACAGCGGTCTTCTTTTTCAAAAACGTTGGAAGAATGTTGACTTGTAAAAGTGCCATTACGGCCTACTTGCAGAATAAACATAATTTATTTAATTTATTACGTGTTTAAATTTTTATCAACGATCTCACATTCGTCATCTACAGATCTCTGAGTTTAGCAATGAACAAACTTGACATTGGCCTAATACTATTATAAATCTGGTATAGGTATAATTTTTCTTAAATGGGACTAAATTGCGTATATTTAACATATTCATTTATATATTTTCTGCGTGCAAGTGTGGGTAGTTCGGAAAACCCGCGCCACAAGTAGATGGCGATACCCGCTCAAGCCAGTTGTCCCGTGACCAAGGATGTTGCGACATATCCGAAACGTCGGGAGACCTCAGTGATAAATAAATAAATAAACGCGATTAAGTCCCGTGTAGTAAAAATAAGTGTGCTGTATTATACCTCTCTAAAATGAATTAATTTTTTTTCATTAAGTGATTCAAGCAGCAGTTACTATTTTGTAAAAATGTTTTTAAAAGTTTTATGACAGTGAAAATTAATTAAGGTATGTCGTTGAAGTTACGAGACCGGACTGTCAACGGAAGTGCATGTAGGTAACTTAATAAGCTAAAACTGTCGTTTATTTTATATGACTCTCTATTTAAATGGACACTCGTTTTTTTAACCGACTTCAAAAAAAAAGAGGAGATCCTTGTGGAATTGACGGAAGTCCTCAAATATTATCGGGTCACATACAGCGATTGGGTTTTTTCTATAATAATCAACGCATTAGCTCTCGAAAATCAGTTCATGAGGTAAATTGGAAAAGAAATGTTCTCGTGGCTTGGCGGAGTACTAAATTGAAGTCGGTTAAAACTTTGTTTTTAAAGTAAATTATCATTACTTTCAGCGTTTTGTTTAAAATATTGTAGCTGAACATAAAAAAAACTTTTTGACAATTAAGCTTAAGGTACAGTAAGTATGCGTCGAAACATTTAATTATTGAAACAAGTTTTTATTGTCATTATTTACATGCCTATTTATATCAGTTGTGCACATAAGTTTCTCAAAATATCACGCCGTTAGCCTGCGAATGTCAAAAGACGTTTTGTATCGAAAGCGAACCACCTTAATAAAGAGCTGAAAAAAATGGCAAAAGAGGTGAAGTAATTCATGTTATTACCGAAATACGGGTTACTTTAGCACTGAAGGGTACCTTTGGCTCCACGGCATTTTTAAGAATTTGAACAGGGTCAAATAAGCTTAGTTTTAGTTTCAGCTTACTGCTCACGTTGGTACTTTTTTATGTGACATTGCTACGTGTGGTTTATATGCGGGTCAAGGTAACCCTCTGTTGGGTCAAAGTAACGTGAGTTTACGGTACTTTTAATATCACTCCGTTAGGTTCTAAGCGTTTTATAACATTGCGTAAAAACTAAAATATTTCATTCAGAACTTATTCGGTCTGTCGACAACCCTCATACGTCACCTTACTCTTTGTATTACATTGTTAATGATGTTAATTTGACATCTAACGTCATTACCAATGGAGTGCACAATTATTTATTTATTTATTTCCAGGAGAACCAACAGCTACACGGTGTATTAATAAGCTCAAGCTGCCTCGTGGTAAGCCAAAGCCAGTCCTTCAGTTTGACAGACATTCACTTTGACAGATGTACTCTATGATACTCATAATGGCTTCCTTTAAGTAGGTACCTGCTAGAATACAATACGACCCCTAACTGATAAGCACTGATACTGATAAGCATCTATGTGCAGAATAAAGCTCTAAATTGAAATGAACACGAATTTTTATAAAATATTTTTATCGAACATTCTCGGTAATTTACGGAAATTTTACCCAATGAGAATTAATGTAAGGGAGTATTTTCTCGGCGGCACATCACTATGAGTAATGATTCCAAGGATAATACAAACACTACATAAATACACTACGCGAAAAATAACAAAAGAACCCAGCACAGCGGTTCTCACAGATAGTTAGTTATGACAATTAGTACTTATTATTTAATAAATTATTCAGTGATATGACACTGTATTTCCAAGCAAACTGCCGTTCCCGTGGGCACTTCGCCGACTTGTGCACTAATAGTGATATTAACAGCTATCATAGAAGGTACTTTGCAACAGTGGCAAAGCAAATGGTTACGGTTCTATAGACACTTACGGGACATAAACTAGCTAAGATAGAGCGAGACAGGGAAACATTGTCTCCGTCTATCATATGATAGACGGAGACAATTGTTTATGTCCCGTATGCAGTCTTCTCTCTCGGACCTTTGGACGCTCTTTTAATTTATTTATTTTAAGTTATTGTGAAATAAGGACTAAAAACACCCAATATTTTGATTAATCCGGTTTCCTGATTGGTTGATTTTAATATAGCTTTGTTCTGGTTGGTTGATACCAAACACAAAGTTTTATGAAGAGGTAAATTAGTTAAACAGTATACGTACCTAAAAAAGAACCCAATAATCCGATTGAATGTCGATATGAATTGTGATTGGTGGATTTAATATGGTGAAATATTTTGATTGGTCCAATAAAAAAGAATAAAAATCATTAATATGTGTACATATTTTCCCTAGGGGCTAAATGTACTACTTTAGCCCCGCTTGCTAAGCATAATATGACACACTTTTCGAGCATGAGAAGTGAAAAATATATTAAACTGTCATTAATTTCATAGACATTACGCGCCAGCTCTTGTGAATCGACCTGTACTAGTTACTCTGAACAAATGGTGTCCGATAAAAGTTAATCCACATACGTTTGGGCGCCTTGGATTCGAGTTTACGAGAGGAAATGGACATAATCGTAAAAATCATCACAAACAAATTCGACAGCAAATATGTGTCTAATGACATGGTTTTATTTTACAAAATTGTCGCAACAAATATATGACGAACATTGTATCATATGATGCTTATTTAATTGGATTTTTCGGTTCAATAAAACTGATTCCCATTCAATTAACGGTCTAATACAGTACTTTTGAACTCCCCCAGTGTTCTTAAGTAATATTTATGGTTTGATATCACTTTAACTTTAAAAAACTAATAGCTATGACCCCCTTCAAGAGACTGCCTGGAGGCTGAAATACACGGGTCTAATAAATAAACTAATAAATAGACCTCAATGTATGAGTAGATAATTTATGCCCGAGTAAAGTGTTTCAGAAAGTTTCTTCCTTATCCGTCCATATTCCTAACCATTCGTATTCCTTATGCCTTTATGAAACAAAAAGAGCAGCATTATCTATAAAAACGGCAAAATAATCGCGTTTGTTGTAAGGGAGCCCCTTATTTTTTTTAATTTGTTGTTACAGCGGCAACAGAAATAATAATAATAAATCCTTTATTTAAGACAACTGGGGTCCACAGTGATGTTAATTTAATATGTACTTATCCTAGGTTAGTTATCTTATACATTACTTAAATTAAAATACACTGGCAGGAGCAAGTTTGTTGTATCAACTAAGCAAACGCCTAGTTGACACAACAAGCCCGCTCAGAGTGAGGGTTTATTAATGCCCACACCCAGTGCCCTTGTAAAGGACTGTCGTGTCTGTCGGCCAACATGCTCAGTATGGGGAAATACGTCATCTGTGAAAATTTCAACTGTAACTATAAGGGTTCATGAGATACAGCCTGGTGACAGACGGACAGCGGAGCCTTAGTAATAGGGTCCCGTTGTAACCCTTTGGGTACGGAACCCTAAAAAGTAACCATAGAATATTTTGTATTTCATCATCTAAAAGCTAAACGTGATTCAGTTTTCCGGTCGGCGTGGCTGTTCCATTTCCTCGCAAGTGCGCAAAGTGTCTATAGAACCGTAACCATTTGCTTTGCCACTGTTGCAAAGTACCTTCTATGATAGCTGTTAATATCACTATTAGTGCACAAGTCGGCGAAGTGCCCACGGGAACGGCAGTTTGCTTGGAAATACAGTGTCATATCACTGAATAATTTATTAAATAATAAGTACTAATTGTCATAACTAACTATCTGTGAGAACCGCTGTGCTGGGTTCTTTTGTTATTTTTCGCGTAGTGTATTTATGTAGTGTTTGTATTATCCTTGGAATCATTACTCATAGTGATGTGCCGCCGAGAAATTACTCCCTTACATTAATTCTCATTGGGTAAAATTTCCGTAAATTACTGAGAATGTTCGATAAAAATATTTTATAAAAATTCGTGTTCATTTCAATTTAGAGCTTTATTCTGCACATAGATGCTTATCAGTATCAGTGCTTATCAGTTAGGGGTCGTATTGTATTCTAGCAGGTACCTACTTAAAGGAAGCCATTATGAGTATCATAGAGTACATCTGTCAAAGTGAATGTCTGTCAAACTGAAGGACTGGCTTTGGCTTACCACGAGGCAGCTTGAGCTTATTAATACACCGTGTAGCTGTTGGTTCTCCTGGAAATAAATAAATAAATAATTGTGCACTCCATTGGTAATGACGTTAGATGTCAAATTAACATCATTAACAATGTAATACAAAGAGTAAGGTGACGTATGAGGGTTGTCGACAGACCGAATAAGATCTGAATGAAATATTTTAGTTTTTACGCAATGTTATAAAACGCTTAGAACCTAACGGAGTGATATTAAAAGTACCGTAAACTCACGTTACTTTGACCCAACAGAGGGTTACTTTGACCCGCATATAAACCACACGTAGCAATGTCACATAAAAAAGTACCAACGTGAGCAGTAAGCTGAAGCTAAAACTAAGCTTATTTGACCCTGTTCAAATTCTTAAAAATGCCGTGGAGCCAAAGGTACCTCAGGGCTAAAGTAACCCGTATTTCGGTAATAACATGAATTACTTCACCTCTTTTGCCATTTTTTTCAGCTCTTTATTAAGGTGATTCGCTTTCGATACAAAACGTCTTTTGACATTCGCAGGCTAACGGCGTGATATTTTGAGAAACTTATGTGCACAACTGATATAAATAGGCTTTTCATGTAAATAATGACAATAAAAACTTGTTTCAATAATTAAATGTTTCGACGCATACTTACTGTACCTTAAGCTTAATTGTCAAAAAGTTTTTTATGTTCAGCTACAATATTTTAAACAAAACGCTGAAAGTAATGAAAAAACGAGTGTCCATTTAAATAGAGAGTCATATAAAATAAACGACAGTTTTAGCTTATTAAGTTACCTACATGCACTCCCGTTGACAGTCCGGTCTCGTAACTTCAACGACATACCTTAATTAATTTTCACTGTCATAAAACTTTTCAAAACATTTTCACAAAATAGTAACTGCTGCTTGAATCATTTGAGATTGAGATTGAGATTGAGATATTTATTGATAAAATTATAAATAATTTTACATGTCATTTTCTATCTTAGCTAGTTTATATCCTGTATGCAGTCCGTCGCGCTCGGATGTGTAGACGCGCCTTAAATAGTTTGGGCAACAATTAGAATTTAAAAAAAAATTGGCGCTAAATTAAAAGAATTTCTTAACCGTGGAATTTTGTATTGTGTTTGTATTCATTGTGGGTGGGATAGTCTTTGTTTATTAAAATGTCATCGAGTGAAGAAGATGAATTACGACTTACGCCAAATGCAAGAATGGAACAAAGATCGAAAGAACTTCTAGAAAATATTTTGCCGGTGAAATCTCGTGCAAGCTATTTAAAGGCATACAAAAATTTTATAGTAAAAAAAATGAAAAGCACGTTGATTGCAACACTGAAAGTGTATTTCTTAATTATTTTGATGAACTTTCCAAGAAATATAAGTCATCAACACTGTGGAGTATATGGTCAATGCTTAAAACGACGATGCAATTGAAGCACCAAGTGAACTTAAAAAGTTACACAAATTTAACCGCTCTGTTGAAAAGACTATCAGATGGGTTCAAGTCCAAGAAATCTAAAGTATTGACAGCTCAGCATATAGAGGATTTTCTAAATAGCGCTCCTGACGAAAAATACTTGGCCACAAAGGTAAGCTAGTTTCGAAGTTCTTAAAATGTTGTTTATTAATAGAGTATGTTTAAAGGTTTTTTTTGATACTATATTTTAAGTATAAAATCTTAAGTAAATAAACTGAAGGTTGGACAGAAAATATTGATACTTGACACAAAAGGCGGCCGTAAAACTTGATAATTATATCACCTGATTAATAGTTTTGTCCATTGTTTACAGGTTGCACTGATTTTTGGTATCAGCGGCGCGTGCAGAGGAATAGAACTCGCGAATATAACCGTACAAGATGTCGAAACAGATACCAAATTGCAGGCCATAAATTTGCCCTATACAAAAACAAACAAGGAACGAAAGTTTGTAATTTGTGGAGAATATCTGAATATTGTCAAGTCGTATCAAAAATTACGTCCCGCGAATGTCAATACGAACAGATTTTTCTTAAACTATCAGAGTGGCAAATGCACTAAACAAGTCACAGGAAAAAAAAATAAGTATGCCTAAAGAGATAGCCACATACCTTAATTTGCCAAATCCCAATGAGTACACAGGCCACTGTTTTCGCCGAACATCTGCGACTCTTTTAGCAGATTCAGGTGCTAATATTACTACCATTAAACGACATGGGGGGTGGAAGTCGGATCAAGTGGCTGAAGGATACATAGAGGAGTCGATTGAAAATAAGTGTAACATCAATCAACGTATTGTAGCCGGAATTAATTTACGAGCAAGTAATAACACGCAAACGTCGACATGAATAGCGGAGCCTCAGCCATCAACGTCGAGGTACAACCGAGAAAGCAAATGACCTGCAACCGTCGACATCAAGAGCGGAGCCTCAGCCATCAACGTCGAGGTACAACCGAGAAAGCAATGACCTGCAACCGTCGACATCAAGAGCGGAGCCTCAGCCATCAACGTCGAGGTACAACCGAGAAAGCAATGACCTGCAACCGTCGACATCAAGAGCGGAGCCTCAGCCATCAACGTCGAGGTACAACCGAGAAAGCAATGACCTGCAACCGTCGACATCAAGAGCGGAGCCTCAGCCATCAACGTCGAGGTACAACCGAGAAAGCAATGACCTGCAACCGTCGACATCAAGAGCGGAGCCTCAGCCATCAACGTCGAGGTACAACCGAGAAAGCAATGACCTGCAACCGTCGACATCAAGAGCGGAGCCTCAGCCATCAACGTCGAAGTACAACGAGCCGCTGCCGTCAACAAGTACAACACCTAAGTTAGATGAACAACTAGGAAATATCCCGAGTCCACAACAGTTGTCTCCAACTTTCACTCAACAAACGAGTCAAAATACCATCAATTTACCAGGGAAAACTGTCTATAAATATAAAAAAAATTACAAATTGTACTTTTTACTTTTCTTGAAATAAATTAATGTACCTGTTTATTTTTATTTTTTAACCGACTTCAAAAAAAAGGAGGAGGTTCTCAATTCGGTTGTTTTTTTTTTTTTCAATGTTTGTTACCTCAGAACTCCGTCATTGATGAGCCGATTCATACAATATTTTTTTTGTAAGTATATGCTTCCAGGTGGGTCCCATTTTTTTGAAAATTCAATTGGATGATGGGATCCATGAGGAATTGAGGGAACTCCTCAATTATATTAGGCACGCGTGTAGTGATTTTGGTATTTTCTATTATAACTCGTGTATTTACATCCGGAAATCATAAATTGGTGGTGGAATTGATGATGAAGACCACAGATGACTTATGGAATTCCTGAATTATGTACTTAAAAGTACAAAAGTATATCACAGATTCTGATAAGATTCCGTTAAAATAGCAACTAATGAAGTGCCAAGGGTGATCCTTGTGGAATTGACGGAAGTCCTCAAATATTATCGGGTCACATACAGCGATTGGGTTTTTTTCTATAATAATCAACGCATTTGCTCTCGGAAATCAGTTCATGAGGTAAATTGGAAAATAAATGTTTTCGTGGCTTGGCGGTTGAAACTTTGTTTTTAAAGTAAATTATTATTTTCTCGCAATCGAAGTGAAAAGTAGAGTGTATAACTCTGGTCTAAAAGCCATACTACCACTCGAACAATTTTCCCTCGCTTCACTCGGGAAAATATCCATCACGTGGTAGTATGGCTCATTTTAGACCCTTGTTGTACAATCTACTATTCCGCGCAAACTCTCGTGAATCGACCTGTACATTTGAGTATGGCTGCCTGTGATACGCAGCGTAGAAGAATATCTTAGTTTTTGTCTATAACATAAGAACATGTGTGATAGTTGTACGGAAGTTGTGTCAATAGAAATAAATAATTTAATGGGATAATAGTGAGTGGTGTTCTGTTTCTAAATACCGAAGAAGGCGGACAGATTTTTTGAGACAGAAAAATGGTCCATCGAAAATAAAAAAGATCGCGCAAGACTTTTGGCGGTCGGAGCCAAAGATGCTGGTCACATGTCCATCCTTCCTCTGATCCGACCTCCCTTCATCTGGCGACTGGTCTGCGGCTTGGGGTCACAGTATGCACTCACACATATGCCTTGTGACACGGACGTGAACCAACTGGGTCACCTCGGACTATGTGGTCAAAAAACTGCAGGCCGCTGTTCAAGACATGCGACACTTAATGACATAATCCGGTCCAATTATGAGCGAGACCCTCAGATTCTTCATTGCGCGGCTACGTTTCATTAAAATTTACCTTACCTATTGTTGTCGAATATCCCATCTAATTTGAATATCCCATATCCCACGCAAGCACGCTTAAAGAAACGACTTAAAGACGTGATCCAGCGCGCCCTTGATGTCGCAGTCGCAATCTCATCGATTCGCTCGTTTGTCAGCAAGACAAAATACAGGAAATTATTGTCTTGGGAATACTTGGTTATCCGACTGTGGCGAATTGTTGTTAGGCAAGAAATGAAAGATGAAATTGTCTTTTGAGTATTGGGATATTCTAGTTATTTAGAGGATGACTAAGACACAAAGGTGAAACCGCTTGTAATTCCTGCCATGGCGGTCTTGTGATGGAGACAGTAAGGTCCATAAGGACTCCTAATTTGGTGATGGGTGATGATCCAGGATGATCGTGCTGTTGCGTTAGGGCTCATTAGAATAGTCTCAATGAGCAATCAATTCCTGAGCAATAAAGTACAGTTGGCAATGATAACGTTAATAACCCAAAAAATCAGTCACTTTCTTCAAACTTCAACGTTAGTTGCTTATATTTTTAGAGCAGATTTAGTACCTACACGCATTTAGAAGTACCCTAAACTATAAAAACATTCAAAAAGCTTGTTATTTTTTGGAGAAAATTAGGAAAACAACTTTGATACATAAAGAGACTCTTTAATTATCTCATGGGCCTCTATCACTAAACTGGCTTTACTTAGATAAAGAAATAAATAAGTAAATAACAAAGTCATGCTTTAACTTTTGCCATTTTATGTATGATCATTGATGACGCGTCTATATCTTTGTTAAATGGTTTAATTTATTATTTTGCTTTGTAATGATTAATTTATCCCTTCACTGACAAGCAGAGGCCCTCCAGGCAGCTATTTATTTTAGAGATGGCTGCTATTTACAAAAGAAGCCTGTTTGGCGATGGATGCGCGAAAGCGAGACAGACAAGTAAGGAAATCTGCACGGATACAACAGGACGGCCGTCCTCTGTCTCTTTCTAAATTAGAACGCTAAGAAAGGGTGAACGCTTGGAAAATGACTACAATTGAAGCGTTCAAAAACTTCATCCTGAAGAAGAACTCCCGATGAGTTCGAAACAAGTCACCCGTAGTGACATTTGATACGTGAATTGACCCGCGTAATTATTAGCATTATCTCAATATGTCTCACGAAAGTTTAAATTCGAATTCGTAAAAAACATTCGTAAAAGAAAAAGGCCATAATTGAGGCGTATAGGCTTATCATTCAAATGAGGCAGTGAGGGAACATCTGAAACTAAGAGCTATGGAAATTTGGAGTTCGAAGCAGATTTTAGAAGAAATAAAAAAGATTTAAAAACATACGCGGCCGGGAATCGAACCCGGTCAAATCTTGTCACTGCCCCTTTTGAATAATACTTACAGCATTTATGCTTAGCGCTTCTTTTAATGTATTTATTGTCTCATTTCTCGCCAGATGTATCTACGGCATTGTATATGAACATTAAACGCTGACACCTGGACATATTATACAATCTTAAGCAATGCCATGTGTAATTTGCGTTTGAGCGAATCCAGTCGCGGGGGCCGCGCCGCTGCTTGCCCATAAACGCAGCCTTGACAAACTCTTCCGCTAACTCACACGTATAAAATAAGCAGTAGAAAACGCACTAAGTCGCATAATCGAGACTCGAGAAGATATACATATAACTACAAATTGTAAACTAAGTATTATAATGCTAAAGATAGTTAAACTCATCTTTGCGCATGGATTTGTGTGTGTATGTGTTATTAATAGGGTAGTTGCCTTACGTTAAAAATGGATAACTTAGTGTTGCTAAATGCATAGTAAACCATGAAATTATTTTAATAAAGTGTATATTACTAAATATAATTTAAATCATAAAAAGATATGGACCTTGAAAGCTTTTAAAGCTACCAACAGAATCCGAAAATTTGTATGACAACTTTTCGGTCGGTTTTTAGGTCCATACCTAAACGTATTTTCGACCGAAACAGTAATTTGTCACTATTAATTGAATTCACTAATTAGTTAAACACGAAACTCTTACCCCATATTGCTAACCTTTGTTATGAAAGACACATTTTTATTTCAATCGTATATTAATAAATAAACGCCCATACAAATGTCGTCATAGCCGTACCAAAATACTTTGTATAAAGAAAACCTGTTTCCTCTGTCAAAAATACTGGCGCTCCCTCCCCTCCCGTTGGTGGTTGAAGCCCAACTAACCTATCTATCGTATCGTAAAGTAAATGTAGGGGTGGGACAATAGAAAACCAGATTTTAAGGGTTTTGAGCTTGAGTCCTAATAAATGGGTCGCGCGTGGGACAACTACTAAAACACTTCACTGGTTTTAATTATTCGCGCATTAATTTTGCAAGATACTTTAATGAATACGCTAATAAATCTTCTTTATAACAGTACAAGTTGTTTATTTACACGTTGCCGAAATCTATAGTTATGAATTTTTGTTTGAGCAAAACCGCAAGTGGGACACGCGAAAAAGCGGTAGATTTCGCCGTTTTACGATATCAAAAATTTTTTTTTTCAGAATCTATTAATATTTAAGGTATTGTTATATATATTTTAAGTACAATATAATACACGGAATACAAATATATATGTATCAATACTCCATGTTAAACTGACTTGAAATTATAGCCGTGGGACAGCAAAAACAGCTCGTTTGAAAATTGACCCAAACAAATGAAGATAATACTTTAATATTTCTCCGTCATGCCGCCGGTACCAAGCCGGCACTATCCAAAGAGGTCCCCCACCCACTGAAAAAAAATTCTGTGATATCTTAAATTAGACAAAAACTCGTGCTAAACGTTATAATTCTAATTTAAATGAAACGAAGCTTTATATTTTTTCGAGACGTTTGAACTCGTTTAAATATTAGTTTGTCGTTCACTCATGTCACACAATGGGAGAATAATAGCGGGCAACAACACTGAAAACAAGTACCTAGGTAGACCGAAGGCTAGCCAAATACAAGCGGATTTCATCCGCAACGGAAAATGTAACCCATATCGCATGGAAGTCATTGTATAGAGTAGCTGCGGTCAGAATTATGCAACGTAATTCTCCGCTTGAATGTGACCAGCCTAAAACATTGTCCACATCACAGCGAGTACAGCTACCAAGCTGCTCGAAGGCTTCTAACACTTCTACTGCTACTGCTTTTACAGCCAATAACCCGGATTCAACTCGCACAATAGGTGCGATTGTGCGAGTTAGCGACCGCTAAGCTACGAGTATAAGCTAAGCCTTCCATTGAAAAGCTACCGGTAAATATCTAATGATATTTCGTACATAAGTTAAAAGCTGAGTATATGTGTCTTGTAAATATTTCTTATAGTAATAAGTATCACGCGTTGGATATTCTGTAAGTGATACGTATACTTAAATAAATAAATAAAAACTCGTAGGCATAATGCGTGACATATAATACTGTAAAGTGTGAGCGAGGTTAGGTGAGAGTAGCCGCCATTTTAGAATCCTTTCTTTTTTGAGGTGGCTCATTAGGTATATTGTATCATGTCTATGTTGCAGAAATGTTCCAAAATTGCTACAAATGTACGTTATTTACGGATAAAATGATAAATTAGCTGCTTAATGTTCCCGTTAGGATATGCGTGTCACAACTAATGGACATACACTATCTTTCTACGCTACGTTACCCCTCATAGATCTTGGGATCAATCAGAAATGTATGTTACGCATTCCAATCTGATTTCAATGTATTTCGCCCGCCCGAGCAATGTTGCTAGCAAGATATTGTTATGTTAAATATTAACACTTTCACTGACAAGAACCTGCCCCACTACTTAGCGCGAAAACCACGGGATAGACACAATCGCAGCGCGTAGCGATTCTTGGCAGTGAATGTGTATCTTAATACTTTCAGTGAAAGAAAGGTGCCTAACAGACGCCTACGCCGCCGCCGTATGCGCTCGCTACTTAGCGCGAAAACCACACGCGATTCTTGGCAGTGAATGTGTTAAATGTATAAGCTACGGGTTCTACGAATTTCGTACCAGTGCTAGGTTCTACCGCATTCGTCCTCCAACTCTGCTCTACCTCATAAGATATAAACAAAGTAGGTAGTTCTAGTTTGATTTATTATAAACTAGCTTCGGCCCGCAACTTTGTCCGCGTAGAACTCGTTTATATCGTAGCTTCATACAGTCTTCCCCCTCCCCCATTTCACCCCCTTAGAGAATGATTCCTATGATAAAAACGATGCATCGTTCTTCTCCGGGACTCTCTATACCAAATTTCATCTAAATCGGTTCAGCGGTATAAGCGTGAAGAGGTTACAGACCGACAGACGTACAGACACACTTTCGCATTTATAATACTAGCTTCCGCCCGCGACTTCGTCCGCGTGGACCCGGGATAAAAACTATCCTATATTTTAATCCAGGCTATAAACTATCTTCGTGCAAAATTTCATTCAAATCGGTTCAGCCGTTTAAGCGTGATTGAGTAACAAACATCCAAACATCGAAACTTTCGCATTTATAATATTAGTAGGATTAGTATGGATAGGAAAATCGTCTAATCTTCTGAGACTAAAACCAGCATAATTTAACTCATTTCGTAACCCAGCTACATCACCGTTGCGTCACTAACGAGAGAAAAAATGAGCTGGCTTAAAATTACAGTCCACCTTTACGGGGTTGCACGGTTGCTAGTAAAATTTTACGATATTATTTTTATACAAATGAGTTGAGCTTTAGACATCACAGCCGAGCGGGACGAGCCAAATTGCCTGATGAATTTCATAAAGTTGATGAAGAATAAGAAAAGGGGTCCATTAGAGACCTGGGCTTCGCATCCCTATTTCATATCTGTTTAAGACTTAGGGGTCTTAGTTGAAAATAATGAAGACATAGATTTTCTAGACTTCTATAATCTTGTTTCCACAAAGTAAAATAAAAAATATGTGATATCTTAACTACGCGTCGGTATAGAGCGTGTGTTGCTTGTAAGGCAACGTATGTGAGAGTGGGGCGTGGGGTCGCGGGCGGCGGATTCGGCCCGCATTACTCGACCAACAGGTTTAGGCCCGTCGCGCCCCCGCTCCCCCTGTAGATGATGTGGCCTCAACATCCTGGGGGCCCTTGAAGGCTCCAGTCTTCAAGGATTCTTCCGTCTCGTCCAGCAAGGGGCAGAGGTAGGCCACACCTCGCCGGTAGGTGCCCGTAGTGGTGGCTACATCAGCCACTCGGGAAATGCCGTCGGTGCCGGGAAACAGTTTGGCGATTCGTCCCATTCGCCAGTGAAGAGGAGGTGCATTCGGCTCCTTGATGAGCACCAGGTCGCCCAGTTGAACGGATCTGCCAGGAACGCGCCATTTCGTCCGCTGCTGAAGCTCGGAGATGTATTCCAGCTGCCAACGCTTCCAAAAAATGCTGCCTCAATGCCTCAAGCCTCTGAAACCTATCTAAGCGGTTTTGGTTTATATCCATCAAGCTGGGTGATGGCAGTGATGTCAGCGAGCGGCCGATGATGAAGTGACCTGGAGATAGAGGTTGGAAATCGTTGGGGGATGAAGATAAGGGACATAAGGGTCGGCTGTTTAGGATAGCCTCTACTTGACTAAACAAGGTTGCCAACTCCTCAAAAGTTAAATGTGCATTTCCTAAAATTCGCTTTAAGTGGTATTTTGCCGATCGAACGCAAGCCTCAGCTAAACCATTAAATGAGGAGCATAAGCCGGAGAAAATTTGAATTTAATACCCTCGTCAGATGCGAAATTAGAGAAGTGATCCGAATAGACCTTCAAAAAATCGCTGAGTTCCTTGGCCGCACCTGTGAAATTTCGACCATTGTCACACAGAAGTTCGCGCGGCTTTCCTCTGCGAGAGATAAAACGGCGCAACGACAAAATAAAGGAGTCTGTAGACAGCTGACTCACGGCCTCCAAGTGTACACAGCAGCTAAGTAACATTTAGTAATTTTGCAGCCTCTACCATGCCTGTCGGGCGTAATGCGTTCTGGCGGCAAGAGACCCATTAGCGGAGCAGAAGTGTTGCCAGCCGCACGGCGACACGTGACGCACTGACGCGCCACAGTGCGAGCTAAGTCGCGCCCTCGAATCGTCCATACAAATTCTCTAATGGAGCTATGAAGCAGCTGTGGAGGAGCATGGAGAAGACGCACGTGCTCCTGCCGAAACAATAATTTTGTAAGCCTGTGTTTTGCATGCATAATTAGAGGATGGCGTTTATCGAACGCATAAAACGACGAGGCAAGCCTTCCGCCTACACGCAATAATGCTTCCTTGTCAATAAACGGGCTAAAAGAAATTAATTTGTTTTTAGGGTTAATAACTTGTTTATCACGAAGCATTTTTAATTCGTGAGGGAAGCTGTCTAGTTGGGCCAAACTAACTAGCTTCTTAAATGAGCGTTCAAGTTCCTCAGGTTGTAAACCACCTGTTACCTTATCAGTCGGATGCAAACAATCATATAAAAACCTGAGTACATACGCTAATGAGCGTTGCAGAGTTTTAAGTTTCGAATACCTATCGAAATCGATAAGGTTAGGCTCGTCTGTTATGTTATTTAATAAATTAACATTTACTTTTAATTCGGGCAAATCAATTCCAGTATTCGCGGCAAACTGCGGCCAGTTTTGTTCTGGCTCACGTAAAAAAGAAAGTCCGTTCCACCACATATCTAAGTTAGGTAACTTGCAAGCATCAACCCCGCGAGAACCGTAATCGGCTGGGTTGAGAGAAGTGGGGATGTGACGCCATTCACTGCCTTCAGTGAGTTCCAAAATACTAGCCACACGATTAGATACGAACGTTTTTAGTTTATTGTAATTAGTACCTAACCATGATAAACATATAGACGAGTCCGTCCAGTAGACAGTGCGCGCGATCTGGCAACGTAGCGTCTTGGAAACAGCTGATGCGAGCTGCGCGCCTAGTAAACAAGCGGATAACTCGGCTCGGGGAACCGTAATGACCTTGACCGGGCATACCCTGGCCTTGGCGCACAATAGTCTAACAATGTTATCACCCTTGTCGTTAACTGACTTTAAATAAATGCAAGTGGCATAGGCGGCTTGGCTGGCATCGCAGAAACAATGCATCTCAATTTTGACAGGAAACTCACATAATACATGCCGTGGTAATTGAAGCGAAGTTAAGTAAGGCAAACTATTGACAAAATATTGCCACGAACTTTTAATCGGCTCAGGTACAGGATGATCCCACCCGATTCGAGAAATCCATAATTTTTGGATCAATATTTTCGGTATGATGGTTAGCAAAGAAAGCACTCCTAATGGATCGAATATTTTACACGAGTCTGAGAGAATAGATCGCTTAGTGGGACTTTCGTTTTTGGCTGAATACTCGGTGGGAAAATGAATAACATCGGTGGCAGAATCCCAGCCTACGCCTAGCGTGTGCGAAGAGGAACTAATAATCAGGCTCCCTTCTGGATTAGGGTTCTGTAAAACATGTAACACAGATGGTAAATTAGAGCGATACTTGCGCAAAGGAAAACAACCGGCTGATAAGGCATGCTCGACTGATTTTTTTATTTGAATTAGCTCTTCCTCCGTGTCTGCTCCTGTCAACAAATCGTCGACGAGAAAGTCGCTTTGAATTATATTTTTAATTCTAACATCATCACACTCTTCGCCTAACTGCCATAAACACCGAGTGCTCAAAAAACTGGCGGCGGAATATCCATAAGTCACGGTGTTTAGAAGAAGAGTTTGCAACGGCTCGCTTTCGTTTTCCCGCCAAAGAATCAACTGCAAATCGCGATCGCATTCCTGTACTCTAATCTGACGATACATTTTCTCGATATCGCCGGTCAGGACGTATTTATAACTGCGAAATCTCAATAAAATATTGAAGAGCGAGTCCTGTATGGTGGGGCCTATCATCTGCAAGTCATTCATTGAATAACCTGATGAGGTAGCTGCACTGCCATTAAAAACTACCCGAATTTTCGTGGATTCACTGGTGGGTTTCAGTACTGGATGATGCGAAACAAAGAATGAGGGCTCTGGAATAGCAGTGGCAGACACGGATAGATGGCCTAACTCGGAATATTCAGAGATAAAATCCTGATACATTTTCTTAAGCGCGGGGTTCTTATTTAAACGCCTTTCTAACGCGAGAAACCGTTTTTTCGCTAAATTAAATGAATCACCCAAACAATCAGGTTCCGTAATTAGTGGCAAGCGCACAAAAAATCTGCCGTCCTCGCCCCGATAGGTATGAGTCACGAAATGTTGCTCGCATTCAGTTTCGATGTCGGTATACGGCTTGGTAGGCTGAGGAATCTGTTCCAGCTCCCAAAACGTAGTCAACGACTCGTCTAATCTAATTTCGCAAGTTGACAAGTGATTGCATTGAACTACGGTATTAACAGAAATACCGTTTGACCTTGGCGTAACGCTCATAGGTCCGGCCAGTACCCAACCTAACTTCGACTTTCGCATAATTGGCATATTATCGCCTAACGTAATCTGCTCAGACCCAATCAAATGCCAGAAAAGGTCGGCACCAATCAAAACATCAATAGATGATGGCTCATTAAATTTAGGATCGGCCAGTTTAATATTCACAGGCAGCCTTAAACGCGACGCATCAATATGTTTCTGCGGCAAAACGCTCGAAATAGTGGACAAAACTAAACACGACATATCAACCTGCGTTCTATAATCATATTTTGAACGTATTTGTATTACGCAGCGCTCGGGCGTGCCGGTCAATGGAACATTACCTACTTCTACTATACTAATTGTGTTCGGCTGCGGCATTAAATGCAATTTCTGTTTTAAACTGCTCGTTATCAGTGACGTCATGCTACCTGAGTCTAAGAGCGCGCGCGCGGTGACATGCTCATTAGTATCGGGATTGTAAACATCAATAAGCGCTGTTGACAACAACACGTCATTCGAATGCGCGACGGTCATGTTGTTGCATGCGAACCCGGGCGAGGAGTGCGGCGGCGGCGAGGGCTCGGCCGCGGCCGGCGTGTCTACAACCTGAGGAACTTCCCTATGCAACAAGGTATTATGGCGCTTCTTACAAGTGTGACAAGGCATGGCTCTGCAGCGGTGTGAAGTGTGTCCCTTACGCAGACAATTGAGACAGAGCCTTAACTTTGCCGCTCCGGATATGCGCTCCTCGACCGACAGCGACAGGAACGATGAGCAGTCGTAGATGCGGTGGCCGCCTTGGCAGAATACGCACGACGCAGGAGCAACAGTCGAAGCACCGGGAGTGGCTGAAATTGTGAAAGATTTCACGACAGCTTTCTCTTGCTTGTTGTGGGAGAAATGGGATTCACGCTTATTATTAAAAACTGGTTTCTCAGACCTATTTCGCTGTACCGATTCCAATACATCGGCGCGGCCCTTCAAGAACCGATTAAAATCGGCCAGGGATGGCAAATCATCATTGATACCGTCGTTTTTAAATTCTTCCCACCTTAAGGAAGTGTTGTTATCGAGCTTGGCCGACACCATGTGGATAATTAAAATATCCCATTGTGAAGTAGGGCACCCCAAAGTATTTAGGGCCCGTAAATTTTTGGACACATGATCCACCAAGTACCGCAAAGCCTTGGCCGACTCGCGGCCTATGGGCTGCAGATTAAAAAGCGAAATTAAATGATTGCTAATCAACTGTTTTTTGTTGTCATATATCTCGCAGAGGAGGCGCCATGCTGCAGTGTAGTTGGCCTCCGATACCTCCAAGTTACTTATAACCTGAGCGGCTTCGCCCTCTAAGTAAGAATTCAAATAGTGGAATTTATGAATGGGACTGATTCTCTCAATCTTATTAATGAGCGCGTCAAATGATTCACGGAACTCTAACCACTTAAAGTATGAACCATCGAAACTAGCGATCTTTATTTGAGGTAATCGGAAGTTCAACTCATTTTCACGATGATTACATTGACTTTGAACTTCCGATTTTACGCTTGCAAACTCAGGTTTATCGGTTACCGAATCAATTAGTTTTTGGGCGTCCGATATCAATGAATAAAAATCCTTCTCCATCTCTTCTCTCACATCAATTTCCGAGTCCAATGAGGTGGGATCGGCAATCTCTATTTGAGTCTGCAACTCATCAAATTTGTTGAGTAGCCCACGTAAGCGATCCAACCTCATGGAGCATTCATCCACTTCTTTCGGTGAAATACTATCACTTCTCTTCAAAATGTCGAGAAAATTTCTAAATTTGGTCATACGACCCTTAATTGAACTCCTGGAATTTATCAAATTCGACATCGTGAAGGCACTCGAAACAAGAAGATGAACACCTAAGTACTAAACTCAAATAAAGGAAAAGGTTACGTAAATTCGTCCGGCTTATGTTCGCAGTCACCGTGGCGGCACGATGCGCAAGGTAGATGCAGGCGCTCGGCAACAGCACTCGGTAACAGCGCGCCTGGCAACAGCCGTGCGTAAGCGCAGGGATAAGGCGGCGGCGGCCGGCCGATCGAGACAATGGGCACCGGTTCGGTTGGCTCTGCTAGGCGAAAACAACTATGTTACGTAATGTCATGGAATATTTTGCGAGTCTTTAATAAAACAGGAATTTTAAAAATCTATAGTTCCTAAAATAGCTCGACTGCGGAGATAAAATGGATAATTAAAGCGACAGTTGCACTGCACTTATTAGGGAGGATTAGCAGTAAACAAGCCTTATAAAAAAGTGCAAAATTGCTTTGGCGATTGCTTAAATGGGAGTTAAGCGGCAATGCAGCGCAGACAAACGAAAGAGCGACCAGTAGGTATGTGCTGGCACTAAAATGAAAAGCTAAGCGGTGCAATGCAAATAAAATACTAATAAAAAGTAATGCGTTAATATGTGACTAAAGCTTGTGCGTAAGAGAACTTTGAAAAGATGGCAGAGCTTAATAGTCAAATAGAGGGGGATAAAGCTTGGAACAGAAGGAATAAAATGGAACGGTGCACTTCCCTTGCTAAACCTTGGCTGCGGCTCGTTGATGATGACCGGCGGGCTTGAAGTAAGGGTGGTTGGCAGCTTGGAACGAAGCACGTGGAGCTTCAATGTCTTGACCTCTGTTCGTCCTTCTCGAAGTGTCGACTCTCGTATGGTGCAGAAATGGCGGCGTAGCTCTCGTAAATCACGTCGGGGTCACCAATGTTTAAGACTTAGGGGTCTTAGTTGAAAATAATGAAGACATAGATTTTCTAGACTTCTATAATCTTGTTTCCACAAAGTAAAATAAAAAATATGTGATATCTTAACTACGCGTCGGTATAGAGCGTGTGTTGCTTGTAAGGCAACGTATGTGAGAGTGGGGCGTGGGGTCGCGGGCGGCGGATTCGGCCCGCATTACTCGACCAACAGGTTTAGGCCCGTCGCGCCCCCGCTCCCCCTGTAGATGATGTGGCCTCAACAATATCAATCGATGCAAATGGCGCGCGCGTTTCCGCGCACTAATTTAACATTTCAAGAACACGCAAAACATTATACAATATAAATACATGCTGTAACTGTGTAATTGATCCTGAGGACCGTGGAGTGTTGAGCTTGATAAAGTTTGGATTCAGTGAAATTTGGCTTTAGATATTTATTTAAAATTGAATTGTAACACTAACTTATTAGTGCATAAATTAGTGAAGATGGATGTGAGATGGATCCAGCTATCTGTCTGAAGCTAAAGCTGTAAATTAAATTGTAACTGGATACTTTTTCTGTAAGGTACCTACCCAGCGTCACTACCCACTAGTGTATAAGCCGGTCGTTCAATCGGAATAATGGTCTAAGCCCTCGACCATTCATGTAGCGTATTACAAAGAAATAAGGTGCAAAAGTGTAAACGTGTCCGCTACCCGAAGGTGGTCTGGACTGGAGGAGACCGCGATCTTTAGCGATTTGACCGCCCTGTTGTCCTCTTGACTGTGAGCTATCAGTAACGAATAATTTATTTTGCATATACCTCTGTTAATCCTCTCAAACAATGTTCCTTTTACAGTTCCATTTTTTATGCACACAGCTTTTCAAATGTTCTACATACGTCGGAACTTTTCCGTGTGGCATTTTTAATCTGGCTCCCTCGCAAGGGCAACTCTGTAAAAATAAACCTGGATTCCCGCCCTGGCGAGATCCCGATGAAATTTTAATTTTATTAGAAAACTGTTGGGGTAAAAATATAGAAGGCGCTTAGGGAGCGTCGGAATAAAAATTCCTTTATTATCGTCTCTTGAATTATGTGGGTGCCTATTGCACCGTGCAAGTACATTAAGATCGAACGCAGAAGCAATTTATTGTATAGTTACTATTTAATACTATACTATAATTTTTAATATCATTAAATTCCTGTTAATTTTAATGCAGACCTTGTATCCAATGTAATGGATAATATTTTTCAATTTCGTTTTGTTTTCATTTAGTGAAGTTTAGTTTGTTAACTGTTCATATCTATATATTTATTAGGCAGTCACACAATACTATATAGTTTTAGGTATGCAAATATCTACAAATGCAGTAAAGTTGTGAGATTGACAAGTCACAAAATTTTATTTAACAAGCAAATAAAGAATAATAAGAATGCCTGAGACTTGGCTCTATGAAATATCTCACAACTTTTTACGGTGGAAGAGTTTCGAGACTTGCTCTTTTTTACATGGAATGTTTTTTATGGGATAGATATATTCATTTACCTGAATATTCGAAAAGTAGGGCAATATTGAACCCTGCCTGACAAGTGACGGCTAACCAAGGATACCTCTTGTGTAACATTATAACATACTTATACAACGCATGAACAATTTTGTCCAGGGTAACCTAGTCTATGTTTTTTATTTCTAATTAATGAACACTTTATTCAGAAAAGCGAGCTGACAGGTGGACGGGTGTCAATCAAACCCATTTCACAACCTTTCCATAGTGGCCTTTCGTCGGGGATGCGGTCAGCGGTACACGCCTTGCTCCTTTACCGGAGATTCTGACGCTGATTGCATTATTGACGACTGACCAAACTACCGAACAACGTCGCTTTATATGCAAACTTGACATTGGCGAAATCAACTTAACTTAGATGGAAGCCATTTATTAAAAAAAGAAGAAGAACCTTTCCAGTAATCATTTACAACATTCTGAGGGTGAAGAAAGGATTACTAATATACATTTTTCATATTCAAAACATTAAATATCAGTGACCCCCATTAGAGCGGCAGAAGTTGCCCTTTTATTAAACATTCAAACAAAAATATTTATGTATTGTTTTTTTCATTAACTATCTGACGCTGATTGCCATCTTATTTTTAACCGACGAAAAAAACGGAGGAGGTTCTCAAGTCGACGCGTATATATATATTTTTTTTTAATGTATGACCACGCATAACTTTTTACAGAGTAGTCCGATTTTGATAATTCTTTTTTTAATGGAAAGAGTATACCTCAAAGTTGGTCCCATATACATTTGAAAACAAAAAACCAACCCAAAGGCACTGGTCCCACCGCCGGCTAGTAAGCTAGAAAAGTTGGGCGAGTAACGGTTCATTGCGTGCTGACCAAGCACAGTGTGATCAATCGACCTTTACAGATCCGCAATGCTACTCTCCCAACTTTTCTAGCTTACTAGCCGGCGGTGGGACCAGTGCCTAAGGGTAGGGAAACAGGCGATGATTGATTGTTCACTCACTGATTGTAATGTATGACCACGCATAACTTTTTACAGTTGTCCCATTTTGATAATTATTTTTTTATTGGATAGGGTATATCTCGAAGTAAAATAACTAAAGTACTTTTCACTAAAAAGTATGAAATAAAACGTTTTATTTAAAAAAGGGAACCGACTTCAAAAAACCAACCCACTGAAAAGCACCAATTATTTTTTATATACCCTATCCCTATCCTTATCCAGTCCCTATCCTCTCTCTATCATCTGGATATTTACTTAGTTTTTGAAGTCGGTGCCAAACCAACAAAAACAAAAATGCTACCAAATAGAAAATCATAACTACAAATGTAGGTACCAAACCAGCGGCACCGACTTCAAAAACTAAGTAAATATCCAGATAACAGAGAGAGGATAGGGACTGGATAAGGATAGGGATAGGGTATATAAAAATTATTTTGTGCTTTTCAGTGGGTTGGTTTTTTGATGTCGGTTCCCTTTTTAAAAAAAAAAGTTTTATTAAGATTACAAATCCCAAGTCAAGCGATATCTAAGAAGAGTATATGAAAGAATACCTATATTGAAAATGGGTACATTCATTAGCAGTAAATGTGGATATTTCATCTTTTATTCATACTTTATTAACGAGGGCACGAGTAAACTAGAGAAACGACCATTAATTATTAAACAAGGTTTACGTATAATAAAGAAAAATTGATATTTACCTATTATTTTTCTAGCGTACCTCCTTTTACCAACTTAATTTTACAACCCTAGTCCATGAGGCAACAAAAATTTCATCATAATATCATACCAATCGCATTACCATATTAATACGATCGAGGGACTCACAATTCGATTAACAAAATGATTAGCCATTATGTGTATGAATACCCTCCTCCTCATTGAGTCGTTATTCGTCATTAGTGAGGGTCGTGACCTCAACGTATTACATTTTGGACGATCGTTTTTCACTTGTTTCGGTCTCCGGCAGTGTGTACGGCGTGGTGGACGTTTTTGGTATTGTTGCGGATCTGGTCTGTCCAGGTTCCCTTTCTCTTAGTCGCTTTCATTGTACTTTATTTATTTATTTATTTATTTCAAGTGACTAGGACTCATACATTATACTTTGCCTGTCGCCTGATCTTTCAGATTGTAGCTCTTTTTCTAGCTATATATTTATGTGGCTGTGTGATAGATATATGTACAAAACGCGTTGTGTAATAGGCACAAACTAATTGTAGAGTGGACGTCAAAAAGATAATGTATACATATTTCGCCTCATTACAAAAGAATAAGATGCAAAAGTGTACCTAATCATATTTTCGACGATGACGGTAGATATATTGCGTGGAACGGAACTATGGACTTTCCCGCAAGAGGGGGATTATTGAGCGCTCGTACGTCACATTTTCCAGATAAACTATTTTTTTTGACGCGATTTTTTTTACATTTGTGTGGAGCTCGTCGCTCCAGTCGGCCAACGCTCCATACAAAGGTAAAAAATAAATCGCGTCAAAAAAAATAGTTTATCTGGAAAATGTGACGTACTAGCGCTCAATAATCCCCCTCTTGCGGGAAAGTCCATCGTTCCGTTCCACCTTGTATATGAGTGAAATAAAAGACAATACCTTTGTGTATCATAAACTAAACTTAATTTCACCCAATAAAATGTAATGGCAAACCCTTTTGCGGATTTCTCGAGGATTAACCTTACTTAAATTATGAGAGACAATTTATCCCCAATAGCTAAAGTGGTCGGTAAATTAAAGGCCTCGTACCTTAAGTCCTGAAATTAGAAAAGCGATTTTGATTAACTTTTCTCATAGTAAGATTTCTACATAACGTCTTCTTCATTCAAACAAACGAATGTCCGCTTCAGAAGTGTCGTAAATTCGTTCCCATTTTCCGAAATGCAATCGAATCAGTTCCTCTATTTGAGAGTTACGATGCCTCAAACAGACATACAGATATACACACATGTTAAACTTGTAACATGCGCCGCTTATTTGCGTTGGAGTATAAAAGGATTAGTTTTCGTTATTTGCTTGTTTGCAACCTTTTATTTAATTTGACCTGTTAGTTGGTTAGTCTGGGACAAATCTTGGAACTGAATTTTGAACCAGTTAACTTCAACCGATTGAGCTGAAATTTTGGGTTTAAGTATAGTTTGGATGACAATTCAATAGTATGGTATAATCAAGCTGATCTGATGATGCCCAGGAAACACAAGAAGAAGGTGGCAATGGGAATTCAGTACTTAACCGACGACGTAACCTCGTTAGAATCGTCTCAATGAGTAGTTGATGGTAGTTGGCAATAAAAGCTAGTACCAAAAAAATATCTTTGGCGGAAATTTATTGCGAAATAAAGATGTTTTGATTGATCTATAAATAATTGCAGGAGCTATAAATAAGGTATTACTAAAATCTCGCGACGTTGGGCTTGTTGCAAGAAATTAAGATTAGAGATCGATCAACGTTAAATATCGCGCCGGCAGCTTTTTTTACATACATACATACATTCACGCCTTTATCCCTAAAAGGGGTAGGCAGAGCACATGAAACTTGTGTTCCAGTGCCACTTTTAGCATCAATGTGGGTATAAAAGATCGACACAATGTGATATCGTAGTGACAGGTTGCTAGCCCATCGCCCACAACACACTTCAACCCTGTACCCTTAGTCGACTCTTACGACACCCACAGGAAGAAAGGGGGTGCTGCTATTCTTACCCGACACCACACGGGGCACAGCTTTTTTTGTTGTAAAATTTCCCATACATTCAGATTTTCACGAACACCGCATACGATTACGGACGGTGTGGTGCAACCCACCCTTAGGCGCTTTGTGAGAACAGTACAAATAGGTTGCCTACTCTCTTAGAAATACTATCTCCTCATCGGTAAACACTGTTTGATGTTCAAGGCAATATCTGCAACTGCCTACATTTGAACAACATGACCTCACGTCAATATACTACACTGCATTGCAGATCGGGGGCTATTCAAATTTACTAAATTGGAATTGGTTTTCTATTTGCTGCATGCGCTCGGATTATTCGAAAC
Source organism: Epinotia bilunana (assembly GCA_947049275.1). Lineage (NCBI taxonomy): Eukaryota > Metazoa > Arthropoda > Insecta > Lepidoptera > Tortricidae > Epinotia > Epinotia bilunana. Next base: position 7,796,211 of record OX346267.1, on the reverse strand, counting down.
GTAACCTTCGGATGTACACGATTTGTAAAAACACCGAACTTGCTCATTTCTAAATGAAAAATGTGATGAAAATATGATGAAACTGGGGTATCTCACTAATTATAAACGATAAAGAACTTGGACAGTTTTTATAGATTATTTTTCTCCTGATATCGATTAAATACAAATTCACGCTTAATGATTGCGTTTAGTTGTAAAAAACTGCGTTTATTTTGGACTACATCAAGTAAATAATTCTTATAATTTCAACATGTATGCAATAGGATATTATATTTCTTATCAAATCCAGTAAATAAATCTTATTTTAATATGAATTGCAGGTTTAGTTCATCTCAGACACAAACACACAGACAGAGTTTACAGTATTGTTCGTAAGATCTAACTTGCTTCAGCTTAGGATTATGTCCGCTCACGGGCGAAACAAGCAGGAATGGAGAATTTAATATTTAATTGAATCTAAGTTGCGAAACATGAGATGCACTTGCCGTAAAGACGCTGCTGTAGGTACCTACTAAGCACCCTATGTTACTGAATATCTTGGTGAAATGGTGCTGAGTATGTGTTGTTTATACAATACTTACATGCCTGCCCCAACTTAGCACGGGTGGTGCAAAATGTTTTTTTTTTTCATTAAATACCTGAAACATTTTTTGCGAAATAATGACTTTGAGCTTTCTTATGAGGCGAATAGTATGCGGACTGGGTGCAGTGCCATAAGTCATCACTGGCAACACACACTGGTCAAAGATTCTCGTCTTAGTCGTCTTGAGTCACTGGAGAATATTGATGATAACTCGTAAGGACACAAAGTTGTTTACATTAACTTGACATTTATTATATATTTATTTATTGACAAATACATTTACGTGACTTTAGAGTACTAGCCAATGCGTCACGAAACTAAAAACAACAAATAATACTATTTAGGCGACGAAACGGCGTGGCCCCGTTGCATCTTCATCTCCGGTGTATGATTCGGCAGATTGCCCCGAAACCGTCAAAACACGACACCCTTCGGCCAGAAGTCAGCTCATGCGATGGTCTCCTGCAGCGGTCGCGGCACGCGCATCACAAACGAGCTGAAGTGCACATAGTGGCGCGAACGCAGCTGGAACGCCCTCAGCGAGAAGCCGGTCTTCTGACGAACGGACTCCACCACATCATCAGCCGTGGCGGTGTAATGCAGGCGCGATACATATAGCGCCTTGCTCGGTGTGGCAACTCGCAGACCGGAACCAACCGGTTCTGCAGTACCACACTGACTCTTGCGCGGCTTGCGCTTCCTCGACACCGTTGTAAAACTCTCCTTATCCACATCGGTGCGCGGGGGCCTCTCCTTTGGAGGAACCCGAACTTCACGCGCTCTCGATTTAATTTGTTAACCTTTAAAATATTTTTTTTATTATTATTGTAGTTATTATTATATGAAGTTACATTAGTAGATTATTATTATTATTTTATTGTAAATTATCGTTTGACATGTAAAAGTGCCCTTGTGTATTTGCAGAATAAATAATTGATTTTGATCGATTTTGATTTTGAAAGGAAAGCTAGGGCTTCGAAATTGGACCTACCTAACTGGATAGTTACTCCTGGGTGTATATAATAGTTTGAGCATAAAATGTCCAAAGGAGTTGGTTGTACATCGTCATATGACATGATATTCGCCCACGTGCATCTTTAGACCAACTTGCTCGAAGGGGGTTACTGAGGTCATCGAGCATCTTAGTTTTGTTTTGAATAGTATGTATAGTATGTAAGTTTTCATTCGAATAAATACAAAAAAACAAAAAAAAAAGTTAGGTCAGCGGGGCTACCATGGCTGCTATCGCTTGTCACGCAATAGTGGATATGATTCTTTATCGCATATGATACGTTAACCAAACGACAGTCGACAATTTGACAGCATTCGCTTATCCCACGACGTGTGTTAAAAGCTTGTCGCTTATCCCACGACGAGTGATAACTCTAGCCATAGAGCCTATTTCGGTGATAGTGGTGAATGCTTGCACAAAAATAGGATGCTTTATTTATTATACCACCAAATTAAGACGATTTAGAAATGTCTTTGAGTTTAATACTCTTAAGTTACTCTTAAAAATTTACGGTTAGAGATACATTTTTGTAGCGCCCGTGTATATAGTTCCAATCCCGGGAAAGGACATAGGATAGTTTTTATCCCGGAAACCATTCCCTGGGCGCAAGGAGCAAAGGTTATATGTATTACTAGACTACGATTACCTACTGATACAATCGGTCCCGGAAGACGCTACTTACTGCCAGCAAAATTTTCCTATTGGATCTTACCTTTGCAAGCAGCAATTTTTGATTAAAAAAAAACATAAAAAACAAACATTATTCGTAGTTCAACTATCGGTATCTACTGTTTTCATCAAACCCTGTTAACTAAAATGTGTTTTGGCCCTTTCTCACAAACACCTTTGTTTAAGTGACGGATAAAGATAAACGGGTTGTAAAATAGGTTTGATGATTTTATATTAATGAGGTCATACGTTTATCCCTTTCTTATTTGACCACTTTAACACCAAAGAAAAGTTCGACTAAACTTCTCTACTACTGAGACTACATAAAAGTAAAAAGGAAAAAAAGATGGATCATAAACGTACAAAATAGGTACCTATATTTCAAATATTACAAAAAATTAATTAGAAGAAGACAGAACTTTCACGATCACTATAGCAGCGTCGTATCCGATTGTCGTTTTCAAGACCGCCAACGTCAATTATAAAACGTTCACCTGCGATTCGACTAAATGACCTTTTTCTATATTCGTCTTCAATTTAGATTACAATATATAAGAAAAAAATAGTTAAATCAACCAAACTAACCAGTTCAATCAATACCTATTAAGACCGCACTATAAAATGGCAGTACCGGTCATGTCAACAACCAATTTCAAGACACCGGGACCGCGGCTCGGATGAAACATACAGAGTACTCCGCCTTGGAGCCAATGTACGACTTTGTGCCAGTCGCGGTGGAGACTGCGGGACCTTGGGGTACGGAGGCCAAAGATTTTATACGGGATTTGGGTCGGCGGCTTAGGGATAGGGGCTGTGATCCTCGTTCCGGATCGTTCCTGGCTCAACAGATTTCTTTGGCCATTCAGCGTGACAACGCCGCCAGTGTCATGGGAACTTTCGGGCCACCAACGATCCGGGGCGGTCCTTTTGGTTAGTTTAGGTTATAACGTGTTATTGACGAAGTCTGTTGCGGATTCTACCAGTTGTTAGTTAAGTACCTACCTAGGGGGGTGTTTGTTTGTCAATTGACGAAGCCTGCGTTGCGGATATTTTTATGTACCTACCTAATCATTCTTGTTTCGTAAATAAAGGATTTTGATTTCAAGACATCGTTTATAGAAATACTAGACAATCCCGCATCCTTTTTTTGCTGTAAATATTCAATTATATTCAAAATAAGCTTTCTGACATCACTATGAATTGCTTTCGGTATATTTATTGTAATTTATTTTACAATCGCGAAGTATTTCGTCTTCCTTGCTGTTCGGTGACATTCAATGACTTCTAACGTCTGTTGTCAAAGAGTACTCCTTGCCAGTAAAAAAAATAGTCTCATTAAAAATCCGCAACATGGCCAGGGTCAAAAAGAAACTGGTCGGCCTATACCTTACTTTGATTCTTATAAGGTAAAGGACACAACAGTGGACAACTATTGTTAATCTTTATTGTCATCAAGTAAAGGAGCGACCACTATATACGCGCTGACGTGTCGTATGCGTCACGTATTCTTCATACATTTTGCTGCGTTTTACAGTGTGTTAGCGTATTTTGAGCAGCGTGTGGTCGCACCTTAACACTGAAAGTGTCAAGGATTAGTTGTCGAGGTACTAGGACGCTTATATATGTACTTATTATGTTTTGCATACATACATTAACGCCTTTATTCCCAAAATTTATGTTCCAGCGCCACTTTTAGCATAAATGTGGGTATAAAAGATCGACAAAATGTGTTATTGCAGTGATGGGTTGCTAGCCCATCGCCCACAACACACTTCAACCCTGCTCCCTTAGTCGACTTTTACGACACCCACGGGAAGAAAGGGGGTGGTGAAATTCTAATCCCACACCACACGGGGGAGGGGGGGGGGGGTTGTCCTGGAACAAAAAGCCGAAGCAAGTAACACACATACCGCAACACGACAACAAAAACCATTAGCACAGATATTGATATGAGAACGGCAATAAAACCGAATGGAAATTGCATTCACGCGCGTGAATAGCCCTTAATGGTATATTTTCGTGATCCGAGTGAGCTTAGCTGTGATACATTTGGTCGATTTCGATTCAGATATAAATTAGAAATGAGACAAAGTGCTCTGCTGATAACGACGAATATTAAAGAAGGCAAAAAATATGCCTAGTGACAAAAATCCCATTCAGATAGCTCAAATAATTATGAAGCTACAACCGTTTTAATATTGCTTATTAGAGAGTAAAAACGCTCGCAGATAGTGACGTCACAATCTGCGAGCGTCATAGTAAATGACAATCGTCTCATATGTAGGTGCGTTTTGCGGAAAAGGGACAGAACATACCCCCTCTTAAAACTTTGGACACTTATTGATTGATGAGTGATATTCTAACCTCTTGCGATGTTTTTTTCTCCATTTCAATACATTTTAATCCTTTTTCGAGAAAATACAACATTATTAATTGCCCTTGAACCGCCGAAACACAACACCCTTCTGCCACAAATCAGCACTCGCGATGGTCTCCAGGGCCTTTATTCGGAACGCGCTAATGCACCTCACCTCACCAGTCACGCCTGATGAAACTAGAGCTCTCCATTACGCTTAGTTACTACGAATCGCGGTGTTAAGAAATATTTGTCGGAGAACGATGAAGTGAGGTTATAACAGTTACAGAATAGTAAGCGGGGCTGCAGCGGCCGAAGTACGCGCACCACAAACGAGTTAAATGCATGCATTTACTTATTTTTGACGTCGGCTGTTCCTATAATGGTCTAAGAGCTAGCGACCAAATCGGTCATGTAGCTTCAGCTGTATTGAAATTCCGTTAGCTACTTCCCTGAACAACCTTTTCCGATAATCTTCGTCCTGGCAGGCCGCGGGCGGAGGGTGCGGGTGTAGTGGGGTGGGGAAAAAAAAGAAAAAAAATGTGGTCTCAGCGACTTTAATTTTTTTTCAAACAGTTGCACTGTACTCCCTGTGCACCCATAAAAAAAATTAAATCGATCGGGTGGGAAGGGGTTGCCAGCGCTAATTAGCGTCCATTTTCACAATCTATCGTGGATTTGGGATACTTTGCGAGATCTAACAGTGATTTAAACGTGACTTTTATATCGATTGAACCCATTAATTGGTTGATTAACCAGCCGATGTAAAACCCACGTTATGACCTCAGGTTATGATAAGGTTAAATCACTGTTCAATCGCGCATAGTGGTCCCAAACTTATCACCTTAACTGTGAAAGTTCCAGTTTTCATTGCTGTTCCAGTATGTTATGTTACGTATGATGCTTGCTAGAGTTGTGCTTTCTACTTATTACCAGTGTACAAAGCACGCATCTTTCTTTCATTCCCTTAGGCCCCAAAGTTTAGGGGTACTGTGTATAATTCTGCCACTAATCCTATGTGAGATGAATCAGATGAGAAAAGAAATGTAAGATTAAATGGCAATTTCAGTTTTAAGACATTGATAAATAATAAAATATTCTAAAAGCCATCTTTCCAGTGCAAAAACGTGCCTCCATCCGAACAGCAGTGCACCCAATCTGACAATATTTCGCTTTTCGAATGAAATACTGATATTTCTGGTACGCGTAACCTCTGGAAATAACAATAACACGAGGCAGTTCCGTCAACCGTACATCTCTCACTCGTAATAATTCTTTATAGAGCCAGACCTCAACAATCCCGCGTAACGAGCTTCTATATGGCTCGAAATGAGTACGCAGTGACGGGTTTTATTATGATGTATTGTACTTTCATTTGATGATCCTGTTCTAAAATACTTTTTATAGACACGTTTTAATAGGTGTAGTCTACTGTCGATATCGTACGAAAACAAACATTCTCCTACAGTGCTTGTCAGTAAAATGTATTGAGTAAAGCCCGAGTAAAGTTCGCAGGAGCCCGCTAGTTAGGCCAACGGTTGGGCATCTGTAAGAAAACGCGCAATTGGCCCAATGCAGTTGGCCCCATGACGGACCTCCATTGGGGTGCTACGATGGGCTTTCGTTGGCAAGCATCGTGGGATGGCCTACGTTGACCCTACCGTTAGACCAACTATTTTTAGGGGTGACATTCCTCACGGTTGGCCAACCAAATGGTAGACGGAGGCCCAACAATCAGCCAACCCAAAATGCTACTAGGGCTGGATGCGGGCGGCGCACGACCGGTCACATTGGCACTCTTTGGGGGAGGCCTATGTCCAGCAGCGGACGTCTTTCGGCTGATATGATGACGATGACAAAGGCCTGACTTTATAAAGATTTTAAAATGTCATATCAAAAGGAACTAATTAATCTAATTATAGGTGGACCGCTTAACTCCGCTTAAAATCAAATGTCAAATTTTGTTTAGGCTGCTATCGTGTGAAGTTATGCCTTACGGAAACTGTAGTACTTATCTTGACTGTTGTTTGTTCTCCTCGTCGCCAGGAGTATAGAATATGCATTTTACTCTAGGTATAACTCGTTTAGTAAGCTTGATGACTCATATTTTGTGATTTAAAAAAATACTGACAAACTGTGACTTTTTCATTTGGTCGGGCCTTTAGGCTGCTTACTTCACACCCGTCTCCGTCCTGGCCTGCGCGGCGCGCGGATGCGGGGGTAGGACGATAACGGGGCGCCGTGCGGAGTGTAAAACCGCCCGTGAGTTATGAGAATTGTCATTCAGGATAAACGTATTTCGAACAAATAATGACTATGCAAATTAAATTATACAAATTGACTAAAGAGAAACAATACTTTAGGTATAGGTACTAAAAGTTGTTAGAAAAACTGATATTAAGCAAAAAGTTATTAGGCCAGTCAAGAGAACTCCTAATTAGATACCTAAGTACAAAGCCGTTTTTAGTTTATACATCTCTGTATGACCTCTATTCTCTATAGTTTTATGTAACACACGAAAGAAGCCTCATGAACAAAACGTTGTAAAAAGCTGCGTCAAAGACAAAACCAGCCATTCAAAAATACGTACAGACTTTAAAACTCCCTTTGAATACCCAGTTCTTTGATAGCATCTTGTTATGCACGCCAGAATACACTCGAAACTCAAAAGTAAAGGTTTTTTTACATTTGAGTGAGTAGAAATAAAGTATTCATCAGATGACACAAATTCGCGCTACACGGATATGTCCGGTCTCTGAGATTCTCTTTTGTTTTCAAAAAGCAAATTTCGTTTTAAGGTGAGCTAAAGATTCTTATACGCGTAAGCGCCTTTAACAATCCTTATCTCTTCTCTGAGTTATTTCTGATTTTATTTTCCCTATTTATGTAATCTTTATGTAATCATGTAAAGTTTTACTAAATAGTTGAAGTTCCGAACTAGCAAAACTTCTTAAATGCTACACGATTTAATGAGGTTCGTTCAATCCATACTAATATTATAAATGCGTCTTGTTTGTCTTTCTGTCTGTTTATCTGTCTCTTCACGCTTAAACCGCTGAACCGATTAAGATGAAATTTGATATAGTATATATAGAGATATTTTGAGTCCCGGGGAAGAATATAGAATAGTTTTTATCCCAGAATTATTTCCCTAAGGTAGTGAAATTTTATATGGAGAGAGAGAGATATATAAGCTACCATATAAACGAGTTCCACGCGGACGCGGAAAATATAGTTTTGCTGCAAAGCACGCAGCAATTGTTGACTTTATTCTTTTATGATTTTGTTTGTGATTGGAGCAAAAAAATGCTCTAGCTATCTGTCTACAAATCGCTCTAGGCATATCTTGCCTCAGCAAAACCGAAACAATAGACTCGAAAATTATTATTACTCCAAAAGAAAGAAGGTAAAAAAATGCCTACTGACGAAAATCCCATTCAGATATCTCAAAGAATTACGAAGCTACAACCGTTTTAATATTGCTTGTTAGAGAGAGAAAACGCAAACAGTGTGTGACATCATAATATGCGAGGTTGCCGCAGAGCGAATCGCGCGCGCGGCAGGCCGTGTCGACGGCGGCGCCGAACACGACGGAGCACGGCACGTTTCCGTCTATTAGTGACGTCACAATCTACAAGCGTCATAGTTTCATAAGAAGTTGCGTTTTGCGAAAAAGGGACTGAATATACGATACCCTTTCTTAAAACTTTGGACACTTATAACTTCGTGATTATTTAACCTCTTTTGTCTTCATACTTTACAACGCAGTCGTGCACGGGCTGCACACGCATCTTTGTATACGCATTATGTCTACGTTACGTAGATCCAAACAAACAGAGGCGGTAGTATAAGTTTTACCGATACAAAACGTTACGACCGCGTTTGCGTTTAGCTGTCAAATCCCATACAAAATGAGGGAAAAACGCAAACGCGATCGTAAAGTTTTGTTTCGGTAAAACTTATACTAGAGCCTCAGAAAACAAAAGAAACGTGTAACAAAATCGTCCCTACACAACCTGAGGGGCAGTCGTTATTTCAGTTTGGTCTCGGCCTCGGTGGATTAGCTGAAACACGAACTTGCAGAGTGGCAAATGATTTCATTCTTTTGAAAGCCTACACGGGTATCGAAGCAATAGCGAACCCACTAGCATTCTGACTCTCGTTTCAATACAGAGCTCGAATCTGCCGTCACTAGGTATTCGAAAGTATTGCGTCAATATATGTCGACTTTTCAATCGGACGAGGTTTAACTGGAAAAGTTAGTTACTGAAATTATTTTAGCTTATTTATGATAGGAAGTTTGGATTTTTTTACGTTCAGGCTTCCAGGTTTTGTTGATCTTTCAATCTCCGATACAAACGTTGATTTGTGTTTTCAATTGGTACATTTTAAAATAGTTAGGGGACGTCTTTTTAGATATTTTTGCGTGTTTTTATGAATCGTCTAGACAGCAAAACGGACAAATGTCCCACTTAACTTTTTAACAAACTGATGGGTGAGTTATTATGAGAATTTTGTTTCTTACTTTTGTCTATAAGAAGTATAGTTAAGCAAATGATCTTAATGACTGATCACCAGTGCTATAATTAAAAGTCTATTGAATACGGAATATCATTTTAGCTTTACGGTGAAGGAAAAACATCGTGAGGGTTTCCTCAGCATACATCCACGAAGAAATTCAAAGGCGTATGTGAAGTCCCCAACCCGCACTGGGCTAGCGTGGGGACTGCTGCCCGTTCCCTCTCGTCCATGAGAGGAGGCCTGTGCCCAGCAGTGGGACGTATATAGGCCGATTCATTTTTTATTTATTTATTATTACATTAGTACAATTGGTGGTTTCGAGTGCAGTTTGTAAAATATATTGTCACTAGCTTCTGCCTGCGACTCTGTTCGCGTGGAACTCGTTTATATCGTAACTTGATACAAACTTTCATCCCCATTTCACCCCTCAGGGGATGATTTCCGGGATAAAAACCATCCTATGTCCTTCCCCGGGATTCAAACTATCTCCATACCAAATTTCATCTTAATCGGTTCAGCGGTTTAAGCGTGAAGAGGGTTACCGAAAGTGTGTCTGTCTGTTTGTCTGACAGCTGTTAAGACAGATAGACAAACAGTCAGACACACTTTCGCATTTATAATATTAGTATGGATTTTTGATGTTGCTACAAAGACTTGTGTACAAATACCATTAGGATGATTTCTCTGTAATCCAATAGTAGCGTAATAATAATAATAATAAACCATTTATTTCAGGCATCTAAGGCCCATAGTTACAAATACCTTAAAGGCTAACACACATACAATTATACAATAATGTATAAGAGTCCGAGAACTGAATAGCTCTAATGCAGATTCTGGTTTTGTGTTGTTCTTTCACATGTTCAATTTGATTACTGCTTTAAATCCTTTAATCCATACTTATATTATAAATGCGAAAGTGTGTGTCTGTCTGTCTGTCTGTCTGTTACCTCTTCACGCTTAAACCGCTGAACCGATTTGGATGAAATTTGGTATAGAGATAGTTTGAGTTCTGGGGAAGGACATAGGATAGTTTTTATCCCGGAAATCATCTCCTGAGGGGGTGAAATGGGGATGAAAGTTTGTATCTAGCTACGATATAAACGAGTGCCACGCGGACGGAGTCGCGGGCTGAAGCTAGTTTGCTATAAAGGAAGATGATGTAACGTATTAACACTTTCGCTATCAAGAATCGCTACGCGCTACGCTCGTAGCCGATCTTGTGGTTTTCCTCGTATGTAGCGGAGAGCGACTACGGCGTAGGCGCCCGCTAGGCGGGTTCTTGGTTGCGAAAGTGTTAAACGCGCTAGTTATGCTGGCAACACCGACTACTGTCTGTTTGACAGGCGATCTGTGCAGGCGGCATATTTTAGCGGAATACATAAATATTGTATTTCTATAAAGACCCTATTAATACAAAGCATATATTACATACATAAACCTGTTGGTGAAGAGTAAGTAACTATACGTTACACATCAGAACTCAAAAATTCGTCGTAAGTATAAAATTTAATCGTTGAATAATGATCGTCGCCAAACTACATAGAATACGAGCACCATTTAAATACGTACCTACAACTAAAACCGAATGGCATTACTATGCGAAACCTGCTAATTTATGTGTATATAATGAATACACAACAGCCTGTGCCAGCTCTCAATTGTTAGGTACCATTGCCGCCATAATGCAATGTTATTGCGGGTAATTTTGAATTCGTCGCACATCACTATTTAAGTGGAGTAAAAAATTGAAAACACATGAAACGTTCATTTTACTCCGTTGAATTAATTGAACAGAACTTAATTCATTTTACAAACGATAGCACACTTTACTGACCATATATACTGCGTGGAACAGAACGATGGATTTTCCCGCAAGAGTCACATTTTCCAGATAAACTATTTTTTTTTGACGCGATTTTTTTTTACCTTTGTATGGAGCGTTGGCCGACTGGAACGAAGCTCCATACAAATGTAAAAAAGAAATCGCGTCAAAAAAAGTTTTTTTCTCTTTATTCTTATCAGAACACGATACCTGTCAAGCCCTTGATCGGTTCATGCCCCATTTTTGTTACACCCTGTATATATGTCAACCTTATTCGCTTGACCGCTGTGAGTGAACACGCGGCATGTCATCGTGACAACCACGACGCTACTACGGCTACAATAAGTATAAGGTTGACAGATGGTCAATTCATACTAATATTATAAATGCGAAAGTGTGTCTGTATGTCTGTCTGTCTGTCTGTCTGTCTGTCTGTTACCACTTCACGCTTAAGAGTCCGCAGTAAGGTCGGCCGAATTTCACCTTCCCATACAAACGTAGTTACGCTCTCATTTTAAAACTACGTGTTGGATTGTGACGAAACTTTGCATGTACATTGACATGAGGATATCTATGTCTGTAATTAGTTTATATGGTTTCAGTTTATGTAACAAACAAAATACAGTAAAAACAAATTTTGCATGAAAAACTTAAATTCGCTGTAATTTGTTTTACTATGGTATCTGAAGGTACATAAACTTTAAATTACAGACATAGATATACCTCATTTCATTGTATATGCAAAGTTTCGTTACAATCCAACACGTAGTTTTAAAATGAGAGCGTAACTACGTTTGTATGGAGAATCGAGCTTACTGCGGACTCTTAAACCACTGAACTGATTGAGATGAAATTTGGTATGAAGATACTTTGGATCCCGGGAAAGGACATAGGATACTTTTTATCCCGGAAACCATCCCCGGAAGGGGTACAATTGGGGATGAAAGTTTGTATGGAGCTACTATATTAAACGAGTTCCACGCGGACGGAGTCGCGGGTAGAAGCTAGTAGGGAATATTACTCAAATCTCTGCGTAGGGTAGCGGGCGACACTAGTAAACAAAGCACCGTGACACATCATGTCATCCAACTAATATTATAAATGCGAAAGTTTAGATGTTTGGATGCTTGTTACTCAATCACGCTTAAACGGCTGAACCGATTTGAATGAAATTTTGCACAAAGATAGTTTATAGCCTGGATTAAAATATAGGATAGTTTTTATTTCGGGTCCACGCGGACGAAGTCGCGGGCGGAAGCTAGTATGTCATATTTATTAGTATCAAATAATTCGTGCAACCAAATACGAAGCAATGGTGCATTATTATATTGTATTAAAATATTCTCTTCTCTATTATATTATAGTAATTTGAATACCTACAGAGCTTTGAAGGACTTGTCAAAAAACTGTTTACGGTATGTGCTAGTGCTGCACTCTGGCGGCAGAACATTGCAGAAATACTCCCTATAGTCCCTATTAAGTGCGGCTTATAAATGCATAACATGTATGCATGTACTATAAATGTTGATCGTACATTCGTCTATCATTTTATTCAGTCATTCATTTATTTCTTGATAAAATTTTGTATTTTACATGTCCACTTAAATCACTATTAGGTACTAACATTTCATTTTAAACCATTACATACAAATACCTACTAGACAAACACCGGTGGTATATTATGTTTTATATCCATACTTATATTATAAATGCGAAAGTGTGTCTCTGTCTGTCTGTCTGTCTGTCTGTCTGTTACCTCTTCACGCTTAAACCGCTGAACCGATTGAGATGAAATTTGGTATGGAGATAGTTTGAATCCCGGGGAAGGACATAGAATAGTTTTTGTCCTGGAAATCATCCCCTGAGGGGGAGAAATGGGGAATGAAAGTTTGTATCGAGCTAACGATATAAACGAGTTCCACGCGGACGCAGTCGCGGGCAGAAGCTAGTACCTATATAGATATACTAGCTTCCGCCCGCGACTTCGTTCGCGTGGACCCGGGATAAAAACTATCCTATATTTTAATCCAGGCTATAAACTATCTTCGTGCAAAATTTCATCCAAATCGGTTCAGCCGTTTAAGCGTGATTGAGTAACAAACATCCAAACGTCTAAACTTCCGCATTTATAATATGAGTAGGATATGTTTATACGGGTGTTTGTATTCATTTGCTTTAACTTCAACACAGTGCTTGGTACATTTATATAAGTTATCCTGTATATAGGTTTAACGATATTCGGAAAAAAAATGTGTTTTTCAGGTTTCATACAAAGTAATTTAATATTTACTTGTAGACTATTGTAAAAGGTCTTTTAGAGTTAAGGAAGAGTTAGCGTCAATTTGGTGTCAACTACGTCAGTACCTTAAACGTTGTGCGTTTTGACAGCTCATTGACAGCGCATTGACAGCTCATTAATAAGTGCAATTGCAACAGTAGTGCAATTGCTTATTACGTCAAGAAAATAATATTTGGTTATGAAGTAAGAAGATTTTACACTGGTTTAACTTAAGTTATTGATTAAATTTCGATTTGCAATATTTTAAAAACGGTGCAAGTTAGGACATAAATTTCTTTGAGAAATTCTCTACATACTATGTAAAGAATCTGCCCTTAAAATTAAAGCAAATGTATAAAAACACGTGTATTGATCCATACTAATCCAAACTAATATTATAAATGCGAAAGTGTGTCTGTCTGTCTGTTACCTCTTCACGCTTAAACCGCTGAACCGATTGAGACGAAATTTGGTATGGAGATAGTTTGAATCCCGGGGAAGGACATAGGATAGTTTTTATCCATACTAATATTATAAATGCGAAAGTCTGCCGGTCCGTCTGTCTGTCTGTTACCTCTTCACGCTTAAACCGCTCAACTGATTTAGATGAAATTTGGTATGGAGATGAGAGACGAGTCCCGGGGAAGGACATAAGATAATTTTTATCCCGGAAATCATTCCCTTAGGAGGTGAAGGGGGGGGGGGAGTTTGTATAGTACTAGCTTCTGCCCGCGACTCCGTCCGCATGGTACTCGTTTATATCGTAGCTCGATACAAAGTTTCATCCCCCAGTTCACCCCCTCAGGGGATGATTTCCGGGATAAAAACTATCCTATGTCCTTCCCCGGGATTCAAAATATTTCCTTACCAAATTTCATCTCAATCGGTTCAGCGGTTTAAGCGTGAAGAGGTAACAGACAGACAGACACACTTTCGCATTAATATTAGTATGGAAGTATGGATTCAATATGTCGTCTTTGTGCATGCATTTCTCTTTCTCTTCCTAAGCGCATAGCCATAGTGTACGTGAGAGCGGGACGCTCAAATATGAGATGAAAATTATATAAGTAAGTTAATGTAAAGTTGGAAAATGGAGCTATATTTGCAGAATTTGTAAAATTTCAAAATTGCGTTGAGCAAAGTCTGAACCTTGCTCCGTTCTAGCAAACAGACTCCAAATTGCAATCAGCGTTGCTCGTATAGGGACGTCTTCAGTCTAAACGACGGAGTCTCCGTGAAATTCTGCAGTATTTACATATGTAACTAGTGTATTTATTTATTTATTTATACTTAAGCAGTACCAACAGCTGCAAAAACATGATATAAGTCTTACATAGTAATACAAAGCCAATTAAAGGAACTCACAGGTAGAAATGGCATAGAAAAAAGAAAAATGTTTGACACACTTAGCACACAATATCGCACTAGGCATATGTACACTGCTAATACAAAATAGTGCACCATAAAAAAGAAAAAAAAAACATAAAAAACATAGCAACTAATTAACAAAGAAGGAACACGTGAGCAGTCAGACGTACCCGAAAAAATCACCACTTGCAATTTATCTATCTTCAAATTTAGATTGGAGGATTGTTATCATGAAAAAACGACATGCTAGTTTTCGCCTCACAGAAGGAATCGAACAGTTGAATACATCAATATCCATCGCCTAAATCTATCTATAAATATATATATATATATATATATATATATATATCTATAATCTATCTATATTATATCATCTTCTAAATGATTCCTGCCAAATGTAAAAATACATTCAATTCTGTTTCAGAGATGTAGGTTCCTTATGCCGGTTACTTTACCGCAGATTCAGTCAGCACTACGGACCAGGTTTCTTAGCCAGCCTTATTATTTTTGTCAATAATTTTATAATAAGTATGTTTCTAAGAAAAAAACAAGAAATATGTTTTAAGTTCAACTGTTCATCTAAAGTCGGGGTCCCACGCCCGGTGATATTACAGGCCAGGCCGGAACGTGCTACGCCTGTTGATGCCTGTGTCTGTGGTTAAGCCGGCGTCCAACGGCCTTCTTTCTCACAGGTAAAATCGCCCCAGGTCAGACCGACTGAAAACTGTCCTTGCACCCAAGTTTTAAGTGAATAAATATAGCCAAAACAAATGTAGTTTTCGTAATAGGACCTAAGATTATGTTTGCGCGTTCTAAACTGGAAATCCATAGTATATTTATCTAAACATCCTTACAAACTTTCATGTACCATTGTATGCGACATGTAGATACAATTACCATTGTACATACCCTAGTACTACCGTACTAGGGTATGTACAATAGTGTTTTCACGATCCCGGGTTTAAAATAGATTAGCATTACCTAACATTACGCACGCGAAGGCGTTAAAATACGTCAAGTCAACGTACAGTAGTTAGGTAAAATACCAAGTGACTTTAATTACAGGTTTATAATTTAAAGTAGATCACGACTGTTGAGTGTATTTTCATACCATGACTAGCTTCCGCCCGCGACTTCGTCCGCGTGGACCCGGGATAAAAACTATCCTATATTTTGATCCAGGCTATAAACTATCTTCGTGCAAAATTTCATTCAAATCGGTTCAGCCGTTTAAGCGTGATTGAGTAACAAACATCCAAACATCTAAACGCTGACTGGAAAATCGCTCAGGTGACCCCGTTACCAAAAAAACCGAATCCCACTGAAATGTCTCAACTGCGGCCTATAAGTATCCTTCCTTGTGCATCAAAGATAATAGAACGGGTAGTTTGCGAACAGCTGTCCGATTACCTGGAGAAAAACAGCATACTCCCTGAACTGCAGTCCGGTTTTCGCAAGGGTCGATCGACAGCTACTGCGTTGCTCGACGTAGTCGATAACATCCTACAGGCTCGCGATGCTGGTAAAAGTACCTTTTTAGTTCTTTTAGATTTCTCCAGGGCCTTCGACTGCATTAGCGTGCCCCTACTATTATCCAAGATGTCTTATTACGGGTTTGATGTCACTGCTACAAAATGGTTCAGTAGCTATTTGTCTGGCCGTGCGCAGACAGTTGCGTTGCGTAGGGTGGATGGTAGTGCTCTGCGGTCCTCTGTTTGTCCTGTGACAAGAGGAGTACCGCAGGGTTCGATACTCGGGCCTCTGCTCTTTATACTGTATAGCGCTGACATCACTAACAGTATAGAGAGCTGTAAGTATCACCTGTACGCGGATGACGTGCAACTTTACTTTTCTAGCTCGCCGTCAGACACATCTGCTGCCATAAACATGATAAATGCTGACCTTGACCGTATTTCCTCTTGGTCGGACAAGAACTGTTTAGTTCTTAATCCTAGCAAGTCGAAATATGTGGTTTTTGGCTCAAAACATCAAATCCGTAATACCCTTAATAACCTTGAAGCTCTATCTTCCGGGAATGTCGCCGTCATGGGCGAACCAATAGAACGGGTGGTAGAAGCAACCAACCTCGGCCTTCTAATGGACGGGAATCTGCGCTTTGAGAACCACATACTTAATGTTGTGAGTAACTGCTTCTATCGCCTTAAAGTTCTATATAATATACGAGATTACCTTAGTGTCGATTTGCGTGTTGACCTATGTGAATCACTTGTATTATCTAGGTTAAACTATTGTGATGTCGTGTATGATGGGTGCATTACTGGTCGTTCCAAGAGGCTCATACAACGAGTGCAGAACGCATGTGCTCGTTTTTGTTTCAAAGTCCCTCCCCGATCCCACATCACTCCATACTTGAACGCCGCTAACTTGCTTAACATGCCTGCACGCCGGCGCCTGCACCTGGCCACTCTGCTGTTCGGGGTGGTAAAACAGGAAACCCCCACCTACCTTTTTCATAAACTGGTATGGTCCAAAAGTGCGCGCAGGTTTAAGGCAATGGCCATTATACCTATGCACCGAACCGCTGCGTTCAGAGGTAGTTTCAAGTTTGCGGCGTCTAAGTGCTGGAATGATATCCCTCCTCCTATCCAAAGGGCGCTTAGCAGATACACCTTTAAGCGTATGCTTAAAGGCTATTTGTTGACGCTCCAGAAATCAAAATCCTAATCCCCAGCACTGTGACAGCAATAAATATGCCAATTTCTTATCTAGTTTTTGTTTTTAATGTGTACTGTAAATATAAATATTTTATTGAAGCTGCATCTAGGTAGTGTGTACATGTATTATCTCACTTTTTATTTATGTTTATTTCTCTTTCGCCTGTCCCAATACTGTACGTAGTTTATTTATTACATTTGTATGACGTTTCCGTGAGTCACTGACGGTGCTGGCTGAAAATCAGCGCTGCAGGTGTCTGACACCTCAGCATAATGCTGAGCCAGTGTCCGGTTCACTGCCGCAGAGACACACTTGTTTCATGTTTTATCTGTTTTCTGTTTTTTGATTATTTTATTGTTTAACACGTGTGTCCTGTGTGTTTGTGAATAAATGTATCTTTCTTTCTTTCTTTCTTTCTTTCTAAACTTTCGCATTTATAATATTAATAGGATGGCCGCATACAACATTGTATGCGGCCATCATGGTATAAAAATACACTCAACATTATAGTCGTGATCTTCTTTAAAATACAATCATACGGCCTGGCTGACGGTGAACTGGAAACTGTCATCATAGAAGCCTGTAACTCCAGAGGGATGTTGTCCATCGTTTACTGATTTGAGGATTAACTTATTTACAGCAAGAGTCGAATGCAGGACTGTCATCATCATTGGTTCTTCACTCTGAACAAAGCTACTCTTCGGGAGCTCTGGCAACCTCTCACCGCCAGGAACATAACACCACATAGATTCAGAGCTAGTAGTAGGTACTGAACCATCATCAAATGGCCTGTAACTCTATTACACACTGTACAAGCAGTGTCTAGAAGGGAGAACGTATTTGGCGACTGTGTAAGCCAAGCGGGAGCGGCATACACCGCCGCAAGCATGGCAATTGTAATTTGCCCGTGGCGAACAGAGGGGCTACCGCGAAACGAAATCGGACTTTGTTCGTGTATCTCCCTTTCTGTCGCTCGAACTAGCAAGTGCGATAGAGATGGTGATACACGAACGAAGTTGGTTTTCGTTTCGCGGTAGGCCCTCAGGTGCCACGTCGATGATGTCGCTTGGCATGCTTATCAGCGAGTGTGTAACCATCTCAACCAGCGCACTGTATTCCTTGCATCACTACTCCACATAGTAGGTATAGCAGCTATTGGCCAATGCCTCCATTGAACGGTTCGGATTTCATTAATGCCCCTGCGCCGGCACTCTCAGTAAAATATGGCTCTAAAGGTGAATGGATAGTAACTAGGAATTTTCGTCCCTTTTGCCTAATTTAATCGGTACCTGCGTATTTCAGCCGATTGAAAAGAAAGGTTTAAAGGGTTTTACACAGAAACGTTTGGATGGTGCCACTTATGTGATATACCTACCTGTACTTAGTACCTACTTGAAAGCTATTCAGATTTCAGGCTTATCTTTTTTGCAGAGACTTGATCAAAACTAAGTCAAATGTAAGGTCGATACCTAGGTTTCTGACTGCTTTTTTAGGGTACCGTGGTAAACAAGGAACCCTTAAAGTTTCGCCATGTCTGTCTGTCCGTTTGCGGCTTAGCTGAGTGAACCTTACTACTACAAAGCAGTAATTCGGCGTAGGTATATAAATGAAAATAATTACGCCAATAAAACGGTAACAGAAATTTTGAAAAAATACTAAAAAACAGTACATGCAGCACTCTACACGTAAGGTGGGGATGTATTTTTTTTCTTCTCGGTAAACCCATCGTCTCGGGTATCGTTAGATAGCTTGGTTAAAAATATTATGGATTTTTGACACAATAATTTAGAAATCCGTTTGTGTGATATTGGGTTTTAAAGACCAAATTTTTGTTAGAGTTAAGCGTCAACTCCTGTGGGACCCTACACTGCGTGTGCGTGGCCCGACACGCACTTGGTCGGTTTTTGGCACTGTTATCAACTACTCGTTAAGTGGGTTCCAATTCCCAAGATCCAAGGGCACATTCTATTCCCATTATCAGGTCAGCTCATTCAGTCAATGCGTTTTTACCGAACTTACATAAATAGGCATGCCAAATTTTAAAAGCAACTTACATAATTTACATACTTACTATTACGCTTGTAAAATATGTAAACCACGACTCAGATTAAAGAATACAACCACGATATTAGTTAGGTACCTACTAGCTTCCGCCCGCAACTTCGTTTGTGTGGACCTGGGATAAAAACTATTCTATATTTCAATCCAGGCTATAAACTATCTTCGTGCAAAATTTCATCCAAATCGGTTAAGCCGTTTAAGCGGGATTGAGTAACAAACATCGAAATATCCAAACATCCAAACTTTGGCATAATAGTAGATTGTATGACAAGGGTCTAAAGTAAGCCATTTTACCACGAACGAAGTGAGGGGAAATAGTTCGAGGGGTAATATGGCTTTTAGACCAGAGACACTACTTTTCACTTCGACTGCGAGAAAATAGTAAAAACACAGGATCGGCTATGCTCTTAGTTAAGTAAAAATATAGACATACAATACCAAATGTCAAAAGCTTGATCCGCAATTTAAGCATTTAGAATGTTCAACGATACTTGTCCACGAAAGCGAAGCCCCAGAAAAGAACATTCAAAGAAGGGTTGTCGATATGGTGATTATAATCAGCTCGTATTAGCTATCGATTGACCTACTTATGCCAGTCCCTTGGGAACTTTACGCGTCGCGCGACTTAAGTCTGTCTCGTGTTTTATAACACCCGTTAGCCTTTCAATGAGAGATAGGGAACTATAAATACTATGTATAGATCAAAATTTAACCGAGCCTGAATAGCCGTTAAGTGTGTTATAAAGATTATAGGTTGAGTTAGGCAGAATAGTCGCGGGGGGCGTCGTGGTGGAATGCTCGCGATCCCACTGCGCCCCCATTAACGGCAGGTATGGAAACGCCGGAGTGGTTTTAGTGGGTAGACTCCCTCCTCCTTCTGTTTAAATACAGTTGGCTGGAGGGCGAGAGTCCCACATACCCCCATTATAGCTTCCCCGGCTGGGGGGATGCGTAAGGGCATTTCCACTCCGTCAAAAAAAAAGGCAGAATAGTCGCAATTTTAATTTATTTATTTGTTTAATCGTATGGCATATATTATTTTGGCCTTTAAAGTTTGTCACTCTTTAGTACCACCCAGGGGACACGTGCAGGGTTGTGGTAGGTCATAGACGGCAGCCGGGATCAACAGCTTGCCTTCCAAAGCACGGAAGCGCTCATTTATATTAACCACTCAAACATCAGGCGGTCACCCATCCAAAGACTGACCGCTGCCATCTTTGCTTGACCTGCGTTATCGTTTCCGACTCGGAGCGCAACAATTTTAATCATATCCTGAGTCACTATTTTATTTAACTGTTCCGTCTTATTTTTTACTTGTCTTAAAAGATCAACAGCGTAAGTTTAGAATGTTTGAGGGTTACGTATCGTCACCATTATTTCTTAATTTATTATAACGAATAACGTCAGTCATATAACGTGCAAAATCCACACTATGCAAAATATACCTATACTATGTGCACAGTCTACGAGTTATTTGTTAGTTTTAAATCGTAATGAATATCCTGCATAATTAATTAATGAATGAAAACGTTTATTTCAGAACCAGGTCCATATTGGTTAGTAAATATTATCTTAAAATAGAATGTTAATTATTTAACAAAAACAAGTTTACATCATTTATATTTTAAAATTCAAGTCGAAAACAATACACTTCATTCAAAATTAACAGGTATAGTTATAAACATTTAAGAAAGATAAATAAGATAAAATGATTTGTATAAATATTAAAATGCAAATAATTTAATTCAAAAATTCGTTGATATTGTCAGACATAATAATAAAATCCTGAAGGAAATAATTTAATTCAAAATAACGACAATTAATAAAAACAAACATAAAACTTAAACTATGGGTAATAAATTTGGCATACTCGTACATCGCCGTCAACGGGCAAGGTGCCCAGAAGGCTGGCCGTATTTCCTCGCTGTATAGCGATACTAACACGCTGTGCGAAATACTGGCCAGCCCTCTGGTCGCCCGAGGCTTCTATTAAGCTCGTCGCCAAATCTTTATAAAGCCGACGAGCACTTTGACCCCATGGCCCCAAGGTTTCAACGCCAAACGCCGCAAACATGTAGCTGTTTCCTAGGACGGCATATTTGCGGCGCTTGAGGCTTTCGGCCGAGGATGCCGCAGCGCCAGCGGCGGCACTGGTGCTTGGAACATGGGACTGTGCCAGGGTATCAACGCAAGTAGAATCCCAAACTAGCGGATGACCCATGCTCCAAGGCACCAGCGTCATTCCGTCAGGTCTCTTGCCGTCGTCCCTGGCCAGCCCGCTGGGCTCGCGGACTGCCGGCACTCTCGCACTGACAAGAGCCCGACGGATGATATCGTTAATACTGGCGTGGCGGGAGATCCTACCAGCGCTCCGGACACAAGAGAGGCCATGGTGGCCCAGTTTGTCCACCATGGCGCCGCATTGACAGCGATGTGGCTGATTTGTTGATGCCCCCAAACGCAAGCTAGCTGCCAGGCGGAAGGTGGTGTTATCTAGAAAAGTGCAGGTTTGGAGACGGTAGAACTTGCAGCCACAGACCCGACTCCCACTCCGCAGAAAAAATAGAATAAAATCTTACTAATTACAAAAATACATAAATTTTAAAATTTAAAGATGTCTAATTATTTTATTTATTTTGTTGGCTGGGGTCTCACATGGTGTTTAATCAGCAATTTTGAAAGTAATGCGTATTCACGACGAAGCTACAGTTATCGTTAACTTCCCCTTTTTTACAGCATGTTTAGGTGTCCTACTGGTGGGCAAAAATCTCCACCCTTTTCCTCCACTCGCCTATTGCTGGCCCGCCAACCCAAGCAGAACCAACTCCCCCTAAAATTTGAAAATAGTGAATAATGCATTTTTGATTGTTGCACTTTTGTGTGTAATAATAGGTACTAATAATAAGTGCACGGTTGCACGGCAATTTATGATTTTAAAACATGACCAACGTTGTAAGAGCTAACACCGATTGAAAAGTTTTTACCATTCAAGACAAGTCGCTGCATTACATCAACTGCCCGAAGTTAACTCCGGGTATTAAGTAGGTACGAAGCTCCCAAATTTTACAGCAATAAAGCAACAAAGGGGTTTCAAATAATAGCTAATGAACTCCAAGTTTGTTTTGTTGGCTAATGTCAAAGTTCGTCAATGGCACGCCGAGTGTCGGCTTGGCGAGTTGCGGTAACTTCGCCACTTAGGGTGAAAACTGATGCCCTTTGCTCAACTCTCGACTAAGCGTTTCTAAAAACACTCCAGACGCGCTGATAGCGTAGGTATGACACTGAGTTTAACTTGAATTATCAGAGAAGTTAGATGGTTTTCTGAAATTACACGTAATAATTACATAACATATACACCGTGTCCAATAAGTTCGAATACAAACTTTTAGCACTTGCTGTATAGACATACGGATGCTGGCTATAAAATTCTTATTTTAATTTAAAAAGTATATTGACATAAACATAATACAATAATTTCATAAGTCACGTATTTTTAGTTTGGTTTCAATACACGATGAAGCACTTTCGTGAAGAAATTATTAGATAATTCCTTAATGGCGACAGGCCATGTGCTATCTTCAAGGCGTTACAACCCCATGGAGTTAAACGGAATCTGGTTTATACTGCTTTAAAAAGGTATAAAGAGATCTCTTCTACAGAGGACAGGAAAAGATCCAGTCGGCCCCGCTCAGCTAGAACCAAAAAAGTGGTGATGGCTATAAGAGAGCGAATTCGGCGGAAAAAACACCGTTCTATTAGAAAATTAGCTGCTGATCTGAAAATTTCGAGGGGATCTGTACATAATATATTGAAAAAAGAGCTTGGATGTCATGCCTACAAAAAAAGTACATGGCATTTCAGATGCGACCAAGAAAAAGAGAGTAGAAAGGTAGCACCATACTTTCTTGGCACGCTGGGGACGAATTTGTTTTCTCAGACGAGAAACTCTTTGTGTTAGAGCAGCCTCATAACGCCCAGAACGACCGGTTGTGGTCAGCAAGGATAGAAGACATTCCAGACTATGAAAGGAATGTGCCTAGGTTCCAGAGCTCACCATCAGTGATGGTTTGGGGTGCTCTTTGTAAGAGAGGCAAACTGCCTTTAGTATTTATTGATAAAGGCGTTAAAATCAATGCGGAATATTATAAATCGGAGGTTTTGGAGAAAAATGTTGCCCCTTTAAAAAATATGTTTGGAGATGATTATTATGTCTTCCAACAAGACGGAGCTCCGTCGCATACGGCAAACGCTGTTCAAGCTTGGTGCAAGGCTAATTTGACCGATTTTTTGCCGAAAAATGAATGGCCACCAAGTTCTCCAGATTTAAACGTACTAGATTATTTCGTATGGTCATACATGCTCTCGAAACTAAATAATTATAAAGTCGCAAACCTGAACCATTTTAAAAAGGTTATCGTGCAAATTTGGGACGATATGCCGATGGAAGCGGTGCGTGCAGCTTGTGACTCTTTTGAGAAACGTTTGAAGCTTGTAAAAAAAGTTAAAGGTGGAGTAATTCCAAAACATTTGTTGTAAATATTGTATATAAGTGTGCCTTTCATATAATATAATTTTCATAACATGAACTACGCGTACATTTATTTTATTAAGGATCATAACTGTATTCGAACTTATTGGACACGGTGTACCTACTTGCGTACATACATATTTATACGGCGACCGCTTTAGCCTAGTTCGAATCCCGGTAAGGGCATTTATTTGTGATGAGCACGAATATTTGTTCCTGACTTATGGATGTTTTCTATGTATTTAAGTATTTATTTATCTATATAAGTATGTTTATCGTCGTCTAGTACCCATAGTACAAGCTTTGCTTAGTTTGGGACTAGGTCGATTTGTGTAAGATTGTCCCCTAATATTTATTATTTATTTATTATTATTTATTATACGTATAGTCAACGGCAAAAGTCATTAAATCATTTGAGTACCTTGTCGCTTTTACTACCTATACTTTGACGCATCCCAATTGTCGCAGAATTGTTCCGTTACGTGCGACAAAGTACTAAAATGATCATCTATATTTGCTGTTGACTGTACAAGCAGAAACTTAAGTATACCGGTATTCAAAAAACATGCAATAATTATGATGTTCGATAGTTACGCGATATTTTGTCGAAACGGATTCCGTATTTGGGTAATGCTACTGAACTATTAGATGAGTTGGATATCGTAATTGAAAACCGGTATTTTTTAGATATTCCATGTCTACAATTACACCAGCAAATGATTTTTTGTATGAACGAATATCGGTATAATCGCGGTGTCGTACAAATACCTAAGTATATATAAAATGTTAATAGATAAAGTACTAAACACCCAAAGTTAACGAGTTCTCGTAATCTTAGCTTTTGCTTAGATACATACGTCACTTACCCACTAAAGCATACACTGCACGTATTCGATAGGATAGAGTAAGTGGGTCTTAGGCAAACTTTAATTACCTATTGGTGTAAGGGCCTAGACGAGTAGTAGCCTAATGACTCTTATCGAGCTCTTCGCATCGGTAATATGCCAGCTAAATATCTACTTTATTTTCATCAAGCCTTAGTACAAGTTACCTACATCTAGATTCTAGATGTTAAGATTTAAGTAACAAAAATATGTTTAATATCCGTCATTTCAGATCAAGTATCTGCACAAAGGTATATGAGAGCCAAAAATATTTATTTCAGCACCTACATCTTGTTTATTGTAAGCTGCAAGCTGATTGATGCTGGCATATACGCTAAGCTGGTTGCAAAACGTGAGTATTATATGAAGAGAGATTTGAAATGCACCCAGTTATGTCTCAGTGGAGGAAACTGCGTTGACTCTTCGAGACGTGTAGTTTTATAATACGTAATATTGTGCCTTTTCCGATTTTATATTATTTGAGAAAGGGATCTTAGCTCAGAGTGATTGGTGTCAACAGTGACGCTCTTACCTAATATAAACGCGAGGTTCCGCGACGTATGGACCGATAATTCTAAGGTCCGATCTCTAAGAGAACGCCACTACCTACTGTGGAAATTAAAATTGTATTAAAAATATTTTTTCACACCTTTCATTCGGAAAAGTAAGTTTTGCTCCACGACGAGAGGGATCAAAATGCTACTTTTCTGTTCAAGCTACTTTTTTAATTTATTCATTGGCATGAAGCATTTACGCAATGTGCCAATTGAATACCCTACCTTTGAAGTAAAAAAATGCACTAATGAATATGGTCAAAGGGTATGGAGTAGAATGCTACCGCGTACATTAAATAGATTTTCTAATGACTTGATCTGTAAAATTGAGGATAAAACGGGTGGTGAAACTAGAAATATATTAAAGAAACACATATTACTCAATTATAGGAATACACCCGTATAATTTAGTGTCGATTGTTAAAAATGTAATTATTAATAAGACTCCTTAACTCAAACAATCTTTCTAATTTAAGATTAGAGTTTAAGTTCTGCATTATAAATATGTATTTTTTTTTATGAAATAAACAGTGTAAATTAAAAAAAAAAAAATTAAAAAAAAAATAAGATCTTAATAAAATATTCGATTCTAATTTCATCGTAATCGATTAAAAACGATCATATTTCAAGTTTTAACTTTAACAACGTTATATGAAAATTTATGAAATTTTCGTAATATTTAAAAATTAGTAATAAAAATTAAGAAAGTTTGTTCAAACTTGTTAAGTAATTTTAACAGCATCTTTTTTTTAATTTCATCTTAGTCGGTGTGAAAAATAGTAGGTATGTGCCACTCGGTAGCAAAATTATATTCTTCTCGGGCGTTAACACTTGTATCCCTCACTACGCTCAGGATCCTACGTTAGGATCCCTCGCTACGTTCAGGATTCAATACACCGCCCTCGCCGTAAATATACTATTTTGCTCCCTTGAGACACAAATAACTATTTCACTTCTCATGCTCAAAAAGTGCTTCATATTAGGCTTAGCAAGTGGCGCAAAAGTAGTACAATAGCCCCCAGGGAAAATATATATTCATATTTATGATTAATAAAACATTTTAATTTAACCAATCAAAAGAGTTATACGTATTACATCCACCTATCACAACTCTTTAAAAAAACATCAGTATTTGCTATCAACTAACCACAGCTAGACATTAAAGTCGACCAATCAGGAAACAGAATTCATTTCAAACATTAGGTGTTTTTTATTCCGCAATTCACAATAATAAAAAAAATAAACGCCTGAGCGAATATAGCCGCGTCCAAACGTTCAGTTCAAGCGTGTTGACTTCATACATGACATTAGCTATGAAGATTCCCCGCGTATGTTGTCCGCCGCGCTCGGCCGTTAAGAAGCGGCTATTAGACGGTCAGAGGCGTTTATTCGTGGTGAGAATATTTTGTATCTGTGTCATTAAAACAGTTTATTAAAAAGAATGGCGCCAAATTGAATCTTTTCGCCGTGGTATAATTGTTGATTGTGGATGGATAATCTTTGTTTTTACTATTTTCTCGCAGTTGAAGTGAAAAGTAGAGTGTATAACTCTACTCTAAAAGCCATATTACCCCTCGAACTATTTCCGCTCATTTCGTTCGGGAAAATAACCATCTCGTGGTAATATGGCTTACTTTAGTTAGACCCTTGTCATACAATCTACTATTACACTTCTACTATTATATTTTTTGGTGAGGTAGGGCACAGCGAAATGTCATCCCACTCGAATGTGGAGCAGCCCAACTGGGGAAGTACCTACCTCCGCCTAGCAGAAGGCCACAGCCATAATGACACTACTACTTGCTCTGTAGTAGTGTTGTGTTCCTGGAGATGAGCAAGGTCGCCAGAGCTCCAGAGGATGCGTTGTGTTGAGAGCGAGGGAATTTGTTCCTTCAGCTGTCAACACGGCGAATCCTCAAACACATTAAGGGTCGGCAACGCCCATGTTACTCCTTTGGAGTTGCATGCGTCTATAGGCTGCGGTGTCCGCCTACCATCAGGCGGACCATCCTTTAACATTTACGAAAGCACATAGTAAACATATGTTATAGAAAAATGTGTTATCTAGATTACATTTTTTATACCAGAATTAATATAACGTTTTCAAAATGTATTTATCCGAAATCCATACCAAACACCACCTATTAGCTAACCATGGACGATTAGAATTTTTAGAATGAAGTCGGGCGGAGCGGCGTTTTCTACCGCGCGCTACATGGTTTTTTCTTCACACTATTTATTGTTAGCAAAGGTAATTAAAAGTTTTTTTCTTCAAATCTATATTAAATTGGGATTATTTTAGTATTTTTTGTATAAGTACAGACATAGCGGGCCATAAATACGACGGTTCAAAAAAATGGAGTTTTAAAATAGATTATTATGTACTTTTTTATAAATTTCTTGATAATTTTTTTTATATACCGATAATGAATTTCACGTTATTTATTTATCCGAAGTTGATACCAAATTTGATCTATTATTAGCTACATATTTCCCCAAAGGACTAGGCCATATGACATTCGCGAGTACTTATATGAATAATATGCCGTAAAAGGGCTGTCTTCAGGTCAGTCAGGTCGCTTTAAATGTTGGTGGGCATAGATAAAAGACGACAGTTGGGTATGGTTCAAATTGAATTAATTTTGTGTTTTTTTAAGTTGAGCTGCAGATTGTGAGATTGCAGCCAGTTTGTAATTTTATTTCACGTTAAGTTTAACTTATTCTGAATTTCTAACGTACTAGAGCAAGGAAGCAATGCAGATATGGTTCATTTAATATGTTGGGAACATCGTTTAATGTATATGAGAAACAGAACGCTACCTTGGGGGATAGAGCCCTTCACAGGGACTATCAGATCTAATGTGTTGTATTATAGCTGTGTCAAAGTCTGTATGTTCTATTTCTACGTATTGAAATAATATATATATATGCCACCTTTGGTATTAAAAAAATGCTAAAAATATAAACATATTTTTAGGTATTTATTTATCTATATAAGTATGTATATCGTCGTCTAGTACCCATACTACACGCTTTCCTTAGTTTGGGACTAGGTCGATTTGTGTGAGTGATTTGTCCCCAAATATTCAGTAACTACTTAAAAACTACGATGGAACGCAAGTAAATACAAACGTAGACTGCTAAAAACATATCCTTTCTTTCGGTGCTGCCGTAGTCGGGCAGTGTTTTTGAAAGTGAAAAATAGCATTACATTCTGCTTTCCCCAGCAAGTTACAAGTTCGGAACAGCATGAAGCCATTTAAATCCTACCCTGTAACGGCGCCGGCCTTTTTCAATTAACCTCGATCTTAAAAAACAACATAAAAAACGTCCAAATAGATGTAACGCTCTCATCTTAATGAATCGTCCTATTTTATTGTGATATTTATGAAGTCTGCGCACGACTATCTCACGGCAGTAAAATTTCCATAAAACGCGGGGCAAACATCTTTTTCCACGGTGATCCAAGTTCTGGCGAAGATTAAACTCCGGCTCATAATGGTTTCTTAATGAGCCCCAACAAAAGGTTCCGCAGAAACAATATTTATGCCCATTTATAATGAGGAGCAAACATCCTCGCCCCCGCAACCTTTTCGCGATTCCGCCGCGAATATTTCATCTTAAAACAGGCACTGTGGCGAACTGTTAATCTGAGATCATCTTGGATCTTGGAACTACTTACTGGCCATTGAAATTTATGCGAAGGTCGCTTCATGAACCGGTCTCTGCTCGAGAATACGCGCGGACTTGTATAAGTTGGGCTTTTGAATGATAACAACTGTGTGTGTTCAGAGGTCAGGCACAGCATAAATAACAGTACTACACGTACAAGGTTCACTGTTAACGAATCCCCTAATTCCCCGAATTCGCATATGCACGAACGCGTGAATGTGGAGCCGACTCGCATATTTTTCGCGGGATCACGCCCTGTTTGTCGGTTTTTGGCCCGCGAAGTGCCTGCGAACGCGAACACTATGGCAATTGTGAACACGCGAATGTGGAGCCTAAGAAAGAGTTCACGCGCGATTCTCGCCGCGATTCACGCCCGCGAATGTGGAGGGGCCTTGTTGCAGTGACAAGCGAATTGATAAGCGACTGACGTAAAGCGCGAACGCGTGTGTTCCGTAGCAGCACGTGACATTCACTAAAGTAAGGTAGGTACCTACCAACTAAGTGGGTGGCCGGTGTGTACTTACTTGTAGCGGCGCGGCGAAACCACGGAGTGAACCGCCCCTGGGTCAGGTATATTGGTCCGCCGGACAGCCGTGGATCGCGTTGTGAACTGCTCGACTCTTTTGAGCTCAGACAATGGTTGGTTGGCTTTTCGTTGAATGTAAATTTCCTAACACCTTTTTCAACATTTAAGTGCGCAGCTTCTGTATTTTAAACCTTGTCTGATGTATAATATACAGGTGTAACAAAAAAGGGTAGAGATACATTAATTCCTCAACTAATGTTTTTTTTTTTAAGTGAAAACTACTTTAGCGGCGCTGTGCACCTTTTGAGATGGGGAAAAATAGTTAAACTCGGCACAGATTTTTGTGACGTCAGATGCGTAAGGTGAGATCTCAGGAGGTCACGGCGTGACCGTAGGATGGTGAGAGATTCGGGACGAGGCTTGGGGGCGGGGGCGGGCCGGGGGAGGGTGTGAGGGGGAGGGGGCGGGTTGACTAGGGGCACATAGTTCTGCAGGAGGAGTACTAGACATATTCCAATATATTGTGTGATGTGCAAAATTTATGAAGCACGGTACTAGGGGTGCATAATATGGAGCTGGTTGTTGTAAGAACTTCAGTTATTTTTTATAGCGCGTTGGACAGCGGCCACACAGGGTAATTAACATATAGATTGATGTACATATTAGAAGTACACCTAGTTTTGTGTATATGTGAGTATCGCGTAAGTACATGTGTGAGAGAGTGAGGCAATGAACGTGTAAAAGAGAACCATTGAGTTTCGACTAGGTCGGGTCATTGTACTAGGAGCGCATATCTTGCACGTATTTATTTTTAGGTATGACTTGAAATATAGATTGGGTAAATAAATTATCCTACTGTAACTAGGAACGCATGAGGGTGCAGGAGCATATAGGTAGTGACACTAAGTATTCATTTAAAAATACTGAGTTGCTAACCATATAAAGTAAGTACGATCCATAAAAGTTTGCAAGGCACCCGGGCACCATAACACATACAAAAGGTAAATGGTGTTGGACTTAGTCTCGTTTTGGTGGCTATTTATCATAAGTATTATGGCAATTACAACTCTCTAGTAGGAAGACACTGAATAACAGTCACTTATCTCTCAATGAGCCTGTACCGACACTTCGGAGATCACTGCTGGTGTGGCGAGGAACAATCTTCTTGCCGTCTTCCTCGGGGATGTTAATTCCCGAGCCGAGTTATTTGAGCTTCGCTGGACACTAATATCCAAAGGTCACGTGACCGTAAGATTCGAGACAGGTCACGTGACCGTAAGATTCGACAGATTGAAAATTCCCAAGACGGGCACTGATCGAAAAACTGTTACAACGTCATTGAGTTTTCACTTCTGCTGGCACTCCCGGAGTGCAACCCGGTCTTTTTTTATCTTAGAAACAATGTTGTGTTATTTCTAGTCCTAAACCGTAGACCTAGTAGTAAACCGTAACTAACCTCCCTCGAAAATTTGGCAATCAAAAGATGACCTTGAGATTTAAAACTAAGCAAACATTGGATTAATGTAGGTTTCTAGAATGCACTGTCACCAGCACTGGCAAGAGGTCTAGGTGTCAAATCCACCAATCATGTTTAATTATCAACCACTTGATTAGTTTAATTTAAAAGCTGTCAAAAGGACCGGTCGCCACTGTGCTGCCAGTTTTACCGGGTCGTCGTTTGCCGGTCAAGTAAGGCACGGGCGAATGTATTCATTAATACCTACTTAGCTCGGTAATCGGGTCTAAACTCGCGCCGGAATCAAATCGAGCACGGAACGGTGTACCTACAATGATCCTTAAGACAACAAGGTACCTTTGTCCGTAGACGTAGGTACCCCAATGTCAAGGACCTTCCCGTATAACCTTTGCGGGAGAATACACCATAATCACGCACAAGCGACCGTTTGATTGCGCCCGTCCATTCAAGCATTAATTGCAATCTCTCTTTACCTCCCATACATTGGATCTCGCTTCACTGCACAAAGCAATTTACAACACTGCGCCACCCACATATAGTACACGTTTCAAAAGCATCCCAAAATTGATACGATGTCGGGTAAGTAAGCTGTCCATTTCTCTTTGCCCTCTCAAGTCATTTACTCTCCTTAATTACTTTCGGGTGAATTGGATTTTCAGATTTGAAATTTGTTATCGCAATTCTAAGAATGATTTGGCTTCAATAACAACGGTATATTTAAGATGGTAACGGAATTATCTAGTTAGTAGCGAAAGCTATTGAAATAAAGTATCTAGGTATATAAACAAGTGAAATAATAAAGTTTAACAAAAAACCTAACAGCTTTTTTCAAATTGTACCACACACACGAATATGAGGAATCCGACAACACCTCATATGTCAAAATCTATCCCGCGTTTGGGCTGTATCCGGTAAAATGGAATTCTTGTCCACATACATACATACATAATTACATACCTACGCTCGAAAAACATAACCTTCCCTCTGAGGCATTCGGGTATAAAGGGTGTGGCCTGGAATAGGAGCAAAACATTATACGGTAGATTATTGAGGCTGTGAGCAATTATTTCCAGGTGGTTTTAACTGAAAAATCTTTTTTTCTTTCTTCAAAGTAAGTTTAGGCGTGTTTTTTACTCTTCAGCACGTCAATCATAAGACGGCCGCGACATACTCTCGATTTTTCTCGCACTATATACCTCTTGTTTTAAGTGTTCTAATAAGAGAGAGACAGATAGTGCGAGAAAAATCGAGAGAGCTCGCGCGCCGTCGCGTGACAGCCGTGCTGGGGTAAGATATAAAAAAATAAAATAAAACATTGGACACAAGGGATTACTGCAGATGCTCTAAGGAAGCGTCATTTTAAATATTTGCCCCTGTTACAGGCCACACACTGTATTATCGATAGGTGTGTTGTTCAAATGGCCAGGTACGTTTTACTTAATATGGATAAGCTAAATAAGTAGTCATAGGAAAACGTATTTACCATGGGTTATACTTTACCGTTTGACATCTTCAATACCTAAACGGTGCCAACCAGTAGGGTTATCTCCACCTGTTACCATCAATTTCGGGTAGCATCAATCCCGTGTGGTGTCGGGTTAGAATTTCACCACCCCCTTTCTTCCCGTGGGTGTCGTAAAAGTCAACTAAGGGACCAGGGTTGAAGTGTGTTGTGGGCGATGGGCTAGCAACCTATCACTGCAATATCACATTTTGTCGATATTACCCACATTTATGCTAAAAGTGGCGCTGAAATATACGTTTCATGTGCTCTGCCTCCCCATTTTGGGAATAAAGGCGTGAATATAATATGTATGTACCATCAATTTGTTATGTAGTGGCGACCACGAACCAAAGGCGCGGCGTGGGTGGGCCCCCCGCAAGGTGGACTGATGACCTGGTAAAGGTTGCTGGAGTCCGCTGGATGCGGTTGGCGCAGGACCGGTCAATTTGGCACTCTTTGGGGGAGGCCTATGTCCAGCAGTGGACGTCTTTCGGCTGATATGATGATCAATTTGTTACCGAGTACTTTAGTGGTAAAGATGGGGCAAATATTCCCAGTAGTTACCACTGAGTACTTTGGTGGTAAATGATGGGAAAACAATTCCCCAACCAGTGGGACCCTTTTATGTAGGTCTTAAAGTTCTGCTGTCCGTGTATGTCTTAAGAGTCCGCAGTAAGCTCGAGTCTCCATACAAACGTAGTTACGCTCTCATTTTAAAACTACGTGTTGGATTGTAACGAAACTTTGCATATACAATGACATGAGGTACATCTATGTCTTTAATTAGTTTATGTAGCTTCAGATACCATAGTAGAAAAAATAAAGCGAATTTAAGTTCTTCATACAAAACTTGTTTTTGCTGTATTTTGTTTATTTTATAAACTGGGACCATATAAACTAATTACAGACATAGATATATCACATGTCATTGTATATGCAAAGTTTCGTCACAATCCAACACGTAGTTTTAAAATGAGAGCGTAACTACGTTTGTATGGGAAGGTGAAATTCGGCCGAGC
Organism: Epinotia bilunana; assembly: GCA_947049275.1. Classification (NCBI taxonomy): domain Eukaryota; kingdom Metazoa; phylum Arthropoda; class Insecta; order Lepidoptera; family Tortricidae; genus Epinotia; species Epinotia bilunana. Next base: position 7,762,698 of record OX346267.1, on the reverse strand, counting down.
TTAATGCGGACTCTTAACATTCACTGATCAATAATAATGCAGGTATAGACGAGGAGTTTATTATAATCCAAATAAAAGAAATTATCGTTTTACATTAACATATATTTTGTACATAACTATGACTACTCCCTAACATAGAAGCTTAATATTATACAAAACAATAAAAAGTTCACGACACATACACTTACGTAGAGACTCCTGTCTTAAAGTAAATTAAGAAAAGGTAATATTTGATACATCTACCTATAAGCGCATAAAAAATCCACTAATTGTGAGTAAAACAAAATATTATGAAAAGCTAAAATGCATCTAAAACGTCTAAAATAATAAAATGCAATTAAAATCACTTATCCAAAAATAAATAATTCCTCTATTAGAAATACATAATTGGTGTCACGATGTCTTAGAAACTATGTTTGAAAATATAGCCCGATGAACACGATTCTAACACAGAATAGTTTTACAAGTTTGTGTATAGGGTTTACTGTCACATTAGGCAGTTAACACACGACACCATACATATGTATTTGCGCGGTTGCGCCGCTGTGTTCCCTATGTAGACTCGTAACTTTTAGCTTCGTGAAACGGACGACAGCGCCTCTCACATAACCCACGATTTTTTAACCCTTTATTTCCATAGTTCAAGTCTTGGCGGCCCTGAATAGCCCAAACGATTCTGGTCAGGAAAAAAATACAAAAAGACGGTCTCAGAGTGTGTTAACCCGGCTGTACACTGCGAATGAAAGGGTTAACCTACCACATACCTAAGAAAGGATGGAACGCTCTACAGCGCACGCGAATCGCGATGCAGTGTGTTAACCACCTTACCGGCACTATTCTTAAAGTTCTAATATTTACGGGTTATTCCCACCCGTTACCACCAATTTGTTACCAGGGGTAACACTCGCGCTTACATCTTTTACTAGTGGGAACTAATGGGAATAGTAATTGGTGGTAACTACTGGGGTTTTTTCCCTCTAGTTACCACCGAGTACTTTAGTGGTAAAGGATGGGAAACATGTTCCCAGTAGTTACCACCGAGTGGTGACTATTTCCAGTTTGGTTGTGCTTTAGTGGTAAAAGATGGGGGAAAAATCCCAGCCGTTACTATTGGTAACAAATTGGTGGTAACAGGCGGGAATAACCCATGTTGACCTTAAATGGTCACGTCATACTTTCCAAATGAAGTGAACATGAGAAGAGAGGGCCTGCAAATGACTTGTCAGGTTGCCAATCAGCGGTACACTTTAAAAATAAGTTAAATGTTTGTGAATGAGTTTAATACGCCGGTTATAATTTACCTCGATAGAATTTGCAAGTTTATCGGAAGTACGTATTCGGCTTGGAAGAAAGCCTCGTAAATGATAAATTAGATTTTACTTAAACATCTAAAATAACTTAGGTCAATACTTTATGAAGGGCCATAGCATCCTAATTCAGACTTGCATATTGCATTATTTAGCACATATTTGCTGACATTGTCTTAATTTAAATTTTTGAACAAAATTGGATTCGGTAAGCATAACAACAATAGAACATTGGCCAGTTTATAGTTGGTCCTATTTAAAATTATGTTTTGATAAATTAAACATAATAACTTTAATCCCAATTATAAAAGTCATTTGAAAACTATCTAAGATTGCAAACTCAATTACGAGCGAGCCGAGAGTTCAAGCCTACTTACATAATATAACTAATGTATATACTTTTGTATATTAACCTTTTATATACAAAAAATAACAATCGGCAATATCAAACAATTATAATCGTCAGTAACTTAAGGTATACTTACCGAGAATACGATATAAACTACCTCCAAGGCATTCAAGCGAATATCATCAATACAGCAAAACACTTCATAATCACAAAGACACGTATAATACTTAAACGTGAATCACAATTAAATAAATCTAATGCAGGTATACTGGCAAACTATACAGACAAGCGAACGAAAAGGGATAACCAATCATACGTGCGGGATCGGAGACGACCGGGTGAGAAAACTAAAAGGCGAGTGCATAGATACAGTCCGCGAAAAATACAGGTATACATTTTTCGCCTTATTACAAAGGTATAAGGTGCAATTTGACGTCGACCGTAGCAGGCAATGCGGCGCGCGGCCGGCTCTGGAAAACTATAAATGGTAACCTCTCAACAATGAATTTAAAGAGTCCGCAGTAAGCTCGATTCCCCATACAAACGTAGTTACGCTCTCATTTTAAAACTACGTGTTGGATTGTGACGAAACTTTGCATATACAATGACATGAGGTATATCTATGTCTGTAATTAGTTTATGTACCTTCAGATACCACAGTAAAAAAAAATACAGCGAATTTAAGGTTTTCATACGAAACTTGTTTTTGCTGTATTTCGTTTGTTTTGTAAACTGGAACCATATAAACTAATTACAGACATAGATATACCTCATGTCAATGTATATGCAAAGTTTCGTCACAATCCAATACGTAGTTTTAAAATGAGTTTGTATGGGAAGGTGAAATTCGGCCGAGCTTACTGCGGACTCTTAAGTTCCATGTAGTTTTTGTAAGTATCATTTACATTCCATGAGCCAAGCGTCGCCCGCAATCTCTACCACACCAACGCACACACTGGACACATCACGCTTACTCAACAAACCACGTGCTCGGGACTGCGGGACGACTAAAACAAAGCGTTCAATACACAAACCAAACGTCATAAAAGTGCATCACGTCAAAAAATATGAGAATAACGTAACTACCGTATTTTTTTTATAATTTTATATTTTTTCGCGTAATGTCTACAAATGACCGTCTATTTTACAGAATACAAAATGTGGAGTCCGCACCGCTCCCACGCGCGCAGAGCTGGCGCGCGTTCGAGTGCTGCGGCGTCCTAGTTATCCGAACGAGGAACAGCTGACATGAATCACGCACTTTCAGCAAAGAAAAATATGTCAAAACACTACTAACATTTCGACTTGCGACTAGTGAAATCAACTCTACTTGACCATTTATCAATTAGTCGTTTTACGTTGCAAAACCTCGATTAGTTCGTCCACGAATGCACTATGTTTTAGTATTATTACCCCTATCTATGCTCGGATCGGCTACGGTACACTGCGGGCCGCTTCTCGCGCTGTATTGCTGGTATACGGGCGGAAGCCCCAAACTAAAAGAGTTACCGATTAGCTTCCAAGTGTAGACGTAACACGTCGCTATACTCCCTAAGAAATTTACCTTAATTTAGCCAATTCTAGAAATTAAATGTTCAATTTTGTTTGTTTGACGCCAGTTCTCCCGATGCTAATTATTGTTTCACTGTGATATGTTTCGTTTTAAATTACTGTCGTGTCGTGAGGTATGACGTCGGTCAGTTTTGCCTTCAGAGGGCGCGCAATGCCTTTACATCTGATTCCAATTAATCCAATTTTCAATTCAGTAGCACAGAGTTACTGTGAAATTATTTCAGCATAGTTCGAGTAACACAATCGCTTCGTCGTGATTATAACATTATAAAAATGTTTCATTTATTTTGCATTTTAATACTGAATGTAAATCTCTAAGCCTCTGAAAGTAAATCTAATATCTCCGTTGATTGCTTGATAGAGTAGTAAGCAAAGCATTTCATACTTGGAAACACGTAACTTTCAGAGACCCGATACGAAGCTTTATGTCTTGCAACTGACCGCGTCAAATGATTTCTGTAGCTACTGCGTTCGACACACGTGTCATTCACAATAAACAGCGTTTGGGTGAATCTGCGGCAGATAGAAACGCTCGATTCTAAAGTCATTGGCTCACGATTTCAGTCGTAAAAGTTATGACAAAAGAAAACGCCGTAAAAACGCCGTACGTACACCCGAGTGTTCGTGTGAATTGACACGTAGTCCCGATAAAACGCAGCGTGTGAAGTGAACAATGGTATCTAGAGTTGACATACTGCTATCTGTCCGACCTCACGGCTCTTCGGACCCCGAGTCTTCACTGATCGTGTCGCCCGCTCTTTCTTGGGAAATGTTTTGACCTGGAAAAAAAAATATTTTAGTTGTTTTGATGGTCTACATTTATTTGGTATCGTCTTCGAAATCGATTCTTGTGGCATATTTAATGTGCACGGGATATAGTAGAAACCACTTACATTAAAATAAGTTTCTGTCAAAAATGAAACTTTTATTGCCAACTGTACTTTTCTGTATACTACTCATTGAAACAATTGTAACGAGCCCAAACGAGCTCAAATGGGTTACGTTTGTTAAGTACTGAATTCCCATGACCATATTCTGTCTCCATCATCAGATCATCAACTTTGAATTGTCATACAAACTATACTCATACCCTAAATTTTAGCTTAATCAGTTGATAACTAACTGATTCAAAATTCAGTTCCAAGATTACCCCCACACTAACAAACAAACATACAAACAGGTCAAGTTAAACAAAAGTTATAACACCCCGACACTGGTCAAAATTATAGTGTTGCCATTTCCGCCTCAGAGACAGATTCCAGTTTTGGCCTAAAAAAAGGAGGGAATAACATACCCTTTTTCGCTGTTGAAATTATGCACTTCTTGCAGCTTATGAAGAAAAAGGAGACACGTTAGAGTTAGGCGTGGACGGCAGCAGGTCCATGGTCTTGCACACCCAGCCCGCGATGTCCGCGGCCGCCGCGTCCGCCGCGCGCACCCACTCGTGGCTCTGCGGGCCCACACCATCAGCATCATTATCAACATCATCAACATCAGTATCATCATCATCAACTACATCAGCATCATCATCAACAACATCAGCATCATCATCGTCCTCCTAGCGTTATTCCCGGTTGTGCCCTAAAGGACCCCGGGGTCCGCTTTGACACGTAATCCCAAGATTTGGCATAGACACTAGTTTTACGAAAGCAACTGCCGTCTGACCTTCCAAAACAGAAGGAAAACTAGACCTTATTGGGATTAGACCGGGTTCCTCATGTTTTTTCCTTCACAGAAAAAGTAACGGTAAATATTCCGTCCGAAGTTCCGAAAAATTCATTGGTACGAGCCGGGATTCGAACCCACGACCGCCGCTCGACAACCGCATGCCTGAACCACTAGGCTACCGTAGCTCATAGTATTTACCATCATCATCATCATATCAGCCGAAAGACGTCCACTGCTGGACAGGCCTCCCACAATGACCGGTCCCTAAGCCCACGCATCCAGCGGACTCCCGCGGCCTTACCAGGTCGTCATTAGCGGGTCTACCCCACAAGAAGTAAGTTATCTATACTGATACCCTGGTCAATGCTGTCGCTGCGTGCAGCGGTGCGTTGTCCCCCTTTCATATCATAAATTGTAGACAGGGCTCCTAGTACAAGTTCGGCTCCAAGGTCCGGGACACCATTGTTACCACCTTGTGTTAATAGTTTTCCTCTTGGACAAAAACAAGGATAGCGCTAACTCCGCGCTTGCGGGACGCGGGGTCCCACGACCAGTGAAAATGAGCCTGATCACATTCACTGCCTCTGCGTACCTCTACGCTCGTAGCCCATAACATGCGAAAAACTGTTTCTAGAGGAAAGCGCCTACTAGCCGAGTACTACTACTCAACTCGCGGGTTCTTGGCCCCAAGTGCTAACTGACTCTCACCATTACCGTCTTCAAGTCGGTTTAGGAAAACGTGACCGCTCTGTCGCGCATCGCCGGCCAGTAGTGGCCGCCACCAGCGAACGAAAACACCATAGAAGTCTAGGTAGCGTCGCAAAATGGTCCCAGAATGGGTGGCACTGCATTGCCATTATGCGGGTTGGGGGCGGGGTGTCAAAAAGATGCGTCAAACGATTTGTAAGGAGCTCGCATTTTATGTTTTTTTTTCGTTCGCTGGCCGCCACTAAACGCCCAGTGAGCGCTGATGCTCTACAAAATGTAGAGTAAAGAATTCGTCCGCAGCTTGGGGGCCGGCAGTGACCCAATGTGCGGCCGCTCATAAGCGCTAGGAACCTCTGACTACAAACCAGAAACTAGTAAATGGAGCCTTCATTCTTACCATTAGCGTCTTCAAGTCGGCCCTCTCATCCGGGTTCTTCTTGAGGCAGCGGTCCACGAAGTCCTTGAACTGATCGGAAAAGATGCCTGACGGCAATTTCGGTGGCGGTTCGTTGACGATGTAGTCTAGCAGCTCGAAGATCGCCATAGGCCGCGGCGAATTCGGCGCTGGGACACTCTGAATGCAAACGTACACACTGTATAAGCCAGATGTTTCACCCGCACCGAGCAATATTGAAAAGACTATAGGTTAAGTATATTGCAATACCCAAACTGGATGCATATTGATACTGTTCACTCCATTTAACACCCTGTAAAACACATGTCAGCAATTAAATCCTACTAATATTATAAATGAGAAAGTTTAGATGTTTGGATGTTTGTTACTGAATCAGGCTTAAACGGCTGAACCGATTTGAATGAAATTTTGCACGAATATAGTTTATAGCCTGGATTAAAATATGGGATAGTTTTTATCCCGATTCCACACAGACGAAGTCACGGGCGGAAGCTAGTAAATAAATAAACAAACTCTCACCTGACCAGGAGAATGGTCTTCGTTCTGCGCGCCGAAGATGCCGGCGAGCGTTTTGGCGTCGGGCGGCGGGATGGGGTACATGCCGATGGCCATCTCCACGAGAGACAGCCCGAGCGACCAGATGTCGGACTGAACGGAGTAGTGCGTGCCTTGGAGACGCTCGGGCTGTCAACAAAAAAGTTAATGTATAGGTATAACCTATCATTGGGGGGTAGCACGTAGAACCGATGGCCGTTGGGGCGGATAGGTTCTCGAGTGGCGACCACGTACCTGAAGGCGCGGCGTGGGTAGGCCCCCCACAAGGTGGACTGAAGACCTGGTAAAGGTTGCTGGAGTCCGCTGGATGCGGGTGGCGCAGGACCGGTCACTTTGGCACGGGGGAGGCCTATGTCCAGCAGTGGACGTCTTTCGGCTGATATGATGATGATGGTAGGTATAACGGCATAGCTTTGTTTTTATTTAATTTATTACAGCAGTAGTAATCATTACAGCAGCTGAAAGACGGCTCACTGTTAGAGATAGGCTTACCCCAAGATCGGCACAATGACCGGTCCTGCGCCACCCACATCCAGCGGACTTCCGCGACCTTTACCAGGTCATCAGTCCACCTTGTGGGGGGTCGACCCAAGAGCAACCATGAGCGAACGATATTGTCACTGTCCGGCGGTGTCAGCGGCGTTCGGGTGAATTTGCAGCTCCGAGGTATGTAAAAGAAAAGCTACTGTAGCCTAGTGGTTCAAGCACGCGGCTGTCAACCGGCGGTCGTGGGTTCGAATCCCGAATCGTATCAATGAGTTTTCCAGAACTTATGTACAGTTGACTACAAAGAGCGATACGGCAAAAATTACAAATATACGACCTTAATGTTAAGGCAATAAAGTCGTGTATACATATTTTTGTAAATTTGGGCGTATCGATCTCTTTGTAGTCGACTGCACGAAATATTTACCGTTAGCTAGAAAACATCGTGACGAAACCGATCTAATCCCAATAAGGTCTAGTTTTCCCTCTGGGTTGGAAGGTCAGACGGCAGTCGCTTTCGTAAAATCTAGTGCTTATGCGAGATCTTGGGATTAGGTGTCAAAGCGGACCCTGGGCTTCTTTAGGGCACAACCGGGAATAACGCTAGGAAGATGATGAGGTATGTAAGAGCAATAAGAGCCGAGTATAGCCGAAGCGACAAGGGACGCTTGGTTATACTCACCGACATATAACTCCTGGTGCCGACGAACGAGTTGGCCATGGAGTCGATCAGCTGTCCCGAGACCCCGAAATCACAGATCTTGATCTCTCCGTTGCTGTTTACGAGGATGTTCGAGGGTTTCACGTCTCGGTGCATGATGGCATGCTTGTCGCGGAGGTAGCTCAACCCCTTCAGCACCGCTGAGGTTATCGTTCCTGGAGTAGAGCAACTATGGTGTAAAGTTTTTGTGGAAAACGTGAGACACAGACACGAGTTGGGAATGCAAAAGAGTTGAAAATTGGCTAGTAGAACCCCGTTTCGACGAATGTTTGGACTGATTTTTCTTAGTCCAGTAACTTATAGGTAAAACACTTAAGAAAGCCACTCTTGTAGGTATCATACTTTAAAGTTGCAACACACCAGACAGATGCCTATTCAAACATGTCACAACTACATACAAGAAGAGCTGTACTTAAGATTTTTACCTATAGTAACGCACCGACAGATCTTTTTCTCTATCCGTTACCCAGTAACGGAGGGCTTCACAGTTCCCACCGTATCGTAACATGAATGTGTATAAAAAAAAAAAATTTTCAAAACACGGCTTAGGAAGGAGTAATTAAGATAGAAAGTCAACTCACCTAAAATTGACTCGGGAATCCTGCCAGCTTTCTTCAATATCAAGTCCAAAGACCCGCCATCCATGTATTCCATGCAGATAGAGATCTCTCCATCGCTGTAGAACGCTCCATAGAACCCCACTATGTGTGTAAAATTGCATTCGTGGAGAACTTTGAGTTCTCGAATGATCTGCTTTTTGATCGCTGGTTTTACTTCAAGGTGAATGAGCTTTCGCGCCATGATCAAACCGGTGGACTTGTGACGGACTTTCATGACGACGCCGCCGTTGCCTTGCCCTGAAACACGTAGATAAAGAAGATAAAAAACATGCATTGGGAGCGCTCATGATTAACCGCGTATCGGTTCGAAACGTGTTTTGCTATATTCGACTTTTAAAGACGTGAGTAACCCGTGAGTTTCATTATATTTTAATAAATAATATACCCCACTCAGCCGGTCATATGTTCTTCTAGGAACAAAATGTTTGCTACTTTTCTTTTCAAGGATCATAAAAGCCGGTTAAACCTTAAAAATACGTTTTTCGACAGCGCCGGACTCTCAGCGAGGATGACATATTTAAAGTTGACTAACTTCACCAGAGTGGGAAGACAAAGAAAAAGATGGGTTGACGGCCTCATAAAAACTGCAGGAAAAAACTGGACTGGAAAAAGATGGAAGAGGTTTTTACCCCTGGGGACCACTATAATGGAAATAAAGCTATAATAATAAATAATGATAATCTCACCAAAAGTGCGGCGGTGTGGAAATCAAGCGTTCCCGTAGATTCCTCACTAGCACCGGGAAGAACACCCGGCGTTATAGTCAGCCGGAGTATGACATATTAGAGTAGAGAACAGAGCGGATGGAGATCCGCCGGTGCCGAATGTTGTCTATCCCCAGTCTTCACATTTGCAGTGCCGCGGACCTATGTTCGTAGTCCTCTTATTTCCAAACGGTTTGTCATCGGCTTTGTAGCTACGAAACCCTTGGCACTGAAAGTATTAAGGCTCAGGAATCCTTACCAAGCTCGCCGAGTTTCTCGAAGTCTTCGTCGCTGAGTTCTTCTAACTCCCGCTGGCAGAGGAACACCCCTATCCGCTGGCGCTGTCTCGTCCATCTCGATGCTGTAAGTCTACCGCCAATCATAAGGTATACCAGGCTCGCCGAGTTTCTCGAAGTCATCGTCGCTGACTTCCCCGATCTTCTCCTTCTGACAGAGGAACACCTCTATCCGCCGGCGCTATGTCTTCCATCTCGGTGCTGTAAGACTACCCTCAGTAGCGCTGACGCTAGTATTCTTACCAAGCTCGCCGAGTTTCTCGAAGTCGTCCCTGAGTTTACCGATCTCTTTCTGTCAGAGGAACACCGCTAGTACCCCTATCCGCCGACGCTGTATCGTCCATCTCGATGCAGTAAGTCTAAGGCTAGTATTCTTACCAAGCTCGCCGAGTTTCTCGAAGTCATCGTCACTGAGCTCCCCGATCTTCTCCTTCTGACAGAGGAACACCTCTATCCGCCGGCGCTGGGTGTCGTCCATCTCTATCTGCTCCAGCCGCTCCGTCAGCACTTCGATGCTGCTCTTCGACTTCCCAGCGAGGCCCGTCATCCGACTGGAATTGTTACGTCATAAATATAAAAACATAACCATGTGTTGTTAGAATTGTTAGGTTAGTATAGCACCACCTCCTTTTTTCCGTGGGTGTCGTAAGAATCCACTATTGGATTAGGTTGTACTGTGTTGTGGACGATGGGCTAGCAAGCTATCACTGCAATGTCACATTCTCAGACATTTCCATCTTTGAACCTACAATTGCTAGAAGTGGCACAGAATATAAAATTTCATGCTACCTCTTTTGGGAATGCAGGCGTGACTTTTTTTTATGTATAAATATAAGCTACTAGCTTCCGCCCGCGACTTCGTCTGCGTGGACCCGGGATAAAAACTATCCTATATTTTAAGAAAGGCTATAAAGTATCGCCGTGCAAAATTTCATCCAAATTGGTTGAAACGTTTAAGCTAGATTGAGTAACAAACATCCAAACATATTAGTACAGTAATATTAGTAAGATTCGCAACGTACTGAACAATCAAGGCAGAGACAAGGTGGTCTACGTTTCAATTTCTTTAGCCACACAGAGTTTAAAAAACGAAACATACTTAGATGGGGAGTACTTCCCAACGATAGCAAATTGAATTTAGTTTCCATATCAGTATAATTACCCAGTGACAGATGTAAATAATTAAGACAACTAACCTAAATAATGAAGGTACTTCCCATATAGTCAAGGTTATTTGCCTCTCAGTATATTAATTCGAAATATCTAAAGGCTACACATATGGACTGATTGGGGAAAACGGAGCCGTAACCATTATCTTGACCCTTTCATTAAGAGTCTGCAGTAAGCTCGGCCGAATTTCACCTTCCAATACAAACGTAGTTACGCTCTCATTTTAAAACTACGTGGACGAAACTTTGCATAAACAATGACATGAGATGTATCTGTCTGTAATTAGTTTATATGGTTCCAGTTCATAAAATAAACTAAATACAGCAAAAACAAGTTTTGTATGAAAAATTTAAATTCGCTGTATTTTTTCTACTATGGTATCTGAAGCTACATAAACTGATTACAGACATAGATATACCTCATGTCATTGTACATGCAAAGTTTCGTTACAATCCAACACGTAGTTTTAAAGTGAGAGCGTAACTACGTTTCAATGGAGAATCGAGCTTACTGCGGACTCTTAATAAGGATTATTGATATGGGGAAGGTCAGTTTGAAGCTGTTTATCTCCAACCACAGACATAATGTCTGAGGTGTATAATGATGTTATGAAATGGTGGCCTCTAGCCAAAAGGACAGAGAAGGATAAGTTTTGTTCATTTATAAAACTTCCTAGCAAAAAACTGCAGCGATATTTGGATTCATACTGCCAGTGCCGAAAAACTTGCATTTCGTGTGCCATTTAATTCTTCTGTTTCAAATTGAGATAACTAACACTTTTCCAATGAATCTTCTTCCTTAATCATCATCATTTTCAGTCTCGTATAGGTATCATTTTGTGTATGCCACCCGTCCCACACCTGAGGTACTCTTATCCTCCATACCATAGAGACTAGAGTCTATACATACCAATAGCGTAGCGGCCATACAAACTGAGTCCCACTAACTTGACTATAATGTCCATTTTATATGCTCTAAAAACTTTCATAACTTTTATTTCCGGGTTACCCATCAAACCTTTCCACATGCCGCCACTGATTCAAATTTACATACTACAATCTAACAGACTTTTCCTCTTAATTATATTAAGTACGTCTATAGACAAATACGGAATACACAAAGGTTATTAACCCATTCGCAAAGTCTCAAATCAATATGAATAAGATATACATTTGCAATCAAGTACTTAAAATTAAGATACATGGACCCTGGATGTGTGTAGCAACGATCAGGTAAAATTATACTAGGTACATATAGTTAATTTTTAACTAACTAAGATCGATAGGTACCTATTGATATATCTATAAAAAATATGACGAATAATACAAAAAAAAAGTACGAAAAAAGCTACGGTAGTCTAGTGGTTCAGGCATGCGGCTGTCAAGCGGCGGTCGTGGGTTCGAATCCCGGCTCGTACCAATGAGTTTTCAGGAACTTATGTACGGAATATTTACCGTTAGCTTTTCGGTGAAGGGAAAACATCGTGAGGAAACTGGTCTAATCCCAATAAGGTCTAGTTTTCCCACTGGGTTGGAAGGTCAGATGGCAGTCGCTTTCGTAAAACTAGTGCCTATGCCAAATCTTGGGGTAAGATGTCAAAGCGGACCCCGGGCTCCTTTCGGGCACAACCGGGAATAAAGCTAGGAGGATGACGATGATGACGAATAATACTAGAAATAAGTAAAAATTTCATGCACGTTTGATTATAAACATACAAGTTACTGGTGAACTTAATAACTAAAGGGTTGTAGGTAATTATGCCACAATGTTAGCCCATTTATCACCGTGTCACTTTCTGACACCCCTGTAGGACATGTGTAGTAATTTGTTTACACCCCCAGTTTTCAGTTGACCTTTAACTGATGACACCATCCAATTTTAGTTTACTGGAATTGCTTCAGTCTGCAGTGTAACATTGGCAAACAAGTGGGCTAAATTCAAAACCTTGTATAACCTAGATTTTTGTATAACCTAGGTTCTATATATTAACATTGATATTTTGAAACAAATTCAAAAAAGGAGGTTTTTATTAGTCAGAATCTTTTTATGTATGTAGCCCGATTACTTGAAAATATCTGGACCAATTTGGAAATTTCTTTTGTTGTGAGAAAGGGTATCCTACCCAGGTGGACCCCTGGTTATCAGGTGTGGATCATGGGATCCTCACACTATGCGATTAGGGACTGATTTGAATTTTTTTTTTGTGTGGGGACTACTGTTTTTGTAGTCATTGTTGTCGTAGTTGGGCCAATAAACAGTCGGTGAGGTAGGGCACGGCGAAATGTCATCCCGCTCGAATGTGGAGCAGCCCAACTGGGGAAGTACCTCCGCCTTGCAAAAGACCACAGCCATAATAACACTACTACTTGCTTTGTAGTAGTGTGTTCCTGGAGGTGAGCAAGGACGCCAGAGCTCCCGAGGATGTGTTGTATTGAGAGCGAGAGAATTTGTTCCTTCAGCTGTCAACACGCCGAATCCTCAAACATATCAAGGGTCGGCAAAGCCCATGACTCCTTTCGAGTTGCATGCATCTATAGGCTGCGGTGTCCGCTTAGCATCAGGCGGGCCGTACGCTTGTTTGCCACCGTCATTGTGTTTAAAAAAATGTTACTTGTTGCCATAGTTATCTCTCCTGGGTCACTCTTGAAAACTATGATTTTATCGGATTTAAATAGAATAAACATGTGTTTTTGTTATATTGGTAAACCCATTACATGGAGGGGCAGATGCATGCTAAGGAGATCTTAGCATGAAAGGAGGCCCATTTATAATTTTTCTAAGAAACTCTGTCACTGTTGTCTTGGCTTATCAGCACAGAATAAGAACAAGAAAAAGTTGATGGGCTCAGTTATATAATAGGAATCTACTAAAAATTTGAAAATATATCCTTTTAATTCACTAACCCATCTAAGCGCACAATAAATTAGGTGGTCACTAACTGGTGCAACAACCCTATTGTAAAAGAATTGTTGGCCTTGTGAAAGTCATGTGGAAACATTCAGACAACCTATTATTATGTATTATTAAATTTTCTTCTTTTTTCTTCAGTTAATAAAGATTGTGTCTTATAATTTAAGTGTTGCTTAGCATATATAGGTGCAGATTATAAAAAAACGGCAGATATTGTCTCTTGCATGAGTATGCTTAAACAATGACTTTACATCTCTGATCTTACATCATGCCCTGCTCATTGATCATATTTTACTTTTGCATATGATTCATAAATAATAAATTTATCATCAGATGACATCATTCATTTATACAACACAAATTAAACATGAATTTCGAACATGTGCAAATAGGGTTGCCAGATGGCCGGGATTCGGAAGGATTATCCTGAATTTTTGTAAGGCCTCCCGACTCCCGAAAAAGTAAAAAATCTCCCGAAAAAACAACTTAATTGTATAAAACAGAAATTTTCATATTGTGACTGTGACTTTACTGAATAAACTTTACACAAAAGACAGAAACCTAATGAGTATGGACCTAATAAAAACTGAATTAATTATTCAACTTAATTTTAATGAAAACTATTTTAGTTTGAAGTCGTCTTTAAACAGCGAAAAAGGTCAAAAAATGCTGAAAGCTGTTAAATGTAATTGTAAATACAAGTGGCATACCAAAAATATTTTTTTTTATAAAACTTGATTTTTTTGTAATATAATAATATGGGTAATGAGAAAACCATTTTGATATGTTAGTTTTTGTATGTAACAATAATTTTCAATGTTGTTAATTTTAATATTTTCAATACAGCTTCTTTAATTTGATTTTATTTGTTTCTCCCAACCAGTCGTAAAATCCCGAAAAAATATTTTTTTTCTCCCGATATTAGGGTCATTCGATCTGGCAAGCCTATGTGTATATGATGTCCATTATTCATACATAAATATCTATTACCATTTATTGTATATTATTTCATATTTACTGGTATTATCTTATTGTTTTCAGTTAATAAATAGATACAAATTCGAGTTTCATAGTATAATCCTAATGGTAAATGCAGAATTTCAATAACATTGTTTACTAGTACATGATAACAGGTGAAACTACTGATAACAGATCAATATGAGCAGAAATTAGGAGTCCAATTCGTTTATACAGAAATATGATCTAGAAACTTAAAGATAATAATATAACTTACTCGGTGGCTGTGGCGGACTTCAGCTGAGGAGTCATATTCGACGGAGTCGCGGTCGGGGCTGTATCGATGGACCCCGGTGGGAGGGTCAAATTCAGTTTGTTTTTCGACATTTTACTCATCGCGAATAACTTGTTGTTCACGGCATTGAAATAGGTAAACAGCCAAATGGCTCACCCCTGACTCAAAATAAAAACTTTACATAAGAAAGCATGAAAACACTTTGGAATAAAATATGAAAAAAATACCATGCACTGCAATGCAATGCAAGATTGATTCGTCAGTCTCGGTCTCGCTGCCACAGAATGAATAGAATACAGTCGACAAGATACTTCGGCACTTCGGCCTCGGCCTTGTCACGTCACCTGTCGCATTTACTCGTGTTATGGGGTTTCTAAACGGGACACATTTTCCTGCAATTTCTGGCCGGCCACTATTGCTGTCTTACGCTGATTTTGTACGCTAGAGCGAGATGCGCATACTTGCCTTGCCGGCCACACATGCCAGCACGGCTAGCATGCGACGGCGCGCGAGCTTCTTCGATTTTTCTCGCAGTATCCGTCTCTTTCTTATTAGAACACTTAGAACAAGAGATATATAAAAATCGAGTGTATATCGCGGCCGTCGCGTGCTAAACGTGCAGGGCACAGTCCGAATAATATAATATCATTTGTAGGGTTGTTCCGTTTTCACTTACATAAATATGTTTTTTAAGAGATAGATGGACGTGCAAGACGTGATTCATGAATTTAGCACGTTTTATTTCGCTAATAAATTGCACTATATTATTAAATTAAACGTTTATGTATCAAACAATACTAGACGTATATAAAAATGTTATCTATCGTAAATTCTTTCTTGTTGAAGATGTTATCACGATTCTGAACTTATTAACAATGTCAAAAATGACAATTCTACCTGACAGCTGACTGATATGACATTTGCGTGTGTTGAGTGTTTGACAGGCGCAAA
The DNA here is from genome assembly GCA_947049275.1 of Epinotia bilunana. Classification (NCBI taxonomy): domain Eukaryota; kingdom Metazoa; phylum Arthropoda; class Insecta; order Lepidoptera; family Tortricidae; genus Epinotia; species Epinotia bilunana. The sequence continues at coordinate 7,747,014 of OX346267.1, read as the reverse complement.
AACTCAAAGACGCATGATCAATTTTCTCTGTCCTTATCCTTTGTAGAGATTTACTCGGCCATATAGCAAATATCGATTATAAAATAGGGCACGGGTCTGTTATCGCCCAAAATGAGGTGTTTAGTGATAGTTGATATTTGATTCGAGAAACATGTTGGGGAAGGCCGTGTTATGTTTGACCTTACATTTTTGTAGTAAGTATGTGACTTTGTTGTTCGTTAGTGATGGGAAGTGGTGTGGTGGTTAAGTCATTGTGTTGGTTGTGCAGGCGTCTCAGCGGAGAATGATTGCTCGGACCTGCGAGGGAGGCTGATAAATCACGGGCTGCACTATGTGCCTGGCCCGGATACGTGCACGCTCTGCGTGTGTCACAACGGCGGGCCGAACGATTGCAAGGCCGTGTTGTGCTCACCCCCACAGGTATTGACAGTGTGACCTATCACAATAAACTGAAGGTGAAGTTCAAATAGACAAGTTTATACTGTCATCATAATATTCATAATAATCAATATCTCACACTGAAAACAAATGTTTAATTATTTAGGATGAAAATTCATTTTGCAAACTGGTAAATACAAATAGCAGCTTTTTAGATTATATTTAGGTTGTTAGTAAAATCCAATTAGACTCCCATTAGATTGAGGTGAATTTTTGTTCTGGTTATAACATGTCCATGTTAGTAGGGTATAATTCTTAGGAGACACTCAGGGTTTATCCGCTTATTATTATAGATACCATGTAATTTTTTCAGTACCTGAAAGCATTCACTCTACCCTTTAGTGTGATGATGCTAAAAAATGGGCTTGTGAGATTATATGACTTTTTGCCAATTAATTGACTTTATTTTGATATAATAGGTTTTCATTGTCTTCTGCAAACCATATGATTTTATTCAAGCTCAAATACTGAGTTTCATCAAATGCCATTCAATTGTTTTTTCTGAGTTAAAATAAACAACTGTCCAAACTTGTTTACGAATAGTATTCAGAGTATACTTGATATTAGGGTGAGATTTTAATCACTTCCATTGTGTTACGCCAATTAGCCATATAAATAGATTACTAATATTCGTAACACACTGGAAGTGATTAAAATGTAGGCGAATTAATCTGCTTAATCAGGAACAAAAAATAACAGCCTTACCAATTATTTATTTTTAATTGGCTGAATTTTATCAAAGTCGTCCATTCAAAAAGCAACTCTACCGTGCCATGCTAGAAGATTCCAATTACAGTTTCATAAAAACACGGCCTAATTAACCCATCATTGCCAAAACACAAATATTCCATATAGGTTGGATACAATATTGTGTCAACAGCAAGTAATGTGTTAAATAATGTCTCATAAAAATAGTGGTTTTTGTTCAAATAATAAGATAGAGGCACATCCTGTTAACTAGGAATGTGGGGGTCATATAAAGACCTACAAAAATCAAACAGTATAATTGAGACTATCTACTCAAAATGTGCTGTCAATAATTGTCACAAAATGATCTAGTCATTTTTATTGATTACATGCTCAATGAAACTGAAAGATCTTTTCCGACTAGCTTCTGCCCGCGACTTTGTCCGCGTGCAACTCGTTTATATTGTAGCTCCATACAAAATTTCGCCCCCCATTTCAACCCCTTAGGGGATGATTTCCGGGATAAAACTGTTTAATATGTTAATCCAGGCTATTCAAATAAAATTCATCTTAATCTGTTTAGCTGGTTTTGCATGATTGAGTAACAACATCTAAACTCTGGCATTAATAAAATTAGTAGGATCAGATGCTTAATTATAACTTATTAGCATAGCTAAATGAACCTAAATAGTTACTACTTAATCTTTTTTCGTTTGAGAGCAACGATGATGCCAAAGACAGAGGAGACAGGTACACATGTGGTCATTCTTTCTTATTATTTCGATCAGTAAAAGCAGGACCCCTGCAGGTAATCCTTGAACGTCAATGGTCGCGTACCGTACGGTTTCAGAGAAATTTCCTCCCTCCAACACTCTGGTTATGGACTGAGCTCCCTGCCGAGGTTTTCCCGAGGAAATACAGTATGGGGTTCTTGAAAAAAGGAGTGTATAAATTCTTAAAGGGTTGGCAACGCGCAACACCCCTGGAGTTGCAAGCGTCCATAGGCTATGGTAACAACTTACCATAAGGTAGGCCGTAAGCTTGTTTGTCACATGGTATAAAAAAAAAGTAATGCTCCACTCCCACAAACCATATTGTTTGTATTTTGATATTTGTGGTGTGGTTGTTTAGCGGCCACAAGTGGTGGACGAGTTCTCTCGTGCGGCAGAGTGGTCGCGTTTAATGGCGGCCACTAGCGCGTGTAGGGCGCTCTTAAATTTGTCACTAATAACTCGATAATTCCAGGACTGCCGATCATTTCGCGTAGGCAACACATGCTGCGAGTTCATCTGCCTCGACGACGTAGTGAAGCCAACAGATGGGACAGAGTCCAACCTTCGAATGGCGGCCGGTGGCGCGGTGGCGGTGGCGTTACTCACAGTCGCCCTGGTGATATACCGCGTGAAGCGGCAGAAGGGGCGGCAGCCGCGACACGCGGACGATCAGAGGAGCCTCACTAGCATTGGGTAAGTTGTGTGATCCATTATCTTGCCGAAGGGACGGAGAGAAAGCTTTCGCATGGCGGCCGTCACTCGTGCCTCACTAGCATTGGGTGTGTTGTGTGATTCACTCTCTTGGAACTGAGAGCATCATCCGCATGGCAGCAGTGGCTTTACTCACAGCTGCACTGGCGATAAACCGCGTTAGGCGGTAGAAGAGCCAGAGGTCGTTGACGCTCACTACGTAAGTAGAATAAAAAAGGCCGTCAGGCCAATTTGCGTCAACATTATTTTTAGTGCGCGGCACGTTGCACGATGAGAAAGCGTCAAGGGTTGCGACAATGTGCCGCGGTACACAACTTCGCGGTGTCAGTTAGCCGTCCGCGAAAATGCCTAAACTTGACTCCCTTCGGCCAAAAATCGTTCTTTGTGAAGCTCGCTAGATGTGCTTTATGTTGCAAACATAGCTCACACACGACAAGTCAATATGATTTTTGATAATTATATCCAGTGTCCGTAGAGTATTAACTATTCTTATCTAGAGAGCTTCTTATGTTGAGAGTATCAACTCGCGCCCTTTCATTTGGCTCTAAGATAAAAATCCTTTCATGTGATTGGAATAAAACAAAGAAATCCAGTTAGCCTAATACAAAGGCATGGCTGTATCGAGCCCAGTGGCATCTATAAATATGCAACGGATAAACCATGACTTCCGCCCATTATATTCGCTCAACCATTGACGCATAACACAACTATTTCTATTCTGCAATGTAATGAATATGACATTGATTGAGACAAATTGGTTTCAATAAGGAATTTGTAATGCTACGGAGTCCTATGAGAATGTTGTTGTAAAAATTGTGTTCTAGCCTCGTAAATCCTAGATTGATTTTGAATACGAGTATAGCACCTTCGTTATCTATCTATAGAATAGATTCTACTCAAAAGAAAGTAGGGGCCACAAGTAAAGTGATCGTTACGTGAAAATTATATTAAACAGTAATATATATTATATTTTTTCCAGCTATTAGACTTAAACACCAGACATCATTAATTAGCCACTTATCAATTAGTTTATGTCCAATAATTAACAATATAATAGAAAAATGTAAGTGGCCCTTATTTTGTTTTGAGCAGTATATATAAAAGAAGAAGTCCTGACTGATCGTCAACGCACAGCCGAAACTGCTGGGACTACAAACTTGAAATTTACAACATAACTTTCTTTTATAACGTAGGCAACGGATAAGAAATGATTTTTGGAAAATTCTACCCCTAAGAAGGTTAAATAAATAAATAAATAAATAAATAATGATTTATTTGCCAAACAGTGTGTACATATATGAAGATGTTTTTACAGTATACAGTTGGTCTCAACAATGTTTGATACCTTATAGTAGTAGGTATACAAATATTTTAACACTAAACCTAACTTACGGATAACTTATGACTACTTATGTAATGGTAAAAAGAAATCTTTTAGTGAATAAAAATTTTTTTGAGAGAGCCATTTTAACAGTTGTGGTTTAAATTTCTTAATAGGTAATTCTAATAAAGCCGTGGGCAGGTGATTATAGACTCGAGCAGCCATCCCAACAACATTGTTTTTATAAAACTTTAAATTTGCTCTAGGTGCATATACTTTATTTCTGTGCATACTTCTTGCATTTGGGTTATGATGCGAAATCCTAGTAAAGTAATTACTATGTTTTTTGACAAATAAACATATTTCAGCAATATAAATACACGGTAAAGGAAGTATTTTTAATTGTTGGAAAATTGGTCTACACGACTCTCTTTTGCCTATATTGCTTATCGCTCGTATACATTTTTTTTGGGCTAAGAACGCTCTCTCGACGTCTACGGAATGTCCCCACATAATGAGGCCGTAGCGTAGAACCGAACCAACATAACCGTGGTAAGCACTCAGAGCGGTCTGCATAGAGGCAATTTTTCTTAATCTATGTAAAGCGAACACAAACTTGTTTACTTTACTACACACTAAGTCTACATGACTTTTCCAATTACAATTTTCATCCAGTGATATACCGAGAAATGCCGTTGAGTTTACAATATCTATTTTATTACTATCATAGCCTATATTTAAATCGATTTGTTTACTTTTATAAGTTTTAAATTGTATTGCTTTAGTTTTACTGATATTTAATTTTAAATTATTTATTTTCATCCATCGACCAACATCTGCCAAAGTAGCATTTATGTCTTTTTCAATATTATTTTGATCAGTACTAGTAAATAGTATGGTGGTATCGTCCGCGAATAATACACATTTATGTTTGGTAATGATCGGAAGGTCGTTTATATAAAGAAGGAATAATAGCGGTCCCAGTATGCTGCCTTGTGGGACACCGCGTTTATTCGTTTTTGGCACTGAAACGTAACTTTTTTTTTCCCCTTCAATCATTAGTGTGATCTCTGTTGACTGGTTTCGATCAGTGAGATAACTTTTAAGCCAATTATGAGCCAACCCGCGAATGCCATAATCGTACAATTTACTGAGTAGTATTTGGTGATTAACAAAATCGAAAGCCTTGGTCATGTCTAAAAATACAGATACTGTGGGATGTTTCTTGTCTACACTTTCTGTAATGCTCGCAATAAGTGAAAAACAAGCCAACGATGTTGACTTTTCATGTTGAAAGCCAAATTGCTCTGGAGTAAGAACATTACATTGAGTTATGAAATTCTGTATCCTTATCGCCATGGACTTCTCGAACACCTTTGAAATTACTGGGATTAATGTAATGGGACGATAATTATTCATTTCTGTTGTGTCTCCTTTTTTATGTAGTGGTTTTACCAATGAATATTTTAGTCTGTCAGGGAAAATGCCCTGCTCGAGAGATAAATTTATGAGATGCGCTAATGGCGTCTTCAATACTTGTGCACAAAGTTTAAGATTCCTGGTGTTAATGCTATCATACCCTACTGAGTTCGTGTTTTTTAGACCCATTATAATTCGGAGCACTTCACTTTCAGAGACTGGTCTAAGAAATATGGTGCTATTTTGTACATTTAATTTTGATTTTTCAGTTGTCTCTGGAAAATCTTCTGCTGCGTTGATAAAAAAGTCATTAAAGGCTTCGGCTATGGCCTCACCATTTATAATGTCTTCCCCGGATTTAACTATTTTATCTATTTGATTTCGAAATGGCCTTCTTTCGATTTGACGATTTATAACAGTCCAGGACGCCTTACACTTATTTTTAGATTTCTGTACAATTTTTTTATTATTAATTTTTTGTGATTTATATATGCATCTGTTGAGTATTTTTGAGTAGTCTTTATATTTTGTTTTTAGTATTCCCTTCTGATGTTTGTCACCCTTTAGATAGTCTAAGTAAAGTTTTCGTTTGTTTTTGCAGCTTTTTCTAAGACCTTTTGTTATCCATTGTGATTGCTTACTATTATTGCTTACTTTAACCCTGATTTTTGGAAAACACAGATTAAAAAACATTATTAACGTATCGTGGAATGAGTTGAAGGCCGTGTTAACGTCAGGAAGGAAAAAACTTTGTATGGTGAGCAAGACATTTTTAAAGTGAGAAAGTAACTTCGGTCGTATACTGTTTGTTAAAAGACGAGAAAACTTATTTCAGCGCTGTTTAAAATGCATTCCCTAAGAGAGTTAAAAAGAGGTTTAAAGTTTGTATGGAGAAAAAGCTGAGTCAGGTTTCATAATAAAACATGTTTCAGATACATAAGCGGGAGCATGGGCTATATGGGTGGCACCTGCGAGACCGCGCTAGCGGCGTGGAAGCCGCCGGGTAACTACCTGCCGCGCGGGGAGGCGCCGCCCCCTTACGACGAAGTGGTGGCGCAGTGCCGCTCTGAAGTCATGAGGTGAGCATGAGAGTACCTACGTAGACTGTTATTCTGCCTACTTGGGTAGAAGTATGGGCTAAATGAGCGACATCTGTGCACCTAACGCGCGGGGAGGCGGCGCCCCCTTACGATGAGGTAGTGGCGCAGTGCCGCTCTGAAGTCATGAGGTGAGCATCACAGTAGCTAGGTAGACTGTTATTCTGCCTACTTGGGTAGAAGTATGGGCTAAATGGGCGACATCTGTGCACCTAACGCGCGGGGAGGCGGCGCCCTCCTACGACGCGACGAGACGGATTCGCAGGGCCGCTCTGACGTCATGAGGTAGGTAAGCGTGACAATAGCAGTGTAGACTCTTGTTCTAGTTACATAAAGGGAAGTGTGGGCTTCATAGGCGGCAGTTGTAAGACCGCGCTAGCGGCGTGGAAGCCGCCGGGTAACTACCTACCACGCGGGGAGTCGCCGTCCCCTTATGATGGGGCGGTGGCGCAGTGCCACTCTGACGTCATGAGATGAGCACGATGTGAAGACGGTGGATGCTAACTGAACGAAAGTACAGTAAGCTAAGAGAGTGGTTTAACACTTTCGATTATTGGAACATTAAAATTCAAAAGTGGTTGCCGGTTTTCTTGGCTGACAGGGCCTGTATCGCAGACAGATTTCAAATCATTTATATATAACATCGCCACGCGACGGATGCCTCCGACTAATAATGAAATTCATAGGTCTTCTAATCAAAGGCACTATTTCCGTACCAATTATAAATCATCCTTATTGACATCGACAAAGAGAGACCTTTTCCTTGAGACACATGTGTATGTCGAGTCTTATTCAAATAGATGTGAAACTATGTTTCTTTGCAGGATGAACAATGAGACGCCATACCATCGCACCTACCCAACGAATCTCGATAACATGGTTCGACCGGACGACGCTATGCAATGTACTGGGCACGGCTACATTAACATACTGCGACCTATGCCACAGGTAACATGCACTCGTGTTGGTGCACCCTAATAACTACAGAATAATCACTATGTTACTATGTTATTAATAGTCAAAGTTATTTGTTTTTCAATATGTATAGGCATATTACATGAATCTATGAATATCAATAAACGACCACTAGTTCTGAAAGAAAACTTCTGCTAAGAACCGGCGTAATAAACTCGACGGGGTAGCATTTATTCATACATACATACATTCACGCCTTTATTCCCAAAAGGGGTAGGCAGAGCACATGAAACGTATATTCCAGCGCCACTTTTGGCATAAATGTGGGTATAAAAGATCGACAAAATGTGATATTGCAGTGATAGGTTGCTAGCCCATCGCCCACAACACACTTCAACCCTGGTCCCTTAGTCGACTTTTACGACACCCACGGGAAGAAAAGGGGTGGTGAAATAAATTAACAATTAGAAAGAAAGAAAGAAAAGAAGAAAGAAAATCGCCATGTAGGTATGGAGGAACGTATAGTAAAATACGATTGATGATTACATGTTTACTGATGAAACCCTTCGTACTGCTTAACTAATTATAACATGACACATGACGTACAGTAAAGTGTAAAAATATGGATGAATACAACTTACTCATAAAAATGTCCCATAGCTCTTATGTCAGCGGATTAAGGTTATGGTACATATTTATGAGAAGATGAAATCGATACATATGTATGCACTTGACTGTAGGTAGATGTATATAGGCATACACTACATTCTTCTAAAGACATAGAGTGAATATTCAGTGTTTTTACGAAGGATTTAAGGAAAATTAATGATGATTAGAATTAACTTTTGTTAAAAACGTATATGACAATACTGACGTTGCGATTTTTTTGATCAGAATTTGCGTTTTTTCACATATTCACGCTGATAATCGTGATCATGACTTTAGAACCGAGCGTTTCAAACCGCCGGATTTTCATCCTATTCCCAGCGGCGAAACGGGGATTTTGGTTTCAACCCTTTTGGGGGAACTTGATGAGTTTGTTCCAGAGGAAATCAGATGCTTGAGCACCTTATGCAGCTCCCCCTGGACCGGCTACTGGCTATACCGTTGTATTCCGTGTTCAGATGGCGAACCCGCAGAACTGCTATGCAGCGCCGCTCCTGCAGCCGCACCCCGAGCAGCCTGTAATGCAACACCCCCTCGCACCTAACAGTTAGTCTATCATGTGAATGTTGTAACAATATAAGCTGTCCCAACCATTGAGTTATATTACTAGAGTAGCATATAGCTATAATATACGCATATATATGTCAACTTACTCTCATGAGAGTATGTTGGTTTAGTCTGTGACGGGCAGTGATGGCGTTCGATTAGAGTCCAATTTTGACTCAAAACTTTAAAAAATGCCTTCTTTTGCATTGCGCTATTGCACCAACAACAAACCCAACAATAGTACCTAAAAGTACGAGAATCACTTTTCATCGGCAAATTCACAGAGTTTTCAAATAACATGAATTTTCTGTAATTTATAAGATCCGCGCCGATGGCGGCCATTATTTCAAAGATTAAAAATGTAGAAGTGACAATTTCCTAAGACTATTTGGCTTTGTTAGTAGAACATTAAACTGACTAGCCTTAATTTTATTGGCAACGATTAGTTGCTATTTAGATCTTAAGTCCTACTTATTTAAATCCTAGGTCAATTCTCTTATATAAATAATGTACGCGACGCGAGTATGGTCTCCGAATTATGAACCCATTAACAATTTAGGAGAATATATTATAATCGTTATATTAATTTCCAATTGATTTCAAAATCTATACTGAATATCCCGTGGGACCTTAAATGCGTTTGGATCTGACTGAAACTAAAAATGGTCATAATTTAGTTTTTTGTCTTGCTGCGATTGCTATCAAAAACGATATCGGAGGATCCGCATAGGCCTTAAATAAGACGCATGGTCATCAATGTGCTGAGACAAATTGCATCAACACAGTGCATCCTCCATCCAGTATAAAAAAATTACAAATACCAAATGTCGGTGATTAAATCAATAAGTAGTTTTTTTTTATACGAGTGTATTAAATCACGCTATGGCCATAACTGAATCCGAACTCAGAAAATTGTCGCATCTACTGCACGTTTAAATACTCTTTGATTTTCCAAAATGGCGGCCTGATTGGAAGACGTCAAGAAAAATGTTCTGGGTTGCCAGTCTATACGTATTAATAGTAAGTCAATGGTCCCAACTAGGTGAGTTGTAATGTCATGTGACTTTCCCAACAGTGGTCGGCTTCCCCAGCGCGATCCGGCTCACAGGCTCCCTGGGCGCCATCAGCAACCGCGGCCTGAGCGTGCTGCGCGAGCGTGAGCCGGAGCGCCCGCACAACGTGCCCGGCTTCTACACCAGCCCCTCGCTGTGAGTCTACTGAGCCGTCCACAGGGTTAGAGTAGCGCTTGTGCTCTGCGCCGCTGTGAATCTACTAAGCTATCCACAGGGTTAGAGTAGCGCTTGTGCTCTGCGCCGCTGTGAATCTACTAAGCTATCCACAGGGTTAGAGTAGCGCTTGTGCTCTGCGCCGCTGTGAGTCTACTGAGCTATCCACAGGGTTAGAGTAGCGCTTGTGCTCTGCGCCGCTGTGAGTCTACTGAGCTGTCCACAGGGTTAGAGTAGCGCTTGTGCTCTGCGCCGCTGTGAATCTACTAAGCTATCCACAGGGTTAGAGTAGCGCTTGTGCTCTGCGCCGCTGTGAGTCTACTAAGCTATCCACAGGGTTAGAGTAGCGCTTGTGCTCTGCGCCGCTGTGAGTCTACTAAGCTATCCACAGGGTTAGAGTAGCGCTTGTGCTCTGCGCCGCTGTGAATTTACTAAGCTATCCACAGGGTTAGAGTAGCGCTTGTGCTCTGCGCCGCTGTGAATCTACTAAGCTATCCACAGGGTTAGAGTAGCGCTTGTGCTCTGCGCCGCTGTGAATCTACTAAGCTATCCACAGGGTTAGAGTAGCGCTTGTGCTCTGCGCCGCTGTGAGTCTACTAAGCTATCCACAGGGTTATAGTAGCGCTTGTGCTCTGCGCCGCTGTGAGTCTACTAAGCTATCCACAGGGTTAGAGTAGCGCTTGTGCTCTGCGCCGCTGTGAATCTACTGAGCTATCCACAGGGTTAGAGTAGCGCTTGTGCTCTGCGCCGCTGTGAGTCTACTGAGCTATCCACAGGGTTAAAGTAGCGCTTGTGCTCTGCGCCGCTGTGAGTCTACTGAGCTGTCCACAGGGTTAGAGTAGCGCTTGTGCTCTGCGCCGTTGTGAATCTACTAAGCTATCCACAGGGTTAGAGTAGCGCTTGTGCTCTGCGTCGCTGTGAGTCTACTGAGCTGTCCACAGGGTTAGAGTAGCGCTTGTGCTCTGCGCCGCTGTGAGTCTACTGAGCTATCCACAGGGTTAGAGTAGCGCTTGTGCTCTGCGCCGCTGTGAGTCTACTGAGCTGTCCACAGGGTTAGAGTAGCGCTTGTGCTCTGCGCCGCTGTGAATCTACTAAGCTATCCACAGGGTTAGAGTAGCGCTTGTCCTCTGCGCCGCTGTGAGTCTACTGAGCTATCCACAGGGTTAGAGTAGCGCTTGTGCTCTGCGCCGCTGTGAGTCTACTGAGCTGTCCACAGGGTTAGAGTAGCGCTTGTGCTCTGCGCCGCTGTGAATCTACTAAGCTATCCACAGGGTTAGAGTAGCGCTTGTGCTCTGCGCCGCTGTGAGTCTACTCAGCTATCCACAGGGTTAAAGTAGCGCTTGTGCTCTGCGCCGCTGTGAGTCTACTGAGCTGTCCACAGGGTTAGAGTAGCGCTTGTGCTCTGCGCCGCTGTGAGTCTACTAAGCTATCCACAGGGTTAGAGTAGCGCTTGTGCTCTGCGCCGCTGTGAGTCTACTAAGCTATCCACAGGGTTAAAGTAGCGCTTGTGCTCTGCGCCGCTGTGAGTCTACTGAGCTGTCCACAGGGTTAGAATAGCGCTTGTGCTCTGCGCCGCTGTGAATCTACTAAGCTGTCCACAGGGTTAGAGTAGCGCTTGTGCTCTGCGCCGCTGTGAGTCTACTGAGCTGTCCACAGGGTTAGAGTAGCGCTTGTGCTCTGCGCCGCTGTGAATCTACTAAGCTATCCACAGGGTTAGAGTAGCGCTTGTGCTCTGCGCCGCTGTGAATCTACTAAGCTATCCACAGGGTTAGAGTAGCGCTTGTGCTCTGCGCCGCTGTGAGTCTACTAAGCTATCCACAGGGTTAGAGTAGCGCTTGTGCTCTGCGCCGCTGTGAATTTACTAAGCTATCCACAGGGTTAGAGTAGCGCTTGTGCTCTGCGCCGCTGTGAATCTACTAAGCTATCCACAGGGTTAGAGTAGCGCTTGTGCTCTGCGCCGCTGTGAATCTACTAAGCTATCCACAGGGTTAGAGTAGCGCTTGTGCTCTGCGCCGCTGTGAGTCTACTAAGCTATCCACAGGGTTAGAGTAGCGCTTGTGCTCTGCGCCGCTGTGAGTCTACTAAGCTATCCACAGGGTTAGAGTAGCGCTTGTGCTCTGCGCCGCTGTGAATCTACTAAGCTATCCACAGGGTTAGAGTAGCGCTAGTGCTCTGCGCCGCTGTGAGTCTACTAAGCTGTCAATAGGGTTAGAGTAGCGATTGTGCTCTGCGCCGCTGTGAGTCTACTGAGCTGTCCACAGGGTTAGAGTAGCGCTTGTGCTCTGCGCCGCTGTGAGTCTACTAAGCTGTCCACAGGGTTAGAGTAGCGCTTGTGCTCTGCGCCGCTGTGAGTCTACTGAGCTGTCCACAGGGTTAGAGTAGCGCTTGTGCTCTGCGCCGCTGTGAATCTACTAAGCTATCCACAGGGTTAGAGTAGCGCTTGTGCTCTGCGCCGCTGTGAGTCTACTAAGCTATCCACAGGGTTAAAGTAGCGCTTGTGCTCTGCGCCGCTGTGAGTCTACTGAGCTGTCCACAGGGTTAGAATAGCGCTTGTGCTCTGCGCCGCTGTGAATCTACTCAGCTATCCACAGGGTTAGAGTAGCGCTTGTGCTCTGCGCCGCTGTGAGTCTACTGAGCTGTCCACAGGGTTAGAGTAGCGCTTGTGCTCTGCGCCGCTGTGAATCTACTAAGCTATCCACAGGGTTAGAGTAGCGCTTGTGCTCTGCGCCGCTGTGAATCTACTAAGCTATCCACAGGGTTAGAGTAGCGCTTGTGCTCTGCGCCGCTGTGAGTCTACTAAGCTATCCACAGGGTTAGAGTAGCGCTTGTGCTCTGCGCCGCTGTGAATCTACTAAGCTATCCACAGGGTTAGAGTAGCGCTTGTGCTCTGCGCCGCTGTGAATCTACTAAGCTGTCCACAGGGTTAGAGTAGCGCTTGTGCTCTGCGCCGCTGTGAGTCTACTAAGCTATCCACAGTGTTAGAGTAGCGCTTGTGCTCTGCGCCGCTGTGAATCTACTAAGCTATCCACAGGGTTAGAGTAGCGCTTGTGCTCTGCGCCGCTGTGAATCTACTAAGCTATCCACAGGGTTAGAGTAGCGATTGTGCTCTGCGCCGCCGTGAGTCTACTAAGCTGTCAACAGGGTTAGAGTAGCGATTGTGCTCTGCGCCGCTGTGAGTCTACTAAGCTGTCAACAGGGTTAGAGTAGCGCTTGTGCTCTGCGCCGCTGTGAGTCTACTAAGCTGTCCACAGGGTTAGAGTAGCGCTTGTGCTCTGGGCCGCTGTGAGTCTACTGAGCTGTCCACAGGGTTAGAGTAGCGCTTGTGCTCTGCACCGCTGTGAGTCTATTAAGCTGTCCACAGGGACAGAGTAGCGCTTGTGCTCTGCGCCGCTGTGAGTCTACTAAGCTGTCCACAGGGTTAGAGTAGCGCTTGTGCTCTGCGATCTCGCCTTTCCAACTGACTGTAATGTCCGCCACACTGGTCCATAACAAGTAGTTGAGTTCGATACAATTTATCGTCGATAAGGTATCCGGTAACTAACTATAGAAAGTTGGTACCGGTGGCATGAGGCGACTTTGATTAAATAGGTTTTTCTCCGAAATCATTGTTTTTACTTGTGGGTGAACTGTGGCAGCGAATAGTTTACTTGTTTACTCGATGAAATATTCTTAATTTCAAATAGTTCTGCTTTTATACTCCATTCTAAATGATCAAAGTAGCCCTAAAGTAACCCCATTCCACGGTATGAGTATGGCAAATTGCATCGTTTGTAGTTTGTGTCTCCTGATAGAATAGCTGGTACTACCTATACACACCAGCCCCATTTCGCTGTGAGACAGGGGACAGGGGGGTGGAGATGATTCAAAAGAGCTCAAACACGATGGGTAGGTATCTTGTCTACATTAGTAATTGCTATGGCCTCCTGATGGCCTAATCGTCAAATCTCGGTAATGCCATAATATTGCGTTGTCAACGAACTTAAATAATAAGTATCTACATATGTCAAATTCCGAATCGCTAAACTTAAGTGGCAGTAGCCGGGGCACATTACACGTAGAACCGATGGCCGTTGGGGCGGAAAGGTTCTCAAGTGGCGACCACGTACCGGAAGGCGTGGACATCAGTCCACAAGGTGGACTGATTACCTGGTAAAGGTCGCGGGAGTCCGCTGGGTGCGGGTGGCGCAGGACAGGTCACTGTGGCACTCTTTGCCTATGTCCTATGTCCAGCAGTGTGCGTTTCTCGGCTGATATGATGGTACGAAGAGTTCAAGTTACATAAAAGCTTATGGCTCATGATAGTACAGTCCGTTTTGCAACCCAATCCAATCAAACACAACTAAACAGTGCACCATGAACCCTATACCTCCTATGTGTAGATAAAAACAATTATAATGGATATCTACTGAATTACATTTCTCTATTAATTCATGGAAAACCAACAGGGCAACATATTCATCCACAACAAAACCGGCAATTACAGGTTCAACAAATTGCAAACAAACTTTTAAACTTCCACAGGCCAGGAAGATATCTGACGCCATTTTGTTTCCAGCCACCGCACAATCCCGCGCATCTCCACCGCCATCGACACAACAATCCTAGACATGTCCATATCCGGCTTCAACCGGTGCGACCGCTCGCTCCACAACGAGATCCGGCGCTCGTTCCACAAGCCCGGCGAGCGCGTCGACACGGGCCGCAGCATGCGGAACCTGAACCTCGCGTCCGGCACCTCCAGGTGTGTACGATACTATAGACACCTCTGTATTGGAATCAGCATAATCCCATAAAAAACAAACAAACGTTACTGCATTTATGGATTTTTGCTTACCTAAAACTATGTAGTATTGTAACATATCTTGTAACATATAAAATATATATATAGTGGTGCTGATGTACCACAGCTGATCGCGCGGCCATTAAACTCGCGGGTAGTCTAAAATATCATAATTATTTTTATGTCATATTTGGTGGTAGTTTTTAACTTGTCTTCCGAAATACATCTTTGAATACGTAAGACGTGCTGCGGCCTTATTTATTGAAATCCTAGTTTTTCCCGTGGTTTGGATTTAGGGAGTGCTCCCATATACGTCATATCTCACAACTTTTTACGGTGGAAGAGTTTCCAGACTTGGCCTCTTTTTTACATGGAATGTTTTTTATGGGATCTCACTTCTTTTTGTAGGTTATTTATTGTGTTATCAATACTTACATACAAATTATGAATCCAGTCCATTATATATATTTTTTCCCATTCACTGCAAATAGTATAACTTTGTAATACTATATGTTTATATAAGATTACAAAGTTATTTATGCAGTTGTTGTATCTAGAAAACTGGACTGAAATTGCATTTTTTTTTGTTTTCCCTTGATTTATGCACTAAACACTAATTGTTTTCTAAATTTGAAGCTTCTATGTCTGCTAGAAGTGCCTTAGACTTTTGATGATCGGTGAGTCAGTCAGTGAGTGACAAAATTAAGAACTGACTAGTTAGGGTCGGCAACGCGCATGTAACACCCCTGGAGTTGCAAGCGTCCATAGGCTACGGTAACCACTTACCATCAGGTGGGCCGTAAGCTTTGCCACCGACGTGGTATATAAAAAAGTTACAATTCTTAAACTACTGGTTCATATTGAATGAAATTTGAAATATATCGTGTTTATACAATGCGTGCTTGGTTACTTAAAATTCAGGCTTCTAGTTTTATCCACAACGAATTTATAGGGGGTCGAAAATGCCCTTAACTGCTTCGAGAAAAGGATGGTACGGCCGTGCAGCTGTTTTGCTCGACTTGGCGGGGGCACTACCGTGGCCCCAGATAATCTTCATCATCATCACAAGTTCCAACACTCGTTCCGCATGCCAAGTGCACAGGCATAAGAATACATTCATTAGAAAAGTATTTTGGAGTAATTGGCTACTTTCCTAAAAACATATTTAGTCCGTTAAATATTCAAAAAATATTGAACACGTATTTTTTTGAATTGAACAAAAATATATGAAATACTTTTTAAGTGTACTATATTCTGACGTCACACGGAATAATATAAATGACAGACTAAATAGAATTATATTTTTTTTACCCAGGAAAGTCCCAAATTGCCAATGTGTTGGGCATAATTAATTTCACAATATTGTTTCCACAGAGCGCACAGCGAGGAGCACAACGTGGGTGGAATCGACCCAAGGCCCTTGAAGCCTATCAGCAAACCTGCGGCGGAAGTCACCGCGCCGCAAACCACCCTGCCGCTCACCGTTGACAAGGTAATTGAAATTCGATTATCGAATAGAGAATTCGATCAATAGGGATTATTATTTTCTAAAGTGTAAGGGCGACTTTGATCAAATAGGTTTTTCTCAGAAATCATTGTTTTTACTTGTAGGATGAATATGATAGTATTATATCTTGCTGTTTACTCGATTAAATCTTCTTAATTTCCAATATTTCTGGTTTTATATTACATTCTAAATGATCAAAGTAGCCCCATTTTTTCCTAAAGTAACCCCTTTTTACGGTACAAGATGATAACTAACATTAACTAAATCAAATTATAACTAAGTTAAATCTAAAAAAACCGGCCAAGTGCGAGTCGGACTCGCGCACCGAGGGTTCCGTACATACCTGTAGGTATATAAGTAACTAGCTTCCGCCCGCGACTTCGTCCGCGTGGACCCGGGATAAAAACTATCCTATATTTTAATCCAGGCTATAAACTATCTTCGTGCAAAATTTCATTCAAATCGGTTCAGCCGTTTAAGCGTGATTGAGTAACAAACATCCAAACATCCAAACATCTAAACTTTCGCATTTATAATATTAGTAGGATAACTTTAAAATGATTAAAAATATTTTTATATATGATGTAAAGTATCTAAAAATGAACGGCTTTTGCAATTTTTCCTTTATCTGTGCTATAAGACGTTGCTTCGTACCAAGTTTAACCCCAGTTCAACCTTATTGATTTGTGGATTCGCTGCGCCAAATGCAAGAGAAGAATGCTCCCTCACTTTCCTCACTTCACACAGCGCATTCTCGTGAGCTCTGGCGGCGTTACTCACTACCAGGAGCACACCACGTACATATATAGTAGGAAGTGGTGTTATATTGGCTGTGGTCTTCTGTAAGGTAGGTACTTCCCCGGTTGGGCTGCTCCAAGTATAATCTGGAGGGTATATTCCGCTGTACCCTCTGATACGGATATAGACTCGAAAATTATTATTACTCCAAAAGAAAGAAGGCAAAAAAATATACCTAGTGACGAAAATCCCATTCGATATCTTAAAGAATTACGAAGCTACGACCGTTTTAATATTGCTCGTTAGACAGAGAAAACGCTCGCAGCTGGTGACGTCACAATGTGCGAGGCTGTCGCGGAGCGCGTCGCGCGCGCGGCAGGCCGCGTCGATGGCGGCGCCGAACACGTTGGGGCACGGCACGTTGCAGTCTTCTAGTGACGTCACTAACTGCGAGCGTCAGTTGTTTCATATGAAGTTGCGTTTTGCGTAAAAGGGACAGAACATACCCCTTCTTAAAACTTTGGACACTTATAACTTCGTGATTATTTAACCTCTTGCCTTGATTTTTTCTCCATTTGATTACATTTTTAATCCTTTGTCGGGAAAATACGACATTATTGATTATTTTATTTAGTGTCAACACCCCTATTAATGTATTTAATGTTTTAACTTTTCTAGTTGGCTTACACATTTGGCGACATTTTACATCTCTAAAGATGTTTTTTTAATTACTTCGCCTTTTGACTGTCGAGGTCTTTTGCATGTCCAAATTCAATTTAATAATTTGACCACGGAGATTTCCATCTTTCAATTAATTTCGGCAAAATATGCCGCTTTAATAAGTATTTATTCCCCAAAGGTTGTCTGAAAGAGATCGCTCTTTAGCGATAAGAACGCCTGTTGTTGCCTTGTATTAATGTTTTATGTTTTTTTGTTTATATTTTTTTTCTCTGTGGTGCACAATAATAGTACATTGTGATACAAGTGAGGTATGTTGATAATTACATCAGAGGCGGATAAGAGAGCCGAGGATTGTAGTTATCAAAGCTCACGCGTTTCATACGACGTTTTTCAACACATTTTGCGAGGAAAAAATCCTTTTAATAAGATGAAAATTTGATAGGCCTGTCAAGTTATTTTCTGTACTTATTGGATGTCAACAGGTTTTTACTCACATGTTGTATACATCGTTAAGAATTTCTAGTGGCGTCCATTCTTTTTATCACTTTTCTAGTCACCACGAATCAACATTTTTGTTAATAACCCAACACGCATTAACAATGTTTACAAATATCTGTGAAATAACCTATAATGGCGCGCATCAAATTTTTTTTGTGAAGTTTGCGCAGTGCGCGCGCATTAGATGAAATCTCTAAACAGCCAATACAAAATAAAATAAATAATTTCGTTTTAAAATGTTATCTTTATTAATTCATGTAAAATGTTATCAAAATTGAATGGTTTTACTAAATGAACCGTTTCTATATCATATCCAAAAAGATATAGTCAATTAATTAATAAAAAGGATTTAATTTGTTTAGTCGGGTAAGAATCCATTTGCCGAGAATTAAAAAAAAGCTGTACATTCTGTACAACCCGGTTAGTTTATATAAGATACATCTTGCTGCAAGGTGCCAACGTGACTTAATCGGGATATAACCATAACACACAAGTATCGTAATGTTATTAAACACGCGTGTTTAATATCCAGGATTATAAGCCTAAAAGCGACACAATAAGAGGTACGTTACGAGCAATTGTGTTGAACAGTAAATTATTAATGTAGTTAATGCAATCTCACGTCACTTATGTTGTAAAAGGGTAGTTTCCTAGTGTTAAAATTCATAACGTAGTGTTAATTATTGCCAGTGTAAATTGCAAAATATAACCAGAATCATAAAAAAATTAGTAATTGAACTTGAAAGTGTACAAAAAATATGTATTTATTTTTATAGTCCAAGAGTAAAATTAATTCTGCCCTTGTTACACTTAAATAAATAAAAATTACAACTTGCACTTGAAGGCACATTATAGGTTATTTCACAGATATTTGTAAACATTGTTACTGCGTATTTGGTTATTAACAAAAATGTTGATTCGTGGTGATTAGAAAAGTGATAAAAAGAATGGACGCCACTAGAAATTCTTGACGATGTATTCAACATGTGAGTAAAAACCTGTTGTCGTCAATAAGTAAGGAAAATCACTTGGCAGGGCTATCAAATTTTCATCTTATGAAAAGGATTTTTCCCTCGCAAAATGTGTTGAAAAACGTCGTATGAAACGCGTGAGCTTTGATAATGACATCCTCGGCTCTCTTATCACGCTCACCTGCGGCTCGCGTGATAATTCCGCCTCTGATGTAATTATCAACATACCTCACTTGTATCACAATGTACTATTTCGGCTCCCGCCAACGAGGTTCGTCTTCTATTTTTTTTGTCTATTATATGTAATTTAATTGTAGGTGCTCTCATAACCAAACTGGTTCGAAAGGCATCGAAAAAAACCATAGGATTCATGCCTGTTCTGGGTGGATTGCAAAAAAAATACATGGTTAAGAGCCGTAATAATCTAATCTGCGCTTTAACTTTTTTCCATTGTGTAACGGAAATTACCCATAGATTTTATATGGTTAATTTTCGTTACACAATGGGAAAAAGTTCAAGCATAGATTAGACTAAGGCCCTTAACTATGTAAAAATTTTTTGCTATCCAAATTCATACACATGTTTAAAACTCTGACACTTAAAAGAGCCCTTGAGGCAATTCAATTCATGTATTCTTTGCATCCATTACAAGTTTCATATTACAGTGCGACATCGGCAAAGCAACAGCTTATTTTAAACTTAATCTAATATGAATATCAGTGTGTGTGTTTAGACAGTTGACGCCTACTTCACCATCAATTCATCAGCCTATATACGTCCGACTGCTGGGCACAGGCCTCCTTTCATGGATGAGAGGGAATTGGCAGTATTTTTTTTAAATCAATCTCGTGGCTCCTAACAGCAAACCTTTATCTCGTGTAGTTTTCGAGTTCCTTTTGACTGCCCCGTTTTTATAATACAACCTGTATTTTAATTTGGAATTCTCGACTGTGTAGCCGTCGTGCGTATGCAGTTACTCGGGTAGCGCCCCTGGAGGCGAAGAACCCGACGACTACCGAAGCGAGTGTGAGAACTGCAAGTCAGCTACTAGCTCCAGGTACGTGAAACTGACTGTTGATAGCCCTTATGCCGGTGCAATATGGTTTATGAGTGGGCTGTGCTTGTGAAAATACTACTGCAATGCGATTTGTACCTTATTATAATGGGTCAGAGTTTGGTTTGTCCTTCTGATTTCAAAACAAAGCATTCGACTACCGCAGTGTGAGAACTGCAAATCAGCTACCAGTTCCAGGTACGTTAATCTGACAGTTGATAGCCCTTATGTCTTTGCAATAAGGTTTGAAGTGGGCAGGGCTAGTAAAATGACCGCTTCAATAAAATTGACACATTTTTGTAAAGGGACAGGGTCGTTTTTGGTTTGATCCTTTGCGTGAATCGTTGCATCCGCCTGAAAGTGTAATGTTTGCAGATGGGTGCTGGACGCGGACTGGCAGGACGAGGCGGACGCGGGCACGCAGACGCTGCAGCGGCGCGCGCCGCCGCCCGCGCCGCCGCCGCCCGCCGCCGCCACGCTGCCGCAGCCCGGCACCAAGCAGCGGTGAGTGCGCCAGCGCCACACGGGACTAAATAACCGCGCCTGTCATATTGGCACCCGGTGCCCAGCGTCATCATACGATGTCACATGTAGTACTGAAATCTAATCCTACTGGCGTAATCAATTTATTTTGCATTAGTACTGAAGGTGCCGATATCCTCCATTAATAACATGTTCCGCTCCTGACAGGTGCTAAATCCACCGCGTAAGGAGTAGTGTAAACTCATGTTAAAATTGATAATGTAGTGTTGCTAAATGCATGGTTAACCATCAAATTGTAATAAGGTTAAAATTAAAAATATAAATAAAATCTTAAAAAGATTAGAAAATATAGTCATTAGTTAAATATTCAATTAACATGTTACGTGGCGGTAACATTTTTTTGCAAAATATGGCACGCGCTGTCCGCAAACAATGCCTATTCATGATTTCAGTACAATGGGCATTCATGACTCAGTTCAAATTGTTTAAACTATAACATGTATATTGTTTGCTCCAGACTGACTGGGGGCCCGCAGTCTAACTGGGAAAATTGGTTCAACACTATCCCGGACTCCGACACCGAATCCGAAGAAGAGTGAATTCATCATACTTGGTTCTAACTTTATCTTAAATGCAGGAGTTCCCAACCGTTGGCGCCCCTTTAAACGGGTCGCAGAACGTAGACAGGGTTTGCTTCTTGAAAAAAAAGTGTTTGTTTTTACCAATAATGGGCATGAAAAGGACATAGCTACTTCAGGAATGCGCGAAGTGAAAAGGTTGGGAAAGCCGGTAAAATAAGTAAAAAATGTAACCAGCTAAGTGTGTCGTATCAACCGTGACATCCGGGTATTCGCAGAAACTCAACTGAAGGTTTATTTGGACTGTGTTCTTCCCCTAGTTACATATTTACTTTGAAGGGTGTTGTGTGAAGTGACAAACGAAACAAGTCACGTGTTGGTAGGTATATCTTGCTACCTATACATGTAACACAAGACCTGCGCGGCACGAGAAACGAAAAGTGACACTCGCATAATATTACTTATGATGGGTCGTGGTTCTGGGATGCTTTGTTAAATTTAACAGTGCCCTGTCATATCAATTGGACTCATTAGCCACTTAATCTTTTTCTAACTAGCGTTATCCCGGCATTTGCCAGGGTCCGCTTTCCTACTCGCTTTTCTCTACTTTGCACAATCCTGGGCGTCTTCTTCTTCTTACATAATGAGGATACCATATCACTGTTACATCGATCAAAGTTTTCCAAACCCGTGTACAACTGTAATTGCGTGATATAAAATGTTTCTATGTGGCTCATTTTCCCGCGTCGCACGCATCTTGTGCTAGCGTACCCTCTAACCGCTCACCATAAAACATAATCTGTAAATGTAATTGGAATCAACTGTATTAGGAAATAGAGTAGTTTTGTCTTGTTTTATATTCGAAGGATACAAAACAAATGCAATACCGTTCCAATTTAGATTTTTATTCATTTCATTGAAGAGGAGAGCGGCTAGAGGTACTTAGGGCGGGATGCACCAACGTACGATTACAGACTGATCGACGTTAAATATGGTGCCGGCAGCTGTCATTCCATAGAAACTTGACAAACTTTCCAAAAAAAAACATCGCTTACGATTACACTGTTTGGTGCAACCCACCCTTAGTAAAAATAAAACAACTAAAGACTACTTTAAAACTGCCGAAATAAGTGACAAGTTAAGTAGCTGTTTAGAATAAAACTAGTTAAACTAGTTATCAGTATTACTCCAGGAAAAATACGGTTTTGAAAAACATTAATTTATAAAAGCGTTTTTTTGTTGATTTCATTTTAAAATGTTATTCAAGAATCCGACAAACTTCTCACCCGGAAGTAATTATGTAGATTTAAATGAAGCATGCATTGTCTTTTTGTGTCATTTATCTTGAATATTATAGAGCAAATCTAAATGAACCAAAATAGACACAAAAATATTCATTAATATTTTTTCTGACTTTTCAGAAGCTATTTATTATTCATAATTTTTTTGATGACTAAAATTCTGTCGGATTGTGTCGCTGGGTTGAATTATTTAATTGATAATATATCCGTTAAACATAAAAAAGCTATTATAAATTATTTCCAAAATTTACATTTTTTCCATTCAACTTGTCAGTTCATTGACTGGACTATATGTTTAATATTCTTAATTCCTATTGTTAGTAATGAGTGTAATGAGGTAACTGATATGGGATATAACTGATTTAAGGACGATCAAATATTTCTGAAATTTATACTTCGAATTCAGTTGTTCAATCGATAGAATAGGCTTTAAGCTACACTGTAGGACAAAATGCGACATTAAGTTTATTGAGCTTTATTCAACTGTGATTAAACAAAAGACAAACAGCCGGGAATATAAGAAATCCTGCCTTTATTACTCAGTAACTGAAAGTTACAGATACAAGTGATAATTTCATTAATAAGTAGTAATACATACACGAGATAGTAGTTTTTCCGTGACCCGATAATCACTGCCACGCCTAACACTTCTTCCAGCACAAATATCGGTTGGGGTATAGCAAAGGGGGCGCGGGACTTGGAAACATTTTGATGGGGGTGGTGTCATTATGACACGTATTTTTTATGATGCTATCGTATAGAAGACGCTAAAATGAGCACGTTTTGTATGGGCAACTTTTCTCTAAACTTGATAAGACGGAGATAAATGACGGATTGTAAAAAAAAATCAGTGATGGAATATTATGAGTAGGTACGATATTAAGCTGCGAAAGTCCGAATATAGGGGCTCTCGCTGGTTAGGACGCGTGCCGACGCAGCGCGCCCTGGAGTGTTTTTATAGAATCGGAGGCGCGGCGGGAGAGCAGCCCTCGCCCGCCGTCACAAGCCGACGCTGCGGAGTGGAGTACGGGCGACCGTGCTTTGCCAAGTCCCGGCTGTAACTTTTCTTGTAAAACAGTAACTTTTCTTGGGATATATCTGAACCCAAGCGTGAGAAGTATGAAATGAATAATAATGTACATAGGTGTTTTTTTACTAAACGGGACTTAATCGCGTAGGTGTAATGGGGTGTTGTGTAAAGTGACAGTGGGGTGTAGGCTCAAAATGTATATTATCCTCGTAAGGCCCCGCGTACTTGTACAAGTACAAACTAAGGATAGTAGTTCAGACCTGATAATGAAACTGCATAGCACGAATAACTGCCTAATGTACTTATCCAAGTACAATTTTTTCATTCCCCATGTACCGGGTAATTTTTTAATGTCGGTCTGCAGCACTATTATTGATTTGTACTTGGTATAGTACATCCAGCAGATATGAATACTGCTATTGAAAAACACAGGACTTATGAGGTTATATTACTTCAAAAGAAAGAAGGCAAAAAGACCGGGTTGCACCCCGGGAGTGCCGGCAGAAGTGAAAACTTGAATATGAACGTTGTGCATTTTTGATATTTGATGATGATGAACTGACATCACCAACTATCGATAATCGTTTGTAAAGTGAACGTGAATCGAATCAATATTGAATCGATTCAAATAATAACGGTAACAACATATGTCTCGCAAATAGAAAGACGTCAAACCGTGTCGTCGTCCCCATCTCACCTTACGCATCTTACGGTCACGTGGCCTCTCTCGAATCTCACCTTACGTAATCTGTGGCGAGTTTAAAAAAAATCCCTATCCCAAAATGTGCACAGCGCCGCTAAAGTAGTTTCACTTCAAAAAATATGCCTAATGACGAAAATCTCATTGAAATATCTCAAAAAATTGCGAAGCTACAACCGTTTTAATGTTCACAATCGTTTCATTTGCAGGTGCGTTTTGCGGGAAAAAAGACAACATACCCGCTCTTGAAACTTTGGACACTTACTTTGTGATTATTTAACCCCGTGCGTTGCTTTTTTCTCCATTTGACTACATTCTTCAACCTTTTACAAGAAAATGCATCATTATTACTATTTTATTAAGTGTTTACACCCCTATTAACTTATTTATTTGGCTCTTTGAAGAGGGAAGCGTCCTCGACGTTCCAGATGCGTCAAAACATCCTTGATCGCGGGACGAACTGGCTTTAAGCTTGAAACAAATTATCGGACGCGGCTGACGGACGCGGCTCACAGCCGGTATCTAGATAATGAATATACACTGAATTGTGCAAAATATTGGACGTAAGCCGTGGACGAAACCTTGTGCGGTCCGACGTCCGACTGAAATCTGGCGCGCTGGATCCCGTTCGACTGTGCACATTTATCAGTTGCGGACGCCAGCCGCGTCCGCTAGCCGCGTCCGATAATTTGTTTCAAGCTTTAAGCGGGTATTCAACATCTTCTTGCTGCGCGGGTTTTCCAAACTACCCGCACTTGGTAAAAACGCAATAGTGGTCCCGTTTAGTATCAAATTATGTGTGAGAATCGTGAAAGTTTCAATCAATTTAATGTATATAGTATATAGGTTTTATGTCGTTTTTATTATACTGCATTCCAGTTATTTTATGTCACAAGTTGCTAATCCTATCGTATAAAAATGAGTCAAACGCAGCGTGCATTATACGTTTTTTTGTTGGACTTATTTAGACAAGTCATTAAATGGCAGATATGAGTATACTATTTCTAGTATTTAAAAAAATCAGTATTTATATGATTATTTTGCTAGCTTATGTTTTGCGCTAGTATTAGGATACAACAGAAATGTTTGTTATTTATATAAGTTATAGTACCAAAGATTAACGTCTTCCTTTACTTGGATTTTAATTTTCTTATATTGAGCAGATTTGTATTAGGTTATAAAACATAAATATGTATATAAGAAATTACCATTAGTTAATATAACTTTAATGTTATTGGGATGTATGAACTGATTTTGCTCTTAGTGTTCAGTTAAAAGGCAATTTGTCCAATTAGTAGACTATTTTCTAATTGCATACCCATGGCAGTAGAACCTTTTTGTTTTGACAGTTGACAAAATGCCGTTTATCTGAAATTATAATATATATTAATAAATTGATGTTGATAATTCGGTTTAAAGCTCGCCAGTGATCTCTAGATCTATATATCGATAATAAAACTGATGAACAGTTATATGTTTAAAACATTCTCGAATTACATATGATATTGAGTGGTGCCAAAACGAAAACGAAATGCAAGGAGTATAACATGGGTTAACTTGGGAAGTGTTATTTTTTTTGCATATCATAAAGCGTAATATGACCACGGAATCGTGTAGGTTAGCGCGCTCTCGCTTACACTAACGCTGGCCAACTGTGCCAAAGCGAGAGCGCGCTAACCAATACCATTCCAATCTAATCGAAATTCCTTAATTTTCTTCTTCCGAAATTGAAACCTTGTATCTTTTCATATTAACGCTATATTCGTTTAAGAATAAATAATAATGATTTATCGATCTTCAATACTTTCATAGATTTACATCATATGTTTTTTTTGGTTTATTTATAAATGGCACGCAGTAAATAACTATTTTTGGAAATGAAGAGATTTCGATTTGTGGGTACAGTCAGCTGCAAAAATATCTACACTGTTACGCACTCAAAGATATTGATATAGATTGTTGAAACTGACTGTACGTTCAATGTGATCATTCTTGCTAGAACGGTACTATCGGATTGGGCTCAAATAAGATATTTTATTAGATGTTATAGGTTGCGTTCATTTTATATATATATTTACTGTTACTTCTTATTTTACACTATGAGTTGTATAAAGGTGGTTTTCCACCGGCGAGGCGAGGCGGGGCGTGGATGGGCGAGAATTGAAATTAGTTTGGGACTTACTACCTATTTCCACCGCGCGCGCGCGCGCTCTCAGTGCAAATAGGTAGTAAGTCCCATACTAATTTCAATTCTCGCCCATCCACGCCTCGCCTCGCCTCGCCGGTGGAAAACCACCTTAAGGTCTCTGAGCGTCCATCATCATTATATCAGCCGACAGACGTCCAATGCTGGACATGCTGGACATAGGCCAGGCGTATGGGTAGGCAAGAGTGCCAAAGTGACCGCTCCAGCGTCACCTGCATCCAAAAGATGGATTATATGCAGTATTATTATTTTATGGCAAAATTAATGTGACCCAATAAACCAGCCAATTTAAAATATTAATAAGCTGTATCTATGAAGCATAATATATAGGTACCCGATATGGTACAGTCCAGCATTCATATCTGTCATACATAATAAAACAGACAACAATATCTGTTGCGTCCTAACGGTCATGGAAATATTCAGATATTTATGCGCTATTGTTTTGTCGGATGTGAATGATGGCGACTACCATAACACATTAATGTATCACATTATTGTATGTATGTAGATTAGGTGTCAAATTATCGAACAAGGCAGCGAAGCGAACGAAGTTCTATGCTTCACCTTGGGCCGAAAATCGTTCGTATGTCCGGTGTCTGTCCCGCTGTTCTCCTCAACAGGTCGCATTTCTCAACCGATTCTCATGAGTCGTTAATTATTATAGACTTGTTTGTCGGGTCACTTTTTCGTTTTTATTTGTTTTTAAGGCAGGCTCGATCCAACTGCTCCCAGAGCCGCTAGACTAGTGACTAGTAGTATCCACAAATAAACACCATGATGAATATATGTATCTCTTTCGCACTCGCGTAGATCTACGGAGCGTGTCCCATATATTCTGCAGCCTCTATCTTCAATTCAGATTTTTGTATAGTATAGTTATGCTCTATCCGAAACTGTGCTAGTAAATTCTAGCAAAAAACGACTTAAGGTACAAGTTGGAACCCGACTACAGACAGCAGCAGCAGACGAGTGTCGCAGCGACACCAATGGTTACCATGTATTTCTACGACGGCGACGTGTCGCTAGCCACGAAAGGTATTTCATAGATATACATAGAAACCAGTACCTAGGGTCGTTGCGACACGTCGTCTGCTGCGGCTATCTACGGTCGGGTTCCGAGTTGTACCTTTAATGCTTTGACTTTGAGGTTCTTTTGCTTGCGGTTTTTATGACAATATACTTTTAAAGTTTCGGGCGTACTATACATAAATATTTTTGACTGTACGAATATACAAAATGAACGTAAGCAAGTAATTTAAATAATACAATAGCATTTGAACATAGTAGTGGGTAGATAGGACTGTATGTAATGCGGAAATTCTAAGATATATCTATAGCTATTTTTATCTAAATAAAAAGATTTATTCAGTTAATTATATAATCCCGGGCACCTAAGTAAAACGGGCGTAATGATCGATTTTTGGGTGACAGGAGGTGAAGCGGGGCGGGCCGCGCGTGATCATAGCAACGAGGCGGCGCGGGCCCACGCATTGTATCTGAACACACGCACTAGTGAATCTGCGCCGCCATTTAGGTTCTACTTTGGTGCAGCGGATTACACCTATGTGTTGTTAAATCATTATTTCCACTGTTATTGTTGTTATACCTTGGTTGATTTAGTTAATGAGATGTTATATATCATAATGGGAATTTGATTCTGTATTTTTTTAAATGTCATAGCGTTTATTTTTGTTGGACGTGGGGTATTTATTCAGTATATGTATATTTACTAATATTTTTATGAATAACCTAATAAAGCTAGTGTTATTTCAAATATCGGATTTAAAAATAAGATTTATTTTTCTCGTTATTTAATTAAGGTAAAGATGATTATTATAATAAGATGTTATCTGTACTAATATAATAATACAAGAAAAGGCATTTCCATAATTAAGTGAAACATTAAACACGATATTTTTTTCACTTCTCATGCTCGTAAAGTTCATCTTTACGTTTTGTGTTGTGTGGAAGTTGCATAAAATGTTAATGTTTACTTACTCAAAATCAAAGTGAAAAGCAGAGTGTATAAAACCCATTTTACGCAATTGTTTTACAATCTCCTATTATTTATCACTGTCAGTGAATGTTATTATAACTATTATTATATACCGCGATAAGTTTAGGAATGAAATTGTCGTCAGTTTATATTACCTTTTTTACGTATAGATCCGCATTTAACCACTATCTCGCCTGATGGTAACTGATGATGAGGTCGGGGCTGTTACATGCATACCTAGATAGTGCCTATTCACACTCGTCTTGAAATAATCCAAGTTATACGTAACTGGGAAAAGGTTTGCCGGAAGTGAGTTCCACTCTTCAGCTGTCTTCGCGAGAAAACTGGAAGCAAAGCGCTTCGTGCGAATCAGTGTTAAATGAACAACAAAAGGGTGGAACCCACGACCGCGCCTAGTCCCAGGATGGCGAAATGGTGAGGGCGGGATTAATTCATGTAACGTAACGTGTAACTGACGTGTACTGTCACCCCAATCCCATTCTAATCGTGGTTTGGTAATTAGCTAGTTCGGGCCGTACATAAGGCTATATAAACTGGGGTGTAGTAGATTCTACGACAAGGGTCTAAAATAAGCCATATCACCACGAGATGGTTATTTTCCCGAACGAAGTGAGGGGAAATAGTTCGAGGGGTAATATGGCTTTTAGACCAGAGTTATACACTCTACTTTTCACTTCAGCGAGAAAATAAAGAATATCCATTCACAATCGATAACAAATATCACGGCGAAAAGATTGTTCAATTTGGCGCCATATTTTACTGCTTTAACACCGATACAAAATATTGACACTACGAATAAACGCCTCTGACCGTCTAATAGCTGCGTCCAAACGGCCGAGCGTGGCAGACAGCATACGGTGCATATGATAAAGCGAGATAGACAGCGTCTATCCCGCTCTATCTCATAACTTATGTCATGTATGCAGCCACTTGACGCTTGAACGTATGGACGCGGCTATAGACGGCCGGTGTTTATTTTTTTAATGATTGTGCATTCGGGAATAAAAAACGCCTAATAATATATGACATTTATTCTGTTTCCTGATTGGTTGATTTTAATATATAGCTGTATTCTGATTAGTTGATAACAAATACAAATGGTTTTTTAAATAGTTGTGATTGGTGGATTTAATACGTTGAAGTTTTTTGATTGTTAAATTAAAATGTTTTAAAATCATAAATATGTTTACATATTTTCTCTAGGGGCTAAATGGGCCCCGCTATGTAAACCTAATATAACACACTTTTCGAGCTTGAGAAGTGAAAAATATGTAATTCAATTTCATATTGTTTATTTCATTCCACTGGACGATGAATGCTATCGGCAAGACGTAAACTGTGTCAAAGTAACGTAATGTAAAAAATATCTACCGTTTATGTTTATGATGTCAATTTGACACAGTTCCAACACTTTAAATGTAGACACGTACCGAACCAAGAAACGTTATCTTGAATAAAAAGAGTTTGATGGAGAGCTAATTGTTTTATTTTTATATTTACTGTTAATACATACTTACGAGATAATTACTCTCTCAAACATGCGATGAAATATTGACGGAATCTTGCTTATAGGTAATAATAGGCAAAGATGTATCATGTCTCAGGGCGCAGCGAGACGCGAGGAGGTCAATAATGGAAAACATACAAAAAAATTAAGCCCGGCAAAGTGAACTTTTTGTTTCAATACGTATCAATTTGTAATGCAACATCTTGGCGTGCAGCCATTAAAACAAACGTAGATATTTTATATTTCATGGCAAGTTTAAGAAAAACACTGTATAGCTAAGTACAAATACCTCAGTGTAAAATAAAAAGGGCTCAGATATTTTCTTTTTTTCATTCCATGATTAAGAAAAGCACTAGGTAAGTATTACGCATACCTCGGCCTGCCATCCCTATTTTCCCGTTTTCTGCAGTAATGTACCTACCTACTTCAATTACAGTCTCAACATGTTTTATTTTTTTATTATCATATCATATTAATATTTCCAAAATGGATGATAATTTCGATAATAGACATAGGAACTACATAAACTGGTTATAATTTTGGATGTTCAGTTATGTGGCACGTCATCAACCCTATCTCACTCTATGATTGTACTTATATTGCAAAAAAATTACAGTTAACGTCATCACTTAGGCAGTCCTGTACCTATGTACTAGTTATTACTCTGTGGTTTCGGGAACAGAGCTTCTTTCGTTCTTGTACGTCTATCTCTATCGCACTTGGATATTCGGGCGACACAGGGGGAGATAAAGCGAATTCCAATTTGGATTTTCATGGTATAGCCCCGCTGGGGGATATTCTGTTTTCAATCAGACCCTTACATAATTAGCCTAACTGCAAGAGACAGATATATGAGCAGCTTAGAGACAGAGGCGATGTCGGTCGAGTCGCACGGGTCTTCAGGTTCTTCGTCGTCTTCGGGTTGGTCGGCGTTCGGCTCCCACGGTCCGCACTGACGGTAGCCTTCCTCCTGGTGAAGGGAGAATGTGTTTTATAAGTATGAGCACAGGTATCAATAAGATTCGGCAAAATCTTAAATTTCGAGTCATACTTGATGTTTGAATCAAGCTTCTAGACATGCTTGAACGCATACTCATAAAGACGATTCTGAGGAGCCTATAACAAGACTGTTTTGTACCTATAGGTATATAATCGTCACCTTTTCCTTTCATCATCAGAAAAGCGCAATGGTATTATCATATTGATCAACCAGTCGAGGTAAATCTTTGAAGGTGTTATATTTCGTTAGCCAGACTCAGAAAATGTGCAATGTACCTAGACCAGGGGCCCATTTCTTAAAAGTTTGTAACTTGTAATACAAGCTGACGCCTCTTTTCCACTTCTTCTATTATAAAGTGACTTCCGCATTGTATTACAAGTTACAAGCTTTTGAGAAATGGGCCCCAGGTGCCAGACTTGTTGACGACAGAACTACTATCTTACCATTTGTAAACCTTCTTGGAACTTGGTAATAAGACTAAAGGGTCGAACAGACTGCCAGCGGGACGGTAGCGGGGCTTGACGAGCGCGTGATGCGCGCGGGACGGCCGGTCACACAGAGCACGCGCGCATCGCGCCATCAACCAGCCAGCATAGTGCGCGCGTCCCGCGCGCCTCGCGCTGGCCTCGCGCCATCGACCCGCCAGCATCACGTACGCACCGCGCGCTCCGCTGTCTGGCGTCACACTGACGCGCCGCGCACCCGTCGCGGGCGCGCGGCGGGAGGCTGGCGGGGCGGGACAGTAGCGGGGCGCGTTGCCGGCGGGATGCAGCCTGTTTGACCACGCTAGCGGTTTGTAGGGAAATATCGCGCTACGGGCCCACGACGGGCGCGCCGCGCGCCCGCGACGGTGCTGTGTGTTCGACCCTTAAGTACTAACGATTAGTTAGTACTTTTAGACAGAGTGTAAATGCACGTATACCTTTTTTCTTTATCTTTTTTCAAAGCGGAAACCTATGAGCCAGCTCCCCAGTCACCGGGGGATGACTGGATTATGTGGTATTTCTATCCACTAAAACTTCTACGGTGCCCGACATCTGGGGTCTCATGCAGGGGACTCCAGGATCTCGTGCTGAACGCACTGAAGCCGCCTCGCGCCTCGCCACATTTGGCTCGTCCTAGGGCAAAGAAATGTAGTCGCCTTCCCTGGGGTTCTTAAGCGAGTGGCCCCAGCGTCCGCCAGAACACTGCGAACCCCTTTAAGGCCTAAACGCAGCGGCGCGGAGGCGGTACCGGTGGTAATGTTCGAGCTAATACGAAAGGGTCCGCACAGAATACCACGCCGCTCTGTGCGGATCCTTTCATATTAGGCGCGTGCGCGCTCAGTGCAAATAGGTAGTAAGTCCCATACGAATTTCAATTGTCGCCCATCCACGCCCCGCCTCGCCTCGCCGGTGGAAAACCACCTTTACGGCCTTTAGTCCCCTACTTCAACTTCAGGCGGGGGAGACCGTAGACCTATACTTGTCCGAGCATACCTACTCGTATACCTATTTATTTATTTAATAACTTACATAATAGGCTTACAGTAGTGGTACCAAAGCGCCTACAATGTCCGGACTTAAAAATAACATAGATATACGACAGATACACAAACAAATAAAAAGTAGCATTAACTAAATGTATTGCTCAAAGCACTTATTTTAGTTCGCAAGTTCTGCTAATTGTCCGCAAAACCGTCGGCATCCTGCCTCAGCCGCCGCACAAACGCCAGGCGCGTTACTCGCGCGACGCGTGCGCGGCCCCGCCCCCCGCCCGCCGCCCGCCGCCCGCCGCCCGCCGCCCGCCGCCCGCCGCCCGCCGCCCGCCGCCCGCCGCCCGCTGCCCGCCGCCCGCCGCCCGCCGCCCGCCGCCCGCCGCCCGCGCGGTGAACAGCGGGCGGCGTCGGCGCCCCGCGCGCCCGTACTGCTCTGGGACGAATAGACGAATGCCTTCCAATGCCACTGGATTGTCTATTTGCCCCCTGAGTAGAAGACAGTAGTGGACTGCGAGGTGCAGTTTACGTCTGAAATGGAGAATCTCCAGCCCGACCATACCGGCTACAAAAAGAGACGGATATAAAAAAGGATATATTACAGAGCTGTAGGCACTCCAACTAGCTACGTACGGATGCATTGTACAAGACGATAGGTACAGACGTGCTAGTAAATTGTGGCGCAGTGCGTATTACGAATCCCAGCATTTTATTTGCGCTCTTAGTGATAGCACTAATGTGGCTATGGAAATCCAATCTCGTGTCTAACTCAACGCCAAGATCATGAATGGTTTGAACGCGGTCAACAGGATCACCACTAAGTAGGTACGTATAGGCTAGAGGGCATTTGCTTCGACTAAGAGAGATTACTTTGCACTTTTTCCTATTAAAAAACAGACGATTCGCTTGACTCCACCCCGTCACGGCATCAATATCCTGCTGCAATACACCACAGTCAGAAACAGAGTTAACAGCGTGGAACAACTTGAGGTCGTCAGCAAACAGTAAGCACTCGACACTGCTAACAACCGAAGGAAGGTCATTGATCATCACCAGAAATAGAGTAGGCCCAAGCGTACTGCCTTGACTTACTCCAGATCTGGTGAAATATTCATCCGATTGGTAGCCCGACAGTTGTACATATTGTTTGCGATCTCTCAAATAACCACCGAAAAACTTTAATAAATGTGGAGAAAAACCAAACGCTGACAACTTTCTGAGAAGAATATCATTGTCCACGAGGTCGAATGCCTTCTGGAAGTCGAAGTAAGCAGCGTCCACTTGCCGAGACCGGTCCATATGGACAAGAGTGTAATCAACAAAGTTGCCGATGTTAGTGGCGGTGGACCTACCCCTACGAAAACCGTGTTGCTCCTCCGAAAACCGACAGAACTGCGATAGGTCGGAAGGTGGTTATATCTGTGGATTTGGCTTACTTAGGCACCGGCGTAACTCTGGATACCTTCCACTGGGTCGGATAAACTCCTTGACGAAGGGCAAGATTAAAGACAAAAAGAAGAGGCTGCCTTAGCTTCGAAAAGCAGTCCTTAATCAGGAATGCAGGGATGCCGTCGGGACTAGGCGCAGCAGTGGCTTTCAGCTTTCTAACGATACGACTTAACTCGCGAGGAGAAATACTATGCAAATTTATGCAAGCAGAGTCTTTTCCCCCTGCTGCATCGCTAGCAGCCCTGTCCACATCCAGTATGGGGGGGCTCACGTGGAATACCGAACTAAAGTGTTCTGCAAAAGCTTGTACAGCATCAGGCTCCGCCAGGCGCACACCGCCAGTAGTGTAGCAGTTCGGCCGCCGATTGCTGCATCTATCCTTGACGTGCCTCCAAAAGGCAGCTGGGTCGTATCTTATTGCTTCCTCTGTTCTAAGGAGGTACTGTTTATGCGCAGATGCCATTAATGCTATACGTATCTCCCAGCCTAGAATGATGATGTGATTTTTTTTTATATACAACGACGGTGGTAAACAAGCTTACGGCCCGCCTGATGGTAAGCGGACACCGCAGCCTATAGACGCATGCAACTCCAAAGGGGTAACTTGAGCGTTGCCGGCCCTTGATATGTTTGAGGATTCGCCGTGTTGACAGCTGAAGGAACAAATTCCCTCGCTCTCAGCACAACGCATCCTCGGTAGCTCTGGCGACCTTGCTCTTCTCCAGGAACATAACACTACTACAGAGCAAGTAGTAGTGTTATTATGGCTGTGGTCTTCTGCAAGGCGAAGGTACTTCCCCATCAGTTTGGCTGCTGCTCCACATTCGAGCGGTATGACATTCCGCTGTGCCCTACCTCACCAATGAATGTGACGTGAATCGCGCACATTTTCCCAACACGGGTCCCGGACGAACCTCCTCGTATCGGTGCGGGAAGCAGGCGGAGCGCGGCGGGCGCGCGGCGCTCGGCCCCCTGCGGCGCGCGCACGCCAGCATGGCCGCCGACGGGACCGTCTTCGGCTCCTCCTCGTCCCACGTCTTCACCTGACAACACGGGTCGCGGACGAACCTCCTCGTATCGGTGCGGGAAGCAGGCGGAGCGCGGCGGGCGCGCGGCGCTCGGCCCCCTGCGGCGCGCGCACGCCAGCATGGCCGCCGACGGGACCGTCTTCGGCTCCTCCTCGTCCCACGTCTTCACCTGACAACACGGGTCGCGGACGAACCTCCTCGTATCGGTGCGGGAAGCAGGCGGAGCGCGGCGGGCGCGCGGCGCTCGGCCCCCTGCGGCGCGCGCACGCCAGCATGGCCGCCGACGGGACCGTCTTCGGCTCCTCCTCGTCCCACGTCTTCACCTGACAACACGGGTCGCGGACGAACCTCCTCGTATCGGTGCGGGAAGCAGGCGGAGCGCGGCGGGCGCGCGGCGCTCGGCCCCCTGCGGCGCGCGCACGCCAGCATGGCCGCCGACGGGACCGTCTTCGGCTCCTCCTCGTCCCACGTCTTCACCTGACAACACGGGTCGCGGACGAACCTCCTCGTATCGGTGCGGGAAGCAGGCGGAGCGCGGCGGGCGCGCGGCGCTCGGCCCCCTGCGGCGCGCGCACGCCAGCATGGCCGCCGACGGGACCGTCTTCGGCTCCTCCTCGTCCCACGTCTTCACCTGACAACGAATACATTTTCAGACGAAATGTTCTTACAATTAGTGCAGATAAGGGCGTAGCGAGGTACGGGCAGGGGAGGGCCGAAAATCGTTTTTAATTATGTCCAGATGTACGGAAGTCCGGCTTTCCCGCTGTTCTCCTCTATACTCATTTCTCATTTTCTCATTTCTCTGGTCGCATTTATTCTCGTGAAATTTTCTTAATATAGTTTTTTTTTTGTCGAGTTACTTTGCAATAAATTCAATTAAAAAAATATAAGACACTCGCAAGTTCAAGACCTCACTGAGCCACTAGTTTATTTACTTATAAGTAATCTATTGTTATTGATTTAATTTTCTACAAAAAAAAAGTCAAATCAGCTTAATAAGTCTTTAAAAACCTGTATACCTAGTTAATCAGACGTTTTTACCTTCTGGTTGATCATGGGGTCGGGCGGGATCGGTGATACACTGCCCTCCATACACGGCTTGAATACCGCCAGTAGGAGCAGATTGGTGTGCGGAAGCAAAGCACCCGCGACGGGCCATGAGCAGTGACTTTCATCCACCGGCTTACTAAACACCTTTGAGGCCCTGCCGCGCTGAAAACACAATGTCAATCTCAAGACCTCAAACAACGTCAGACGTCTATATTTTAAGTGGTCAAAAATCAACGAAATTTAGTCGTTTTTATTTCGATACTCGTCCTCGGTTTAGGTATTGAAGTTAGCTTTCCAGGTGCAGATATGGGAAAGTTTGATTCCTGTTTAACATTTTTGATATTGTATAACTTGAAAAATCATACAATCATACCTACCTAGGTAATACGTAAGATTATAAAAACGCATATCAAAATTATAGGTAAGTTCAGTATGTATGAGTACCTACTCATACATACTGAACTTACCTATAATTATGATATGCGTTTTTATAATCTTACTAATTAACACAAAAGTTATGGCCAGAAAAGCAGCTTTTGGCCTAAAATTGTTCAACTTTGATGCCAAATATCTCGAAAATAATGAACTTTGAAGTAAATATGGGATACTATATTGCTTAAAGCCGTTGTAGTTAATATAATAAGCTACCAAAAACATTAGAAAACTAAGGGGTTGAGATCGAAGGACATTGGCGTATGGGAGCCCCTTAATTCGCTGCTTGCGGTCGGCGACTCGAACAAATTACCATAATGGCCTATCATACAAGATGCCACTATGCATTACAGGAAGAAAGACATATTCTGCGTCCCATGATGGCCCATAGTGTAGAGGAGCCTTTATCGCTAACTCTCGCGGACAACTGACATCGATCTAATTGTGTATCATCATCAATATCAGGCGATCATAGGATCGCCCACTGCTGAGCATAAGCCTCTCTTCGAGCACGCCACTTATCCCGGTCCCGTGCTAGTCTTATGAGACTAGCACGGAATAGCAGGAATGACCCGCGGTCTCTTTTACGTGAGCGTTTCTCAAAAAAAATGCCACTATTATTAATTGTACTTCTAGGAATTTTATGTTAAATATTTCCACTCAGAATCAGGAGCACTTTCGACCCTGGTAGGACAAATAACTGTCCCAAAGTTATTTTTCCTATTGTGATACCATTTACCGTACACTTTGTATGGTGGTAACACAAAAGGAAAATTCAAAAATGTATGGACATTTTGGGACACTTTTTTTCTCCTATTGGGATGGAAAGAGATCGTGATCCGAAAAAATGTAGTGGCATTTTTTTGAAAAACGCTCGTCGTCAACCCCTCGGTGGACGACCAACGCTTCTTTTTCTTGTAAGTGGCCACCAATCCGACAACGTTTTGGTCCACCTGCCGTCACGCTGCCTGGCAATATGGCTTATGTGTATGGCAATGCCATAATCATCATCACATGCACTCTTGCACTACAGAACATGCGCCCGCAGTTATTTGTTATTATTCACTTCCCGAAAGCCGAGAGAGACTTCGCGCTAAACACAGTCTGCTACCACGTCTCAGAACAGAACTGAGCTGTTATTCTTTAGGCGCTCATGCGCCTCACTCCGCTGCTGCTGTCCTCGTTCTGACACGTCACGCTTGGCTCGCGAGGGGGCGACCGTGTGCGATAAATGTAAATTTGATATTAAACCAATACGTCGAATTTGATAGACCTCGAGATCGCTGCGACAACAGCAACATCCGCAACAGCTGTTTGCTGAACACAAAAACGCTACATTTAATCAAACCTACTCTTAGTTACTATTAGGAATCGCGGCGTCAAGATACCTATATTTTTGGTTGAGCGCTGAGGTGAACTTTAAAAAAGCTACCGAATAGGGCTGGTGTTGTGAATAGTCGACTTACGTTCAATACGTAAATCGGTCGCGAGCGGTCGCAAGCGGCGATCCTCGTCCGATTGACGAGCACTCGTTCGTCGTACAGTCGGTCGAAGTTTTCTCGCTCGAAGCTTTTCTTCGTGGCCTTGCGTCGCTTCTCCTTCTCGAACGCGGTGTCGGAGGACACCAGACGGCCTGAAACGACACACGATTATACTCCGTGACGCTCAGAACTCAATCATTGAAAGACAGTGTGTTTTATACGCAGGTTTGCGCGGGGGGGCAGCTCAAATTGGTTTGATTCTGCGCGGACTTGCATGTACCTAAGTACTCTAGATAAAAAACTTAACTTAAGTAAGTAAATCCCTTCTTGTAAGTATGTGATGTTTTGTTTTGTTGGTGTTACACATTTTAAATAATATATGTAATTTCCAGTGATCGGAATTAGTTGAGCCCAAATACATATTCTTCGCAAAAGGACATAATATAGAGTGGCTACAACCGGGTAGAAAATAAAAATAAAAATTGAGTAGAAACATCCCGTTCCGTAAGTAAAAACATGTATGTTGAACATCGACTAGTACGCGGAAAAACATTGAATGGGGTACCTATTCAAAAATAAATTTATTGTTCTATCCGGTTGCAACTACTTTATACTATGTCCTCTTGCGAAGAATAGGTATTTTGGCTCACCTAATTCCGATCACTGTAAGGTCTATTCGAACAGGTCACAACTACAAACTCTAGTCCGTGAGCACGCTCCCAAAATTCCTACGTTATATGAAGTCACGATAAAATCCATGAAACACTGTCAATAAATTGTGCTGAGCGAGGATCAGAAGATTATCGCACCTAAAATTGCCCATGTTTGAGCAATAAGTCCTTCAACTTCCGGCCAAAGTTTTTAAGGTTATATTTACGTCATGTGACATCAGAGGTACGACATTCATGGCATCATTTAGCTTTGTACAGCCGATTTTAGGTACGATAATCTGGACTCTGGAGGATCAGAATCCTGCCGTGACCGAGTGCCATGCATTTTATCGTGCTTCCTACGAGGCTTGATCTGACAAGACGCCATGTGCTGCATCTGAATGTTGGTTACGCCTAGTAATTGTAGAATAAGAATCTATCCATACTAATATTATAAATGCGAAAGTGTGTCTGTCTGTCTGTCTGTTACCTCTTCACGCTTAAACCGCTGAACCGATTGAGATGAAATTTGATATGGAGATAGTTTGAATCCCGGGGAAGGACATAGGATAGTTTTTATCCCGGAAATCATCCCCTGAGGGGGTAAAATGGGGGATGAAAGTTTGTATCGAGCTACGATATAAACGAGTTCCACGCGGACGGAGTCACGGGCAGAAACTAGTACAATATAAACTTACCATAAGTCGAAAGCGCCATTAAAATTAGACCCTCACTAGTCACATGGACTGCTGCTTTCATGACGTGCCACACAGACCTCAATATTGAGGGCATCATCTGAAAATACCACAACTATTACATGAATTAAGCTATTTATGAGCAAGAAACCGCTTTCAGTGCGATTCTGCCAAAAATTGCCATTGATTAGATAATTACGGTCAGTATTTTGTATAGGAGCTTATGAAATGTGAGAATGGAGGAGGTCGAATGTATTGTTTGCATGCTGAATGGAAAGATGATAAAAACAGTTGTAAGGAAATTGTTGGGGCACCTGATACGATATAACTTAACAAACGTAATTAAAGAAAAGACAGAAGAGGCGGGGAAGACTGAGATAACTGTGCCAAAGAGAAGATTTATGTCATGTAGTAGGTAACAGGAGTTAATATACTAGTGGAGAAAATTATTGAAAAAGGCGGTCAAAAACCGGTCCACAGCCAAAAGGATAAGGCCGCGGAGCGTTTCAACCGCCGCACTTTTATGTAACGATTTGTGGAGGGCCTAGCGTGACAAAATCACCAAGCTTGAATAAAAGCAAATAAGCTTGCTTTTCTACTTGCGATATATATTAAAACTAAATGCTACCATGAGGTTTTATTCGGCAATAAATCGTTACATAAAAGTGTGACGGTTAAAAGTTTTAACCCCAAATAAAACCGTTTTAACTTAAAACACTCCGCGGCCTTACCCAAAAGCGTTAATGATAATGATGAGTATATTCCCGTCATTTCCAAGCAAAACACCCCACTTTGTCGATGGCAATAATTGCTATTTTCATAATCGACAAATGGACTGCCACATTTACTTACAGGTCCAGCTGACATCTCCTCCTCCGTGGGCGGGAAGCACACGGCCTGGTAGTCGTGGATCCAGTTCAGCTCGAACACCTTTTGTTTCAGCAGGACAGCCATGGCGGCCGGGTACATGGTCGCTAGATGCCGGCGCAGCGGCACCTCGGGACCCTTGACGGTAAAACATTAACAATTTGGGTAAAGCTTAAATGTAATTGTGTACAACCCATTAGGTTAGGTTAGGTTGGTTTTATAGCAATCAATAGAAGTATACAGGAAAAAGCACCTAGGGTCTCCACTCTCCAGACACACTATGGGACGCAGTCTGAAACACCAAGGCACTCACTAACTTTCTAGAGGAGCTGGCGTGGTTAGAGTAGCGCTACCCCACCATTTTCACGCAAAATAGGCACACTAGATGTCGATTTGCGGAAAAGAGCCCAGTATAACTAACTAACAATCCTTAAGAGGAAACACTAAGGTCAAGATAATGCAGGAATAGGTATTTGTAAAATGTATTGCTGTCGCGCCAACCACAAGCCTCCCGCCGCAGAGCGCGATAGAGACATCTGCAGCTTGGACCGAAAATACCTATTAAAATTACATAAAATCAACGTTTCGTAGTCCCCTGATTTCTTCTCCAAAACTTGACCTATTTCAATATTTTTTTTATTAAAAATCAAAGAAAGACTGGCCGTGTTCCTATATTTTCCTTTTTTTTAATAATCTAGTCAAAATTGTTTTCTGGATGTTTGAACACAACGTTCATCATTTTTGGATTGCTGGCTTGAGCAGCCTCTGCTGCTCATCTTGGCGGTCGTCATAATTGGTCGAGGGTGGACTCCTTATTGGACTGTCGGGAGACAAGGAGAGTAGCCTGGGGAAAATCCAGGGGACACCTCCGGCACGCCCAAGCGGCGACTCTAAGAAGGCGCCACTCATTTACAGGTGATATACTTACCTCTGTGTCTTCCGTCTCTACTCCAGCGGCGACCACCCAACCACCGTCGTCCACCACCAGACACAACCAGTGAACGCCGTCACACGTTGTGTGTAGTTCGTCTTCGTCCTTCGGAAACTAAAATCAGGACAGAATATTATG
Organism: Epinotia bilunana; assembly: GCA_947049275.1. NCBI lineage: Eukaryota > Metazoa > Arthropoda > Insecta > Lepidoptera > Tortricidae > Epinotia > Epinotia bilunana. The sequence continues at coordinate 7,705,966 of OX346267.1, read as the reverse complement.
CATCGTCATAATTTTACATAACATTATTTTACTTCGGGTCGACCACGGTGAAATCGGTACATAAGTTTGGTCAATCACATCAGCCGAAAGACGTCCACTACTGGATATTGGCCTCCCCCAAAGAGTGCCACAATGACCGATTCGAGACTCGCGACTAGGTCATCAGTCCAGGTACACTACATAATTCCGAAGCGTCATTCGTCCGACGGCATATTATTCCGAATTTTATAAACAATCCTAAAACCAGGATCCACTGAAGAAATGAATTTGATTTTGCAGAATACTTATTACTATTTATTCCATTACATCATAGCCTGCGTTCAAATTTTCGTTTAGCGGAAAATGGCGTTCCGAATGTTAAAATTTCGGAATAACGATGGTTTTAGACAAATGACTTCGGATTTTTTCTGTTCTCCATCAGTCCACCTTGCGGTCTACGCATACCAGAAAACATACTTAAAGTATTTTATCTTAAAGTGTTACTTACGTCAAAATCGGTGAACTCTTTAAGCACGTCTTTCATATACTGCGGATGGAAGTGGAAGCCCACTACTCCTATTATCGCCGGGTCGCCTTCAGTCTTCAGTTCGAGCACTTGAGCCGCCGTCAGCCATTTTGAGCTCTCACTTAACTATAAATACAATGTGAGCTAGGTAAATGGCTGGACAAAATTCGTGAAATAATTTAATCGTACTAAACATACTAAACATTATAAATGCGAAAGTTTAGATGTTTGGCTGTTTGTCACTAAATCACGCTTAAACGGCTAAACCGATTTGGATAAAATTTTGCACGAGTTTATAGCTTGGATTCAAATATAGGATAGTTTCTATCCCGGGTTAGGTTAAGGTTAAGTCGAAGGTTAGTAAGTAAGGAATAAAGTCAGAGGACACAACGCTCTAGTTGTATAATATATCTACATCATTTGAATTTTCTGCTTTCTTAACGTATGCTTTATGTCCGGAAGTAACAAAAGAACGGTTTTTCAAAACTAACCGAGTACCTAGTTTAACACAGGGCCTTCCTTATGTACAGGCGTGTATAGGCGACACGCCTTATGGAAACGCCATAGTCGCTTGACAGCGCGCGTGTCATGTCACCGAACGTGTCATGTCACCGAACGTGTCATGTCACCGAACATGTCCCCTGTGTACGTTTTCCACTTTATCGCAAAGGAATAAGAAGCCAAAGTGTAAGACATATCTTTAACGTTGTCGGGCGTAGGTAAATAAACAGGGACTTGGCTTGGTCTGCTACATCACATCATAAGGGTCTGCTGCCTAATATCGTGCTCCTCATGTTAGCTTTTTCCCAGTTGTACCATAAAGGAACAATCCATGTATGGTATTGTCGTTACCGGCGGCGGCAGCGCGTCAGTGATGGTGGTCCTCCTGAGGCGCACGGGCGCGACGGGCGCGTGCACGAGCAGCGCGGCGCGCGCGGCGGCCGCGCGCGCGTACCACGGCTCGGCCGGCCCGCGCGCCCACAGCGCGCCGTCCGGCGGCGGCTCCGTGCCCGTCACGTGGAACTGTTGCCAGCGGGACAGCCCGCTCTCTAAAAGAACAGCACCTTATGTTGTGATTTAGCGCTCGGCGGAGCCTGGAATACTTCAATCGTTAAACATCTGAGGGGACTCGCCTTAGCCCTGACGACTCGAATCTTTAAGGCTCGGCGGAGCGGAGCCCTTACTCGCAACATGTACCTTGTGTACCTACACTACAATCTCAGTCAAGACTTTGAGCGATAACTGTAGTGTAGTAACAGGGATGAATCATGCGAGAGAACAGACCGCGGCTACTCTCTCTCTTATATGAAGCATCTCTGCTGTTGCAGGCACAAACGCAATGCGCTGATGCATTCTAAACGGAATTACTGAAGAACCCCATTGTGCTCTTAATGTCATGTCTTTGTTACGCTTGCCACCAGCGCAGAGTATCAGCTCGGATCACATCGATTAAGGAAGGCCGTCTAATAAATATAACACCAACAAGGACAAGTAGACAATACCTATCCACGCGACATACGCGCTCAGCTTGCGCAGAAAATCAGCTCAGGGATTTATAAGCAAGTTTTATTACGACTACAGGAGCGGTCCTGTCGGTTATAAATGTACTAAGAAATTGGGGTATTCCCTATACCTAACTATAAGTTACACAAACGCAAGGCTTTGTGTGCCCGGACTTTCGCGACTGATGTGGCCTCCAGGGGACCAGTTCATGAATTACATATACCGCGGGTGGTGTGGTGTCTCATTGTACCAAAATACCCATGGCTTTCAATTGCTATCCCATCACCGTAAACGAGGTACCTACCCGTGACGACAAAAGCGGTCACAGAGCCGAAGTAGCACTCTGTGCAGTTGCCCCACGGGCCATCGTGGCGCGTCGCCCAGTACTCAGTCGCGATTGCGTCGTAGCTCACCCGCGCCATCAACTCCTCGTCACCTGTTAACAAAGTGATGATGGGGGTATGATTATGAAAAAAAAGTCATTTGCGTAACTTTTCAATGGAGGACTCTCTTTCTTCAAGTCCAACGTTCGCGCAAACGTTTGGCAAAAATAAAATATTGCGCCGTTGCGGTGGCCATTTGGAACCGTCGGAAAAGTATGGCATGGTGATTTTCATAAATGGCTACTCGACGATAACTAGCTGTGCAAAAATTTGCCTGATACAAATGGTTGGATTGGTTTTTTTTAATTAATGTGTTCTGGGGATTTCCTTACTAGGCGGCTAAAAGAGTCCTTAGGTACTCGTACTCACATTGATACGATTTTGACATATCACCAGACCCATCGAGGATAGGTGAGAAGACGTGTTCCAGGTTGTTCATGGAAAACTTGGGCTCAACGCTTCGACGTCTCAAGAACTCCATCAACTCCTTTTCGGGAGGCTCAACCCTCTTGTGGACATAACGACAGTATAACCTAAAATTTTAAAGAATTGAGAGGGGGGCAATTCCACATAAAAACCCAGGTAAACGTTATTTTCCTTCTACTGAAAGACAATATAAATATAGAAGGTGTGATTATGGTGATGTAACTACTCCAAAATACAAAAATCAGATTTACCAATCAGGCTGCACAACAAAATCTGGATCCCGGAACCCCTTGATGGCTTCTGCAGCGAGTCTCTGGGTAAACTTGGTCGCCGTAGGCACAACGTGAGGCTGCCGACGATGAGGCAAGGATACCACCACTGTGTAGTGGTCGTGGACTCTTTGCCAGTGGTACTCCCGGTCCTCGATGATGGCTCGCATGCCGCGCTCGAAGATGTACTTCCCGACTAGCGTTTCGGAGCCTTCGGTGCGGTTTACTATGAGCTTGCTGCGGAACTTAAGCAGACCAGTTGGGCGTTTTTTAACTTTGATTAATATATACACAGATAGGTACTTAAGAGGTTCCCGAGTAAAATAGTGTAGGTACAATTTAACAAGGTTAAACTGACAACACTGCTCAAACGAGCAGCATTTCAATGTGGGTAGTTTTGCTTTTGTTTGTAAGGTGCTGTATTAAGGTTTAGGTATGTGGATTTAGACCCTAGCCGTGTCTCTAAGAAATCTTCCGCCTTTAATTGAATGTTTCATTGTGTAGTCGGAATGCAAAAATATGACGGCCTTATGATACATAGATTCATGTTAAATGTATCATCCACATCATATCAGCCGTAAAACGACCACTGCTCTCCCGCGACCTTTACTAGGTCATCAGTTGACCATGTGGGGACTACTACAGTATGCCCATGTAGGGGCGAGTCTACGTGAGTGCAGTGATCGCCACCCGAGAATCTTTCCGCCCCAACTGCCATCGGATCGACGGTATAACCTATCTTACTAGTTATTATATGTACCCATTATGTAGGTACCTTAATCCATCTCTCAGGGTGCATTCTCGGTGGGCTATTTTCCGCTTCTTGCTCCAAATCAAGGAAGTCTACAGTGCGATACCCCGGCTTTAAAAGATCTCCGTCGAACTGTGAGTACAGAATTTAAGGTTATTCTTTAATCTTTAACATCAAACACCATATTAACCATGAATATCTCAGTAACAATGGGCTTCCAGCCTTCGTGCAAAGCTATGAATTTCTTACCGTTGGCTTCATATTTTCGTGCAAAACTATGTTTCCTCTGTGGTCGACTATAAACAGTCTGCCGCCAGCACCAATCTAAAACAGAAGCGCTTCGATTGGCCATTAAAGAAAATTATGTAACTCGAATTACCAATCTCGACTCGAGATTGCGTTTCCTATACGTTATTGACTTACAAACATACAAACAATTACCATTTAAGTACAATAACGTAAAGGTCCGAGTGCTCGACGTCGTACTAGTTTATGGCATGGGCACGTCAAAGCATTAACGACCCATCGAAAATCGGAAGGTATTACCGACCTATTATAGTTATTCGTAATTTTTACGTTTCCAGAACTGTTCTAGCTATAAGTAGGGAAAGCTATACACGCACTTGTTCCTTGAGCATCGTATACTTTTACTTTAGTGTGTGTAGCAGTGGGCAAAAGAGATAAAACTCGTCAGTTTCTGCGGGGGAAGCGCGGACGCAGGTCGCGCCATACTGGCTCTTACTCCTCCAAGTAAGTACGTGACTTTTCTGCTTAAGACATTTATACGAATTTGTGAACCCTATACTTTATCGTGTATTATTAATTATATCCATTTAAATGTCAGCTTTTGATTTCTTACATTTTATTGAAAAAAAACCATTTTAACCGCTAAAACCATGAATTAAAAAAGGACGGTGATAGCTTCGCCAGTTTTTGTTGTGGCAGCTATTAACGACCCCTGAGTCGGTAATGGCCGCAAAGTAATGTTTAGTTTTTCTCTATTTTATGTTATTATATTGCATTATAACACAACTTTTTTTTTACCCGTTTGAAGCTAAACAATTAGTCTTTGTAAAAATCTATTAGCGACACATAAATTGTTGTCCAGTTTTCTTATTTTAGCGTTGTCAGTTTAACCAAAATTATGATAATTTCGGTAGATCGATATTTTATAGTAATCTTCGTAAATGATTGTTTCTCGTTTAAAGCCGTATTATTTTGTTCATATTTTTTGTGATATTAAATCACTAACAATCGATTTTGTAGTCAGAAGGTCGATTGAATAAAAAATGCCTACTTTTTATGAGTCTGTAATAAATTTTATGTTTGTTGTTACATATTTTATTAACAACCCAAACCCGAGCAAAGGAGTCGGTAAAAGCCACCATGAGAAACTATTACCGACCCATATGAGTCGATAATAGCAACCATAAGAAACTATTACCGACCCATATGCGTCGGTAATAGCAACCATAAGAAACTATTAGTAATAGCTTCTTATGGTTGTTATTACCGACTTCTATGGGTCGGTAATGGTTTCTTATAGTTGCCATTACCGACTCCTATGGGTCGGTAATAAAATATGTAAGGACAATGTATTACCGACTCATAAAATGTGGGCAATTTATAGTCGTAGTTTTAGGACATACCCGGGTAACGATCGGTAATAGCTGCATAAAAATCGTTAATAAAAAGTCACAGCCGTTATTTTAGGACGGTAATAGCAACAATCGACTTCGTCACTTCTTTTTTTTTTTTATACGATAATCCTTTATTTATAGGCATTTGACCGAGCAAATATAATCTTTATACTTAACACTAACATATAAAATTAAAAACTAAATGTGATGGCAACCAATATACTTAAAAAGTAAGGTCAATTTTAAAATTGCCTTAAGAGGGTCGTTAATACCTGCGTTTACCCTATGAGGATTTTTCTTCATTCGAATTAAAGCCATGTCACTTTGACATAGAGTGCCCGTGCCATATACTAGAACAGCGTTGAGCACTCGGACGTTTACCTACCTTATAAGTCGGTAGGATTGTGATTCAAACGGCGAAATAGGTGATGTTTTTCAATATGCATTAGGGACTTACGTTTAATCATTGTTAAATAGGATAACACTAGTAGGTACACGAGCGCCGATAGATGCTATTTTATAAAATCAGTGCTATTATCAGCGCAATTACCTTGGTTCTTATAATATTTATAAGCTGACTGGCATTTACCCGCAACTTTGTGGGCGTGTACCTACCTACTTCCCTATCAAGATCCATCAGTTTGGGGGTAGATTTTCGGGATGAAGTTTATCTTTTGTTTAAATCCAAGTTATAAACTATTTCTAAGCCAAATTTTAACGAAATCCTCTCAGCTGGTTTTTCATGATTGAGTAACAAAGATCCTAATACCTTAAAATCTAAATTATCACATTTATAATACTCGCACTCGTAAGAATTAAGTAGGATATTGTCATCCAAATATTCCGTCTTATAATACCTTTCTACAGTAGAGATAATAATCTATATAGATTTAGATCCTCAAACAATTAAACATGAATGTTTACTAAATACATAAATCAAACAACATTTATTTCTCAAACAACTTATAGTGAACTATACATATTATAATTATAAAACTCTTGCGTTACTAATCTATTGACAGACAGCGCGCGCAGCCTAAAAAGGTAACGATTATAAGCATGAAATTTGGAACATAATTATATTCTTTACAGTACGTGGCGTGGACGTGTACAAACGACAACTGTTAACTGACCATCCTGTGTTTATATAGAACCTTATTACAATGCACTTAAGGTGCACCGATGGTCAGTTAGCTGTGTTGTCGATAGTACTAAGAAAGGATTTTTCGAAATCACCCCTTAAAGGGGTGAAATAGGGGTCGAACCGCTGTATGGAAATCGTTCATTTGGATAGTTATAGACTTGAATCTTTGGATGGAGGTTTCTTAATAAAAAGCGTTATTATAAAAAATCATCCCCAGAGGGTTAAAAAAGATTTGAAAGTCTGTATGGGAACGTGTCGTTTTTAAAGTTAGACGTTTAAAACTTCGGTCACAAGCTCCCAATGTACCTGCAGTCAAAAATATTGATAAGGGTTTTTTTTCTAATTCATCCCTTGAAGGGTTAAGATAGGGGTTGAAAGTTCACATAAGTACCTAATGTGTGATATTTAATGATAAACTGTGACTAGAAACATGAAAGCAGGACAGCAGGTTTCTTTTATAATATGTAGATCTATCCAGATTCTTTTTTTTTTAACTTGCCCCCTAAAGGGGTGAAATAGGAGTTGTACTGAGCAGACGTTCTTTTAAAAACTTAGAAATATGAAAGTTCGTATATACGTTCTTTATTTATAAACCATAAAATTGACATAGTGTTTTCGTCAAAATTCATTCCCTAGGGGGTGCAAAGGCCATATGGAAAACATAATATGAGAGTTGAAACTGCGCATAGGCTCCCTACCTAGCAACGGTCCTAACGTAGTTAGCCCTACAAGTATTTATGATTCGCCTAATACATTTTGGACGAAATTTGATTGTCCTACTTGTTTATGGATATAAGTATTAGTAAAAAATGATCGGTTCTGGCGCTACGCCGAACACTGCCGCGGCACGCTCGCTTCGCTACTGAAAGTAGGGTCGTAGTTCTACCGAACACTCCTCGCTTCGCTCGTCGTCGTACCTAATCTGGACCTGCTTTCCGATTAACCAACTTCGCTATGCTGTAACTGTAACTATAACGCTCATTAGTCGTTCAATGTTAGGACAATTAATATATTTATGACAAATAATTTTAGTACCTACTCGTAATCATTATAACACAAAAACGTAACTTCTTTGTTTTGTTCCGATGGCATTGTCACTATATTAGTAATTGTGTATAAACCTCCTAGTGGGAATAAATTTTAAATATTTAAGTGTAACTTCTTTTCCCTTTGTAAATAACTGAATATTTATATTTCTGTTTTTTCCCCAATAAAGAAAAAATAGGTATACATGTTTTACGACAAAACATAATGTTATGATATAACTATTGAACGTTATGCCAATATGTCCAATAGGGCAAAACTGTATTGGCAAGTGACTTGTGGACATACGTTAGTAGGGATTGCAGGGGTCACACGACTACGGAACCCTAAATAAAAGACGTGTGAAACATTTAATGTTGATCCAATTGCTCAAAGGCTAGCTGGAAGAGATCCTAATTGGGATGAGTTCGCCTTTGTACTTTAATGTCATGAGACATATCTATATTTGTAATCTATTGTATAGTTTAATAAAGTATTTGGTATCTCCATCTAAAATGACAGGAGTGGACGAATTAATACGTACTTAAAATGTAGCTACCACGTAATTAAAACGAGTTTACATGTAAATATTGTTTTAATCTGTTAAAGTACTTACATGCATTCATACCTACATAGGTATTTACATAAATAAACAAATAAATATAAGGGGTTAGGGGACACTCTTACACAGATCGAACTAGTCCCAAACACACGTAACGTTACGGTACACAAAGACATGCTTGATTACCTCTAACAGGCGATCGAACCGGAAGTATTTAAAACCGTTATCGCCTATCACCTATGTAGGTACCTACCTACTAAGTAGGTATTGTGGACACGCGCACACCGCGTATGTACTCACATGCACACTAGATTGAGATAATTTTGACATGCTAAATGCTTATACTGGGGCATTCTGACTGTAAGTGCCATTCACTTTATCACTCGAAGATCATTGATATATCGACCATTAAACAAGTAATAACCATCTTGACGCAAAGTAGTGGTACTTAGAATTATTAATGTCGGTTATTTGTATAGCATAATCATTCTTCTGAAACGCAAGTTTCGCTGAACTGATTTTGTTATTTCACTTATTTCCGTTGTTAACAATATACAATTTGGATTCACACATAACGAAGGAGTTACGATGGACATTGTGACATTCATCATCATAATATTTAAGAGAAGTAACTACCCAGCTTTTGCCTGCCACTTCGTCAGCGTAGAACTCGTCTATATCGTACCATCGCCAACAAAGTTAACTGACCATCCGTGCACTTTATGTGCATTGTAATAAGGTGGATGGTCAGTTAACTGTGTTGGCGTAAGTACTCCTACAAACTTTCGCTCCCGGGCGTGTCTCCTAGCGTTTGAACCGCTCGGTTCTAACGTCAGTGTCTGAATCCATCCCTTTATTATAAACCAAATTTCAATTCTATTTCAATTTATAAATTATAACAAAGGGATTTGCAGAGGCGAAAATCTAGGTCTCATGTCTGGGAAAAATCGTTTTCGTCGTATTTTCACCCGAACAGAGCTCGAGTGCAGGTACTATTGTATAAAGAGTACCCATGCGTACCTACCTGATAAAAGGGTAGAAGCAGCTTCAAATTATCAATAGGTATGTCGACTCCTGCTACTCCTAGGAGGCGATTAACTGGGTACTGAAAATGATTCAACAATTACTATATTATATATCGAAATAAAAATGACACAACATGGATGGGTAAAAATAACTTACCGTCCGCGTTGCTTTTCTGGCCTTCTCCTATAAAAATATCAGTCAAATTAGGGTAATTTAAATAATTTCACAATTAAAATATTAAAGTAATTAATTGCATAATGGTCGCTTAATTACGTCTTTTCACTTGGTAGACTTGTGACCTATAGGTATAGTCCTGGGCAGTTTTTATACGTCTACTTAGTGGCAAAAAGCACAAATTATAAGTCATGCATGAATCACCTATCGACATCAACAATTTCAATGGAGTTGGAAATCTCTTTCCACAAAATACTTACTTCGGACAGTATTATCGTGACATTCTGAAATAAGTAGAAACATTTCCATCATTAGGGTAATTTTCCATCATATGCGAAGATGTGTATACATGTTTTGTGTGATATATTCGACACCTCGCATGCTCGGCAGCTAGCTGTCAGTCAAATGTGTTTTTGTTAGTCAAACAAAACAAAACTAGTTTTTTCTCTGGTCAATAGAAATATGGCTTATGTTTATATTATACTAGCTTCCACCCGCGACTTCGTCCGCGTGGACCCGGGATAAAAACTATCCTATATTTTAATCCAGGCTATAAACTATCTTCGTGCAAAATTTCATTCAAATCGGTTCAGCCGTTTAAGCGTGATTGAGTAACAAACATTCAAACATCCAAACATTTAAACTTTCGCATTTATAATATTAGTAGGATAATATGTTTTTATCGCATAGAATTTTAAAAAAGGCGACGCCGTTTATGCGGATTCAGAGTTCAACCAAAAATTTGCCTTTATAGCCCGTAACTTTGTCAATTTCCAAAGAAGAGACGCGAATCCAACGCGAACCTAAATCTGACAATAACACACACACACACACGCTTTGCACATCTCCGATAGACTCTTAGTCAAATAATAATAAGATTTATTTGCAATCAAAGTACTTAAAACTAAGATACATGGACCCTGGAAGGGTGCAGCAACAATCAGGTTACTTATATTAGTTACCTGTAGTAGGTACTACAGGTAGCTGCACTGGCGGTCAAGTCAATAGTAAACTTGACAACAACTGAGAAATTTACTGTTGACCGCCACGGCAGGTCGCGCCAGGCTGTGAGAGGCTTTATAGACGCAAACGTCTATATAGAGGATATACACCGTGGGCTGTTTAAGCCCGACCGATTTTAACCATAGGTTCCTTAGCTAAAATAGAGTAAAAAAAGTCGTACAACATGTAGTCCGAAAATGCATAGTTTTTTAGAAAATCGCAATTTTAAGTATTTAACAAATTGAATAATCTCAAGTATAACGCACCCTAAGAATGTGACGTAATTATTTGCACTTAATTTTTTCTACGCAGAATCACAAAAATCATTATTGGCCAGTATCTTGTTCCTAAGTTTGGTGTTCAATTACAGAAAGGTTTTATTACGGAATGTAATTTTACGTATAACGAACACGCCATTTACCGCTGAGTGCCACTCTCAATTAAAGATTCGTTCACAGTGAACTGCGATGCCTAATTGATTTACTTTGTTTCAAAAATTAAAAAAATATAAACTCGTAATTGGACATATGTTCATATAACATTTTTTACTTGAAATCTCGTCAGGAATATGTGGTTGAAATCGGTCGGGTTTAAACAGCCCACGGTGTATAGAGGGACTCACTAAAGTCCCACACACAAATTCAGATGAGTGACACAGATGTAAGCATAGACAATACCACAAGTAGGAACGTTATACAATGGCGAATCTCCTGTCCCTCAATTAGCTTTGTTTGTCACCAGTGGGCGTAGCACGGTTGCTATTTTATCACTTATCGTTGTGGTAAAGACGCCCATCACGCTCTGACAAGTATGCGAGTGCGAGAGTGACGGATGCCTTATCCACAACGGTAAGTGATAGAATGCCAGCCGTGCTACGCCCGCAGCTGCCAAATCTCAATTGAAACTGCGCGCACCGATATAACCCGCGTAAATTGTATAGGACATGCGATGTCAAGTATTAGACTACTGATACTTCTCAATTTAATCAGGGTAATTTGCCACCATCCCTTTTTGACATTCGCTGGGACATTCTTCCTGATTAGGTTCCTTTAAAAGACACGATAACATCGATCAGTTGTTCGTACCTCCTTGACGGTGTTTTCAAACACTGGTACTGAGACGCTTATTTGCATGCGGTAGTTTATACTCAAGTCTTCGTAGTATTGTCCATATTCATCCTGAAAGTCAAAAGAATTTATAAATTAGGTAACATTAAACATCTGAAGATCTGAAACTGTCTCAACGTGAGGAGGCGCCAAACAGAGTAGAGAGGTTCTCTTGTGTCAGATCCTCTTTGGCACATCGAACCAGCAGCGTAGTGTAGTGTGTGAGTACAGAACCCTGTATCTACTATAACATCGGACAATATAGTCACGGTATGGTTTTAGCTTGGAAAGGCAGACTTATATTCTTATTACTAATAATAATTGTCGTTCTCAGCGGGCGTAGCACGGTTGCCATTTTATCACTTATCGTTGTGGATAAGGCATCCGTCACTCTCGCACTCGCATACTTGTCAGAGCGTGATGGGCGTCTTTACCACAAGGATAAGTGATAAAATGGCAACCATGCTACGCCCCAGAGTAAAGGGATCATTGTCGTTGGCGCTAAGGCCAGTATTACGCCGTGAATCGTCGCATTTGTCAATTATGAGCGCTTCTACAAAAACAAGGTTCATTTCCGTAGATCATCATATCAGCCGAAAGAGGTCCACTGCTGGACATAGGCCTCCCCCAAAGAGTGCCACAATGACCGGTCCTACGCCACCCGCATCCAGCGGACTCCCGCGACCTTTACCAGGTTATCAGTCCACCTTGTGGACTTGTGGTGCCTACCCACGCTGCGCCTTCCGGTACGTGGTCGCCACTCGAGAACCTTTCCGCCCCAACGGCCATCGGTTCTACGTGCAATGTGCCCCGCTCACTGCCACTTAAGTTTAGCGATTCGGAGGGCTCCGATCCGAATCGCTTTCCATAGATAATGCCACAATATTAAGTAATAGTAAGGATGGACACTAGTTCTCACTAGTTTAACAGTATGCATGTAGTCCTTCATACGCTGCGCATCATCAAGTAGCTTCTTCTTGTCGCGACGGAGGGAGAGGTAACGGTCCTTTTGTTCTTGGTTCTCCTTCTCTATCCAATGGACTTCACTGCGTCTTGGGTCCTAGAAATAAACAGGATATCCTCGCTCAACCGCGATAGCTTTCGGGAATGGGATAGCTCTACTTATAGGGAATGTAATCTCGAGATCTCCCTATTTTCGTACGAGATTTCGCGATATTACGAGATTTTATAATTAAGTACTTAGATGAAACTAATAATACTCATTCTGTCTTTGTGTTGTATTTTGTAATAAAACGCGGTACCTATACGCAGTTTGATAGTCATTAAATGTTATTCATAGCATTTGCATACGTTTTCTTCTGGAAAATCTTGAACTCTACTACAAAGCCAGTCTATCTAGGGAGTACAATCTCGCGAGATTCCAGACCTAGCCAACTTGAGTGGAGTAAAATAACTCAATCATGTAACATGAACACACTTCACACATCATACATACATATAATCACGCCTCTTTCCCAGAGGGGTAGGCAGCAGAGATCACGGATCTCCATTTGCTACGATCCTGACAAACCACTTTCGCTTCACTCACTTTCATAACATTTCTCATACATGCTCGTCGGTTTAGGGTACTTTTGACCTGGCCTTTTAGTAAGATTTGTCCAATTTGATCGGAAAAAGTTCGCCTAGGTCTTCCCCTTCCAACTTGCCCTTCCACTCTTCTTATATACACTATCTTCGTTAATCTTCTTTCATGCATCCTTTTTACATGCCCAAACCACCTTAACATACCCTTCTCAATTTTCGTGACTATATCTCCATCAATTCCACACTTATCTCTTATAACACTGTTTCTGTCTCTATCACTAAATTTCACTCCATACATACTTCTCAACGCTCTCATTTCTACTGCATTGATGTCTTTTCTGCCACACCCAACTTTCACTACCATACATAAGTGTGGGCACCAAAACTCCCCTATGCGCAGTCACACGTGCTTTTTGTGATATTTTCTGGCTGCCCATAAAGGCGTTCAGTGCCCCATTCACTCGGTTCCCTGCATTCACTCTCCTTTCAATATCTTTATCATGCTTTCCGTCTCCAGTAAATAACGTCCCCAAATACACAAACTCTTTTACTTGTTCCAGTCTTTCTTCACCAATCATTATTTAGCAGTCTGTCATAATTTCATCTTTTTAAAATACCATAACTTTCGTCTTACTTACATTCATCTTCATCCCTTTCCATTCAAAAGATTCATTAATCTTTGTTACCATCATTTGTAACTCCTCAGCGGACGATGATACACTTCACACTTTGATGCTATTATAGGTATGGCTAAAACTGTCACCTACATTCTCAAACTTATCGCGGTTGAGTTGAGCTAATAATATGTGAGGTGACAAGTTGACAACGGTGAAGTGGTTACCTATCGGGAGGATTTGGCTCATGCACGATTAATACTTTTCTCTTCTACCAGGATGAGGGCGTCTGCTAATTCATAAAGCACATTCTACCTGTTAAAGTAGGGTACACTACTAGTAGGGCTGTTTCAGGTGATAATGTGGACACGCTGGACAAAAGCACCATTTTTTTTTCAGGTACTTGTTAGGTTAGGTTAGTAGTAGTAAGTTTTTGATAGGAACCAATTCCTCCTTCGGCCATCTTTAATTTTATGGCGGCCACTTTGAATTATACGTATAATATTAATATCTCGAGTTCTAAATAACGTAGAATCACAAACTGTGTGTCTAAATATACAATTATTTTTTAGAGTCGAGTTCCCAAAGGATATCAAACGGAACCCTGTCCTCTAAACTTTCGCACTATCGTATTTTCAAGTAATTTTGTAACTGAGATTATATCGGTAAAATACTTATCTAGTTGTATTCCCTGACCCCAAATATGTATATTTAGGCACCAAGTTTGTGATTCTAAGTGACTTAAATTCAAAATGGCCGCTATAAAATTAAATATGGCCGACGGAGGAGTTGGTTCTTATCAAAAACTAACAAAACCTAAGAAGTGCCTGAAAAGGAATTGGTGCTTTTGTCCAGCGTGTCCACATTTACGACAATTTGTTCGAGCACTCTGCCCCACTATATATAATTCCGAAGAGCCATTTGTCCGAAAACATATTTTTTGAATTCTGAAAACCATGTTCCGCTAAAGGATTTTTAGGATCAAATATTCTACCCCAACTTATATGAATATTCTATTAGGTAAGTCCACGGGGTAAGTCACTGAATATTAGTTTAGCGGAAAAAGACTCGTAATTTTTAAATTTCGGAATAAGGATACTTACGGACAAATTACTCCTCGGACTTTTTATGACTTAAGTAGTAGTTTTCATGTTTTTAGGGTTCCGTACCTCAAAAGGAAAAAACGGAACCCTTATAGGATCACTCGTGCGTCTGTCTGTCCGTCCTTCACAGCCACAGATAACCTCCAATAGATAGAGCCTATAAGCGATTTAGTTCGATGCAAAGGTCACCACAGTTGGCGGTAGGTGCGGGCTGCGGGGAGGTCGGTGACGGCGCTGCGATTGGCTGTTTCGAAAGTACCGCGCTTTGTCACATTATGGCGCCAGAAGCGTAGTGATGGGACGCGTTGTTCGCTAACGGTTTTTAGCGGTGCCGAAATTAATTGTTAGTAGAATATTTTACATGGCGTAGGTACGGTACCCGTTAACATGGTCGAAATTTTTGAACGGCTGTCACTGACGTCACTGTTATATTATTATCATGTTATTTTAATATTGGCATAGCCTAGGTAAGGAAGACAAATAAAAACCATGTCATAAAAAAGTACATAATATATTTATTCTATGTGATAAAATTATATCGTTGATGATAGATAATCCTCAGCATCATTATTGGTAAATAATTGTGATTCTTGAAATTTTACGATAGGTATTTAAAAAAAGAGACCACTACACACTGTATTTTGTATTTAAGTTTACCGTAATGTTTTATAACGTGTGCTAAGAAATAAAACAAGTTTAATTAGAAATCTTACTAAGTTTAATTTAAATACCCATCTCAACATGAGGAAACCTGAATAGACATATAGACAGTATAGTATAATAGACAGTATGTACATATGCAAAGTAAGGTGTATAAATTCAAAATTCTGTGCACACTTTATACCATCTTTTTCGACCCAGCTGGACCGGAATAATTGTTATACCCCGTCCTGGTTGCTAGCTACGTACATCCAGGAGTCTTAAACTCTCTGTCTTATTTCACCGTACTGGTTTCCTGCTATTCGTCTGGAATGATCTCCCTCTTACCGTCAGACAAGCTCAGAGCAAGTTCTCCTTTAAACGCAAGTTGCGTAAGCATCTCTTTTTAACTATTCAAGATTGATGAACCTCTTGATATCTTTGTTCGGGTACATATAATTAATTATTTAAGTATGTATAAGTAAGTTTATATTGTATGCATGATATATGTATGTATATTAATGTACCTAATTGATTGATTTGTGTTTCTATCCTATCCGTCTCTTTCTTATTAGAATACTTAGAACAAAAGGTATGGTGCGAGAAAAATCGCGAGTATGTCGCGGCCGTCTCATGATAGACGTGCTGTAGGTACAGTCGCGGACTTTAATTTGGAACCCATTAAGGTGTATCCTGTCAAATTGTATAGGAATACTAAGAATATTTTAGCAAAAAAGGTCATAAATTAAAGAACGCGACCGTACTACAATAATATATTCGGTTCATTAGTTCCGGAAGCTATAAAATAGAGGGAGACAGTAATTTACTACGTCATAGCTTGTAAGACGGTTGCAGTCCGCCACGTGCAGCACCTTCTTGGTGCAGTTTAAACCTACGTACATCGTATACATTAGCTATGATTTCTAACAAAAGAATTTCGACAATGCAATGTCAAGGATATAAATATAATCTTTGGTGAATTTTCGTATTAAAATAGTACACGAAAGCACGGATGAATTAACGTATTGTTTCCTTAAATGAATCTGAATCGGTAAAATCCGAAAGCATCACTAGCCCAACTCTAAGAGTGTCACGTGCTTTCGTGAGAAAGGAACAGTATATTGTCATTCCCATTTGATGAAAAGGGGCATGCATACTTCACTACTTCTTATCGAGGTGTAAAATGAACTCCGCGTGACAGAATGAAATTTACATTTATATGATAAATTTAACTTACCTGTGAAATGTTATTCCGTCGTTTGTGTAATTAGAAGTTCGGGAGACTTTCCCACACCACTTCACACGGCAAGAACTATTTTTATAGCGCAAAATCAATATTAATTTGTTGGTTGTCTGACGCACGTATAGATCGCGTACCTGGTCGATACTGACAATATGGCGCGGGGTAGTGGGGGGTAATCAGTGCAAAAACATATATGCGTGGTGATCGCACGTCGCCCTATAGGCTCTATCTATTGGAGGTTATCTGTGTTCACAGCCTATTTTCTCCGCATATGTGAGTTTGTGACCCAAAGAGGAACATGTAACGCAAACAAATGAATTTTAAACATGGGGGCCACTTTTGGGGGGGAAATGAGAAAATTAAAAAATAAAGTTTTGCATATACTATCGTGTTATATATCAAATGAAAGAGCTCATTGTGTGCATCTATAATATATTTATTTTGTAATTTTAAAATAATTAGTTTAGAAATTATTTAAGAAAATAGCCAAAAAATTACCATTCCCCCCCTTCATCTCCGAAACTACTGAGTCTAAAATTTTGAAAAATACACAAAATAGTTCTTTACCTACTACAGATGACAGGAAAATCTATTAGAAATGTGCAGTCAAGCGTGAGTCGGACTTAATACGGTATTTGACAAAAATCAAATCCGCTTATTTTTATGAAACGTCAAAAACGCTCCGTTAGTAAAAAAAATTGTTATAATCTTGTGATGTACGGAACCCTTGCAACGCGAGTCCGACTCGCACTTGGCCGAGTTTTTTTCTACCAAAAGAAAAACTTAAAACTACTTCCGTTTTGTTTTTAATCAGCGAGCGAAAACCGCGTACGTACGCGTACGTAACATGTTGGGTTATATATGTTGGATTACGAGTAGGATCAAGTGCGTACCTCAACATGTGCGTAGACATCGCTGAGGACCGTGAGCCGTTCTTTACGCTGCGCCACCAGGGGTCGCTCCAGCACACGAAGCAGCCGCAACACCTGTGTCAAATGATCACCTGTCTCAATGAGGCTTTGCAGAATCCAGAATGCAGTGTGTCACGAACTGGCAGTCGAGAGGTCTAGGTGTCAAAATCCCCAAAAACTTATCATTCATCATCATTCATTTGGTTGGTGTATTTTAAAAGCTGTTGTCAAAAAGACCTCTCGCCACAGTGCTGTCACTGCTGCCAGCGGTTACATAATGCATTCTGGAAACCGTCATTAATACCGTTTTAGAAGAATGTAGTCAACGTCAAGAGCTTTAATTAAAGCAATGACGCGTAGTTGCAGTATCCAAGAGGCAACAGGATGGCTCGCGGTATTTGAGCTCCCGAAATGCTGTGGAACCGCCCTTTGGCCCGAACTGAATGAATCATTATCACAGTAAACTAACCGCTTACCACCAGGCGGGCGGTACGCTTGCGCTGGTACGTAAATGAAAATCACTTTATCGCTGCCTGGCCAAAAGTATAGTAGGGCTGGCGCGGGACGCGGAGGGGGTGCGACACGCACACGCCACCCGGTCCGCCACCCCGGCGCCGTCGCTCCTCACCGCCCCCGACCAAAGACACCTAAAATTCGTTTCTGCGCAGCCAAGGTCATTTGCCATCTACTGTACCGACTGCGAATGTTCGAGACAATGTACGATATTTTCGGTGTATAGGTACCCCTTATATTAAGTTCACCTGCTCCGTCACATCGGCATGTGTCGTGAGCTCCGCGAAGTATCCGTCCCTGGTACAAGCTAGTTGGCTGCTGTACGCGAAGCTGTCGTCACGAACGCCGTACGGATCGTGCAGCCAGATTACGAATAGCCTGAGATCACATGTAACATAGTAATAATAAATAAATGGCAGTATAGTAATTAAGTAATAGCAGCTCAAATCTAAAACACTGTCAAGCAGTCAACCACTTAGCTAAGCCCTTGGAATGCCAAGAACATACCGGGATTTGATCACAGGACCATCATCTTCGCAGGCATGGTCACTACCCATGTGGCTAAACTGGTTGTCAATTTGCTTGTTGACACTACCGGCGCGGGCATCAATCAGGTTATCCCAGAGACATGGTAATAAGGTACCATGTCTCTGGGTTATCCCGCATTACTGACCACGCTGCAAGCCTAACAGGGAAGCCAAAAAAAAACTAAATTCAAAAAAAAAATTATTTTATTTTTATTTGCCAGAATGGTAACAGGGTAAGGTCTTAAAACTGAATTTGTTCATGCATATTCAACCTGCATGCAGGTGTGCAGTACCGCGCTCACGTTCGTCTGATTGAATCTCAAGTGACCTGTTAGTATTAGTACCATCACTAACTTCATGAGGTCGATCATGTTGGCACTCCTTAAAAGTATCTTTTAATAGAGTATTACGATGGGCGGCGCTCGGGGCGGTCCCGCTACTCTTTCAGTGTGCACCGGTACCACGTTCAGTAATACCTTTATGTCCGTCTGATGGTATCATTAGATACCTGGTGGCTGATAGTGCCGGTATCTACCAGAGCTGTGTGAGGTTGCGAGGCGGATAACGAAGAAAAAATTAAGTAATAGAAAGCGAAGAGCGAGCGCGGTAAGCCACACTATTGGTTGATTTTTTCCTCGCTCACCGCCTGCTCCTTTAGAATGCGTCAGTACCAACTACAACGTTAATCAGGACATTAACGTGGGAATATACTATCAGACCATTACACGGATCTGATAGTATCTCGAGTTACCTGATAGTGCCATTTGGGTCTAGTTCCTTCATGAGGTCGGTCATATTCTCGTTCAAGGTATCTGTGATGAGCACGATAGCTTGTTGGCACGGCCGGCGGCGGTCGGGGCGGTCTCGCAGCTCTTGCAGCGTGCGAACAGCTTGCGTCAGTACCAACTTCATGTCTGTCTGATTCTTGAATATGACGTACTTCATTGAGGCCATGATCGCTGCCGTGTTGATGTGATTTGCCTACAAAAAATGAATTAGTTAATGTTTAAACAAAGACAACTTCTATTATCTTTGACTGTGATATGGGGTTCATTATTCCAATAGGAGACACTACACGGACCACTGCATGCATGCCGACGCGTGAATCGGCCCGTGTGGATATGTGTCGGAAGCACTGCGGCCAACCAGATCAAGGTCACTCCATACTAGATTTTCTGTGACCTTGCTCGGTAGTCCTGCCGATTTCGCTCTCCAAAAGATATCATTTTGTGGAGCATCGATACCGTAGCAGTCTCATAAATCGCAAGATATTCATACTAGGTATTTACGGTATTTTGAAGTTGTGTTTGTTATGTTTATAACTTCACAAAGTAGAACACTACTTTTCATTTCGAATACGAGGAAATGAAATGAAAGCCAGAAACTTAAATATTTTTTAATCAGTCAGATTCTGTAGAACCATTCAGATTCAGATTCAGATTCATTTATTGCTAATTGAAAATTGACATTATATTTTACAAATTTTCTTTGTATATAAGGTATCCTGCTGTTTCGGCAAAATATTTTTCGCCAAATTTCAGTTCGCACAAAACTTATGGCAGTAGTTTCATCAAACGAACAAATAGCACATTTTTGTTTCGCATTTTGTTCATTTGGTCAAAATATCATCTGGCATCATTTTGCTTTGTCAAGTGTTATTAAGACAAAAGTTTATTAAGCAAACACTTGGTTTGGGCTAATATTGTTTTCCAAACAAAACATTTGTTCGAATTTATAGCAGCATAACTGGCCAATATTTGAAAAATTATTGTTTTATGTAATTTTATTTCATGACCAGATCATTCCAATTTTTATTATTTCATAGAATACCTAACTGTTCAGGGAATATTATTTGGCAAATGATTCATTTTGTATGAATTTTAAATACCAGAATAACAAAACAACGAATTTCATTTGTTCGAAATTTTATTACATTCCAAAAACAAACAACAACTGATTACAGGGGTTTAACTAGATAAGGGTAGCCAAAGAACGGGGGCTCGGGGGGCAAGGCCGCCAGCAGTAAAAAACAAACAACCGTAACATTTGTATTATAAGTAGGTTAGGTTAGGGTTCACTTGTGTCCCTCAGAGCGGAAATAGGCACCCCGCGAAGCGGGGTGACGTCGACATGCTGGCGGTTAGGTTAGGTTTAGGTTAGGTTAAAATAATTGCCACAGATGCCAGAACTGAGTATGCCAACTATTTTAATTTTAAATAATAATCCTTGTAAGTAATAATTTGTATGCTAATTACAAAAGTACCGGCTTAGCAAAAAATGTAATCTCACTCAAATACATTTCGTATGCACTAGACAATTAGGATATAATACGTATGCCATGCAATAATTTGGAAAAATAATGTTATGCCAAATAATACGTTTGACCAAATGAAACTTGACTATATAAAACTTTGCCAAACAATAATTTGCGAAGTAATATTTTGCCATAGGAGATGATGCCAAGTGATAAAATGCGAAACAATAATTTGACTAGTGATTTTTTGCCAAATGAACATTTGGTAAACATTTTTTGGGAAGTGACACTTTGGGAAATCATTTTTGCCCATACAACAGAGAACCGTATATAAATAAAATGAATTCACAGAAACCTCGTCAGGTACATACAATAAATTTGTTACAATAATTTTTAACAATAATAATTAACAAGGACAGACAGAAACACCAATCTAAAACAATATTGATCGTAGTAATGTCAAAAAAATATAATAAAATGTCAGAAACTAGAAAAATAAAAATATACGTATACGTATGCTAGGGTCTCCTAGCATAATGTCGGGATGTCAAAACCTATCAATTTCATGTCAAATAAATGAATAAAAATACATATATGTCAAACGTGCAAGAAATATAAAAACGGAAAATTACAGTAATAAGCTGACTCTGACTTTAAGTATCTTAATCCTAGATTATGATACTTAAATTCAGAGAACAAAAAAGTAATAATATATTAATTAATTTTAAATATCATCAAAAATAAATTGTCTAATATTGTTTTTGTTCGGTAAATTCCTTTACTGAATACAACAACGTTGACAGTAAAAAGTCTTTCAATCGGTGTCCAAAACCATCGTCCGTTGATTCATTTCTGAGACTGGCGGGTAGTCTTTCGTAAAAAGCGGGGCCTATTACGCGCGGTGACTTGTCGAGGAGCGCGAGGCGCCGCGGTACGAGCTGTAATCGCCCCGTCTGACGGGTGATCCTGCCGGGCATATTCACTTTTTTAAATAAGTGTATATTTTTACGTGTGAACATTATTACTTCATATACGTAAAGTGAATAATGGGTCAACATATTTTGTTTTTTTTAAAGCTGTTTGCACGAGTGTCTCGGAGTTATACCTGCCAGTGTACGCAAGGCCCGTTTCTGTAATTTAGTAGTTAGAAAAGAAATACAAATAATAAATTTGGAGCAGTGCATCACTGGAAACAACTGGCTTGAGTTTACGCAGCGCAAATACGGCGCTGCCCAGCCTATCGCATAGGTTTTTTACGTGCTCCTTCCATTTAAAGGTGGTGTCAATGGTAAACCCGAGAAACTTGCACGAGTCACAGCGCGGTATTGGACTTTGTATTTGCGGGATGTTTATGGTGTTTCCAGCTGAAAACAATAAAAACATTTGATTTCGTGACGTTGAGGCTGAGGCCGTTTGCCGAGAACCACTCGTGAAGTTGGTCGCACGTATTACTTACTCTTTGTTCAAGCTGTGAGTAGAGTACGTATCAGCTTTTACTACCACGGTGGTATCATCAGCGAACAGGACCATCATACCTTCAGTAACCGAGGTAGGGAGGTCATTTATAAAGGCAAGAAATAGGGTATTTCCCAGCGCAGAACCTTGTGGAATTCCGAGGTCTAGCCTACCTGCCTCAGATCTGATGGTTTTACCCTTTATTTTGACCTCAACAGTTTGGTATCGGTTTTCTAAAAACGATGTAAAAAAATTGTGGGCATTATTCGTGATTCCGTACTGTTTAATTTTTACAGAAGTAATTCATGATTTATTACATCGAATGCTTTCGATAAGTCGCAGAATACTCCTGCTGCCTTATCTCTGGCATCCAACGACGTTGTTATGCAATCATATATCTCGTATGCAGCTGTCGTGGTGGATCTGTTTTTTCTATAAGCGAACTGTTTGTCAGTCAGTAGATCATTTGTCTCGAGATGGTGCATTAAAGTATTTGAAATAATCGATTCTACTAATTTTGATATGTTAGGTACAATTGTCTCTCCCTTTCCCGTGTACACTGGACACACTCGAGTGCTTTTCAGTACTTTGGGATACACACCGCACGAGAACATGATGTTAATGAGTTTTACTAGTAAGTAACCCTGCAACGACTGGCCAAATGCACTCGAGTATGTACAGCGATATATCATATAATATCTAAGGTTCCGCGTGTTTTTATAGACTTCAGTGTGCGATTTGGATCCGTGAGCGTAACTGTAGGTAGAACGAGGTCAGGAATGTTTTTGTCTTTCAAGAAACGGCTTAGGTACCGTACAGAGGCCGATTTTTTTATACTAAGATTATATTTCGATGTTATTGTCAAAAACTGATTGTTTAAGTGGTTTGGTACTTGACGAGGTAGTATGTCGTGACCGCTTTCATCCTTGAGTGACATGTCGTGTTTTAATGGCTTTGTGGATGCTTCGTCATTTACTACGCGCCACATTTCTTTTGGGGGGTTTTTGCTATTTATTATTCGATTTGTAAAATATTCTCGCATTTTAAAAGCATTTGTGTGTGGACCATTTTTTGGACGCGCTTTTGAAGCGGTTATATTGAAAAACGAATTTTAATTGTTTTTTAGATTTATGGCAGTGTGGCAGTATAGGTTTCTGCCATTGTTTATTTTTATTGGCTTTAGGACGCAGGTCTGAAGCGGTTACATTGTACTACGAACACTTAAAAAATATTATAGTTCAATCAATTAAATTTTCTGAAACTGGCTGTAAAGTTTTCTGCCAATGTTTTTTTATTTTTTATTACTTTTCAACCCTAGGAGCGACTAGAACGTAGTTGTTATATTCTCTTTGAGGGCGACATGCCTCACTGTCAACCCGCTGTTTAGATAAACAATGTGGATAATAGTAATAAGTAGGTACTTAACGATTTAAGTAAATATAAATTGCGTAGGGATAAATCAAGTCGCAAAGTAAAAAATTTGGCTTTAAAACTTTGGATGTGTCAGAAAGTATAGACAATAATTCATAGGTACAACCAAAATCCTAACTAACCGGTATGAGCATATCCTCCCCAAAACAGGGTATAATCGGCGTGATAGTCAAGTTGAACTTCAACACATTGATATGGTCATCATCCGTGAGCGCGCTGAGTAGCGCCAGTATGAACTGCTCTGATATGACCTTGTTGGAGGAATTATACATGGAGCCAGAAGCATCGAGCATTATGAGGATGTCCCGGGGAGCCCCACCCGCGCTCACGAACCACGGCCGGAGGCGGCAGTCGTATAACCCTGTTGCGCTTATGTCCTGGTATTCTTCGTCTTCCTGGTCTAAAGGCAGGTCCAGCTTTACCATGGATTCCCAGGATGCAGCTGGAAATGTTCAAACGTGGCATTAGGAACTCACTCATTAATACTGTCAACTGTGATAATGTTGTACAAAATAGTCGATTTTTAACCGACTTCAAAAAAAGGAGGTTCTCAATTCGGTTTTTTTTTTTTTTCAATGTTTGTTACCTCAGAACTCCGTCATTGAAAGGCCGATTCGTAAATTTTTTTTTCGTTTGTAACTATATGCTTCCAGGTAGGTCCCATTTTTTTCAAAAAATCAATTGGATGATGGGATCCATGAGGAATTGAGGGAACTCCTCAATTATATTAGGCACGCGTGTAGTGATTTTGGTATTTTCTATTATAACTCGTGTATTTACATCTGGAAATCATAAATTTGGTGGAGTGGAATTGATGATGAAGACCACAGATGACTTATGGAATTCCTCAGTTATGTACTTAAAAGTACAAAAGTATATCACAGATTCTGATAAGATTCCGTTGAAATAGCAACTAATGAAGTGCCAAAGGTGATCCTTGTGGAATCGACGGAAGTCCTCAAATATTATCGGGTCACATATAGCGATTGGGTTTTTTTCTCTAATAATCAACGCATTTGTTTTCGGAAATCAGTTCATGTGGTAAATTGGAAAAGAAATGTGGAAATGTTCTCGTGGCTTGGCGGAGTACTAAATTGAAGTCGGTTAAAACTTTGTTTTTAAAGTAAATTATCATATTTCATTTTCTTACTGGTAATTTAAATTAGACATTAATGAAGTGGCCATGATTGAATCATCAAACACGTTTGAGACTAAATTACAATTGTAGCGAACAAATCAAAAACGCGTCTGCTCTTGGTCACAGAAACGACAAGAAGTTTTTTCTACAAATGGCGAAAATATCTAAAATTAGCGCGGCAAAGCACCGTGTTGGCTCCTTTCTTGTCGTGAATTACACTAAATCCGCAACCGCAAGTACCTACTCCGCATTGATTTTGGCGGATGCGGATGCTGATATTGAAATTTGTGCAGAACTTCTGCGGTTGCGGTTGCGGATGAGAATGTCTGCAACATCCTATTTACTTAATACTGATTCTGGATGAAAATCTGATGAAGTCTGGCCAGCGAGTCGTGGCAAAAGCATTTCTTCAAATTCTTTACTTATATGGCAACAATTTTACCAATGAGATAAGCGGTCACTTATAAGTACTTACCTATATATAGGAGACACTACACGGGCCGATATCGGCAGGACTGCATGCAGGCCGCCGCGTGATTCAGCCCGTGTCGCAAGCACGGTGGCCAGCCAAATCAATGTCACTCCATACTAGATTTTCTATGACCTTGGCAGCCCGATTTCGCTCGTGTAGCGTGTCCTTATTAGGTACTCCGCCATATATTTAGTGTTACCAGCATGCGATTATTTCAATTTGTTGCCTTTTTCTTGTTCTTGTGGCTCGACTCGCTGGTCAGAGGGCCGCAGATTCCAAGATAGACTCACCTGGGTAATGTCTTAAAAATCCTTTCGCACTACAAAAGTATTGGAAGCCAAGCGATGCATCTTGCCGGTAGTTCTCTCGAAAGACGCTGTCCAGTGATTCCGACCAGTGCACATCTTTGAGAACTTCTGAGTCTGAAAGGATCAATTCTAAGGATAGGATTTTCTAAGGGATATCATTAGACAGCTACTTTACGGAAATCGCAAAAAAACTGTAGCTGATTTAAGTATAACACTGTGATCCGATTTCAATCAATTGGCAATATTAGTCAAAGTGAACATACTAAAAACATAATTTTTAAATTTCCACACATTTATTAATATCATTTATCATCATTTATTTATATATATATATATTATTTTTATAGGGCATCCAACTGACGACTTGCAAATAGTAATATAATACCTACTAACATCGTTTTTAAGACCTTTATTACTAACGAATTATGGAAACACTTCCGAAATAAATTATTTGATTTGATTTGATTTAATGTTGTGTTTTATCATAGTCATGGCGTAATTTATGACCATTCGGTGATACAATAAAACCCAGTGGGGTTTTATTGTATCACCGAATGGTCATAAATTACGCCATGCTACAGTGGTATCTAGTTGCAGTATTTAGTCAAAACGAGTCACTGGGTTTCAAGAATTACAGTTTCAATTGCTGTGATGTTTTTCTCAATGTTTTTGATACAAATGAGTCAACTGTGCTGCTAATGTAAGTTTGCACGCGGTATGGTATGTATAAGGGTCCAAAAAGCTTAATTAATTTTATACAAAGCACTATAACTAACCAGCAGTGCTTTCTCATGATCCGGACACGGCAGAATATTTTTGGGCGCTTATTTGGGTCATCAATGTCATCATAATTAAGTGGTATCCCTTTACAACAGAGAAATCGAGGATGTGCAAAATTTAAATTAACATTAATGACATTTGTTTAAAATTGACAGCTCAAGTCGGGTGTAAACGCATATTTCTTAGGGCGATAAAACCACGAAAAAGCAACAGGAGCGATATTCTAATTTTTGTGCACCCTGTGCAAATAAATTTATCGTTATGTCCGGCATAACGTGCTGTCGGTGGATGATAAATTTCAATAGTACGTTTACCTATCTAAACAAAGTATATCTAATCAATTCGCGTATCCTACTAATATTATAAATGCGAAAGTTTATTATTAGTTTGTCTGGATGTTTAGATGTTTGATCACGTTTAAACGGCTCAACCGATTTGGATGAAATTTTGCACGAACCTAGTTTAGAACCTATTTTATATCCACGCAGACGAATTTGCGGGCAGTAGCTGGTATTTTTATAAATAAAGAACCAAATAAAATAAAAATAATACAATTACACACATGGCAGTAATTCGTAATTCGACGGCTGTGGCAGCCTGCACAAAACTGAGAATGACTCAGTATGTCGCTCCTTCCTAGATTGAACACTATAGAGTCATTATAACGTGCACCCCAGTACTGTTTATTTACTTATACTACGACAAACTCAGCAAAGAAAACAAGGGCCTGCCTGCAGTTGGGAAGCAGGCTTCAGGCTAAGCGACACTAGAAATATCAAAAGCGCGCCGCCAACCTTTTAGTGATTTGAGTATCCGTTCGTATTAACAGCACACAGCGCTTCTCGGGAGCTCTGGCGACCTCAGGGGTAATCACGTTTTGAACGCGCGTTTCCATATAAAAAACTAGCTTCTACCCGCGACTCCGTCCGCGTGGAACTCGTTTATATCGTAGCTCCATACAAACTTTCATCCCCGATTTCACCTCTTAGGGGATGATTTCCGGGATAAAAACTATCCTATGACCTTCCCTGGGATTCAAGCTATCTCCATACCAAATTTCATCTCAATAGGTTCAGCGGTTTAAGCTTGAAGAGGTAACAGACAGACAGACAGACACACTTTGGCATTTATAATACTAGCTTCTGCCCGCGACTCCGTCCGCGTCGAACTCGTTTATATCGCAGCTCCATACAAACTTTCACCCTCCATTCTACCCCCTTAGGGGGTGATTTCGGGGATAAAAACTATCCTATGTCCTTCCCCGGGACTCTAACTATCTATATACCAAATTTCACGTAAATCGGTTCAGCGGTTTAAGCGTGAAGAGGTAACAGACAGACAGACACACTTTCGCATTTATTCATATTACTATACTTGTATGGATTAGTATGGATTATATTTTGATCAACCTAACGTAGCACAACGCGTTACGTGATCGACCTGAGGCTCTAGTATAAGTTTTACCTAAACAAAACTCCACGATCGCGTTTGCGTTTTACGCTCAATTTGTATGGGATTTGACAGCTAAACGCGAACGCGGTCGTAACGTTTTGTTTCGGTAAAACTTATACTAGAGCCTCTGCTGTTCCTTACCGCAGTCAAACACTTCTGTGGCGATGTGAACACTGCTGAAGTTGAGGGACATCAGAGCGTCGAAGTGCGAGCTGTCGTGCAGCAGCTCATAGTTCTGGCTGCGGCACTTAAGCAGCTTCACGAAGTAGTAGTCGTTGCCGCTAGGTTTCTTTGGAATTGGCTTCGGTTCACCCAGTTTCTGTAACAATGGTTTTAAAGAATATTTTGTGCGAGTTGTAGCATAATGTAGTAAGCTCTAGTATGTTGCTAAGTACATTTTTTGTAAGATTGTTTATAACTAAAAGCTTCTGTCAAAAATTTCTATTTTGGTACAAGCTTTTATTGCCGACTGTACTTTGCTGCATACCATCATCAACTGCTCATTGAGACGATTCTAACGAGCCCAAACTCAAGGGGGTTACGTCGGTTAAGTACTGAATTCCCATGGCCACCTTCTGTCTCCATCATCAGATCAGCTCGATGGTACCATAATATTAAATTGTCATCCAAACTATACTTATACCCAAAATTTCAGCTCAATCGGTCACCGGGAAGTGGGCCAAATTTAACTTGCAAGATTTGATTACAGACAGACAGACAGACAACGGGACATGTGAAAGTAAATAAAAGCTTGTAAAATAGGCTTTCCAAGATATAGGCAGCGAACGAAAGAAACATAAAATGCGAGCTCCTTCCAAACTACCCAAACACGTGCCTAAATCCTTGTATTTATGTTTGCACTAAACGGCTGCCTGGCATCGTTTTGACACCCCGCCCCATTCCCCGCATAATGGTACCCATTCTGTGAGGCCACTTTGCGGCGCTACTTAGACTTCTATGTTTTTAGTTCGCTGGATTTAGGCATTTTGACACTACCTAAGTTATTTTGAGATTTAGTTAGAAGTACTAAAGTACGTGTGGTCTGCCAAAATACCGGGCTCGGATGCTAATGACGCCCAAACAGTCAAGTGCCGCAAATTCGCTTTCTTAAAGGATGATTACGTATTTGTGGCACTTGCAGGAGAGACCCTTGGACATTGGTCTTCCGACGCTAAGGAGTTTGTTAAAAAAGTGTCCCAATAATTGATCGGGGTCACAGACGATGTCAGAGCGGGCTCATATACCTCGCCCAAAGGTTGAGCCTGGCCATCCAACTGGGAAACGCGGCGAGCATCTTGGGCACGATGCCCCGGGCAACATTGGGGTGTGTCGAGGGCGGGCAATTTTATTTCTTATAAGTTTTGTTTTGTTTGTTTTAGTGTCAATATGAACAATTAATGTAATTATGCAAATTTACACTATTAGGTAAAATTAAAAGACGTTGTAACGAAACCAAAACGTTATAACATAGAAATAAGACCTTGTAACAGGCCCAAATGCACCCAATAAGATTCTGGGGAGTAAATTATACCGCATAGAATAGACAGATGACTGTCGCGTCATTGGGTGAATAGCACGGTGTTTTGCAATGTGCACGAAACTTACATAACTATATCTGAAAGTGTAACCCTCCGGTGCACAATCCTTGCTCTGTAACTGTTCTGCCCTCCTCATGATGGCTTGGGCCGCTGCCGATCGCTTGCTCAGCAGTTCAGAAAACGCCGTAGCGGCCTTCTGGACGATGGCAGCTCCGTCTCGCTTACCACTCTTGACGTTCCTGAAATACGGTAGGAGTTCCTTCCGACGGGTCACGAACTCTTGGGTAGCGTGGAGCTTCTTCGCTATGTTTTGTGCCCATACGCGTATTCTGTAAAACGTTATCATTCACTTTATTTATAACTTGACTGGTAGAGATTGCTTACGGCATATTGTTTTATTGTGCAATAAAGATTAAATAATTCAATAAATAAAGCCATTCGAGCGACCGCACACATAGAGACATATGTATAAATACATACTCTCGCATAGAGATTTTGCTAAATCACATAGTAATACTACGAAATTCTTTCTTTGAAAGAAATACCTAGTTTAAATTCTTTTTTATCGTTAAACCCATACGATGCCAAATGCTACACTACGTTTGCTATGCCCGGAGCGCGTAGCATTAGGTATTAGAGGCATAACGGCAAAACTGAGTGGCACGGCATTGAAGGGTTGTCAGGTTTTTACAATAATTATATAAAAAGTAAAATACACTACACATACTAAATGACCTCGTATAGGCAGGAGGTGGGTTTTTCGGGGCTTTTTTGGCACATAGTGCGTTTTGGACGAGTTACAGCAAGGGGTACAGTTCTCTTCTTCATAAACACCAAATCTAGAGCGCCGTCAGCAGCGCAACCGCAAGCAACCGGTGGCTAGGGCGACAGAGGTAGAGGAACCTGTTCATCTCTGTTTTTATCGTATCCAAGAGTACTGCCTCCGGTATCTGAGTTGGCCCTTGATTCAGCCATCTAACGAGAAACTCTTGAGGCGTTGGCGTCGACCTACACCTCAGGAGACTCCCGCTAGATACGAGTAGCTCTTCTCTTATTAATTATACTAAATCTTACAAGTATAGTATCATCGGTATCTACAATGCCTCGTGGGCCTTTTTAGGGTTCCGTAGTCAACAAGGAACCCTTATAGTTCCGTCGTTTCGTCTGTCCTTTTGTCCGTCTGTCCGATCCGTTTGCGTGATATTTTGCGTCAATTTCAAAAGACGTTTTGTATGGAAAGCGAACCGCCTTAATGTAACTTGTAGCTTCGAATGGAATCGAACTTTCCAGAAGTCGGGAATATAAGTAAACGAATACTCACAATTCTGGACTAATAATCTTGTATTTCTTCGTAGGTTTTGTCGGTTGAATATATATCTTCTCCCCTAAGTCACTCACCCCAAGCGGAGTGGAGTTGGTGCTATTTTTACTGATACTTAATAAATATTCTTCGTGCTTCTCTAAATCCTTCTTTATCTGTTCTACCGACCTCGTATCGGCAGGTGGGTTTTTCGGGGCTTTTTTAGCACATAGTACGTTTTGGACGAGAGTAACAATAAGGAGTACAGTTATCTTCATTTTGTTTACGGCTAAGAAGTCACCTTAGAAGTCTTTTTACCACTTGAAATAACTAATGCAGTATTATCTCAGAATATTGCGTAACTTTAAAACATAATTTTCTTGAACTTGAAGGCTAGAGGCGAAAAGTTTAACTAGGGGAAAAACTCCAGATAGAATATAATAATATTTGCTAGGTGCAAAATACAAACATTCACACATCACTCAGACAGAACTAAAACCACTGGTAAATAACCGCCGCCGTTCAGTGACGCACTGAAATATTAACTCATCCGAGATAACATTTTAAATCACAAATTCACAATTTCATTAGGTATTTTCTTAAAGTTCTTCTTTTCAGCCAAAATTTCTCATGGTTTGTATGTCACTTTTACTACAGCATACATTGCACATATTTTCACTTAACTTATATTTTCCCACGAGACACGCTGTTTAATAACGGGTGGCTGTTAAGGCGGTGATATCGTGGGCCGAACTAGATGCGAGTGGGCTCCCCCGTCGCAGCGGCTGGCGCCCGCCATCCCGGCGCCGAGCCTTCCTGAAAATCTCACCCCCCCAGTGCTAAAAGGATATATTTGCTTTACTTTTTATGACACTTAAGTCTTTGTTGGAGAAGTCAATTTAACGACCTACTTTTACTTCAGATCCTTTGGCTCATTCACAGTTTCAGTAGATAAACGACGTCTAGTCTATGTTTTTTGTTAAAAACAAACTATTGTTTATAATTGAACGAGCGAGCGAAGCGAAGGAAGTTCTCCGTTTCAGTATGTTCGTATGTCCGGATGTCCACATGTCCAGCTGTTCTCCTCTACAGGTCGCATTTATCAACCGTCTCTCGTGAAAACAATTCAGTTTTTGCAATACCTATAATACCTATATAATGAAAAAAAGACAGGGTCGCGAGTTGTACACTGTACACAGAGCCACTAATTTATGCATTTTTGGTAACTCAAATTGTTCTTTACATAGCTTTGTACTGAATTTGTATATAGATTAAGCACGTTAGAAACTCACGAGCATGTAAATAACATGGGGAGATGGGGATAAAATCGTTTCGTTTTTTTGAGAAAACTATGCAATCTTTACGTGGTAAATTTTTAATAACGCACATACTCTCCATTTTTTGCCCGCTATGCGTGCGGCAAATCCCCTTCCTGGCCAGGGGGGATACGGAAGACTTATACTCGCCACGGCCGGTAATAAAGAAAGCGTCATCCTTCGCCTCGGGCGTCCAATACCTTGTGATGTGAGACATACATTATTATATCACCTTTTTTTTTCTTAAAACCCTGGAACTCGATCATCGGGGAAGGACTGGCTTATGTTAGTATCCACTAAAAACTTCCACGGCGTCTGGCATTTGCGCTCTCATGCGGAGGACTCCAGGACATCTATCATGAGACGGCCGTGACATACTCTCGATTTTTCTCGCACTATCCGTCTCTCTCTTATTAGAACACTTAGAACAAGAGGTATAGTGTGAGAAAAATCGAGAGCATGTCGCGGCCGCCTCATGATATAGACGTGTAGGATGGGATGTCATACTGAACTGAAGTCCCCCCTCGCGCCTCGCTACGTTTTTATTTATTTTATTTATTTATTTATTATAGACACATATATAAGCTTACAGGTGCGCGTCACGGGACTCGCCAGCTGGCGGTTTGGCTCGTCCTATGCCGAAGAAGGTGTTCATCGCCTTCCCTGGGGGTTTTAGGCGAGTGCTCCGGCCCCGGCCAGAACACTGCAACCCTGATGACCCCCTTTAGTCGCCTTCTACGGCAGGAGGGGGAGAGCTATTATTGTCTGAGCCTAAGCCTACACGATATTTTACCGCCCTACGTCACGTATTGATATATATATTGATTTTTATCTTTACCAGTAATTATGAATCTACGTTATTGTCGATAACATGAGCTTATTGTTAATCCTAGGATTATAATGCTGATAAAGCAGATACTCTATATTATATCATATTGAAACTTATTTATTAACGACGTACCGGATTCTACGATTACCTCTGTGATTTATTTTTTAATTGTAACCTGTATGCCGCCAATAATACACTTGGTAAATAACCCAATTAATATCCTTGATTAGCTGGTATCTTTTAACATTTTTGTGACAAAGTTTTGAGTTTTTTAGGGTTTCGTCCTTAGTCAACCCAGGAAGCTTTATAGTTTAGTCATGTCCGTCTGTCCGTCCGTCTGCGGCTAAGTTCAGTAACCCTTACAACCAGAAAGTCGGCATGGATAAATGAATCACGCCGGCAAAATGGTAGAATCAAATTGTGAAAAAAAAAATGGTTTCTCCAATTTTGGGATCCTCCCCAACCCAACCGTGTAAAGTGAGAATATCTGTTTTTTCTCGGTAATCCCATGGGGTATCGTCGGATAGCTTGTATTTTTAAAAACCATTTTTCTACTATGGGTTTTCAAACCCTAATTTTTATAAGTCTAGTGCCCCTGCCGGCTAAATGGTAGAACAGAATAAAATAGAATAGAAAAACTTTATTCAACATCACATGACAATTCTAGTTACATGGGAACCTTAAAAGTAGACTTAATATATAAAATTTAAAATTAATCCTACAGTTTGACACGGAACGATGGAAGAAGGCCCGATGGAATGACGCTCATTCCCTGGAAGATGGGTCGACCCCTGGTGTGGGACGCAACGTGCGTCGACACCCTGGCGTCGTCTCATCTTCCGGGGACTTCGTGTAGGGCTGGTTCCGCTGGTGACTCAGCCGAGGGTCTCAAACGACGCAAGTATGGAGCCATCGACAGCGGCTTCATATTTGAGCCGTTCGGCGTAGAGACTCTCGGACCGTGGGGACCAAGCGCGCACCGAATCTTCAATGGATTGTGCAAGCGCTTGGTCGAGGCTTCACGTGACCAGAAGGCTGGCTTTTACCTCGCCCAGAGGATCAGCGTTGCCATTCAACGTGGCAATACTGCCAGCCTTCTGGGCACACTACCGCCTGGCAGCGACCTGGGGCAATTTTTTTACCTTTAGTTTTAGTTTTATTAGTTTTATGTACCTATATTATTATTCATGATTGTAGATAAGTATTATTTACATGGTCAATAAAGAAAACTCAGTACTTAGCAAAAAAAACCTACAGATCATTCAGGCATGAAAACCGGAATTCCGGAATTTCCAAATACCGGAATCTGGCCTTGATTTTTCCGATATGTCAATACCGGTATTGCAAGGGACTAATACCGAAATACCGGAGTTCCGGTATTCGTTTTTGAGTTACAATTCTTGATTATTTTTATAATCATCATCATCATCATCATCATCATCATCATATCAGCCGAAAGACGTCCACTGCTGGACATAGGCCTCCCCCAAAGAGTGCCACAATGACCGGTCCTGCGCCACCCGCATCCAGCGGACTCCCGCGACCTTTACCAGGTCATCAGTCCACCTTGTGGGGGGCCTACCCACGCTGCGCCTTCCGGTACGTGGTCGCCACTCGAGAACCTTTCCGCCCCAACGGCCATTAGGTCTACGTGCAATGTGCCCCGCCCACTGCCACTTAAGTTTAGCGATTCGGAGGGCTATATCGGTTACCTTGGTTCTGCTGCGGATAGCCTCATTTCTGATGCGATCGCGCAGAGAAACTCCCAACATAGCCCTCTCCATTGCCCTTTGGGTGACTTTGAGCCTTCTTATGAGGCCCATAGTAAGCGACCACGTTTCCGTGCCATACGTCATCACTGGCAACACACACTGGTCAAAGACTCTCGTCTTGAGACACTGCGGAATATTGGACGAAAAGATGTGCCGTAGCCTCCCGAATGCTGCCCAGCCGAGTCGGATTCGACGATTGACCTCTTTCTCAAAGTTGGACCTACCTAACTGAACAGTCTGTCCTAGGTATATATAATCGTCTACAACTTCGAGCGTAAAGTGTCCGATTGAAATGGGGGTTGGTACTACATGGAGGTTTGACATGATCTTTGTCTTATCCATGTTCATCCTTAGACCAACTCGCTCGGAGGCTTTACTGAGGTCATCGAGCATCGTGCTTAAGTCCTCCATGGTCTCAGCCAAGACTACTATATCGTCAGCAAACCGAAGGTGAGTGATGTACTCGCCGTTGATGTTGATGCCTAGCCTTCTCCAGTCTAGAGTCTTGAACACGTCCTCCAGTGCAGCGGTGAACAGTTTTGGGGAAATAACATCCCCTTGTCTGACACCCCGCTGCAGCGGAATAGGCTTCGAACTCTGATCCTGGAGTCGGACTGACATAGTGGCGTTCTCGTACAAACACTTCAGCACTTCGATGTAACGGCAGTCTACTTGGCACCGTTGGAGAGACTGTAGTACAGCCCAGGTTTCGATCGAATCGAAGGCTTTCTCGTAGTCCACGAACGCTAATCAGAGAGGCAGGTTATACTCCTCGGTCTTCTGTATAACCTGGCGGAGCGTATATCTACGGTACTAAAACCTCTTCGGAAACCGGCTTGTTCGGGAGGCTGGAAGTCATCAAGCCTGCGTGCGAGACGATTCGTAATGACCCTTGAAAACAGCTTATAGACATGGCTCAGAAGTGAGATGGGTCGGTAGTTCTTCAGCAGAGTGTTGTCACCCTTTTTGAAGAACAGCACCACCTCACCTCTGTTCCACGCCTTTGGCGTTCTCCCTTCCAGTAGGATTTTTATAATATAGGTTGTTAAAGCTAGTAAAATCATAACCATACCTTGTAAATATTTTATTATTGCCATTATAATGTCGTGTATATAATGATATAGGTATAGTAATGTAGGGTGATTATGACACGTTAACACGTTCGTTGACAGTACCTTCAATTAAGCGTTGGTAAGCCTACATATGGCCCGCCTGTCGACTGTCAGCAAATGCGTTAATATATGTTTAGAACGGCAAGCACCCGTATCGGTCAGCGTTTGGTTATCGGGCCGATCAAGGTCAATACCAGATATAAGGTCTATGGAAGGGGTTTGTCGTTATCTCACTTACTTTGGCATTCAGGGTGGGAAGTAAAAACACCATATAACAATACATGTTGTCAATGTCATGGCGTAAATATCAATTTAGTCGCAAAATAACCACGGATGTCAAAAGTTATCTAAGTTGTCTCGTATTGTGCGGTTCTGTTGGGTACTTTCCGTTTCGAGTGTTTTGACTGTTGTGTTGTGAAAAGTGAATGCGATTTTTCGTAAATGTGGAGTGATTTTGCGTGAATGTGGGAAGAAATCAAGAAAAATGTAAGTAGTTAATTTGTTATTTATATGATTAAGCTTAGTTTTTAAATCTCTATCTTTTATTCTTTAAATTCAAACCTAGACCCACCTTGTGTCTACATTTGTAAGAGTTACACAAATATCATATTACATAAGAAAAATATATACGCTCGAAATAGCACACTTAGTTGGGATCAGAAAATCATTACTTAATAGTAATTAAGTACAATCACTGTCGATAGGTTTGGATAGCCTACATTAAATATGTATTGAGTTTATAAATAATAGATTATACCTGTAATCGTTAAGTATACATACCTAGATGGTTTTTCTGTAAAAAAACCGTGATACAGGTATCCAAACTTTTAAATGAATCGGACATCAGATAAACTTTACCTAGCGAGTTAATAAAACACCCGTAAAAAAAAGCTCTAATCTTTCTACTGCCTAGAAAAAAAAACGACGGGTATGCCGTTCAATTGCTTTAGTAATATCTTATTTCTTCAGTCCACAGTAGACTGAATATTGTGTTTGCAATTGCTACTAATCTTTAAATTTAATGTTGTTGATTTTAGTATATATTGTTAAATAAATCATTTATAAATTGCATTATTGGTGACGATCACATGTTTTATATATAAAAGGTGGTAGTTATTACTTATTTTGGTCTGATTGTCTTTTAATATATGCATAGATGCCATATTGTTATTTTATGTTAATTTGATTGAAGAACTGATATTTTTTTATTAATAATTAAAAAGATTTTACCAGTTTGTTTCATTTTTAATTAATTTATAAAATACCCCAATACCGGTATTAATACCGGAATCCCGGTATTGAGGCCCGATACCGAATTTCAATACCGGTATTGAGAATCGTCCGGTATTGCATGCCCTAGTTATCATTATGTGATGTTAAAAAGGGGCTTGCCTCAGCATAATGTTACAGTAGTAAGGCCACTGCAACGCTGGTTTTCAGGCAGACCCTGGTAACTATATTAATCCATTTTACATTGCTCGCTGTTTGTCGGGAACGAAATGTCTCAGTTTGTATGTGTGCGTGTGTGTGAGTGTGAGTGTGTGTGTGTGTGTTTGACTTGACGGAATATGTGCGATAGTCGTAGGAATGTTTGAGTAGGTAATAATATTGTATGTTTGGATATGCACTGTAAACGTACCTATTTGGCCAAAAAAAATTAAAATTAAATATTATTATTCATAAATTACTTTAATTTACTAGGTACTCTAATGTAAATTCACATATGAATTTAAATCTTAGGGTCATTACATATATGAAGGCACAGCTCGCCTGCCAGGAGGAAGTGCCTGCTGTATTTGCATAAGGTATCGTTTCAGATGTAATTTGAAATTGCCGATGGTATTACATTTCTTGAGTGGCGGAGGCCACCACTTAGTCCAGCACTTAGTGGCAGTGTATTTAAAACTGCCTAGCCGAGCGGCGGTATGGTGACGTGGAGGTAGCAATTCATGACAAACTGGTCTGATGCCGTGTGAGGAGGACCTGTTTGAGCGCCAGATGTTTTTACCACAAGGAAGACAGATGAAGTTCTCTTCGGTATGTCATTTTGAGAATACCCGCCGAGTTCAGGTAAGGGGACACGTGTGATCGCGGGGGGATACCAAAACAGTAGCGAGCACATGCGTTTTGCACCCTTTGCACTATTCTTCCCTTCCCTTCCCGTCCGTTCCCTTGGTACATATGGGAATGTGAAAAAAATATTGACAGTTGGACATTATAGTGAATTTAAAAGGAAAACTATCACGGATGCCATGCCACGGATAGGCATGACTAGTTAGGAAAACTATCACGGATGCCATGCCACGGATAGGCATGACTAGTTAACGAGTAATAGTCCACCAACTTAAAAAATGTACGAAAGGCCAACTTTCGTACAGATTCGTGTCGATGTAACAAAGGCAAACAGGCAACTACGGAACCCTACACTGCACGTGGCTGGTGTTTCTTTACACGACTGCCCAACTAAAAGAATTGTATCAATGTTTTTACGTATGTATAGGTACTTACTTTACTTCATTACATCCCTCCGAAATTTTGATATTTATTTAATATCAGACTGATCAACTCGGCCCGCTAATGCTGTTGTTGCACTTGATCGCTAACAACGAACACTTAAAAATGAAGAACTAGCTCAATTCATTTCGTTTAGTCGACTTCACACCATTCGACCTTCTACAACTTCAATGGTCTAAAAAGTTCATGTATTTATACAGGATTTATTTTACATTGGCAAAATTGTCATGATCCGGAATGATTAAAAGCGAATGAGATGATCATTAATATTTTTATTAACTGTGAGTTAATTGAGAACTGTTAATTGGCTGTTTTCCCACACATTCGTCTAATACGAAGTCCTTATCGTTATGAATGCGCCTACGTTCAATTCTTGGCAAGGTGACGCTCAGGTAGGTATTAGACCTACCACACATTCGTCTGATACGAAGTCCTTATCGTTATGAATGCGCCTACGTGCAATTCTTGGCAAGGTGACGCTCAGGTAGGTATTAGACCTACCACACATTCGTCTGATACGAAGTCCTTATCGTTATGAATGCGCCTACGTGCAATTCTTGGCAAGGTGACGCTCAGGTAGGTATTAGACCTACCACACGTTCGTCTGATACGAAGTCCTTATCGTTATGAATGCGCCTACGTTCAATTCTTGGCAAGGTGACGCTCAGGTAGGTATTAGACCTACCACACGTTCGTCTGATACGAAGTCCTTATCGTTATGAATGCGCCTACGTTCAATTCTTGGCAAGGTGACGCTCGGGTAGGTATTAGACCTACCACACATTCGTCTGATACGAAGTCCTTATCGTTATGAATGCGCCTACGTGCAATTCTTGGCAAGGTGAGGCTCCGGTAGGTATGAGTCCTACCACACATTCGTCTGATACGAAGTCCTTATCGTTATGAATGCGCCTACGTGCAATTCTTGGCAAGGTGACGCTCAGGTAGGTATTAGACCTACCACACATTCGTCTGATACGAAGTCCTTATCGTTATGAATGCGCCTACGTGCAATTCTTGGCAAGGTGACGCTCAGGTTTTTCCCTGCAGAGCATACACCGCGATTTATCTCTCTAACCATCATTATCATAAGGTTCCTTTTATTACAAGATTTTATGTAACTTGACCTGTTCGTGTGTGTGTGGGGCAAATCTTGGAACTGAATTTTGAACCAGTTATTAACCTCAACCGATTGAGCAGATTTTTTGAAATATAATGGTACCATCGAGCTGATCTGATGACGGTATACAGAAAAGTACAGTTGGTAATAAGAACTTGTACCTACCAAAATTTTTTTTTGACAGAAACTTATGTTACCTTAATCATTAAACTCGATTCTGTGCTGCCTAGCCGGTATACAACCACTGCTTCTGTCCCAGCGTCATCTGTCCAGCGAGATGCAAACCTACTAACATACTGAATACAAGCGAGTCTTGGCCTCCAACCCAAGTGAGAGAGAGAGACACTTGTCCCGGCGATCTTGCGCCATTTCCCGCCAGTTCATGGCTTGAACTATTCTCAATTGGTATGTAATGTAGTTATCTTATGGAAGCCATATCACATATGCTAATACCAAAGATTACTCACGTGTGTGGCCTCTATGAGAAAGGGATGCATGTAACAAGTTGGTCATCGTTAAGAGGAAACACTAAGGTCAAGATAATTGAGAAATAGGTATTTGCAAAATGTATTGCGGTCGCGCCAACCACAAGCCTCCCGCCGCAGAGCGCGATAGAGACAACTGCAGCTTGGACCGAAAATACCTATTAAAATTACATACAATCAACGTTTCGTAGTCCCCTGATTTCTTTTCCTAAACTTGACCTATTTAACTATTGTTTGTATTAAAAATCAAAGAAAGGCTTTGGCCGTGTTCCTTTGTTTTGTTTTTTTTAAATAATCTAGTCACAATTGTTTGCTGGATGTTTGAACACAGCGGAAAATCTGGCATTTTTTTAGGTTTTTGAAGGTTAATATCTCTTTTAAGAATAAATTTATGAAAAAAAGGAAAACATAGGAACATGTCAATAGTAGCCATAGATTTATGGAAAAAATGATTACTCTACCGCCATTATCCAGGGAGAAAACAGGGGACTACGTTTCTACGGATAAACGGCCGTTGTGTTTCGACGGCAATAGAGGTCGATATTGTCTTAAACGTATGCTTAGTTTCCTAATACTGTCATATGACGTTATGACCGTAAATCAAACCTATTTTTAGAACCACTCGCTTCGCTCGAGTTTCAACTATAGAATCCTTTCACTTGCTCGTGTTTCAATTCCACACTCGCGGGTAAAATATAACTTTTCACCCTTGTATAACAAATAACTATTAAAATACATCAGATAGTAGGGAAATATTACGGTCATTTCGGGACTTTGCCGTGACATATAATATAGTTACCGATTTTACTTTGTAAACTCGGTATTTACTCGTATGTATAAGTATAAACTAGAACGAACTTCAATCATGTGTTATTTTTTGATATCAATTATTATAATCAAAGACACTGGTTTGCACTTTGCGATCG
This sequence comes from Epinotia bilunana, assembly GCA_947049275.1. Taxonomy (NCBI): domain Eukaryota; kingdom Metazoa; phylum Arthropoda; class Insecta; order Lepidoptera; family Tortricidae; genus Epinotia; species Epinotia bilunana. The sequence continues at coordinate 7,665,155 of OX346267.1, read as the reverse complement.
TAATCGGAAATGCTTAATCTCTCATTTTCATCAATGAACGCTACACTTTGCCGTAACTAGAACTCGTAGGTCAAATTAACATGGCTATGGGGTACACATGAAGATATGATGTAGTTTGATATGCAACTTTATTCATATATTTATTTATTTATTGATGGAAAACCAACAGCGCAACATATTTATAGACAAAATAATAAAACCATCTAGCCAATTACAGGTTTTCCCTTATAGAATAGAAATAAACTAACACAAAGAAATCTATAGCCAAACTTAAACTTAGCGTACACAATCGCGCACCAATAGCAAGCATGGCAATGGGAATTAATATACAAGTACAAGGTAGTTAATAATAATAAATTAGGATTTATAAACTCTAGTAACCCGAGCCTACACCTGAAGTATTACACATGAAGAAGTTTATATTTTATTGCTTGTATGCTATCAGCCTACCACAAAATATGTCTATATCAAATTTAACTACAACTTTGTTTAAACTCATGCCTGCTCTGCACAAAAAACTGCGTGCTTGTATAGTTGAAATTTTCTAAACTAAGCTGATGAATGGCCATTGTACTGAGCTCATGAATGCCTTTGTTTGTGGTCCGAACAAAGGCTATTCAAGACGCACGCGCATATCTTCTTTTTTTACAATAGATTCCAAATTACCATAGCGCCTTGTACCTGGCTCGCTGGGAGCGGGTTTTTGTTATCTTTTAGTCTATTTTGAATCTATTGAATAAGACGATAAAGTTTATTATACAATGAACATTTTATGTGGCGCTAATTTTTTTTGCAAATTTGGTACGCGCGCGTCATGAATAGCTTTTGTTCGGACCGCAAACAAAGGCATTCATGAGCTCAGTACAATGGCTATTCATGAGCTTAGTTTAGAAAATTTCAACTATAACTTGTTTTCGATAACAACATCAATGTGCAGAGTAGGTAGTACCTATAGTTAAGCGCAGAGTATTTATTGTAAATCTTTGTCTACTCCCTTTGTCTCTGTGTGTCTTTTGTGTAGTGAATAAATGTCTTCTTTCTTTCTTTCATTCTTTAAACTTACAAAGTAACTATTTATAAAACCTATACTAGAACATTCCTTAAAAAAATCCCACTACGTATTATTTAGAGGGTATGGTATGTATCAATGTACTTCAAAGTATTTTGAAGATATTTCATATTTAGGTAGGTACTTAACTAGTTGTATTATTTAATGCTCTTGGCAAGAGTGTTAAACTTCCATCTTCAATGTAGGAATTTAAGGCTTATAGGTACATACTTGAGAGCAAGTTTAACTAAGATACACTAAACTACATCTAAAAATCTATTTCTGTAAAAAGTTGTGAGATATTTCGTAGAGCCAACCAAATTCTGTAATTTGGCAATCACACAACTTTCCTGCATTTATGGATTTATTTATTTAGCAAGCAAATAAAGATTAATAAGAATGCCTGAGACTTGGCTCTATGAAATATCTCACAGATTTTACGGTGGAAGAGTTTCGAGACTTGGCCTCTTTTTTACATGGAATGTTTTTTATGGGATCACTTCTTTTTGTACGTTATTGTGTTATCAATACATACGAATTATTAATGCAGGAGGAGTCCTGTTAGTTTTATTATTGTTTATTTTTATTTAATTTGTGTGTCTAACCTAGTTTTTAAGGCAATTGTTACTAAAAAAATATGGAACATGTAGGTATTCTGAAATAAACGATTTTTATATTATTTTATTCCGGTTTTTAGTTAGTTTTTTTTTATTATTTTTTTACTTTTGTTTATTTTTTTATTATATTTTGTCCATTTTTGTTAATCAATGGCCTTTAAGTTTAATACAGACTGTAAAAGCAGTGTCAAGAAGAGAGACGACGTCTATCAAGGCTGATGTGTAAGCCAATGTGGAAGCGGCATATACAACCGCAAGCCTGGCAAGTGTAATTTCTTCGATGTCGGTTCTTAACACCAGGGGGCCTAGACAAGGTTACAATTGACAAGCGCTAACGTCAATAGAAAACTAATAAAATGTATGGGAATGACATATGTTAACGAAAAGTGTTTCGCTGGCATCTGTCATTCCCCTACATTTTATTATTTTCTATTGGCGTTAGCGCTTGTCGATTGTAACCTTGTCTACGGCCCCTGGAATGACGAGATGGTCAGTGAATTTAAGGAGTCGGTTAAGGAGGTATATACACTCGCGGACAAAGAATACGGGTTGGTAAAATACCGTCATATTTCCTAAAATAGTGCGTAAGAGGTTGTACAGTTAATCCTGTCATGATCTTTATTTAATTTTACATATAAACTGCTAATAACAGTAAAAAATATAACGTTACCAGGTTTAAATCGAACTCGTAGAAAACCCATGAAAAAAACAACGTTAACGAAGCGAGATATCGCAAAAATCGTGAATTTTGGATATTGATATTTTTATGATAGGATCCAGGAAATTGCTAATACAGTTGGGTATTGTAAAGAATAGCATATTATGTAAATAAAACAAGTATTAAATATTTTAAACAAGCAATTTAAACAAACAAAACAAACATGTATTAAGTATTAAAGATAACTTTTGTAATCCTATATGTTTATATGGGGTTACAAAGTTATTTATGCAGTTAGTTTATCTAGAAGACTGGACTGAAATAGCTTTTTTTTAGTTTTGGCTTCCCTTTATACACGAAACACACTACATACACTAAACACTAATTGTATTCTAAATTTGAAGAGTCCATGTCTGCTGGAAGTGCCTGAGACTTTTGATGATCGGTGAGTCAGTCTGTGACCAAATTAAGAAACTTTGACTAGTTATTCTTAAACTAATGGTTCAAATTGAATGAAATTTTAAATATATCGTGTTTATACAATACGTGCTTGGTTACTGAAAATAATAATAATAAATACTCTTTATTGCACCACAATAGGAGAGAAACATGTTACAAAAAAAATGCTTAATAAATAATGGTAACAACAGGCGGACTTACCGCTTTACGAAAATTGAGCTTGCTCAAAAAAAAATTAGTTTGATTGCTGAAAATTCAGGCTTCTAGTTTTATCCACAACGAAGTTATAGGGGGGTCGAAAATGGCCTGAACTGCTTCGAGAAAAGGATGGTACGGCCGTGCCGCTGTTTTGCTCGACTTGGCGTGGGCACTGCCGTGCCCCCAGATGATGTTGTACAAAAAATTCAAAAGTTATTAAATTGCAAATAAAAACTAAATGTACTTATAGGTTCTTACGACGAGGCAATAAACAATCGTCAATGAAATAAAACAAGGTGTATATTTTGATTTTTTTAAATCTTATTCATTTTGTTTCTATCGGCAAGATCTTTTATCAGTTTATTCTATTTGGCGCGCGTATTTCAAAGAACGCAGGACAACCCGCGGGACAAAATATAGCCCATGTCCAGTCAGAAATACCATATATAGCTACATAAGTGCAAGATTTTTGAAACTATATAAGAGTGGATTTGGAGATTGGATTAGTTACAGATACGTACAAACTTACCTACTAAGCTACAACCACACACACTTCCTCTTTTTTATATTAGTAAGTTTATGTTGATTATATTAGATAGGATAAGGATACCATTATTTTTGTACCGCATAGTAATAGTTAATTAACTGTCTTGATTCTCACTGTTATCACTTGCTGAATTACTCACAATTTTCAAGTACCAGTAGGTAGGTACTTGGTAAGGTATATAAAACTTTCTGTCACAAATCACAGCAAGTTTGTTCTCATTAACAAACCAAACGCATTATGCGGGGTAAACACTAGTGCATTATTATTATTAAACAAGCTGTTATTAAAATATTGTAATAATTTATCAAGTTAAAGACAAATAATTTCAAGGGTTAAGACAGACAGACCTCATCCCTACTGTAACTAGAGTCCGTCCCCGTTAAAGTCTGCATCAAAATTATTTGGCAACACCACATTAACTGTAAAAATTCTATAGAAATATGACACGTAATGAGTGGTGTTGCCAAATGATTTAAAGCAGTGTTGACGTCGACGCACTCTAGTTCTATTTTTGTAAATAACATTTCAATGTGTTTCACGCGCTCTCTTCCACACGTGTCAGAATGACCGGCATGGAATTTTGAGTCAGTGACCTAGCATCCCAGGTGGACGGTTTTGGGGAGGGCACTCCCTACCCGACTGCCCCACTATATACGCCCATGATCCCGGCCAACTGCGCAGTCGGTCTGTCTCAGGCTTAATCAATTGATTCTTTCCCATTCAGCCCTGAAAACTTTTTGTTTTCGTTCAAGGTGTAGCAGCAGCATTATTACTAGCCGTGGTGGCCGTAGCGGCCAACGACTGCCCCTCGGACTGGTTACAGGACCAACTGCTGCCTCATGAAGACTGCACCAAGTACTATATGTGCGCCTACGGCGAAGCTGTGGAGATGACTTGCAGTGACGGTCTGCATTTCAACGTTGAAACTGGACACTGTGACTGGCCGGCGAATGCTAACTGTGTCCCCGGACAGGGTACCACGACTACGCCTGTGCCGGAAACTGAGCCAACTACCCCAGAACCGACTACCCCAACGACTATGCCTTCCACCACCGCACCCTCAACACCCCAGCCTGGTTTCCTCCCAAACGGCTGCCCAATAAACCCGCACAAACACTGGCATCTGCCAGTGGAAGGTGACTGCAACGGGTTCTACCAATGCGACTGGGGAGAGCGGGTGCTTCGGGCATGTCCGTCTACCCTGCACTTCAATAGACGTAAACAGGTGAGCAACTTTACACTTTATGTATTATTTGCAATCATCCTCCTAGCACCTCCTAACATTTTTTCCGGTTGAATCCTAACGAATCCCGGGTTCCGCTTTGGCACCTAATCCCAAGATACGGCATAAAACTAGTTTACGAAAGCGACTGCCACCTGATCTTACAAAATAGAAAACGCTAGAAGAATGATGATTCAGGCACAAATATTCGTGCTCATCACACAAAGAAATGGCCTTACCTTAGGTACAGGTCACTACCAACTAGGCCCAAGTGCTCGCCATTGTTTTATGTGAATGTAAATAGGTAAAATAAGTATATTGTTTAGCCTTACCTGTGTTTAAGAGTAATCGGTAAAATAAAAGAAACGAAAGTAATGAAGCTATGAAATATATCATGATTTTCACAGAATGAGATGTCACTAATGAAATTTTAGGGGCAAGCCCTCAAGTAGTCTACAATGTGAAGTATTGTCTGACTTGCCTATTTGTATTTTTTATTCAGGTTTGCGACTGGCCGGCGGCTGCGGGTTGTGAAGCCTATGTCCCCGGACAGAATACTACCCCAAGGCCGACAACTTCCAAGCCAACAACCCCCGCACCACCAACGCCCCCGACCGACTTCCTCCCGAACGGCTGCCCAGTAAACCCGTACGTCCACTGGCACCTGCCAGTTGAGGGTGACTGCAACGGGTTCTACTACTGCGACTGGGGAGAGCTGGTGCTTATGGCCTGTCCGTCTACCCTGCACTTCAATAGGATTATCCAGGTGAGCTGTTTTACTTTATGTATTACTAGCGGCCCGACCCGGCTTCGCGCGGATTACCCGTTGTCCCGTAGGAATAAAGCATTTTCCCGCGGTAAAAAGTAGCCTATGTTCATCAGGGATAATGTCGGCTTCTAATGGTAAAATATTTTTTCAAATTGGCAGTAGTTTTGGAGCCTATTCAATACAAACAAACAAACAATCAAATCTTTCCTCTTTACAGGTACTATTAGTGTAGATTTGCAATCGTCAAACCTAGCATTTTTCCGGTTAAATCCCAAAGGATCTCGTGTTCCGTTTTGGCACCTTATCCCAAGATATAGTTCTACGAAAATGACTTCCATCTGACCTTCCAATCGAGAAAACGCTACAAAAGTAATGAAGCTAGAGCCTGGCTAGGAAAAGATGAGCCCAGAAAACAGCGGCAAATTAAAAAAAACAGCGTGTTGCAACACTATATAACGCGATAAAATAATAATGACGTTAATTCACACAATGCAACTGATAAAGCAGAAGGAAGTAAAGTTATCCTACTATCTTAATATATAATATTATAAATGCGAAATTTTGGATGTTTAGATGTTTGTTACTCAGTCACGCTTAAACGGCTCAACCGATTTGGATGAAATTTAGCACGAAGATAGTTTTTATCCCGGGTCCACGCAGACTAAGTCGCAGGCGGAAGCTAGTATGAAATAAAACTCTAACTTCATTATTCTTTATATTTAAGAAGATTAATCAAAACCACGCTCCCAAATTTCAATTTGACGAGCCATAATAATTGAACTTTTTATGATATTCCTCAATGTGCAAAATATTAGGAGTATTTTTCTCTTTCATTCTCATAAAAAGCAAAAACAGTCCAATTTATTATGGAACAGTTACTTCTCCGTTACCATACCAAGTATCAGATTAGGAGATCATGGTCGTTGATTACACTCCCATGGTAGACTATAGGTATATATAGACGATATACATGTATAGACGCAGCTGCACATAGGGGCTGTTCATAAATTACGTCACAAAACACACGAGATTGCTACGCAAATATGTGCCCGCCAATAGGAGAAGTGATCAAGAACAAGAACAAGCCAAACAAATTGTATGTATTAAGTATTGTAGACGTACTACTTTTTCATTTTTTTATTTACCTACCCCGGTTTATTTACTTATAAAATATTTTAATTGACTTTCTTAGTCGAAACAACTAGATATCAGTAATAGTGTTGTTAAATGATATCACGTCCACCACACACTTTAATAGCTTAATGTCATTCCACCCCACCCCCACGTGGACCATGGGAGTAATGACATGGCCTGAGGGCTGACAAATCATGACATGTATACACCCCATCACCAAAGAACTTGCCAAGCCATAAATAAAAGATTAAAGACGTTTGACACATTTGACAACGACATTACTGTTGCCATATAAAAAGTTGCCATATAAAAAGTTGCCATATAAAAAGTTGCCGTATTAATCTAATCGTTAGACTCTATTAAACTCCCGGTAGTGAAATAATTACTTATATCACGATAATGGTTTTCACACAATGAGATGTTACTAATGGATTCTGAAATATGAAGCACGTCTGACTCACCGATATGTATTTTTTTATTCAGGTTTGCGACTGGCCGGAGAATGCGGGTTGTGAAGACAGGAATGATCCCGCACCGACTACCCCAAAACCGAAACCGCCAAAACCGACTACCCCAAAACCAAAACCGCCGAAACCGACTACCCCAAAACCGACTACCCCACAACCGACGCCAACAACCGCCGCACCACCAACACCCCCACCTGGTTTCCGCCCGAACGGCTGCCCAGTAAACCCGCACATCCACTGGCTCCTGCCAGTGGAAGGTGACTGCAACGGGTTCTACCAATGCGACTGGGGACAGCTGGTGCTTAGGGAATGTCCGCCTACCCTGCACTTCAATAGAATTATCCAGGTGAGCTATTTCACTTTATTTATTATTTTTACGATCATCCATCCTCCTAGCATTTTTGCGGTTGAATCCTAAAGGATCCCGGGTTCCGCTTTGTGAAGGTTTAGTTTTCCATATGGGTTTGAAGATCAGGTGGCAGTCGCTTTCGTATGCTAACGCCAAATCCTGCATTAGGTGCCAAAGCGGACCCTCGGCTCCTTTAGGATGCTACAGTTAAAAACGCTAAGCGCAAAGAAACAAAAGCAAAGAATATATGAATAACGTGGTAGTGAAATACCTATCGTGATTTTCACTAAATGAGATGTTACTTACCAGTGTTTTTTTTTGGCAAGGCGTCAAGTAATCTGGAATATGAAGCGTGTCTTACCTAACCTAACATGTATTTTTTAGGTTTGCGACTGGCCCAGCGACGCTGGCTGCGCAACGTCGTGGAACAATGACGACATTGGCCAATACTCTCAACGTTATTAAACGTACCGCCCAAGGACTCGGCACCACTTGCAGCAGCGGCGGCAGCGGCACTGATGCATTATATCAGGTAGGAGCGAGCTGCGTTCTGGTCTCTCGCTTACACGTTACCGCTACCGCTGCTGCAAAGTCGTGACCAAGGCCTAACCTTTAACACGTAACGATTTACCAGGCAATCGATTGGCTAGCCGAGATACATATTACGTCGTGGATGGACCTTTACTGTTATAACATGGTCATTATACTATGCACCTAACTAACTGGCATGATTGCGTCTTATGTCCGACGTAGATCATTCTCATTCATTTTTTCTATTATATATACTATACTATTCATTCATTCATTCATGTCCTGTAGTAGCAAGTATGAAAATGCGAGACGGACGAAAACTTTAGGTCGAACATAAACTTGAGTTGTAGGCGCCACAGCCCCAGCGAAGTGCAGAGAAATGCCGCATTATATATAACCACAAGCAACTTAGATAAAAATATGTAAGAAGCGTAACTTTTTTATTTTCAAATCCACTACCTAAGTATAATGAGATTGATTAATAAATACTGAAGACCTGCTGATGTGTTTTGCTTACGCTAAACCTTCTGAAACCATCACGGATTAAAAATCACCGTGAATATATATTTCGTGAGGCTGATTTTTGTTCATGCCATCAGATCTACAGTTATAGACCGATTTTGATCCTACTAATATTATAAATGCGAAAGTTTAGATGTTTGGATGTTTGTTAATGACGCTTAAACGGCTGAACCGGTAGGATAGTTTTTATCCCGGGTCCACGCGGACGAAATCGCGGGCGGAAGCTAGTAAATTATATATCATGTTATTAAATTTGTCTCATGCCGGAGAGTTGCAAGAAGCTCTTCGTTTTTTAGGGTTCCGTACCAAAAAAGGTAACCCTTATGGTGCGACTCAGTCCGTCTGTCTGTCTGTCACAAAGTGAAATATGTCACGAACTACTTAAGCTATCAATTTGAAATTTGGAATGGTTTTAAATGAGAGTTATCCACGTGCATGGAAAATGAGAAATTTAAATATACATTTCAATTTTCTATGAAAAATTACAAATATGAGAGAAGGGGGGGGGGGGGGGGGAAATCAACTATTAGGTCAAGTGAAAAAAAAATAATCCCATATTCGAGATATTGGCAGAAGAATAAGGTTTAAAACCATTAATTGTCGTGGACCCCATCGACGGCTTTGTTAACACAATGCCGTTGGCGACAAGGCGCCGGCGTCGATAGGCTTCTAAGCACGGCTATCACGCGACGGCGCGCGAGCTCACTCGATTTTTCTCGCACTCCGTCTCTCTCATATTAGAACAAGAGGTATAGTGCGAGAAAAATCGAGAGAATGTCGCGGCCGTCCCATATAAGACGTAGAAAACGACACTCGATTACTAAAATACCTCATGTCATTGTATAGGCAAAGTTTCGTCACAATCCAACACGTAGTTTTAAAATGAGAGCGTAACTACGTTTGTATGGGAAGGTGAAATTCGGCCGAGCTTACTGCGGACTCTTAATATTAAAGACTGTAAACTGTATACTTTGTGGTGGAGCTCAATAACTACTTTTTATTATTTATTTTTATTAAATAAAATAAAAAATTGGCCGAAAGTTTGAAAGTCCTTCACTTCCGGTTAAAATTTGTATGGGGAGGTATATTTACGTCATGTGACAACAGTACGAGACGTAGGTATATGTGACATCATTTAGCCCTTTAATCGTAGAGAGAGAGAGAAAACCTAAGTCTGCCAGTCCTGAAATGGCCGGAACCGAAAGTACTCGGCAGACGGCGTCAAAGTTGCCAAGTTGCCAACGGAAGTGAAGGGTTTTCAAACTTTCAGCCAAGTTTTTTTTTCCCCTTGCTCGGCACAACTTTCTCGACCTGCTGCCATGCATTTTATCATGTTGTCATGTGACGTAGGTGTATTGAGAGTGGGCCCACGGTCTATATACAGTATTCTTTGATCTATTACTAATAATGTAATAATAAACAGCCGCACAGCAGTTACTGGTTTTAAGAGTGCTATTGAAAAAAGCGCTCGCTCAGGATTCGGTATTTTGAGGCGCGTAGTGCGTAGTGTGTGTGTAAATACTACTAGCACGCACACAAGCGTACTGTAGCTGTATAGCGCACCGTTGGAGCGAATGCGCGACCGATATTAATACTTGCACTAAAAGATGGTAAGTATTACTTCGCTAACGTGGTGCCCTAACTTGAACAATGCAAGTATTGGCTTTTTATACTCGTCGACCTTAATGTTTGAATTAAGACTTTGTACACCAAACTTAAATCACATACTTTTTACTATGGAGCTCCCAACTCAACATTTCATAACTGTTGAGAGAACTAAAATGAAATTGACCAATCACGTGGCGCCTTTACTGAACTATAATGTATTTGACCAATAGGACGCCGTCATGAGAAAGTCAAAAGGTAAATAGACATCAACGCACAAAAATGAAAAAGCGTTGGTTGCACTTCGTTTTCAATAGGTACCAAGTTTGTTTAATTGGTTTAGTTGACTCGTAGAAAAAGTATTGTTCACAATCGTGTCATAATCAAGCTTTTTAATCTCGTACCTTACTTAGACCACTCAGCAAGTTTTGTGGCCTAAACACGGTACTCGACTAAAAAGCTCTCTATTATAACACGATTGTGATAAATACTATTTTGTGCACATATTTTCTATACATATTAAAATACTCTGACAAAGTTACGTCTTTTTTTTATATAAAATGCTTTTTTTTAAGTGGTCCGGCTGTCCTCTCTATATGTTGGTTCCGTACATCATCACTTAGCTTAGTTATTTTAATGCATGTTATTACCATTTACCGTAAAAGGGAACGCGTTCATTAGCGACAGTTAAGTAGGGTAGTTTTTCTAGTTTGTTTTGACATTTTGAATAAGCCAGTTGAGGGTATATCGTTTTGATGGCTACTCGCGGCTCCACGCGCCAGCCCATTCGTCGCGACCTACAATATCGAAAATGTGGTGAAATACGTCACAAAACCCTCGCATCAACCAGTGCTTCATCAGCTCAGTACTGTGGAAGTGTGGATTGTCGGTACCGGCTCATCTGTTCGCCAGGCAAGCAGGGGTGAGTTGGTCTTCATTTCGATTTACTTACACTGGCATTTCACATAGAACTTAGTAGCTTTCGTTTCGCAAAAATTACACAATTTCCCTGCTCGAGGGCGATTGTACATTGGTCCTACGATTACCGGATCCTCCTAAAAGTGAGAGCAGCCGACCTGCCTCATGGCCAGGAGTGACGTTTGAATCATTTTTCGTATACAAAAACTGTCGCTAATATCGTCTCGTTAGCATTTCGTATCGGTAAATATTTCGCTCATTTCGTTTCGCTAAATATTTCGCCTCGATTCTCATTAAAATTGTCGTTTAGTTACTTATAAGCATACAGGAAAACATTCCCTAGTAGTGTCGAATCCGTAGTCATCATTGTTATAATTTAATTGCACGAATATTGGAGTATTTAATAGTTACGCCTAGGAACGTAATTAATCGCATAGTAATTCAAATTAATCATATTGAATATCGATTTGAATTGTTGAAATTGGTGATGCAATTGATTACACGACCGAATTGAGTAGACATTATCGTGATCAAAATAATGCTTGAATCGAGTACATGTTAAATTAGTCGGGTAATACTGCACCGCGTGCCATTTCTTATATTAACCTACAAATACCGGCGTTGAATTGGTGACTTTAAAAGCAGCGATAAAAATATCAAGTTATTGTTGTTTTGTAAAGTGAATAACAAATAGACAGATATACATTATAATATCAATTGCAAGTTCATTACTTATAAGTAGTGAAACTGAGTAATTCTATAAAACAATAAAATATAAGCATAACTTGCATATTTGTCCCTATACAAATATCGTGCATTATTATTGAATAATGTTCACAGATAGTTGTCCATTAAAATTCACATAGTTACCTAATCGAACCGAATCATCTTATCAATAACTTGTTATTAGTGAACTAAATTTATTGAAGTAAGTAGGTACCTATAGTATTTGGCTCGAGGAAGGGTTAGCCCGACTATAAGATTTATTTTCGAACGGCATTTACGAGTAAACACGTTAGTTTTAGTAGCTAACAAGTTAAATAAATTGTATTGCTTCGTTTTGCTTAAGTAATAATTTATTCGAAAATATCGAACGGGATCCTCGATTAATAGTTTTATCAATTTGTTCCTATACCTTGCTGTTCACGTACCGCTCTCAAGGAAATACGAACTTTCCTTGGAATTGTTTATTTTAGTGATCTTGTAGGTTCTTTAGCGTCGCATGTTCTGCACCTTACTATAAAGACAGTAAGGTCGAAATTCGCTCGATACACTAGATTGCTTGTTTAGTAACGAGTTGTTTACATATTAGTTGTAACTTAGTCGTGATTTAATTAACATATATTTAACTTCAAGATGTCTAAAGCACTCGCTCGGCGTAACTTGCAATTAAAACGCGAAATATCGATTAAACGAATTGATGAGTGTTTAGCGGCCGGATTGCAAGCCAAAGTGGATTCCTCGCGATTGCCTTTGTTTTTGTCTAGGTACAGCAAAATAGATAGTTATTGCTCGAGTTTTGAATCCCACCATTTGAAACTCCTTGCTGAAATAACGGATGTGAATGAGTTAGACCACGAAGACCTGATTCGACAGGATTTCGATGATAAATATTTTCAAATAATTGAAATCCATTCTTTATTGTCCTCCGGCGCTAGTGCCGAGAGTGGAACAGTAACATCCGACTTGTCCGTAAAATTACCTCGTTTGAACTTGGTACACTTCGAAGGTGATATCAGGTTGTGGGGTACGTTTTATGACATGTTCAACACGATGGTACACCAGAACAAAAGGCTGTCAAACATTGAAAGATTTTCGATTTTGATTTCGCTTCTTTCGGGAGAACCGCTTCAGTTAATAAAAGGATTTCCCTTATCTGACAGCAATTATTTAGACGCTTACGCGGCTTTAATCGACCGGTACAACAACAAACGAAAGTTAGCCTTTCGTCATTGGGAAGAAATTCAAAGTGCTACTTTAAAATCGAACTCGCCCAGCGAACTACGCCGTCTAGTAGACACTTTCAAGGAAAATATTGCTGTGTTGAAGAACTTGAGATTTCCCGTCAACGACTGGGACTTCCCATTGTTTTATTTATTGATCAATAAATTGGATCTAGACACTCGTCGCCGTTTCGAGCTGCAAAACGACAGCAAGGATGTACCTTCGTTCAACTCGTTGTTAGAACACGTGAGTAAGGCCGGGCAAGCTTTGGAACTCGCCGAGCTCACAGAGATTACCCCCGCGGCTCGCACCGCCGCGGCACCCGCGCGCCCCGGGCGCGCCCAAGGCGCCCCGCGCGCCGCGCTCTGGCGGCCGGCGCCTGACAGAGCGCCCGCCGGAGCAGCTTATAAGACGATGATTGCTAGTAACGCTGCTCCACTTGAGTCGTCCTGCGTACTATGCAAGTCGAACCATAACCTTGCTAAGTGTGTTGATTATCGCAATAAAACGCCTCACGAACGCTTTGCGGTTGTCAAGGACAATAGACTGTGCGTAAATTGTCTGCGCTCCGGACACGTGGTTAGATTTTGCCCTTCGAAATCTCGCTGTTTGAAGTGTAATGTTCCCCATCACACTACTATACATTTCGATAATGTCGGTAATCCCGCGCCCGGCGACTATACTCCGACCTCGAGTAGCATCGCCACCACGTCACTGTCGTCACCCTCTTCGTCCGGTAACTCGAGTAATGTGTCCGAAAAACGGGTAAACATGCTGGTTTCCGATGCAACGCCTATGAGCCACACCTCGCTTCTAGCCACTGCATCCGTAGACGTATTAGACGGTTTCGGGAGCTATCAAAGAATTCGTATCGTTGTTGACAGTGGCAGTCAGTCGAACTTTATCACGAAACGTTGCGCACAACGCCTCGGACTTTCGGTTCGCAAGACAACCGCTTCTATCGAGGGTATTGGTGAAGTGACGGCGCTGGCAAACTCTTGTGCAACATTAAATATTCGCAACACCAAGGCTGATTTTGAAACGTGCATCGAAGTATTTGTTACGCCCAAAATTTGTAGTGAATTGCCTGCTGTGAAAATTGACACTGAACAGTTGCCTCATTTGAGCACACTGGAACTCGCCGACCCTAGTTTTGCTACACCTGGAGTCATTGACGCCTTGGTGGGAGTGGATGTCTTTTGCCAAATATTTTCGGGTAACCGTCACGACTATGGTCCCGACGGACCCTCCGTTTTTGAAACCAAGCTTGGATGGATTGTCATGGGAAAGGTCTCGTGCGCATCATCCCAATTGAAATCTTCGTTGTTTTGTTCGATCGAATCGCTTGATACCCAAATTAGAAAATTCTGGGAAATCGAAAACCTCCCCGACGCCTCCCCGTTAAGTGATGACGAAGTCATGTGCGAGAAAATATTCGCTTCAACCCACGCGCGTGACTCTGACGGGAGGTACATCGTCCGTTTGCCTTTTCGAACCGCCGATCCTCGTTTCGGTGACTCACGCACCCTTGCTGAGCGCCGCCTAGTCTCCCTCGAAAAGAGACTTTCTTGCAACCCTGAACTCCGTGAAGACTACAACAGTTTTATGCGTGACTACTTGGATGCTGGCCACATGGACCCTGTGGCGCCTGATCCAAACGGACATGCTTATTACTTAGCACATCACTGCGTGCTCAAACCGAGCAGTACTACCACCAAGCTCAGAGCGGTCTTCGACGCTACTGCTCAGCCTGCTGGAGGCTCCTCTTTGAATGATCAGTTGCTTGTTGGACCTAAGCTGCAGTCTGACCTCGTTTCGATACTACTTCGCTTTCGTTTACATGCGGTTGTCTTCACAGCCGACATTCGCCAAATGTATCTACAAATTCTAGTCTCTCTTATCGATCGAGACTTCCAACGTATCTTATTTAGGTTCTGCCTTGATGAGCCTATTCGAGAATTTCGCTTAAATACCGTAACTTACGGTATGGCTTCGTCCAGCTTTCTCGCAATTCGTGCCATAGTTCAATTGGCCATTGATGAGGGTAGTAAATATCCTCGCGCAGCTGACACCCTCAAAAGGGACATTTATGTCGATGACATAGTGACTGGTGCTGAGTCCGTCGAATCAGCCCTCGACCTTCAATCTCAGGTCATCAACATTTTGGGAAAAGGTTGCTTTGAGCTTAGAAAGTGGACGAGTAACTGCCCACAATTGATCGAGAATCTCAACCCAGAACACTGCCATAACAGCGCACTCTCTTTCGATTCGGAACCGGCATCTCCCATTAAGGTTCTTGGCATGGAGTGGAATCCGCCTGGTGACGTGTTCAGGTTCACAGTTAGTGCACTTCATGAAAGGTGTACTAAGAGAAATGTTCTTTCGGAACTGGCTCGAATGTTTGATCCTCTTGGTTTTTTGACGCCCCTGACACTCTCGTTCAAGCGTATAATTCAAGAGCTTTGGACTCTAGGCCTAGACTGGGACGAAATTGCACCTTACAACATCTGTCAGAGCTGGCTTCGCTATCGTTTGGATCTTGACATACTCTCCTCTCTCGAAGTACCTCGATTCGTTCCTTCGAAAGAGTCCTGCAGCGTTCAGTTGCACGGCTTCTGCGACGCCTCCGAGGTAGGATACGCTGCTGTTGTTTTCTTTCGTATTCGACAGGTTGATGGCAGTATCACGATACATTTGATTATGTCTCGCTCAAAGGTTGCTCCTTTAAAAAGGACGTCAATTCCCCGTCTGGAGCTTTCTGCCGCCGTATTATTGACCGATCTCATTGGCCATATTAAGGACATTTATGCAGGAGACATTAAATTTGAGGAGACATACTGTTGGTCGGACTCCACGGTTACGCTTGCTTGGTTGCGTTCGCCGTCACAACGTTGGAAAACATACGTTAGTAATCGCGTTAGCCACATCCAGGAAAGGATACCTGCGGGGCATTGGCACCATGTTCGGTCCGAGTGTAATCCCGCCGATTGCGCCTCTCGTGGGGTGACGGTTCGAGAACTCGTGAATCATCCCCTGTGGTGGACGGGTCCTGCGTGGTTGGCCCTGGATAGTAAAGTGTGGCCAGCATCGCTGTCCTCTAATGACGAACGTGAGAGCGACTGGTTGGAGGAACAGAAAGGTCCCAAACAGACCTCATTATTTGTTGCCGTCGACCATTTTGACGATTTCTTATCAAGACATTCGAGTCTCAACAAAATTAAGCGAATTGTTGCTTACATTCGTCGTTTCGTACACAACTGTCGTAAACTTGGTGATAGACAAGGCGGCCCGCTTGTTCAATCGGAACTCGATGGTGCCCAAAATATTTTGGTTGGATTAGCTCAAGAAATGGCCTTCTCGAATGAGATTAGGCTCTTACGAGATGGCAAAAAATTGGCCAAACAATTTAGAAAACTCAGTATTTTTATCGATGAATGCGGTTTGTTGAGGGTGGGCGGTAGGCTTATGCACTCTGAACTCGATTATGATTGCAAACACCCTCTACTACTGCCTAGTAAGGGTCGTCTAACCCTCCTTGTCATCGATCAAATACATCATGACAACCAACATCCTGGATTACGAACTTTACACTTTTTGATAGCACAAAAATTTTGGATCCTCGGTTCTAAGCGCACGATTAGTTCTCGCTTGGCAAAATGCATGAAATGCTTTCGTGCCAATCCAAAACCTTTGGTGCCTCCTATGGCGGATCTTCCAAGGACACGAATTTCGCAGGTAAAACCTTTCTCGCGTATCGGTATTGATTTTGCCGGACCTTTTCCCACTTACATAAAACGTTATCGCGGGGCTAGGCCTTTCAAAACCCACATTTGTATTTTTATATGTTTTGCAACGAAGGCAGTTCACATCGAACTTGTAATCGGATTGACGAGCGAAGCTTTCCTTGCCGCCCTACGTCGATTCATCGCTCGTCGTGGTCGTTGCCAACTTATCCATTGCGACCGGGGTACTAATTTTGTAGGTGCCTACAATGCGTTGTTACCTCTAATGGAAGATGCGGCCTCTAACGAAAATATCGAGTTCTGCTTTAACCCACCAGCATCGCCGCACTTCGGTGGTCTGTGGGAGGCAAACATTAAGTCTTTCAAGACACATCTTTCTCGCGTCGTTGGGAATCAAATTTTGACCTATGAAGAGCTTCTCACAGTTACTGCCCAGATCGAGGCAGTTTTAAATTCACGGCCGCTCTGTGAGATGAGCTCTGATCCAAATGACATGTCGGTATTGTCTCCTGGACATTTCCTTACATTAGAGCCATTGACGTCGCTTGTAGAAGCTCCTCCCAACGACGCAAGCATATCAATTTCGAATCGCTGGCAACTAGTACAGAAGCTACATCGCGACTTTTGGAAGCGATGGCATATGGAGTATTTACACACATTAAATCAACGCTCGAAATGGCACTCGAACGCTAATGAACCCAAGATCGGAGCTTTAGTTTTAATTAAAGACGAACAACTCAAACCACTCAATTGGTGTCTCGGTCGAATTCTTACCTTGCATCCCGGTAAGGACGGCATCTCTCGCGTCGCCACGGTCAAAACGCAGTCAGGTCTCATGCAAAGACCTCTGGTAAAGCTGTGTCCTTTACCTATAGATTAGATTAGTTAGCTAGTAAAATACATAGTATTTTGGTGGGCGGAATGTTGGTTCCGTACATCATCACTTAGCTTAGTTATTTTAATGCATGTTATTACCATTTACCGTAAAAGGGAACGCGTTCATTAGCGACAGTTAAGTAGGGTAGTTTTTCTAGTTTGTTTTGACATTTTGAATAAGCCAGTTGAGGGTATATCGTTTTGATGGCTACTCGCGGCTCCACGCGCCAGCCCATTCGTCGCGACCTACAATATCGAAAATGTGGTGAAATACGTCACAAAACCCTCGCATCAACCAGTGCTTCATCAGCTCAGTACTGTGGAAGTGTGGATTGTCGGTACCGGCTCATCTGTTCGCCAGGCAAGCAGGGGTGAGTTGGTCTTCATTTCGATTTACTTACACTGGCATTTCACATAGAACTTAGTAGCTTTCGTTTCGCAAAAATTACACAATTTCCCTGCTCGAGGGCGATTGTACACTATATGTAGTCGCATCTCTCAACCGATTCTCGTGAAATTTTGTGAGCGATTTCGATTTGTAACTATAGGGCAAAATCGCTTTCGTATGTCCGGCTGTCCCCTCTACAGGTTGCATCTCTGAACCAAGTCTCGTGAAATTTTATGAACGAGTTCGATATTTAACTAAAGGGCAAAAATGCTTTCGTATGTCCGGCTGTCCGGCTATCCGGCTGTTCCCTCTATAGGTTGCATCTCTAAACAGATTCACGTGAAATTTTGTGAGCGAGTTCGATATTCAACTATAGGGCAATAATGCTTTCGTTTGTCCGGCTATCCGGCTGTCCCCTCTATAGGTTGCTCTAGGGAATGCAAACAGGTTAACCGGAACTTTTTGAGTTCGGTAAATAACCGAGTTTGTACACTATAAACCGGTTACTAACCGAAATGAGTTACATTTATAAAATACTTGAAATTGTGAGCCAAGACCGTTATTTAGCAAAAAACTAGTAAATTGTAACTTATTAATTTTTAGTAAGTTTAATTAAAGTAAGTATGATAGCGATAAAATACGTATCGGCCGTACGAGTCATGTACAGCACTACCATGACATAGACTTTGAATTAATCATCTTATCGTAGATGATATTAACGTCAATAATTTCGGACCAGCCTCCGAACTTTCACGTTATCAATCGTCGTTGTCAACACTTTCGCTTGCTGAAGCGAATATAAACCTTAAGATATGTTCATCTCTCAAGCAATAAATCAGCGAAACGGTAAGCGAATCATTTTCCTTGACTGTAAAAGGACAATTATGATGATGTATGAAAAGTTAAAAAAAGTACTTTACTTATTGAACTACACATCGCCTACTAATAAACCAGAACTAACATACTTACAGTAAAATTATCCTCCAATACCATTATTTTAGCTTTTAGTAAAAACCGGTTAATAACCCGGTTTTTGCACTCTCTAGTTGGATCACTCAACTGATTTTCGTGAAATTCGTATTTTACATCCTTAAGGACTGCTCCGGGAGGAGGAGAATGGATCTCTCCATTAGCCTGGTCTCTTCATCACCAGTCCAACTTCACCAAAATTACGATTTCCAAGGATAAATACACGAGTCATAATAGAAAATACCGATGTCAACTACACGCGTGCCTATAAAATTTGAGGGTTACCCTCAATTTCCCTGGGATCCCATCATCAGATCCTGACGTGTTCCGTTCATCATATTCTTTCAAGTTATTCAGGTGAAGATTTAAAAAAACTCCTCCAACTCCTAAACGTTGAGGAGTTGTACCTTCCATCATCAGCCCACCAACATGAACTGATGACTACCAGACGCAAATTCATACCTGAAAAGCTTTAGAGAATTCATGAAACACGTAATAAGTACGTAATATTTGAGGGTTGCCCTCGATTTCCCTGGGATCCCATCATCAGATCCTGACTTGGTGACGCTGGGACCATCTCAGAAGTATACATTTTTTAAATATATTTTTTTAATCGGGCCACAACTGACGGAGAAATCGGCGAACGTACGTACATAAAAAAAAAAAATTGAAACATATGACCTCCTCCTTTTTTGAAGTCGGTTAAAAAGTTTTTTATTCATATTGTTATTTTCAACAACCCTGCATATTATGTCGGTGGTTTGTAGTTTCTTGTAAAGAGAAATGAAATACTTTAAAGCCGTTGGGGCGGAAAGGTTCTCGAGCGGAGACCACGTACCAGATGGCGCAGCGGACCCCCCACAAAGTGGACTGATGAAATTGGGTTGCGTCTTTTAATTACGGAGTTCCTATGGCTACCTTCCAGCTCCATCATCAGACCTTGGTTACCATAAAGTACCAAAGTACTCGTCAAGACGAATTAAACGAGCCCAAACTCGATGGGGTTGCGTCGTTTAATTACAGAATTCTTATGACCACCTTCTAGCTCCATCATCAGATCAGCTTTATGTCATAATAATAATACATTGTCATCCAATTTATACATGCATGCAAAATTTCAGCTCAATCGGAAACCAGGAAATGGATCAAATTTAACTTGAAAGATTGAATTACAGGCAACGGATAGGTGAACTAAATAAAAGCTTATAAAAAATCACCAAGTATCACGATCACTCGTAAAATAATTGACATGGCAGTTATGCAATTCGTAAGTTGTCTCGATTAGCCTCACGAATGAAACACTAGTATAGTTTGACCCCGACGTTGATAACAACTATGCCTAGTCGGAGATCAAAATAATATTTTAGTCGAGGGGTAGCCTTCGTGAATAGCCACAATTACACGATGTACAGGTCCAACCCGGACAACGGCTAAGCCGGTACTGGCAAGAGATCGCGCGCGACGGTAAATTTATACTATGTTTGAAAGATTATTTAAAAATATAAATGTTGGAAAAAGTTGTATTTTTTTTACTGTATTGTGTTGGTAAAAGTATGAACTTTAATGTTATTTAAGATTCAATTTACTAATAATTCAACAATAATGAGAAAATCCTTGTGTTTTCAGTACGATATTGTTGCAAAATATGGTGTAATTGAGATCAATTTACATATACATACGTGAAAAAAAGGAAAATTCGAGGCCGCTACGCACAATACGGACATATTACAATAGTGAAAAGAAAAAAAAATAACTAGGTTCTCATGTAACATTATGGAGAATAAGGCTGTCAAATTTATGGCTCGGCGCTGTTTTCCGAAAACTACTGTCGGTAATCGGGTATATTCGGTCAACATATTCAGTTTTTCTTAAATCCGAGGCCGCTACGCACAATAAAAGGAGATGAGCTATGCAAATAAGTAATCGGAATCTATAAAAATCTTTCTGTTTCTTAGATTAAGACCGTCAAAAATCGGTAATTGTCGCTTATTCCTGACGAATTTTTGAACGCCCTCTTAAGCTCACCTCAACGCTCACCCACAAATATATCTGGACACCGCGATGCGTAGTAACTAAGCGTCGATAGGGGTCTAGTTTCGTGACGGGTGACCGGCGGGGTGAGGCGTATTAGCGCTTAGCGAATAAACAGCCCAGGTGTAGGTAATGTCTAAATGTAAGTTTGTAGCTTGGTAAGATTGTTAGTTTGTATTGTATTATGGGAGTAATCACGGCAACTATACTATACCCATCCTATTCTGAAACCCTTTCTTAAGTAGGTTATATATTATTTAAGAACCTTTCGATTGATGTGCCACATTTTGACAAATAGTGATATTTTAAACCGACTTCAAAAAAAGGAGGAGGTTCTCAATTCAGTTTTTTTTAGGGTTCCGTAGTCGACTAGGAACCCTTATAGTTTCGCTTTGTCTGTCCGTCCGTCCGCGAATAATCTCAGTAACCGTTAGCACTAGAAAGCTGAAATTTGGTACTAATATGTATATCAATCACGCCGACAAAGTGGTAAAATAAAGTTTTTTTTTTATTACGGTACCTACCCTATACGTAACGTGGGGAGTGGTTCTTTTTTTTATTTCAACCCTAACGTGTGATATATTGTTGGATAGGTATTTCAAAATGAATAGGGGTTTGCAAAATCATTTTTTGATAATGTTAATATTTTCCGAGATAATCGCTCCAGAAGTAAAAAAGAATGTGTCCCCCCCTCTAACTTTTGAACCATAAGTTTTAAAAATATTTAAAAAATCTTAAAAGTAGAACTTTATAAAAAAAATCTAGGAAAATTATTTTGAACTTGATAGGTTGAGTAGTTTTTGAAAATAATTACAAAATAATTTCTGAACTAAGTTTGTAATTTAACCGTATAAGCAGGTGTTTATTGTACCTGTAATTTCTACAAAATCACAATGAAATGACGATTTTTGTATGCGCACCTGCTCCGACCCCATTAAATCAGGAAAAATCTTAAACTGAAAAATCTTTGTAGAAATTACAGGTACAATAAACACCTGCTTAAATACGGTTAAATTACAAACTTAGTTCAGAAATTATTTTGTAATTATTTTCAAAAACTACTCAACCTATCAAGTTCAAAATAATTTTCCTAGATTTTTTTTATAAAGTTCTACTTTTAAGATTTTTTAAATATTTTTAAAACTTATGGTTCAAAAGTTAGAGGGGGGGACACATTCTTTTTTACTTCTGGAGCGATTATCTCGGAAAATATTAACATTATCAAAAAATGATTTTGCAAACCCCTATTCATTTTGAAATACCTATCCAACAATATATCACACGTTAGGGTTGAAATAAAAAAAAGAACCACTCCCCACGTTACGTATAGGGTAGGTACCGTAATAAAAAAAAAACTTTATTTTACCACTTTGTCGGCGTGATTGATATACATATTAGTACCAAATTTCAGCTTTCTAGTGCTAACGGTTACTGAGATTATTCGCGGACGGACGGACAGACAAAGCGAAACTATAAGGGTTCCTAGTCGACTACGGAACCCTAAAAACAACTGAATTGAGAACCTCCTCCTTTTTTTGAAGTCGGTTTAAAATATCACTATTTGTCAAAATGTGGCACATCAATCGAAAGGTTCTTAAATAATATATAACCTACTTAAGAAAGGGTTTCAGAATAGGATGGGTATAGTATAGTTGCCGTGATTACTCCCATAATACAATACAAACTAACAATCTTACCAAGCTACAAACTTACATTTAGACATTACCTACACCTGGGCTGTTTATTCGCTAAGCGCTAATACGCCTCACCCCGCCGGTCACCCGTCACGAAACTAGACCCCTATCGACGCTTAGTTACTACGCATCGCGGTGTCCAGATATATTTGTGGGTGACCGTTGAGGTGAGCTTAAAACCAGTAACTGCTGTGCGGCTGTTTATTATTACATTATTAGTAATAGATCAAAGAATACTGTATATAGACCGTGGGCCCACTCTCAATACACCTACGTCACATGACAACATGATAAAATGCATGGCAGCAGGTCGAGAAAGTTGTGCCGAGCAAGGGGAAAAAAAAACTTGGCTGAAAGTTTGAAAATCCTTCACTTCCGTTGGCAACTTGGCAACTTTGACGCCGTCTGCCGAGTACTTCCGGTTCCGGCCATTTCAGGACTGGCAGACTTAGGTTTTCTCTCTCTCTCTACGATTAAAGGGCTAAATGATGTCACATATACCTACGTCTCGTACTGTTGTCACATGACGTAAATATACCTCCCCATACAAATTTTATCTGCAATCTGTGCAATAGGGATGCCGCTCTTTTACGCATAATAGCGTAAAAGTCGTCCGTGCGGGCATCGGCAAACATCCCTGACGCACTGCAGTATCGAGGTAGCCCTATCAGCATCCTAAACGCATTATTGTATTGCACCCGCAAGGCATTGTATGCTCGCTGCGTAAAGCCGGTCCACAGGCCGCAAGTATAAAAAGATTGGCAAAAGGACTTAAAGAGCGTGATCTTTACATCATTGCTGCACTTTACAAACCTGCGCACCAGTATATTGCAGCGAACCGTCAATGCCCTACGCTCCCGCTCTATATCGACATCGTCACTGAGATCCTCGGTGAGCCAGTGACCCAGGTATTTAAACCGCTGTACTCTCCGCAGGGCGGTGCCATTTAACACAACAGGAGGAGATAGCTCCATGGTGCTCCTTGGTCGATCAAATCGACCATGTATTATAGAATACATGGTCGATTTGATTTGGGAATTTGAACTCTCTTGCTCATACATTCGGTTCACGGAACGGGCTACGGAACCCTACACTGAGCATGGCCCGACGCGCTCTTGGCCGGTTTTTTTACTTCCAGTTACATTGTATGGAGTGCCCCGAGAAAAAAACATGATTGTCGTCATTTGATTGCACAACCATGTAGCCGTGTACCGGCTAACAAAATACACATATATTCCAAATTCCATTTAATTTAAATACTCGTTATAGTTTTTAGAGTATAATGTCTATGACATTTAATCTTATTATGGAGTAGTGTAGACAATCCAAGTGTAAATTAATTTTTCACGCCACTGTTCGGAAATGTGGCAAAAGATGGTTAGAATTCAGGCTTCAAAGCTAGGGTTAGTTGGACGTCGCACGAACAGGCCATCTATGAGTTCAAACTGTCCAACAATGTTTTTGTAGTCCAGTTTGAACAGAGATTCGAACAATCACAGTTCCCCCCGCCCCCGCCCCCACCCCCGCCGTCGCCGTCGATGCCCACACGCGAGCGGGCTCGAGCTACAGTGTTTCATATTGTGATCTTTAATTAGGTACTTCATTTTGACTTATAATTATAAATATTTGCAATTTCCTCGCAGTAGGCGTGAAAAGCACTATGTAATGTCTCGGCCTAGCGGCTCGGACCTCGAACCTACTCGTCCATCTATTGCCTACTTTTTAGACTTTACAACAATGTACTATTATGATTTAAGAAGAATAACCGACTGTGATTCTTTCACCGGGTGCCTTCTTTTCTAAGCATATACTTTCCTCTCTCCAAAAAGGTAGTATGAAATTATCCCAGCCTAACATTCTAAAAAAATAGGTACTTTTATAACTACGTGGAAATACTCGTTAGGCGTCTTAAGGTCGTTAAGCAAGAAAAAACAGCATTTATGAGAATATACATATATATTTACAGTACAACAGATAAAAATACAATGGTAAGAGGCATATTCTATGATTATGCTGTTTTATTTTACATCCTAAAGCGCAAGTGTTTGTTGAACGATGTCAATTTGTTGCGATTACCGCAGTCTACATTCTCGGGCCAATCGCACTGATAATTATCAGGGTTGAACAGGAGAATGGAGCTGCAGTGCAACGTAACAGGCACTCCTTGAGAGCATTTGTAGAATTGGTGGCAGTTCTCATGGGCAACTAGAACACCGTCAGAACCCTCAGCGGCACAGATTTCGGGAGCTTCGCTACCGTTTCCACCGGCTCCGTTGTTGCCGTTGCCATTATCACCGTGGCTGCTATCTCCATTACCGTTGTCTCCGCTTCCATTATGTTCACTGTCTGTGTCCCTGTTCTCACAGTTCACGTTCTCAGGCCAATCGCATTGGTCAGTTTTGGGATTAAATAGGAGATTACCGTAACAGCCAAGCGCAACAGGAAGGCCTTCAGAGCATTTGTAGAATTGGTTGCAATTCTCATGGGCAACTAGAATACCGTCAGAACCCTTAGCAGCGCAGATGTCGGCAGCTTCGCTAGGATTTTCGTGTCCGTCTCCGTTGTTGCCGTTGCCACTATCTTCGTGGCTGCTATCTCCATTACCGTTGTCTCCGCTTTCATTATGTTCACTGTCTGTGTCCTTGTTCTCACAGTTCACGTTCTCAGGCCAATCGCATTGGTCAGTTTTGGGATTAAATAGGAGATTACCGTAACAGCCAAGCGCAACAGGAAGGCCTTCAGAGCATTTGTAGAATTGGTTGCATTTCTCATGGGCGACTAGAACACCGTCAGAACCCTCAGCAGCGCAGATGTCGGCAGCTTCGCTAGGATTTTCGTGTCCGCCTCCGTTGTTGCCGTTGCCACTATCTTCGTGGCTGCTATCTCCATTACCGTTGTCTCCGCTTTCATTATGTTCACTGTCTATGTCCCTGTTCTCACAGTTCACGTTCTCAGGCCAATCGCATTGGTCAGTTTTGGGATTAAATAGGAGATTACCGTAACAACCAAGCGCAACAGGAAGGCCTTCAGAGCATTTGTAGAATTGGTTGCAGTTCTCATGGGCGACTAGAACACCGTCAGAACCCTCAGCAGCGCAGATGTCGGCGGCTTCGCTAGGATTTTCGTGTCCGTCTCCGTTGTTGCCGTTGCCACTATCTTCGTGGCTGCTATCTCCATTACCGTTGTCTCCGCTTTCATTATGTTCACTGTCTGTGTCCCTGTTCTCACAGTTCACGTTCTCAGGCCAATCGCATTGGTCAGTTTTGGGATTAAATAGAAGATTACCGTAACAGTCAAGCGCAACAGGAAGGCCTTCAGAGCATTTGTAGAATTGGTTGCAGTTCTCATGGGCAACTAGAACACCGTCAGAACCCTCAGCAGCGCAGATGTCGGCGGCTTCGCTAGGATTTTCGTGTCCGTCTCCGCTGTGATTGCTATCACCATCTTCATTTCCACTGTCGCTGCTGCTGTTGCTGTCCTCGCCAGTTCCATTTTCTTCGCTGCTCTTGTTATCTTTATCAGCTTCTTCGCTACTGTCTGGGACTACTGGAATTCTGTCTCCACATTCAACATTTTCCGACAGGTCACACTCCTGTGTTTCTACATTGAACGTGGTGGATGAGGCACACGTGCGTTCTAAGAGGTCTCCATGCACGCATTGGAAGTATTTGTTGCAGTTGGGGTGCGGCAAAAGTGTATCTACGTAAGGGTTTTTCGGACACCCATTCTCGTTAAGTTCAGCACTGGCTAATGCTAAAGCACAGAAAAGTGCGAGGACTGCGCCTGGAATGAGCAAGATTTTTAGTATATTAATAGACTAAAAACCGGCCAAGTGCGTGTCGGGCCACGCGCAGTGTAGGGTTCCGTAGTTGCCAGTCTGTCTTAGTTACATCGACATGTGGTGCGGTTGCGTCGGCCGAATTTGTACGAAAATTGGCCTTTCCGAGTACACATTAAGTTGGTCGACTATTACTCGGTAACTACTTATGCCTACTTGTTCGTGATAGTTTTCCTTTTAAATTAATTATGTGTACATACTACTACCACGTTTTTTTTTACATCCCAGTAGTAGCCATTTAGCCGGCAGGAAGGGGGGCACATGAACAAAAATTAGGGTTTAAAGCCCAATATCTTGCAAACGAATTACTGATTTGAAAAATGGTTTTACAAAACCCATAATATTTGGACGTTTATTGAACGAGCTATCCAACGATACCCCACACCATTGGTTTAACGAGAAAAAAATACATCCCCGCTGCTAAGCTGAAGACGAACAGACAGACAGACGGACATGGCGAAACTATAAGGGTTCCTTGTTGACTACGGAACCCTAAAAAGGATCACTAAAAAACGCATGTTCATTGATAACGATTTAATGATAGCATTTCAAATTTGCCAACGTAGGAAATTTCAAAATATAATTTAAAGCTCACTCACTTTTTTACATTTCATTTTTCTTTTAGTTTATCGCACAAATTAATTGAGTATAAAGGACGGCACAATACAAGGCGTTCTGTACCAGTTAACCACACAGTGCCAAACAGAAACTTGCAAAAAAAATCAGCAGAACCCGCATTGCAATATCTGCTGATATTATATTTCATTACTTAAATAAGATATATAATATAATAAATAAGGATTCAGTGGCATTTCAGTGAAGGAAATCAACGTAAGGAAACTGATCTAATCCCAATAAGGTCTAGTTTTGCGTCTGGGTAGGATAGTCAGATGTCAGTCGCCCTCGTAAAACTAATAAATAAATAAATAAAATAAATAAAAACATTTTATTTCAGACCTGGTATGATCCATAGGATGTTGTTAGTTTTTAATGCCTAGACCAAATCTTGAAATAAGGATATTTCATTATTTTCTAGCCCCAAATGTCCGTTCCTGTAAATGTACCAAGCAATACGTAGGTACGTCAACATTACGAAAATGAAGAAACACACGCTGTAGGTAGGAAGATAATGTATAGATAATATTTAAAGAAGATAATAAACACGGCTTAAAATAGTTCACAGAGTTCGCAACTCGAGCTATTAGGTAGTTCCTCAAAAGGTACAATACTGATAGCAGTTCTGTGTTATGTTATATATTTATGATTTTAAGTATCTAATTAACAAATCCTAAAAAGCCTAAATAATATAAAAAAACTGTAATTTGTTTGTTAGTCTGTAAGGTATTTGGCCAAGGGCCTTGTTGCCTGACTCAAATAAATAAATAAATCAAATAAATAAATGCACGTTACATACCTACCTACATACAGCAAGCGTAGGGGTTCTAAGCATTTTGGTTAGAATTGTCATAACAAGATTAGATAGATATCACGAAATCACCTAACGAAAATGATAAGTTTAGTATCTTAATCAACGATAGAGATATTGAAAATGCGTTTGAATATTATCGACAGAATTAACCAGTCAACGAAACTCCTCATCTTTGTACATCATTGAGGAGTTCAGTCATCATTAAGTCATCTGTGGTCTTCATCATCAGTTCCACTTCATCAAATTTGTTATTGCCAGGTGTAAATGCAATTTACCGAAATTACTACACGCGTGCTTAATTTATATTTGAGGGGTCCCCTTAATTTATATTTGAGGGGTCCCCTTAATTTCATGGTTCCCATCATCCAGTTGGAGCTTTGATAACAATGTGACTAATCTGGAAGACTAATTTCGAATAAAAAAAAAATGTACCAATTGGTTCATAAATTACGGAGTTTTGAGGTTAAAAAAAATAAGTTGTTAATAAAAATGATTAATGTCTCAAGGTAATACTCGTACTACGAGGGGCACACTGAAATGATCGGGAAAAGAAAAAACTGATCGAAGATGTAACTTATTATGTTTTATTTTTATTTTTAAGTAAGTATATATTATGATGGTATGAGCATCTTAGTCTAACATAAGATATTTTATTAACTACGACAATGAATCAAGGCTGAAGTTGACATTGAAATGATGGCAAATTTTCGTGCTTTTCTGCCGTATTACAAAGTTCAAACCTCAATCAGTCCCGGATAACGTGATATTTCAGGCTTATAATAATAGTTTCTTAATTTGCAACAAAAAATATATTATTAATGGCTTTGACCTTTCTCACCAGAACTTTTGTAGAGTAAGTGAGCAAAAATCAACACAAGTCGCATTTCTTCTTCGTATAAAATATGAGGGAACGCAAAAGGAAACTAGCTTTCAACCGCCATTTTTTTAGATAACGTTGTTCTTTTAGAGTCATTTTGAATATTTATAGATAACGAAATGTCGTGGTATACACATGTAGATTATGCTATATTATTTTTTTCGCTCGCGGGATGTATTCAGGAGTTAATAGAGATCAGGAGATAAGATAGTTTTCCTTTTAAATTCATTATATATGTACTACTGACACGGTTTTTTCGCATCCCCAGTAGTAGCCATTTAGCCTGCAGGGAGGGTGGGGGGGACATGACTCGAACAAAAATTAGGGCTTTAAAGTCCAATATCTCGCAAACGAATCACTGAGTTGAAAAACGGTTTTAAAAACCCCATAATATTTTTGAACAAGCTATACAACGATACCACACTATGGGGTTTTTAAAACCGTTTTTCAACTCAGTGATTCGTTTGCGAGATATTGGATTTTTTCCGTCTGCATTTTTTCACATTCCCAGTAGTAGCCATTTAGCCTGCATGGGGGGTGCCCCATGCAGGCTAAATGGCTACTACTGGGAATGTGAAAAAATCTGTGGTAGTAGTACATATAATTAATTTAAAAGGAAAACTATCACGAACAAGTAGGCATAAGTACCTAGTTACCGAGTAATAGTCGACCAATTTAATGTGTACTTGGAAAGACCAATTTTCGTACAAATTCGGCCGACGCAACCAGTGCGGCATGTCGATGTAACTAAGACAGACAAGGCAACTACGGAACCCTACACTGCACGGGGCCCAACACGCACTTGGCCGGTTTTTGTAGTAGTAAGGGTTAATTAAGAAACTATAAGGGTTCCTTGTTTACTACGGAACCCTAAAAATTGTCCATACTAATTATCAGTGTGTTTGTCTGTCTGTTACCTTTTCACGCTTAAACTGCTGAACTGATTGTGGTGAAATTTTATATGGGGATAGTTTAAATCTCAGCAGGGCTATCATGCGACGACGCGCGAGCTCTCAATTTTTTTCGCACTATCCGTCTTTTTCTTATTAGAACACTTAGAACAAGAGATATAGTGCGAGAAAAATCGAGAGTATGTCGCGGCCGTCGCATGATAGACGTGCAGTTGTCTGTCTGTCTGTAATCAAATTTTGCAAGTTAAATTTGACCCACTTCCCAGTGACCGATGGAGCTGAAATTTTGGGTATAATATTATTGTACCATCGAGCTGATCTGCTGATGGAGACGGAAGGTGGCCATGGGAATTCAGTACTTAACCGACGTAACCCCGTTGAATTTGGACTCGTTAGAATCGTCTCAATGAGTAGCTGATGATGGTATACAGAAATGTACAGTCGGCAATAAAAGCTTGTACCAAAAATGAATTTTTTGACAGAAACTTGTTTATTTAAGAAACAAACAGTCCTTTACAAAAAAGGGTTATATAGATCGCCTAGTGTCTGCAATACGGCCGCATCTCAAATGTATTTTACTTTCGAGATGTGACCGTATTGCACTGTGCAATAGAGCCACATCTCGAATGTATTTTATTCTTGAGATGTGGCTGGATTGCAGTCACTAGGCGAGATATTCCTTACAAATAAGAACTGGGGTTTTATTCATTTTACAGTCTGTACTAATTTATAATAGATTCTAGTGATGTTTCTGTAGCGTCCTGGTAAATTCAAAAATCTATAAAGACAATAGCAACAAAAACAGACGAGAAAAAAACTTACTTTTCATAATAATATTTTCTAGATGAAGAGCTATGCAAGTCCTTTCAGGTGATAATATTGTAAGATACTAATTGGATCGAATCCAAATTAAACTATTTATACCTGGCTGTTTTTGTCATCAGAAGATAATCTATTGATGATTACCGGGAAAAGATAGGATCAATTAAGTGGTTCTTGTTGTTATATTGATAACTTATCCATTTTTTGCTAAGTTGCCTAATTCTGGATAACAATGCAGGAAGAAAAACATTTTTTTTTACTGTGTGACGTCCGACAAGGAAATTAATGGTCACTCGGCTTTCTCATTCTGTACCGTCGCAGTAGGTAATATTGCTGATTTATGAGTCTGCAACTTTAAAGAAAGACGAAAGGCGTAAGCTGGGCATAGGTCCCCCAAAGAGTGCCAAAGAGACCGATCCTGCGCCAGCGCCACCCGCACTTTCATAATAAATAATTATAATTATTATTGGAAACCTGCAGTGTGCACTGTCCAACTGCTGGGCTAAGACTCCTCTGTTTCCAGCGGCGCTACCACGAACTTCGAAAGTCGAAGTTCGTAATACATGCATCCCTGTCACTTGAGTAAGGGAGTGCGATAGAGATGGGAATACCCGAACCTCGATTTTCGAAGTTCGTGGTAGCGCCGCAGTATTGTCGATTCTGAATATCCTGTGGCAACTACTTTGGAAACGACTCTAGCTCACCCCGCCATCGCCGGCGAGGTCTGTCATATCATGTAATGTCTCTGTACGTCTAGCATAACTTGCTGCTCAGTCGCTTCTCGCGCGACTGAGCGTCTCCTGTATCACTCGCACCGTGCAAATTAGAGGGAGGGGGTTAGATCTTTCTCTACTCGCATCGCGGCGCGGCGTCAGTTGTGCTAGCCCCGCTGTATCTCTGTTTTGAGCTGCCCATTAGTAGCTGTCGTGGCCTTGGCTGGCTAGTCAATGGAGTTTTCTGAATACCACGTTTTCACGTTTTTCCACTTCACTATCAGTACACTTCATCATCAAAAGTTTATCGAGACCACTCACGTCGCGGCCCTCACCAGTCTTTGGAATTGGGTGCGCAATTTGACGGGACATAGATTTGATCTTTCAATCAATCAATCTATCTAATCTATAGATGTCAATAAGATTTCACAGCACATTGCAGGCATGCAAATGTCTTGAGTTGAGTTTAATTGGTGCATGAATAATCAATTACAAAAAGTCAAAATTACAAAATACAGTAATAAAATAATGTCAAAATATGAATAATCCTAATATCCTTATATTTTAAAAGAATAATAATAATGTTTCCTGCGAGGATCGGGATCAAGTCCTTAGGATTAGGTAGTTTCCGCTTTAATTTATTTTTCTCAAACATGCAATGAAATATTGACGTTGTGTTCTTCATAATCATAAGGGCTTCGAAGTGTCACGTTTCGGGCGGAGCGAGACGAGAGATCCATAATGGCATTTCATGCAAAATTGGAGGCAATTAGTGGCACAGCATCACGGCGTTCAGCCATGAAAATTAAAGTTTAATTTCTTGGAGTTGTCTTTATTTATGTTTGAGAAAAGCACATATAAATACCTCGTCGTGAAAAGGGGTTGCCAGCCTCACTCGGCCGGCAACCCTAACTTCCCGGCCTCTGTAGTAATGTACTATTAAGGGTCGCCAAGACACTCGACTCTCCACGCAAACTTAATTTGGTTCTCATTTTAAGACGATATGCTTTGTATACCTACACACAATGGGATCAGCCATCTCTAGATCGGAAACTAGTCTCTGTTGCTAGGAATTAAAATACGCTGCTTCCAGTACAACGCCGTAAAATGCTGCTACGTGCTACGGCGTAGCACACGTAGCGTTGCTTGACCTTCAATGGGATGCCTACGCATTCAGTGCCAGGAACCCGTCGGGATCTTTGCTCGTAGGTGGGCCTCTATGAACGGGTTTTCACGTGTTACATGCTACGAGCGGCGCGCTACGAAATCGTAGGTATCTGATGCCCTACCGCGAAACGAAAACGAATTTCGTTCGTGTATCTCCCTCTCTGTTGCACTTGCCAGTTCGAGCGACAGAGATGGAGATACTCGAACGAAGTTCGTTTTCACTTTGCGGTAGCCCCTCTGGCAACATATCGGTATCGCAATCCACACAGACATCGGAGTAGGGGTAAGTAAAATGTATGAAATAGTGTACTTTCAATTACATATTGCCCGACATATCGGAGGTCGGAAGGTGCAATGTACTTCTACATTGATATACTTCTTCGGCAGAGAATACAACATTCTACACTTTGTAGTCGAGACCCTCGGTCCGTGGGGCCCCAGTGCTCACAAGTTATTTGCGAAAATCGCGAAACGCCAGCACGGCCATGACGAGACGGCGCGCGTGGTTCATGTAACTGGTGACGTAAAAGTCGCTAGCGTATCAGCATTCCAATCATCTTCATCATATCAGCCTAATCACTTTCACTGATGGATTTATCCTCCCCAGAAGAGTGCCAGAATGACGGCCTCTTGTAGTGGAGAGCGAAGGCACAGCTAGACAATGAATATCTATTTTCTATATGTAACTAATCAATAAATCACGACAATGTAAAGAGCGCATTGCGATAACATATGTGAGTCACAACCTTGCGCCGTGCGCCCACGCATGATTTCCATTCTGCTTTTCGAACCCATCTCTTAGCTTCGAGACAAAAGAATTGTTTACTTTAAAAGCCGCTGTATTTTATGTGAATAAATCAGTTACAACCCAAGTCTTGTGTAGTCGTTATCTCCTGAACGTCCCACACTTTACTCTGCAGCCTAGTTGGAAGTGACCCTGCCTACGAAGCCCGAGGTCCCAGGTTCGAATCCCGGTATGGGCATTTATTTGTGTGATGAGCACGAATATCTGTTCCCGAGTCATGGATGTTTTCTATATGTATTTGAATATTTATTTTTCTATTTAAGTATGTATATCGTCGTCTAGTAGTAGTCAATCCCCGAGATATGGAATCAAACAATATTAATTTAACCTACCATTCGTGATATAATTATATTATAAGTACTTACTTACTGTAAACAGCTAAAGCTATAAATAGGTAATAAATTTTAAATAATATTTGTACCCATCTGACAAAATTATCTTATACCTAATATTATACATATTTATACGAATGATGTGTTATGTTATTTATAACTGTCCTAATAATACAAATAATACTGTTGGCATGTAAAACTATGTTTTATAACGGATTAAATGAATGAATGAAGGAAGTACCCACAGTACAAGCTTTGCTCAGTTTGGGACTAGGTCCTATCAATCCGTTTCTCAACGACAGAAAACTGCTAAAAATGGACAATCTAGCGCATACTTACAGCGAAAAGTGCTTGATTTCCACAAGCCAAAAAAAATGATAAGCTGAATTGGGCTAAACACAGGCAACAAGTTTTTATAAGCTAGTGATTCCTAAGCACAAGACGGCATTTTTCATAGGGAGCTTTAAGTTTGATTCGGCCAAATTACAAACCTATTACAACCTCGAACAGAGGCTCATGCTAAGCAGTGGGCGATTAAGGCTCAAACAAACAGCACCGTCGCGGGCGCGCGGCCCGCGCGCGACGGGCGCGCAGCGTAATGTTTCCCTACAAACCGCTAGCGTGGCCAAACAGAGGGGCTACCGCGAAATGAAAACGAACTTCGTTCGTGTATCTCGCTCTCTGTCGCTCGAACTTGCAAGTGCGACAGAGATGGAGATACACGAACGAAGTTCGTTTTCGTTTCGCGGTACAGCCTCGGGCTGCGCTCCGTCGGCAACGCGCCTCGCTCTGTCGCGTCCCGCCAGCAGCGCGCCGCGCGATGCGACCAATGGCGCGAGGCCAGCGCGATGCGTGCGTGCTCTGTGTGCTCTGCGTCCCGCCCGTATCACGCGCTCATCAAGCCCCGCTACCGTCCCGCTGGCAGTCTGTTTGTCCCTTTATAGGCGGACTAGCTTCCACCCGCGACTTCGTCCGCGTGGACCCGGGATAAAAAATATCCTATATTTTAATCCAGGCTATAAACTATCTTCGTGCAAAATTTCAAATCGGTTCAGCCGTTTAAGCGTGATTGAGTAACAAACATCCAAACAACTAAACTTTCGCATTTATAATATTAGTAGGATAATGATGATGAATGATGATAAAGGGAGGCTCATAGTTTCAAATGTGCATAAAGTTATTTCTATTTCTTCGGCACCTTCTTTGTCTAGAAACGGTATTCAAAGAACACTTTGATTTGCAAACGTGTGGACATCACAGTGACAATGTACGCCGCAGGTAGTCTGTGGATATCACGGCGTAAATGGTCACAGAGAAAGCCACGCCTGAAAAAAGGATTAGCAGTTACGTCGTGCGATATAATGCTGCTTTATAATAAGTTTCTGATAAAATAAAATAAGCATTTTGGGTAAGTTCAAGCTTTTATTGCCGACTTTAATTTTCTGTATGCCGTCATCAACTACCTACTCATTGAGACGATTCTAACAAGCCCAAACCGAACAGTGTTACGTCGGTTAAGTACTGAATTCCTATGGCCACCTTCTGCCTCCATCATCAGATCAGCTCGATGGTATTTTATTATTGAATTCTCATCCAAACTATACTAATAACCAAAATTTCAGCTCAATCGGAAAACGGCAAGTGACTGAAAAATGGATTGAAAAATTTGACGGACAACTTACTTACATACTTATACATACCTATAGGGTAAATCGCCAATAACTGGCCACCTCATAAAAAAAAGAACTTTTCATCAACAAGAGTTCATTAGTAGTATGAGGGGGCCAGTTATTGAAGGGCGGCCAGTTATTCGCGATTAACCCTAAAATGTAAGGCTAGTAGGGCTACATACGACGAATACCGAATACTTACCTACAAACTTAAAAACTACTTACCCTTAGAGTTTATTTCGTAACCTTGCATGAATTCTTTAACGATATCATTATAACGTTTTTTTTATTTATTCATTTTGTAAACGTAAAAATCATTTGCATAAATGACAAAAGACAACAAAAAATTTAAGCACAGAATAGCAATAGGTAAGTTCTACTAACAAACAATATCTTGGAATAAGTGAAACATAGCTTTCAATTTGGATCCACTAATATGACATTAATAAGAACTCGAAATCAAACTTTCGAATTCGAAGTTGTTTTTCAATAAATAATTCAAACGGAATCTCGTGCAACGGAACGTTAGACGTCAAGCCAAGTTTTGGAGGGAGCGCGTGTCGACTGTCACTGTCACTTGCGTTCGTTGCGCCCGCGCACGTGACGTCATGCCCCGCGCCTCCCCCCGTCGCGCGGTCGGTCATTCAATGATTCAGTGATAAACACAACTCGCGGGCGCGCCCTCGTCCGGCGCTAGCCGTGTTGACCTCCGCGAATGCCGCCTCTTCTCCGTCTCCGTGAAGCCTACATGCCTCACTAGTGCTAGCAAACCCTGTGAACGCCACGAGCATGAACTCGGTGGCTCGCCAATGTCATCTATCACCGCAGGAACAACGGCGGTTTTACCATATTTTAGAAAATGACTGAAGGTCGCACCGCTCAACATGACAAGTCGGTGAGTATTTATGCCAAAGCAAACTTCGGTGACGACGAAGCCGGTTGCGGATCTCGCGTGGAGCCGACCGGCCGTGACTGAGAATGTTAGTTATGCCAGTAATCGAGTTTTCATCGGCGTATTGCTACATATGAGTCATATGAGTAGTTCGACGGCACGTGAACGTTAACATGTGTTGTCGCATGTATTTTCCTTATCGCTCTTATCAATAAATGGAAATTATGGATTTAGTGCGCATAGTTTCAAATCTTTATTGCTGATTTCGTAAGCATGCTTATTGCTAAATGTTGCGATTAGCAGTTAGGTACCTGCAATGGTTAATTGTTTCGACCTAATTTTAACCTCGAGGCGCCCACGCGCCTTTTGATAAACCAAAATAAACATGGCGACTCCAGCCCAGAACTTTTTTCAACTAACTTTCAATTACTGCTCATGCGCCTTTCAGAAGGCCATGTTAATAAACTCATAATTATGTAGGTATACCCTGAAAGTTTCACTTCAAACCGGTAACTCTAACACATACAAATTTCAAATCAAAATCTTGGGCGGATATGACTATAACTATTATGTCCTACTAGCTGATGCCCGCGGCTTCGCCCGCGTGGTTATAGGAAAATGTAACATTGAATTTTCCCGTGGAAATTAGATGTTTTCCCGCTGGAAAAAGTAGCCTATGTCACTCTCCAGTTTCTAAACTATCTCCATACAAAATCACATCAATACGACGCTCCGTTGCGACGTGAAAGAAGGACAAACAAACACACACACACACACTTTCGCATTTATAATATTAGTAAGGATATAAGAAGGACGGTCGGGTCCATAGTTAGAGGAACCAAACATTTTTTGTGCGCCACGAAGATAATAAGTGCATTACGCAATAGAATAGAGCACATACCTACATCCCTGCCCAAATTTTGTGATAACATAATTACCATTTTCCTGTTTTCGTTTTGTTATGACCAACTGACCGGCGATTCTATACCACATCATCTCGTACCTACCCACAGAATCAGAAGTTTAAACGGGTACATATCGTAGGTATAGCAACATGACACCTATGACCTCGCTTATGGAATAACTCGTACGAGTAACCTGCGGCGCTACCACGAGAATCGAAACTCGAAATTCGTATATATTCATCATTATTCATTACTAGCTTCCGCCCGCGACTTCGTCCGCGTGGACCCGAGATAAAAACTATCCTATATTTTAATCCAGGCTATAAACTATCTTCGTGCAAAATTTCATTCAAATCGGTTCAGCCGTTTAAGCGTGATTGATTAACAAACATCCAAACATCTAAACTTTCGCATTTATAATATTAGTAGGATTCATTCATTCACTCGAGTAATGTAAGTGCGATAGAGATGGAGATACCCGAACTTCGATTTTCGAATTTCGTCGATAACCACGACCAGTTCTGTACCAACACTTAAATAGGCTCTTTACATACTTCAGACCCCCTAGCACACTAAGTTTTATGTCGGACATAAAGCATTCGTCCCTCTCACACTTGCATATTTGCCAGAAAGGGACGAATGCTTTATGTCTGACATAAAACTTAGTATGCTAGGGGGTCTGGACCGTTTCCAACCTGGCTAGCACAACTGACGCCGCGCCGTGACGCGAGTCGAGAAAGATCTACCCTCCTCTTTCTAATTTGCACGCTGTGAGTGAGACAGGAGACGCTCAGTCGCGCGCGATGCGACTTGTCAGCAAGTTGTGCTAGACCTACAGCACGGTTAGCTCAAGACGGCGCGCGAGCTCTCGCACTATCCGTCTCTTTCTAAGTTTTCTATTAAGAGAGGGACGGATAGTGCGAGAAAGCTCGCGCGCCGGCTTGTGCTAACCGGGCGGGACCGCAGAACTCCATTAAATCTATGGCCCTATCACAGATAGGCGGATAAATTCCGCCGCCGAATTGGGTCGTGTCGTATGGCAAGTTGGCGACTCTTTCACGTAGGATGAAAATAATTACCTACTTAGAAGTTCTTAAATAAATTACTGTAACCACCATCTATATCTATAATACGCGGCTCAGATATTTACCAGTAGATAAGGTAAACGTCCACTGTTTCGGCATGTTAAGCCACTTATGAATTGGTAATTTTTTTGACACATTACTACACATGATATCACTTTGAAACATTTTGTGTGATGAATATTGATATCTTTCCTATTATTTAATGCAATTATAATATAGTTTTTGTTACAATATAACTTTTTTATTAATTTATTTGCAGACCTCGTATTTGAACCCCATTTCGTGATAAAATTTGGCTCTGCTCCTAAGTTTGTGAGTTTGTGACCCCTGTTTCGGCATAAATTTTTTGAGTACCTTATAGTACGAGATACGTTTCAAAGAATGTACACCCTCATTTGTTCTTTTATATTGAACACGATTATAGATGAGGTAATTAACATGAATATTCACAAAATCCAAAACTTTTGTTCTTTTTCCGGGTTTTTTTTAATGAAATGTAAGATTAAATACCTTATCCAATAGTACAGGCTCACCTTTTTTGAAAACACACATATAGGTTACCTATCTATATTAACCAAAACCGTTTAAGTAAAATATCTAGGCAACCTTTTGGATGTGGCACGCATCTGTAAACGCTGTTCTGTTTAATAGGGTATAAACTTATCACAGAAAACCGTTGCTGGACATAGGTTTCCCCCAAAGAGTGACACAATAAATCTACCACCTACTTATTGTTTCTTCTGTGTTGATAACAGAGAAAAAACATATGTTTTGATTTTCTACTATTGTTTAACCTAAGACTATCCTAGCGATGATTGCTGAGAGGACGGACTCTCCTTAAATTAATCACTGCTGTGGGCTACATAAGCCCAGCAGCAGTTAAACACGTGTATTTAATTAAAATCATTTACTAACATAACTAGTTGTTTTAAGTTTAAATTGTAACCAAGTTTAAATTTTATGAAATAAACGATGATTTAATTTAAGGAAAAATATGGCAATGTTTATGGGACTTCCACACTTTTAAAAGAGCAATCTTACTGTTTAATGGGGTATAAAGTAACCTTTCATTTAATTTAAAAAAAAAAACGCAAAAATAACAAGGGTCCCGAGATTCAGGTCTCGTACTCCTGGGATTTACCCAGGTAACACTATTGCATTTTATCAATGTATACATGTTACTTCTTCCAGAATAATATAATAACAAATGAGGTTCCACATTCCCCATACCTTATCTCCTACTAGAAGAAAGATAATCCCGTAAAAGTAA
The DNA here is from genome assembly GCA_947049275.1 of Epinotia bilunana. Lineage (NCBI taxonomy): Eukaryota > Metazoa > Arthropoda > Insecta > Lepidoptera > Tortricidae > Epinotia > Epinotia bilunana. The sequence goes on along the minus strand of OX346267.1, from coordinate 7,625,750 downwards.
CAAGGGTCCCGGGATAGCAAGTCCCGTAGTCCTGGGATTTACCCAGGCACCACTATTGCAATTTATCAATATACTTATAAAAGTTCTTTGACACTCTTTGGGGGAGGCCTATGTCCAGCAGAGGACGTCTTTCAGATGCTATGATGATGATGAATATCATCATATACGTTACTTCTTCAAGAAGAATATCAAATAACAAATGAGGTTACACATTCCCCATACCTTATCTCCTACTAGAATTGATCTGTGTGTTTACCTACCACTTTAGATTTCTCTGTCACGAACTTGGGGAAAAAGTATTAAAAGTAGTAGTCCCTTTCTTTGTGTTACTATTTCTTGGATATTCGCGCAATTAATGACGCAGATCACTTTTAAATTATGGTCAATAACCATTACCTATGCTATATGTAATAAATAAACATAAAAATAAATTACAGGAATCGAGCAAGAAACAAAATTGTGCTGCAAATAAATATGCGAATTCACCTTAAAATTGTACATTTAGGTCACGTTCAAACTCGTTTTATGAGAATTCTAGTGAACAAAACATATACCGAATTTAGCTCATAGAAAACGTCATTAAATACATTATCTGTTATTTAGATTGGCATTCACAATTTCTTAAGTATTATTTTAATACAAAGATACAAGGATGTATCTAGAAAGTCCTTTGATTCGTTAGTAACACGAAATAGGGGCCACACGATAAATATAATGACCGCTAGTTCGTGAGTCACCTTATTGCAATTTCATGGGCTCCTATACATAAATATACAATTTTTCCATATTCAATCCATTGTTAAGGAACTTAAAAAAAGCATTGTTAAAAGTTTTATTCAAATGGACTTGCCTTTCCCTTTCAATTTCCTTAAGAAGTCGGAGCGAACACCTTACGTTAACAAGCAGTACGCGCATACCACACAGCTGTTTTCGGCCGACTGACAGTTTCGAGCGTTGTGTTGCTATTAGTTTAGTCGTTAAAAATGTAGAATTTGATTTTTTGGAAAGAGATTTCAACAGAGATTTTTTACAAATGTATAATTTTGATAAAAAATATTTGAGTTGCTTATTATAAGCGTCAGAAATCAAACTAACGAAATGACGTACTAGCACGAACTTATGGCCCGTTACCTTATAGGTTAGTACATCAACTAATAGGTAAATTCAGATAAAAGATGAAGCCACACAATGATGATTGATGAATAGATAAACATACTTAAATAATGTGACGATGTTTGTTCTGTTTATTTAAAGTCCCTATTATTGGATCGTAGCCGACGCGACTCTCAGATACAAATAAATACTAATGTTCATAGGTATTTATCGCGCACATACCTCCTCGTAATTACCTGACTTAACTATCTTGTCCAAAATAAAGCTTTCGTCTCTCTCGCACTTACGTATTTGTTAGTAAGGCACGAATTCAAAGATGGAAACTAAACTAGCCATCAGTCGTTCAGAACGGTTAGCACAAGACGGCGAATCTGTCTCGCGGCGTGATAGACTATCTAATAAGAACACTTGGAAAGAGTCGGATAGTCTATATAGCTCGTGAAGGCTCCTATACACAGTGGGTCATCGATCACCATGACGAAGGACAGGGGTTGGAATGCGATGGAAGTAATAATAATAATAAATAATAATAAAATTCTTTATTGCAACTATAAACACAGGTAGGTACATAATAGTTGAAGCCCCGGCTTTCAAAGTAGGTTTCAAAGTGTGTGATATCTTTCTTCGTGTAACGCATAGTTGCGCCCTGAGGGGCTACCGCGAAACGAAAACGAACTTCGTTTATGTATCTCCATCTCTGTCGCACTTGCTAGTTTGAGCGATAGAGAGGGAGATACGCGAAACGAACGAAGTTCGTTTTCGTTTCCCGGTAGCCCCTCTGTATGATGGACCATGATGGGCGATCGTGTATCTGTCCATCTCTTTCTAATTAGAACACTATGGAGAAGACGGGTAGAACACACGCGTGAGACCACTCGTGCGTGGTCCTGTGCTAGCCATGGTGGTCACGGTCAGGCCGGGACGATTGTGGTCGAATGAATGGACTGATGAGCACAGTCACACCGAAAGGCCATTGGTCAAGGTGCATTTGATGGGTATACAAATTTGGCACCCTGACACAAAGTATTAATCAGTATCAAAATTCCTAACGTGGCAAGTTTGCATTCGATTAACCTACAACTGGATTTAACTGAACGTATATATATCCAAATTTACCTAGTGATTTAAGGATGATTTATGCACAGTCTTACTTATAGAGTCACTCCCCCATTTGGGAGTTAAATGGGATGATTTCCGGGATAAAAACTACCCTGTGTCCTTTCCCGGGATTATAACTATCTCTATAGGTACCAAATTTCATCAAAATCAGTTCAGCAGTTTAGGCCTGAAGAGGTAGCAGACAGGCAGACAAACATATCTTTGACGACCATAAACACAATGTGTGACCCACAGATGAAATACAAATTACTACGGAACCCAAAACTATAACAAATCGAATCCAGTTTCGAATCCTGCCTCGTTAGGTATCAATTGGTTTCTGAGAAGTTTAGATTGCAGAATACCACTACATGTGGGTACAGTTAATTTAGCTGATACGAGATATTAAATTCCGATTACCATAATGGTACGGATGACTGCATGTTACGGCTGTTGCAGAAAATGAATTCTCGTTATCTTTATTTGCAACACGTGTCGTTGTCGTGGAAAAGTGACACTTGTATTTAACTAGAATATGATATCCATATACATCTTACCTACCTAACCAAAGCCTAAACCCACACTCGCAGTTATGCTATGCTTTGCTTTAGAACTCCGTACTTTTTACCTTCACCTATTGTTTTCACCCCAGAAAAGTCGTACTTATCTCTAGGCTTAGGACCAGGGCCCGTCATTTTGACGTCACGCTCCATATAGGGTGATCCCAAATGTACAAATGACTAAGAAGAGTAGTCTATTTACACATGGAATAAATAATACTTACTTACGTATTACGTAGAACGCGACGATGACTTAGATTTTCTTTGCATGGGAATTAATGCAAGAAGGATGACGTGCTTTACGTTAGAGAGAAATTCTGTTTTCTACGTAATTATGGAAATGTGTTAACAATACTATTTAATAAAATGTATGTATAAAAACAAATCAAATAGTTTTATTTACGTTTCACGTATCAAGTAAGTATTTTTTATTCCACGTGTAAATAGACTACTTTTCCAAGTCATATTTATACATGATTAAAATGATTGACGACTAATGATTAATAATTTACATTAAAACTATTTGGGATCACTCTATATGGAGCGTGACGTCAAATTGATGTCATCGGCATGAAAATTACGTGCCCTGTAGGACAGTTGGGACTTTTGGATGCTCGCCGTGGTTCTAGAATCCAGGGAGTCGCCATGTTAAAATTTCCAATAAGTTTTTTTTTCGAAGTCAAAATCAAAGTCATCATCATATCAGCCGAAAGACGTCCACTGCTGGACATAGGCCTCCCCCAAAGAGTGCCACAATGACCGGCACAAACCAATTTTCTTTCAATCAATATCAATGGATTGTGTCTCAACGATATAATCCGTAGCGATGGATTCTAAATTAGAATCTTGAGCGTCCGAGGGAATCAAGTATTGACGCCAAAAATGGAAATAATTTTGCTACCGAGCGGCACATACCTACTGCTTTTCACACATTCTATGAGGAAAATTTAAATCCCTCATCCAAGGGCAATGGTGACTGTTCTGAAAAGCAGGTGTGAAAAGGGAGTTTGCACTATGCCCGTCAAAATAACTAAGATCGACTATACAACCGGCTTTGAAATCTTTGAATGAACTTAAACTCTACGTACATTGACCTTCCGTAATTGAAGGGCATACTGATTACTGATAGAATGATAGTCTAGGTACGCACCTAATTGTCACTTATCACAATTGTCACTTATCACCCTACTGACTCACTAGTCACTTAACTGATATGATATTTATTGGTTGGAGCCCTTCGGCCGTCTACAGAACCGGTTTCAGGACTGGTTGCATACAAGGCTTTCAAATTGTGTTTCCACTAAATATATAAAGAATAGTTTTTTGTGCAGAGCAGGCAGGAGTTTAAACAAAGTTGTAGTTAAATAAGATATAGACATATTTTGTGATAGCATACAAGCAATAAAATCCATATTGATAAGATTCTTCATGTGTGATACTTCAGGCTCGGGTTATTAGAGTTTATATATCCTAATTTATTAACTACTTGTATATTCCCATTGCCATGCTTGCTATTGGTGCGCGATGGTTACTGTGCGTCGTAATGTACGCTAAGTTTAAGTTTGGCTATAGATTTCTTTGTTAGTTTATTTCTATAAGTGAGAACCTGTAATTGGCTATATGGATTTATTATTTTGTCTATAAATATGGTGCGCTGTTGGTTTTCCATGTATCAATAAATAAATAAATTACTTGAACGGAAATAGTTGCGATCGTGGCTATTAATTTACTTGTATAGAATTGGTTCCGATCCAGTAATCATCGTATTCCATCAGCCGTGAACGGAACTGAAGTAAAGACACAGCGAGGTCTGAAATATGTATGTGGCGCATCACTAGCGCACTACTTCCCCATCCCTAGGCGAGTCGCGCGAGGCGGCGCGGTAGCGTCCCAGGGCCCCACAGCACAGTGTGTTAAAAACCCCTATTTTGCCTCACCTAGTTTTTAGGGTTCCGTAGCCAAATGGCAAAAAACGGAACCCTTATGGATTCGTCATGTCTGTCTGTCCGTCTGTCCGTCCGTATGTCACAGGCATTTTACTTGAAAACTATAAGGTGTATTTGAATAAAATTTTAAGGATAGGTGTATTTTGTTAGCCGCTACAAAGTTTTGTAATGAAATTTCAAAAAAATATTTTTTTTAGAGGTGCACTCAATAAATAAAACTGAAAGTCAACATTTTTTTTCATTGCAATCCCACGTGTGTGTATCAATCGATAGGCCTTTCAAAAGAAATATAAGGTAGAAATATAAGCAATTTTTTTGATTAAGTGAATAGAGTCGGAGATAATCGCCCCGAAAGTCACTAAAATTGTGTCGTCGTCCCCGTCCCCCCCTCTAATTTTTGAACCGTGTATTTTAAAAATATGAAAAAAATCATGGACCTAGGGCTTATTCAATTCTTTCAGCGAAAATTGATTTGAACAAGATCGGTTAAAAGGTTTTCGAGATATTTCTAAAAAACTGCCATCCTTAAAGAAAATGACTTAAGTGCCATAAGATTTCAGTAACGATACGACCTTTTTAATAGGCAGTTTAGGGCAGTTTAGGTTAGGGGTAGTTTGCTCATTCATACCCGGGTCATGAATTTACAAAATAAATAATTATTGAAAAACGAAATCACTTATTTAAGTTTTGTATATACCGATTTAACAGGCGTATAATGCCTTACCTTTCCACAAGTTTTTGTATAGTTCCTGTCCCTTCGGCCGCGTATGTAACCGGAGTTTTGTAACCAGTTACCTAAGAAGAAAAAATGATCGTCATAGGATACTGGTATCCAAGTGATATATTTTTTTCCTTTCACGTAACCGAGTTACAACCTAGGAAAACTTCCTAATGATTACGAGAAAGTACTTTATATTCCTCGTAGATAACTGCTTGAAAGATAGATAGGTAGGTATGGTATTATCAACCTCTTTCGATATCATGGCTCTCAACATTTTCTTCAGACGGACGGACACGGCGAAACTATAATGGTTCCTTGTTGACTACGGAACCCTAAAAATCGGTTCTGGCACTTTGCCGGCCGCTACCGCGGCGCGCTCTCTTCGCTCGCTCGGCTCGCGGGCGTAGGGTCGCAGTACACCTAACACTCCTCCTCGCTTCGCTCGTCGTCGTACCTACACGGACCTGCCTTAGAATTGGGAATCTGTAGACGTGGGCCTAAGCCGGTCCTAGGTAAAGCATGGGTCCGGATCACTCATGGTTTCATAAGAGTATTATTTATTCCTTACTGGATACTAGTTACGAACAATCATACAGGTATCAGTAAAGGTAAAAATCCTATTACTTGGGTACCAGTATCCTATGACGATAATTTTTTCTTCTTAGGTAACTGGTTACAAAACTCCGGTTACATACGCGGCCGAAGCGGTTCCTGTAATTAGATAAGAAGAAATCAATTTATTTCTCAGTTTTGATTTTTATTTTTTATACTTGAATAAAGCCGAATAATGCCAACAGTATTTAAATTACATGCTAATTCCGTGTTAATCAGAAGATATCAACAATTTAAATACGTCTTCAGGGTTATCACCTCTTTTATCCGGATGCCAGTAATGGTGTGTATCCGGATCTATGAACATGAAATACCTACTTATTATATTTAAACCTCCTTTACGTAATCTACCCTACACCTACCTTTACGTAACCTACTCCTCATTACTTAAAATAAAATGCGAAAGTTTGGATGTTTAGATGTTTGTTACTTAATCACGCTAAAGGTCTCAACCGATTTGGATGAAATTCACTAAGATAGTTTATAGCCTGGATTAAAATATAGGATAGTTTTTATCCCGTGTCCATCCATGCAGACGAAGTCGCGGATGAAAGCTAGTTCTTACTAAAACTACGCTCAGGGGGATCAAGCCAACACACGCACACACACACTCTCTTTTCTCCACTGGCAGTACTGATACGGGGCCCAGGGCTCTGATTACCATGTAGTGTCCGTGAGCTCGCGACGCTTAAACGGCTCAACCAATTTGAATTAAAATTTGCACGTAGACTGAAAGCCACACTTTAAAATAACAGTAAATTCTCATCCCGCCGCCGAGCCGTTTGATTATAGCCAGGATTAAAATATAGGATAGCTTTATCCCGGGATTCCCGGGTCCACGCAAACGATGTCGCGGGCGGAAGCTAGTTATTAAACAAGTGATAAAACTGGCCAAGATTGAGTCGGACTTACGCAGCGGTGAAACGCGCCAGGTGGGCTGCGCCTGCGGGGTTCGACGGGGCCTCGCACTGTGGGCTGGAAATCGGCTTTCATAGAAATAGAAACCGAAGTCGAAAATCTTCTTTTTTTTTCTTGAAATTTGGGGTACATAAAATCCCAAATAATAATTGTGCTACACATACATTTATATACTCAGCTTATGTACTCTGTTGGTGTGCCGTATAATTGAATAAAACAAAAAAACTGCTAGACTATGCATGTAAATTGGTGATATTCTGTATAGTTTTTATTTCAAGTTGTATAAATACAATTTCGTTCACATTTTCCTTATTATGCCTCTGCTAATTTTTACATTTATAATATCAAGTGTGACAATGTGATACATACACACACACAAATTAACAGTTTATAAACAAAAACTTATGAGGCATGAACATAGACATAAGTAGTACGCAGTCTTTCATAATTTACCCTACCCATTTACTTGGGGTCGGCGCAGCTGTCTTTGTCTTCCATACTTCTCTGTCAGCCTTCATCTCATCACTCAATTATTTTCTCTTAATATCGTCTCTCACACAGTCCATGCACCATTTCCTTGGCCTAACTCGTCTTTGACATCCATCCACATTCATACCTAATACTCCTTCCACATGACGTGCCCATACCACCCACGCAAGGCGATAAGTACGGGTACGCAGTGCAGTCTTTATGAGATAATCACACATGCAATAAGCAAACTTTACAAAAAAGAAAGAACCATAAAATAAACAGAATAGTATAGTATACCTAATCAAAGATTGAGCTAGCATTGTGCAGCCTAAATCTAGTGGAACTATAGGATAGTTATGGCTAAAACTTTTCTACCGCCCGCCGCGCCGACCGCCCCGGCGGCCCATTTGCACGCTGCACATGCAGGCCCATTCGCTCCAGCACGGATGCATTGTCAACTTAAATATATGAATTTTATCCTGCAAGTAGGCCGTAATGGTAATGGCACTTAGCAAGTCAAAATTCTGCCAGCGTTTCTGAAAATGAAGACCACTGGTAAGAACAAACGCCGATACAAACTCAACTCAACTTTATTGTCGGGCCGTTAGTACCTAATAGTGCATTAAATACAGTGGTTTGCAACCCCGCGTGACAAGAAAGTGAAGCTCAACCATTCCCGAAACGAATATAGATATAGCGATAGCTCTTATCAGGCAGAAAAGAACCAATAGTGCATTAAACCAATGAATTGGAAACACTAATTTATCATACACACTTAATTATGTACCACGGAAGCATGGAACGTAGGTAAATAATTTCCATCGGCATGAAATTGCCCAGTACGCATTGCTACTTACTCGATGTAAACTGCCATTATTAAAATGACATTTGAATACGTCTAATTTTTGCGGACACGTCAGTAGTGAGTGGCCAGTGGAAGTTATATGACATGGAAGGAGATCTAAGAGTGAGTAAAGAGATGTGGTTTCAAAGAAATCTGATCTCTGACCAGTGAGGGAAATCGCAGATTTTTATATGCGATCGTAGATCCTTTTACACTAACTGCTTACAAAGGAATGCAAACGAGATCTCGTTCGCATATTTAAAGAGACTGAGTATCGTATTTTTTTTACATATAAAACACAGCATAGCAAAAGTTTTAAGTACTTATATTAAAACCTGGTGGTTAAATAAATGAGATTAAAAAAATATATCTTTTTTGTTGTATTTTGAAATAAAATGGATATTATAAACGGTGTTAAGCGCCCAATCTCGCGAGACAGGGTTTGTGGTCACTTCGCTTCGGGGTCTCGGCTAGGTCTAAAATCTGCGCCAAATGAGATTGTATTCCAAACTGCCTACCAAAGACAATTAAACAAATTAATGACAATGTACACCCCCTATATACTTTAGGTCCATCCGGATTTTTGCAGAATATTACATAACACCTTCGATTCGGTCAACTAAATTTATATAGATAAGGTGATAACCCCCATTACCCTGCTTATATATAAGAGGTGTATGTGTCTTTGTCTGCAACAACCGGTCATACTTCAAAAAACGTGCTGAAATCATGCACAGGCAGACCAGACGACCAATTATGAATGCGATATACGGCAAAAATGTGTTTAAAAATATATTAAGTTACTAGGAGGCAATAGTTTAACACAAGTTATCCATTTGGCTTCTGGACAAGGACGAGGACGATATAGCGTAAAAAGTTATTTAAATCAAAGATTACATAGAATTTGTATTTTTGACTCCGTGATTATTTTGACATTATAACTAGCTTCTACCCGCGACTCCGTCCGCGTGCAACTCGTTTTTATCATAGCTCCATACAAGCTTTCACCCCTCATTTCACCCCCTTAGGGACTCTTTTCCGGGATAAAACTATTCTATGGCCTTTCCCGGGACTCAAACTATATCTATACCAAATTTCACCCGTACAAACTTTGCACCCCTTTTAACCCGCTTAGGGGTGGGTTTTTACAAAACCCTAAAATTACTTTTCTTGTATCGTAATAAGGAGTCCATCACAAAGTATCAAGTCTCATTTAAAATTTTACTCCAGCCCCATACAAACTTCCAAGCCCCTTTTTACCCGGATTTGGAATTTTCAAAAATTCTTAATCGGTACTTACGTCATATAAACTACCTATTGTGAGAAAATCAATGAGTGAGTGAGTCAGTCAGGACTTTTACATTTATATATATACCTACGTTTATATTTATTACTAATTTTGTGAATTATATTATTTTGTTATTGTATTCTTTGCTTATTTATTAAAGTTGACATATTGTTATAAATTATGTAATAGTAACGTAGCACTCGGAAATGTTCGCATGCCTGCATGCAGGCTGAATACATGGAACTGTATTTTAAATTATAAGACCTATTTTTACCTACTGTATTCCAGCAAATGAACGATTTCATTGATTGATTGACAGCAGTAGATTGTATCTCAAGGGAGCAAAATTACCTTTCCTCTTCTTTCTTTGACCTTCATTTAACCTGGGGACCGATTTTTGACTTTCTAGCGCTCAACTCTTTCACTCGAAAAGTGACAAAATTATTAAATGCTATTTTGAAATGACGATAGAAAGTTTTAAAACGAGCGGTATTGACCACTCGTATTCAATTCTATCAGTAGAAAGTAAGTGCCTGTGATTATGATTATGAAACTACAATAGCATTATACTTTTATTTAATTTTCGAGCACGCGAAATTCAAAAATCGGCCCCCTGGCCTGTGAAAAAGGCTTTTCACTATAAGTACCTGTATCGATTGTATTTGCCTGTGCCATTAAAATAAATATACCTACCCGACTAGGTAGTTATGTTACGTGGTAGGATGTCTGAAATACGATGACCGGTGCTGACACGGCTGTGTCGTATATCGCTGAAATGAAACATAGTTATTCATTATATAGACTAGCTTCCGCCCGCGACACCGTCTGCGTGGAACTCGTTTATATCGTAGCTCCATAAAAATCTTTCACCCACCCTTTCACCCCCTTAAGAGTCCGCAGTAAGCTCAACCGAATTTCACCCTCCCATACAAACGTAGTTACGCTCTCATTTTAAAACTATACGTGTTTTGTGACGAAACTTTGCATATACAATGACATGAGGTATATCTATGTCTGTAATTAGTTTATATGGTTCCAGTTTATAAAACAAACGAAATACAGCAAAAACAAGTTTTGTATGAAAAACTTAAAATCGCTGTATATTTTTTACTATGGTATCTGCAGCTACATAAACTAATAACAGGCATAGATATATCTTATGTCAACATACATTGACAAAGTTTCGTTGCAATCTAACACGTAGTTTTAAAATGAGAGCGTAACTACGTTTGTATGGAGAATCGAGCTTACTGCGGACTCTTAAGGGATAATTTCCGGGATAGAAACTATCCTAAGTACTTCCCTGAGACTCAATCTATCTCTATACCAAATTGAATCTAGATCGGTTTAGAGGTTTCAGCGTGAAGAGGTAACAGACAGACAGACAGACACACTTTCGCATTTATAATATTAGTATCGATTAGGGCAATGGCATTCAATCACAACACCTATACTTATTGGTACGTGCAGTTTTGTTAGTCTTTGGAAGCCATGTTACATTTAAACCATAAACTATAATGGTATGTGAAACTAATTTTAAATTCAGTTTATTGACTGGCTGGCAGGTTATAAAAAAAAACATAAATAAATATGTCGGTAAACTAAATATTTTTTCCGACATTTTATTTTATACAGTTCCCTGTGTCAGTGTTAAGGTAAGTTTCATTTAGAATGTCGGCGATGGATGTAATGTAAGTAGGTAACTACCTATCTATACACGTAGTGGTTATAATTCTCTTTGATCTATACATAATATACATTATAGTTAGTATATTCAGCGAACGACAAAAACATAGAATGCGAGTTCCTTACTCTACTCGAATTCGTGGCTAAAACCCCGTACGCGCAATGTCAACTGCGCACCGAAAATATCAGCCTATTTTCAATTACCCAACACAAAAGGAGGCTATTGGTTAATCTGCGAATGCATTGCTGTATTTAACCGTCGTGCATCACGTCGGACGACAGCCATATTTTCTCTAATGCAGTGAGACCGAGGCTTGAACCCACTATTTTGTTAACCCATCACAGACGAAGGGGTCACGCTACGGTAGCCTAGTGGTTCAGGCATGCGGCTGTCAAGCGGCGGTCGTGGGTTCAAATCCCGGCTCGTACCAATGAGTTATTCGGAACTTATGTACGGAATATTTACCGTTATCTTTTCGGTGAAGGAAAACGTCGTGAGGAAACCGGTCTAATCCCAATAAGGTCTAGTTTTCCCTCTGGGTTGGAAGGTCAGATGGCAGTCGCTTTCGTAAAACTAGTGCCTATGCCAAATCTTGGGATTAGGTGTCAAAGCGGACCCCGGACTCCTTTATGGGCACAACCGGGAACAACGGTAGGAGGAATTGAAAAATCACAGACGAAGGTATAATCTGCGAATACATTGCTGTATTTAACCGTCGTGCATCACGCACGTCGAACGACAGCCATATTTGACCAGAAAAATCGTAAACTAACGGCTAGTTGTGATTTTTAGGGTTCCGTAGTCAACAAGGAACCCTTATAGTTTCGCCATGTCTGTCTGTCTGTTCGTCTTCGGCTTAGCTCAGTAACCATTACTACTAGAAAACTGTGATTCGGCATGGGTATATAAATCAATCACGCCGATATAATGGTACAATAAAATCTTGAAAAAAAAATTTTTTAGGGTACCTCCCCTACTCCTAAAGCGGTGATGTAATTTATTTGGTGTGGGGTATCGTAGGATAGCTCGTTCAAAAATATTATATCGCTCGTTCAATAATTAGTTTGCGAGATATTGGGCTTTAAAGCCCTAATTTTTGTTCGAGTCATATGTATCGAGTAATAGGCAGTCAAACTTAATGTGTAGGTACTTGGAAAGGCCAATTTTCGTACAAATTCGGCCGACGCAACAGCACCGCACGTCGATGTAACTAAGACAGACGGGCAACTACGGAACCCTACACTGCGCGTGGCCCGACACGCACTTGGCCGGTTTTTATATGTTGTTATAGGACCACTACCAGTACCGTATATCCAAGTTTGCAGCTTCGAAAGACCTGTGCTAACTTTGCAGCACTCGAATGACCACGAAATTTTCGCACTTTTTTTGGTATTGTCAATATTAGTCCTACACTATGCGGTTTTTAAAATAAAAATCTACAGACTAATCAATTTGAGACCAGAACCAGCTCTGTAGGTTCAATACTTAGGTACCGAGATACTTATAGCTCTCCAAACGTTTGTGGTTTAACCAACTTTAATCGTTGTACATCCTAAAATGTTATTTTTACAAGCTTTATATTAACTTGACTTGTTCGTATGTAAGTATAAAAGTATGTAAGTTGTCAGTCAAATCTTGCAAGTTAAATTTGACCCACTTCCCGGTGACCGATTGAGCTGATATTTTGGGTATAAGTATAGTTTGGATGACAATTCAATATTATGGTACCATCGAGCTGATCTGATGATGGAGACAGAAGGTGGCCATAGGAACTTCGTAATAAAACCACATAAACCCATCGAGTTTGGGCTCGTTAGAATCGTGTCAATGAGTAGTTGATGATGGTATACAGAAAAGTACAGTCGGCAATAAAAGCTAGTACCAAAAATGATTTTTTTGACAGAAACTTATTACTTATTGACTTACTATTACTACGTATACCTAGACTGGCAACCCAGAACATTTTTCTTGACGTCTTCCAATCAGGCCGCCATCTTAGAAAATCAAAGAGTATGTAAACGTGCAGTAGATGCGCCAATTTCCTGAGTTCGGATTCAGTTATGGCCATAGCGTGATTTAATACACTCGTATACAAAAAACTACTTATTGATTTAATCACCGACATTTGGTATTTGTATTTTTTTTATACTGGATACCTTTATAGTTCCCGAGGATGCACTGTTTTGATGCAATTTGTCTCAGCAATTTGTGTCGGATTTGATGACCATGCGTCTTATTTAAGGCCTATGCGGATCCTCCGATATCGTTTTTGATAGCAATCGCAGCAAGACAAAAAAACTAAATTATGACTATTTTCAGTTTCAGTTCAGTCAGATCCAAACACATTTAAGGTCCCACGGGATCCTCAGATATAGATTTTGAAATCAATTGGAAATTAATATAATTATTATAATATATTCTCCTAAATTGTTAATGGGTTCATAATTCGGAGACGATACTCGCGTCGCGTACATTATTTATATAAGAGAATTGACCTAGGATTTAAATAAGTAGGACTTAAGATCTAAATAGCAACTAATCGTTGCCAATAAAATTAAGGTAAGTTTAATGTTCTACTAATAAGGCAAATTAGTCTTAGGAAATTGTCACTTCTACATTTTTAATCTTTGAAATTATGGCCGCCATCGGCGCGTATCTTATAAATTACAGAAAAAATCGTGTTATTTAAAAACTCTGTGAATTTGCCGATGAAAGGTGATTCCCGTACTTTTACTATTGTTGGGTTTGTTGTTGGTGCAATAGCGCAATGCAAAAGAAGGCATTTTTTTAAATTTTGAGTCAAAATTGCACTCGAAGCGACCGCCATCACTGCCCGCCACAGACTAAACCAACCTACTCTCATGAGAGTATGTTGACATGCGCAAACTTATACTAGGTGATGTCTACTCTAGTAATATAACTCAATGTTTTTACTAAAAAATGATTGAAGAAATCTAATAATTGTTTTGAAATACCAATTTAACAATAGCCAACATGACAGTTCGTTGACTATTTTTTTTTCTTTTTTACAATATGGCGTCTGGTCACCTGATGGCCGTCATTTTGAATTTTGATTCAAAATGGCGCCCACCAGACGCCACTAATGGTTTAAGATTTATTTATTTATACGCTATTGCTAACTTTATTGTACCAAGTTACAAATACAAAACTCGAACTTAATGCCATTAGTCAATCTTTGGGCCAAACAGAAAATAATCATATCTACTGCAGGATATGAGAACCCAAAAACGGACAAATTCATTACTTATTTTATTTATGAGTTTTATGTCCGACATAATTGCTTTTGTTATGATAGATTTTTAATGCTGGTGACTGTACCAGTCACAGGTATAATATACCTACTAGATACGTTGCTAGCCCATTGCCCACAACACACTTCAACCCTGTTCCCCTAGTCGACTCTTACTACACCCACAGGAAGAAAGTGGTTATAATAAAGCCAGATGATGAAATAAATAATAATCAAAAAATAGTTTTAGAATAGTTTTGTTGAACAATTTAAATATAACGGATATTATAAAACTACTACGATGGAGATTTAATTTTTATTTCACATGAATGGATTCATAGCATTTGCATCCGTTTTCAGTGAAAAACGTCCAATATCGCGAGATTTACGAGACTGGCTTTGTGGCATCGCGAGCTCTCGCCTAGATATGAAATCTCGCGAGATTGCATTCCCTAATACCTATACCGATCAATTTAGTAAATGCGCGAAATGTTTGCATATTAATAATCTTTGGCATTATCTGAATGCCTTTAGAGACGTGTTCAGATAATCGTGAGCACGGCTGCTCCGATATATCTGATGGCGACTATACTTACCTTAGTTACTGTTTCCAAATTCAACGCGTAACTAAATAAAGTACGAAAGTGGCTTGGATTGGAAGGCCAAGGCCATCGCAATTTTGGCGTTCAATGTTACCACGAGGCCGGTACTTCCTCGATTTGAGACTATGTATTATCTCTCGTAGTTATTGTGTTTCGCTAGATAACTGGCTTGAGTTAATCCCGGTTGAAATGGTGCGATGATTCTGGGGAATATCAGTTTTTACACGTTCGTAGTGACCACATCGACAATTCGACAGTTATTTCATTATACTGGGATGGGTTGGACTTAGTAAAGTGGTAGCCTTAAACTGTCCCAATATCACGAAAAAGGGAGTGACCCAAAAAGTTTATTTGTTTATTAGGATCGCCAACAGAAAATGCAACACACATTAATAAGAAACATTTTTGTTTTTTCGGAATTATACCAACGCACAGCTTTCGTCCATCTCAACAAAATCTTCAAAATATTGCAAACTTTATAAACAATGTATTTACGCATTCGCGTAGCACGTGGCGTTGTTTCTATTCATATAACATTTTGTATTCCACTACGTACTCTGCCTTGATATAACTTGTAACCTAAGATGCGTAAATCGGAGGTCAGATTTAGGTTACGGTCAGAATATTCAGAATATTTCAACAATCTGGCAATGACAATTATTTATACATAGTAATAATAAGCGCAGAACTGACTGACTGTGTGGCAAATTGTCATTGTCAAGTGACAATTGTCAGGGATTATAGGGTATCCAGTATCGACGCGCTCTGTTGTATAAACAAAAACCTACACATTAAAATCGCATTAAAAAAATATTATTATTACTTGTTTACCGCCTAGATATCGCGTATATTCTTTGCTACAGAACTGACACGATTGGTGGTTATATTAAATCTACAACAGAACAGACTATATCTGCCTCAAACCTACTACGAGGGTTAGGACAGTTCTAATACGAGATTTTTAAATTTGCAGATGTGCGTACGCATTTGGCTGGAGGTGGGTCACGCGTGCGAGCCGCGGCGCTCGGCGTCAGGGCGCGCGCTCGACTGGCGCGTGTGGGTCCGCGGCGTCGCCGGCGCAGACATCAGCGCCTTCGTGCACAAGGTCGTGTTCCATCTGCACCCGCCCTCCGAGTTCGTCTACCCCAAGCGAGGTACTGACCCAGAGCTCATTCCAGTCATTGACACATCAAAAACAAAGTAGGGCGTAATACACTCCCTTGAGGGATACCAAATGAGATGCCAGAGCTCTAGTTTACATAGATAGAGACACACGTTCACTTCAATTTTGTAAATAATACTTAATTCAGAAAATCCAGAGGCTTACCCCTGATACCGATGGTTGTCATTTTATATCCAAGAGTAGGAAAATAAACAGTGCCAAAGGCTTTCTGAAGATATATAAAACTGTCATACAGTTAAAACGTGTCTGTTAGCCCGGTTATTAAACTACTACTACTAGACTATAATATTATACGTAACCGCGCTCGACTGGCGCGTGTGGGTGCGCGGCGTCGCCGGCGCAGACATCAGCGCGTTCGTGCACAAGGTCGTGTACCATCTGCAGTCCATCTACTTAGTTCGTCTACCCCAAGCGAAGTATTTACCCGATGCTCAGTCGGCTCACTGACACATATCAAAAACAAAATAGGGCGCAATACACTCCCTTGAGGGATACCAAATCTCATTTGGTATCCCTCAAGGGAATCGGTAATTAAGGATGGCAGTGGTATCACAGCGTCTTCATAAACGTACGCAGTGCGGACTACTGGGTGTTTGTACAAGCAGTACAAGTACCTACATCCCACCCAAGAGAAACTACATATCCCAAAGGCTATATATGTACGAGTATAACTCATTCGCTTGGCACACTTTCCAAAGACGTAAGCTTATCTAGAGAGCTATGCGAAGCAAATGGATTATTCGATTTTTGATATAAATCGTTTGTATCGAGGATGTAGGTATAATCGGAAATCTTAAGTTCAAGCCGCGTAATAAGAAAGAAAATATAAAGCTGCTTATTCCTTAATTGCTGCTGGGCTTGAGCACATAACAGTCTTAGTAATCTTTATAACATACTTGTTTACGGGCCCATAAAGTCCTATCTCTTTTATTTTATCACGACGATGCCTAGAGTTTTGTTTTATGTACAATGTGAGATAATACTATTTATATAACATTGCATCACCGTTTTATATTAAACAATCCTTTGCAGTTCTCCAAGAGCCGCCATACGAGATTCAAGAGTCCGGCTGCGCGTCTATCGAGATACCTATCCACGTGTACTTAAAGTACAGCGCAAAGCCGAAGCGGATACGGCTGAAGTACAGTCTACTCATCGAGAACAGCGCTCTGAGCAGTTCGGAGTCCAGGTGCATTTACTACGACTTTGGGAACCCCTCCGAGCAGCTCCGACACTCTCTCATGAGGGCCGGTGGGGAGGTCATCGCCAGAACAGGCGCGATAACACACCCCGGCAGCTTACTAGTGGTGCTCTCTGACAGCGGAGAGGACCGCCCCCGCCACAACAAACAAAAGAAATATGAATTCGTCGAGCCCATACAGACTAAAGAGAACTACGAGAAGAAAATACTCTTCGACGACTGTGCGAAATGCGATACCGTGGACTTCAGGAGTTTGCTGCGGCGGGTTTCGATGACGGAGGACGAGATAAAGCATGTGTCGCAGCTGTATTTGTCGTACAGTAGCTACGAAAAGTCTGGTGACGCACTGCCGCTGCCGCCTCTGTCGGACCCGATCTATCAAGCGCCGGAGCTGCCGGCGTCGCTGCGGCGTGCTCTCACTAGCGTAGAAGCCGACTACGCGATGCAGTGATCGAGCCTCTCACTATTCACGTCTCAGTAGCCAGTAGTCATGTACTCAATAGTCACTACTCACGGTGCCATTCGACACTTGCCATTGACGCAGTTGTCTTGTTATTCTTGTTTTATTTTTAACGTTTCTAGTTTAATTAAGTAACTGTTAATTGTCATTTTGTCTAGAGGGGATTTATTTATTTCGAGTTATCATTACGAATTTGTTTAAGTTATGGTAAGACAAATAGTCATGTAAAGTTCAAGAGTAAATAATATATTTTTACGATTGTTTCTGTTAAGTTGTGTGCTGTGACTGAGATCTCAGATATTTTTTTCATGTTGCTATGGACGCAGGATACCTATAGATGCGAGAGCGTGAGTTATATTCTACGCTCGTATCTGATTGTTTGTGTGCCTAGATAGTTTTAACTTGTTTAATTTTTATGTCTAGAAATTTTAATTTTGTTATTTCATATAGGTATAAGTAGTAGGTTATACGTGGATGGGAGTTGAGTAGTTACATTAGTTTAACTGGTCAATTTATAGCGAACATAGAGTACCTAAATTAAATATGACTATCGCAACTCCACTCTGTCATACGTACACAATGATGTAAAAAAACGAGGTAGATATGTTGTCTATACGAAATACCGTGTTTAAAAATGGCCAGGCTTACGCACACATGAAAGAGCCGCGAATATTGCAATTATACACTAATAATAAATGTCAAATAAAAGCAGGACGGTATGATTATTTCCGGGAGCGAAACAGAGACAAGTATTATGTGTCGTAACGTACGATGCAGAGAAACATATACTTGTCTCTGTTTCGCTCACAGAAATTATCATACCGCCCTGCTTGTCACTTGACTTGCTGTTAATGGACAAAGATTAATTATAAATCTGACTAATCACTTTTGCCTTCAATTAATGTTTTTCGTATTGTATTAAGTATGTACTTAATACATTAAGAACTCTCGGCTCTTCATACAAACGTAGTTTAGTTCTCATTTTAAAACGGCTTACTGAAATATCATGACATGACACTTACTGAAATTAGTCTCTTTGGATAGAAATTAAGAAAAAACTAGTAGGACTCGCCCACCGAGGGTTCCGTACAAAATTACAAATGTAGTTTTAAATATTACTTCAATTACTTGCCAAATTTCATAGTTAGGATAGGTCAACGGTAAGTACCGGTAGTAGGTAGTGAACGGCCGTAAGTATATTTTTTTACGTTAACTTAAAGAGTTTGATTTTTTCCCAGCTTCAATGGACTATAAACCTGAGTATATTGTTTTCATTTCAACTCTACATGTGATCCACATGCATGATCCTATAAATAAGGGTTCCGTTTTCTTTTTGAGGTACGGAACCCTAAAACCGAGCGTGTAGACCGTTTTTTAAACGAAGTGTCTAATTACTTTATACATTTTTATTACCTATATTTATTTTATAGTTTGCGGCTACATAAGTGATCTAATTTCCGACCTAGAGAATATGGCGGATGCCATTATTCCCATTGTCTATACAAAACAAAGTAAGTATCATGTTATTACAGATTGCCGTTTTAAAGAGACAACCAAACTACGTTTGTATGAAGAGCCGAGCGTTCTGGCGACACTAATCAAGACATATATTTGCACTATTGGTACATAAGCAGTAGTAGGTACATAATACATGGGAAATAAATAAATAAAGCCACGTCGCGGATTTTAATGGAACACTAGGGTCAAAAAGAAACTTGTCAGGCTATACAATTATGTTGTTTTTATCTGTCTGTTTCTCTCTCTCTCTCTCTCTCTCTCTCCCTCTCTCATTTAATGTTGTGTATGGAATTTTAAGTTTTATCAATAAAGAGGTTATTATACAAACTTAGCATAGGAGGAAACTAAATAAA
The DNA here is from genome assembly GCA_947049275.1 of Epinotia bilunana. NCBI lineage: Eukaryota > Metazoa > Arthropoda > Insecta > Lepidoptera > Tortricidae > Epinotia > Epinotia bilunana. Next base: position 7,605,925 of record OX346267.1, on the reverse strand, counting down.
GATAATATAAATATACTTATATATTTTTATAATAATTTCAAAACCTGAAACTTTATCAAAAATCAACCTACGAATCTCATCAAGAACACTGTTTATACTATTTTTTGATCAGCAAAGATATTGCTTCTCTATATCGCAATCACTCTTCGGGTATATTTTTGTTGCACTTGCGGCTAGTACGCTAAGTTTTATGTCTGACATAAAGCATTCGTCCCATTCTGGCAAATATGCGAGTGCAAGAGGGACAAATGCTTTATGTCGGACATAAAACCTAGTGTGCTAGGGGGGCTGGAATCATCTTTTATGCACCTAATTATTGAATACTTAAATTATATATAAAAGTAGGTAGGTAGATTACTTCGAATAATTCGTTATTCCCTGGCTTTTTTACTATAATTAGTGCAAAATCGCATTACCCACGACGGCATGGTTTTATGGGGTATACAGATTATGTGATTTTAACCCAATTTGTCAGTACAACATGTCGAAGTCATAATAGGGTGTAGCGTACAGATGTAACAATCCGACCACATGTGCATGCAATTTCTCAGTACAACTCGTTTGACAGTTGGATCAGCAGCGCAACATGCCTCCGACGATAGCAATTAGTCAGCTTCTGATAAATTGGGCTGACAAAACATGACTTGTATAGCATGTTTGTTGCGCGAAAGTAATGGTACTTTCGCGCAACAAATCTGACAGCTGAGACACGTTTACACGTTGCCATTGACCACGCGAAACTGAGGCAAGTTCGTGCAATTGGCTCAGTTTCAGTGTGCTACTTTTGGAGCGCTTATAGCATATCAACCTCTTTTTTATATTACATCATTAGTCATACAGATATTTTATTTAGAATAAGTGCAATGGGGACTACTGCTACTGCCCGTTCCCTCTCGTCCATGAGAGGAGGCCTGTACCCAGCAGTGGGACGTATATAGGCTGATTTATTATTTTTATTTAGTATATAATTATAGTTATAACGTTTATTATATACAAATATGTATATATATATTAGTCCTTCAAAAAGAACACTCATTTGCCATGCATAATCTAACTAAACGGCGCATAGCGTGGTGGCGATATTTTTATACAACATTTTATACTTATAGTTTTATGATGAAGGTACATATTAACATATTAGGTAGTGTAGCATTTGTAATGAAGGCGAAGCATTTTCCAAAAAAATAGTCTGATCCTCATAATTCTTTAATTTAGCACTTATTTTTCAGGGTAGGGTTGGAATACCGTAAACCATTAAGTAGTTATATTTTAAAGATAATACTTTGGAAAACGCAGAGTAAACTTAAAGTAGATGTAGACATGTTTTATTTTAATGAAGTAGTTTGTTTGTGGTTGACTTTGTTGTCAAGAAAATAACTTGTTCATTCTTTATTATACTATTAGTTGCGGGATTAAGGCTTACCTTGCAATGTGTCACGACATCCGACAAAGACGCGTATAGTTGGAAAGAGAAAGCAATTATTTAATTCATTGCAAGTTGCATGTGACTTGACAAATTGTAAGGTGTATAATGGCCTTTGCAGATAGGGTTAAATTGTTTCCTGTTTGGATAACAGCTAAACTTGTCATGCCCCAACACGAAAGTAGTTCTCCTCTCACACTAAAGCCCACATCACACTGGCGCGGCCTGGCCGCGGCGGACCATAGTAAACTTGTCATTAGCTGTCAAATTTACTATTGTCCGCCACCGCAGGCCGCGCCAGTGTGACACTGGATGCCTGCATCACACTGGCGCGGCCTACGGTGGCGCTCAATAGTAAATTTGACAGCTAATGACAAGTTTAGGCCTGCAACACACTGGCGCGTCCTACGGTGTCGGACAATAGTAAATTTGACAGCTAATGAAAAGTTTACTATTGACCGCCGCGGCCAGGCCGCTCCACTGCCGTCATAACGAAAACGGGCACAGTTCATTTGGAATTCAGTGATGTTGCAGTCATTCGCATCCGCATCCGCAACCGCGGATGTTCCGCATGATTTTCAACATCCGCATGCAAAATTGATGCAGAGTTTTTGCGGATGCGGATGTAGTACAGATAGGGGCCAACACGGCGCGTGCCACGAGCGTGTTCAGTATTTTCGTGATTAGTCAATAAGTATCTTCATTACGTTTCTGTAATCTGACGATTCGCCGTATTCGCTATTGGTGATGCGTTAGGTTTGCAACGATTGTAAATCAGTCGCAACGTGTTCGAGTACTGCGTGACCCTAAAGACGTTGCGTTTTTGAGTCTTTTCCTCAAGCCTAGAAATATCCGCATCCGCGGATGTCTAAAAAGTCGCATCCGCGGCATCCCTGATTTGGATTAACTTGTAAAAATTTTGATTGAATGATTTTTGTTTTTTGCTAAATATAGATATATTTAAAAGGTCCAATTCTAATATTTTTTTGGATGAGGAAATTTTCGTAAACAATAAACCTGTACTAATGTGTACATGTATTTTTATTATACAAATTCTAAATAAATCAATATATATATTTTGCTTCTTTAAAAGGCATAAACAACCAAAATGAGCCTTTTCATTCTAACATATGATAAAGATAAATAAATTATTTATTTGGCATTTTGCAACAAAATAAAAATATTAAATGCAGAAAAAACTAAATATTTTTTGGATGAGGAAATTTTCGTAAACAATAAACCTGTGCTAATGTGTACATGTATTTTTATTTTTATTATACAAATTCTAGATAAATCAATATATATTTTTTGCTTATTTAAAAGGCATAAACAACCAAAATGAGCCTTTTCATTCTAACATATGATAAAGATAAATAAATTATTTATTTGGCATTTTGCAACAAAATAAAAATAAAAAATGCAGAAAAAAATTAAAAGAAAAATAAGGGTTCCGTTTTTTGCCATTTGGCTACGGAACCCTATAAACAGCGATAAAAGAACAATTAAAACAATTGTGGTACGGAAATAGAATTATAAATTAAATTTAAGACATACTTGTGCGTTGCAATAATGCCAAGAAGGTACAAGCTCAGTTTTGCTTTGCTCGTGTGAGCAAGCACTGATATTCTGCCAGTACCTCGGGTCACGATGCAGGTGAAATGTTACAAGGAAAATAATAATTAATAAATATAGCTTGCATATAATATCGAATAAATAAAATAGATCTGTGTCATAAGTGAGTAATAAAAATTACAAAATATAAGGTGTAACTATGTGTCGACATGGAGAGTATATAATTATTATGAAAAATCGTGTGGTGAGATGTGATGTCCCTCAAGGCCACCGTGCGCACACGTGGCACTGTGCGACACAAGCATTTTTGTACTGAATATGCTTGTGCCGCACAGTGCCGCACACCGGCACCGGTGGAATCCTGCCTTTAGAAACACGCCTGTATTACAAAATCTGGAACCAAATAGCCATGAGGAATTCCTGCCACTTGCTTGTCCAAGAGAAATCTTTTACATTTTAATTTAAAAGATTTCTTAGATGGTAATTGTCGGAGTGGCGGAGGAATGTTATTCCAGCATTTGGTTGCAAGATAACGAAAACTGCCAGTAAAGGCAACCGTCCTGTAGGGGCACAGTGTAGGGGTGTACTTCTAAGATACGTACATCGCCGTGTTGACCTAGTGCCATGCTGTGAGTGAAAAGACGAGACCCTTATTTTTCTGAACAGATAGTCAGGTTTTTGGTATTTAAGGATATCAAACAACAGGCAGGCGATGTGTAAGTGTCGACGTGGTGACATAATAATTAATATGGAACTTTTATTAAGGTATGGTACCAACCAAGGTGATACTCGTATACTTAGAGTATATATAGCTAAAAGAGGCGACGTAAGTGTTGCCACAATGAGGGACGGCAACAAAGTAGATGATTCCCGTGGGGTGGCCATGTAACTAAAAATTACCCCATCGCTTCCATATGTTTATTTTAAATAATGCGCTTTTATTGTAAGTACTTTTTACTGAAGCTTTACACATTCACTGCCTAGCAGGCGCTTTGTTCGCAAGTACTAGTAATATTCAGCTTAATAACATGAAATATGATTCTAGTAACAGAACGTAGGAAATTAATAGTCCTTGTGAAAGCGGCTTACCCGTGTTTCTTATCAGCACAGTTATCACAGGACGGCCCGCGAGCTGTGTTGCGGCGAGGAAGACTATCCGTCTCTTTCTAAGCGTTCTAACTAGAAGTCTACCTCGAGACCTCTAAAGAGTCTACCTCGCCGCGACACAGCTCGCGGGTCGTCCTGTGATAGCTGTGCTGATCTACTCAATTATTATATAGCCTGAATCACACTAGCGCGGCCTGCGGTGGCGGTCCATATGAAACTTAACAGTTAGTTTCAAATTTACTATTGACCGCCACCGGAGGCCGCACCAATGCGATGCAGGCTTAAGGCGGAAAAAAATGACACTAAGGACCGAAATGAGACACAACCATGTTAAAAAACATTTACTTTTAACATATTCAAATTATTACAGATTGATAGTACTTATAGGATGTCGCGTCCTCGCTGAATACTGTACCACCGACTGGCTTGGCTGCCAATTTAACCGCCCTGTGGCCGTAACCCAAATACTGCGCATACGCGCATCCTCATCTAGTGGAAACCTAGAAAATAAGATATGTTGTTTGTCATTCAATTTCAAGCAAAAGGCTTGTAGAAAATTATGATTAATTCTAAACCTTCGATCATCTTTACTTATTACTAGCTGCCTACGCGTCTCCTGGGTGAGTACAGAGTAAATATAAGTATATAAGAAACAGATCCCACCCATTATATACGAATTTAATGTAATAACAAGTACGAGAATAATTTTAAAGTATAAATTACCCGAGAAATCAGGTATTTTTAACTTGTATTGGCTGGTATCCCTAAAATGATTGCAAAGAAGCTAAATCGAGAAGACATTCTAACACCTCTCGCTGCTTACCATAAACAACCTACGTAATTTGGGCGGATAATTTGTCAACAAATATTCTCTTGAAAAATTTAAACAATGATGTTATTTCTATTGTAATTGTCTAATTTTACAAGATTTTGAGCGAAATGTACCATTGCTATTTTTACGTATTGCGTGTACAGAAAAGTGAAAGCTGTTCTACTTACGTGTGAAAGGTTATATTTTCATCACATTGTTCCGACCGGCTTTTACAGCCAAGCACGCAACAATTGACCATTTTCTTGGCACAGTCGGAACACACACGAAACACACACACAGGACACTATTTATTTCACAACAGAAATTAAAGATTTCGGACCATTATCGGACTCATATGCGCGAGCATTGACAGCAGACTGTATGCCACAACTGTTGTGCCAAATAGAAAAAAAGTGGAACTATGACGAGGATAACGAATGATATATCTCTTTCTGTCACACTTATTGCGATTTGTATAGCACCGTTTCGCTCGCTCGTGGTATTATTATTACCATGACCTGTCCATAGTATTCTAGGTTCATGCTCGTATACCTAGTCATAACAGTCTTGCGGGTTGACGTTGATTTTTGGGACACCTGTATACATCTCCAAGAATGTTATAATAATAACTAGCGACCCGCCCTGGCTTCGCACGGGTACTATATTATACATATAAACCTTCCTCTTGAAGAACTATCTATTAAAAAACCGCATCAAAATCCGTTGCGCAGTTTTAAAGATCTAAGCATACATAGGGACAGACAGCGGGAAGCGACTTTGTTTTATGCTATGTAGTGAATGTTACATGTTATTTAAGTGTGAAACAAGTAAATGTGACATAAATGTTAATTGTTTAAAAACTCCGATTTGAGGTTTTTTCCGAACCGGTGGCAGTATATCGACATTCATCGGTGCATGTAATATGTCTAATTTGATGAATAAATAACTGTGACTTGAGTAAATAACGTACCTTTGTAATACAAAAACATGTCTGGTATTTGTTTCATTGCCAGTATTTGCAGGTTAAGCCAGGTTTAGACGAAGGCAGTGAGCCAGCACTGAAAAATAGGCCGGCGCTCTATATTCCCGCCAGCCAGTGCTTTACATACAATTTCGTTTTACTGGCGGCCAGCACTGGCTTCGTCTAAAGCTGGCTTTACGGTACAAAGAGTTATACCTTAAACAATATTATATGATAATGTTAAATAAAATTCGTATCAGTCACAGAGTAGGTAAGTAAATTTGTAAAATCACTAGTGATATTTGAGATTATTATTATTGAGTTGCTTTTTTGTACCTACCTACTATATTTTGCCCCCGTGTGGTGTCGGGTTAGAATTTCAACGCCTCTTTCCCTTGGTTGTCGTAAAAATCGACAAAGGGAGCAGGGTTGAAGTGTGTTGTGGGCGATGGGCTAACCACCTATCACTGCGATATCACATTTTGTCAATCTTTTATACCAACTATTACGCTAAAAGTGGCACTGGAACATACGTTTTGGGAATAAAGGCGTATTATGTATGTATGTATATTTTGCGAATGAAATATGATGTTTGTAGGAACAACAGGATAGAATCAACCAATCACCATGGTAGGAATTCTTGTAAGTTGGTCATTTACGCATATATTATAATTTTTTCGTGAAATAAATGAAGAAGCATCTGCTTGACTTGACATTTTATCCAATATTTTATTTGTTCGTGTTAATATTTCACTTAAACTGTCACTTTAGAATGCATTTTCTACTTCGGAGCTAAACATGTCGATGTAATTTCTTTCGACCACAAAAGGATTTGTGGTTGGAATAATTAAAACCGACTTGCTCTAAAGCTTACCTGCACGGCTATCATGAGACGGCCGCGACATACTCTCGATTTTTCTCGCACTATACCTCTTTTTCTAAGTGTTCTAATAAGAAAAGACGGATAGTGCGAGAAAAATCGAAATTGTATGTCGCGGCTGGGCCGATTTCACTATCGTTGTCGATTTCAAATTTTCGGCAGAATTTGATGAAATTCGGTAGGTTTGAAGAGCTTTTGATTCTAAGAATCCCATTGAGTTAAGAATATCCCATACGATTTGTGACTCAATGTAGGACATTGTACAGAATCACGAGCTCTTACAACCTATCAAAGATTTATCCAATTCTGAGGAAAAAAATCGACAACGATAGAAAAGTTTGCCCAACTAGTAGTAAAATATGCTTTGCATGTATGTGTAGGTACTGGTTCTACACGCACACATGCATAGTTAGTTTCGGATGCAATTAAAAGATGGCACTGTCAAAAAGGTTTCCATTAAACGCTTCAAGAGGCCACTCTTTACCTATATACTTACTTTACTCTTTGGTATGCTGTAATATGACTTCTGGGTGGGATACTATATAGCAAAAACGACAACATGCGTTTTGTACACGCTGAATGAGACGAGGCGTTTTAGCCAGTAAACGTGGTCCATAAATGATGTCTCCGTAATTTAATCTGGATAGAATCAGATATTCACACAGAGCTACTCGTAATTGATTGGTACCAAAACTCAAATTTCAAGAATTTTGAACGGTAACCCCAATGACGTAATATTAAAAAGAGGTAGATATGTTGTCTATATGAAATTCCGTGTTTAAAAATAGGCAGGCTTACGCACACATGAAAGAGCTGCGAATATTGCAGATACATAATGGGTATCAAATTAGAGCAGGACGGTATGCTTATTTCCGGGAGCGAAAAAGAGACAAGTAAACGTACGATGCAGAGAAACTATACTTGTCTCTGTTTCTCCCACAGAAATTACCATAGCATACCGTCTCACTTGACGATGGCTGAGAATGGACAGAGTATTATTAAATCAGACGAGACACTTTGCCTCTTAATCATATTCTTCGTACTACTGTACATTTATATATCTCGATTTAAGATGCTCGGCTCTTCATACAAATATACGTCAGTCGAAATATACGTTTTTTGCTGGCATAAACGGTCGTCAAGGGACTGTAAACCTGAGTAGGTATATGGTTTTAATTTCAACTCGATACCTTCATGCGTGATCCTATAAGGGTTCCGTTTTACCCTTTTGAGGTACGGAACCCTAAAAACAGAGCTTGTAGAACGTTTTTCATACGAAGTGTCTAAAAACTTTTTTTTAATTTTTGTTATATTTCTTTTATAGTTTGTGGCAGAACGTAGTCTAATTTCCGACCTAGCAGCGGATGCCATTACTCCCATTATCTATACAAAACAAAGTATCATACTATTCCAGATTGCCGTTTTAAAATGACAACCAAACTACGTTTGAATGAAGAGCCAAAAATAAAGGGTAAAAAATAAACTTATCGGGCTATACAATTATTTTGTTTTTATCTGTCAATTTCTCTCTCTCTCTCTCTCTCTCTCTCTAAACTAAATAAGGATAATAGTTATATATACCTATATATATTTATAATAATTTCTAAACCATAAACTTTATCAAAAATCACGAATCTTATGCTTACGATCTTATCAAGACTCCTCTCTTTATATATTATTCTTTGACGGCAAAGATATTGCTTCTCTATCGCACTCACGCTTCGGGTATATTTTTGTTGCACTCAACGTGTTCTGGAAATTTCTTTTATACGCGTAATTATTGAATACGTAAAATGTATTAATATTATATATAAAAGAAGATTACTTACGAATGATACGTTATTCCCTGGCTTTTCTTGGCTTTTTTAATATAATTAGTGCAAAATCGCATCGCACACGACGGCATGGTTTTACTTTCGCGCTGCAAATCTGACAGCTGAGACACGTTCACACGTTGCCATTGACGGCGCGAAACTGAGGCGAGGTCCAACAATTGACTGAGTTTTAGTGTGCCACTTTCGAGCGCTTGTAACGTATCTACCTCTTTTTAATATTACAACATTGGAACCAATGATCATAAATTTAGATTTCTGTGGATTCAGCAGTAACCCGTTTTTATCAGCCCACGTAGCCAGTGACGCCTTGACCATGCCTTGACGACAGGACAAGTCTTGTACTCCAGGCAAAATACGGTTTTGAAAAACATTAATTTATAATAGCGTTTTTTTTGTTGATTTCATTTTAAAATTGTATTCTAAGATGATTTATTCAAGAATCCGGCAAACTTTCCACCCGGAAGTAATTATGTAGCTTTAAATGAAGCATGCATTGTGTTTTTTTGTACGATTTATATTGAATATAATAGAGCAAATGTAAATGAACCAAAATAAGGACAAACATGTTTATTAATATTTTTTCTGACTTTTTAGAAGCTAGTTTATTTATCATTTTTTTGATGTCTGAAATTTTGTCGGATTTTGTCGCTGGGTAACTATTTAATTGATAATACAGGGCGTCCCAAACTTATGGGACATGAAGGGGAAGTACCTTAAATATCGTAGATAGTGAATTTTGCTCAAAGAAGACTTTATGTTATTTTTAAAAGTTAGTAATTCTACATTCATAGATTTTTTTTTTAAATTTGCCTTCTGTCTAGCTTACAGAGGACGTATTGAAATACTAAGTTTTATCAAATTATCATTTTATCCACACGTGCACTTATAATAAGGAAAACTTATGCCAGTACCTATTTTATGAAGTGGGTACTTATTTACGAATAATCAATGCTATCTTTGGAATGATAATATTGCTACTTTTCGAACGTCGTCTTCGGCAATAAATAACTTTCTTGAAATTTGACTCAATCATTTTATGGTGTTCCTTTATTTTAAAATACTATGTTACTTAAGCTGAGTTATTATTTTTTAGCAGTTCTTTCGATTGGCATCATAAAAAAGGGTGATTTTTTTTTCACATTTTAGTCGGTTCGATTCCCAGACGAAGCAAGTAATTTTTAGAAAATCTATGAATGCAGAATTACTAACTTTTAAAAATAACATAAAGTCTTCTTTGAGCAAAATTCACTATCTACGATATTTAAGGTACTTCCCCTTCATGTCCCATAAGTTTGGGACGCCCTGTATATCCGTTACACATCAAAAAGAAGCTATTATAAATTATTTCCAAAATTGACATTTTTTCCATACAAGTTGTCAGTTCATTGACTGGACTATTGACAGAATGTCACGGTGCGTTTACGCACTCGCAAGCGTGTAAATGCCATCCAAGCGTCTGTGAAGGCTTGGAGCTTGCGGACGCTTGCCAAGCCACCGCAAGCGTGTAAATGTAGCATCAGAAGGAGAAATATGTATGCACGTATAGGTAAAGCGTATACGGCTATAGCTCACGCTTGGGCTGTTGACGAGACGAAAATCGAGATGGCGCTCGGCATTCATTCCACGTAAGGCACGGAAACGTGGTCGCTTACTATGGGCCTCATAAGAAGGCTCAAAGTCACCCAAAGGGCAATGGAGAGGGCTATGTTGGGAGTTTCTCTGCGCGATCGCATCAGAAATGAGGCTATCCGCAGCAGAACCAAGGTAACCGATATAGCCCTCCGAATCGCTAAACTTAAGTGGCAGTGGGCGGGGCACATTGCACGTAGAACTGATGGCCGTTGGGGCGGAAAGGTTCTTGAGTGGCGACCACGTACCGGAAGGCCCCCCACAAGGTGGACTGATGACCTGGTAAAGGTCGCGGGAGTCCGCTGGATGCGGGTGGCGCAGGACCGGTCATTGTGGCACTCTTTGGGGGAGGCCTATGTCTAGCAGTGGACGTCTTTCTCTATCTATTCATAGTACTCTTTGCGTGGAACTATGATCTTAGGGTACGTGATTGAAATTATAACTGCAGAAATCAGCAATTGCACTATTACATCCACGTACAAGCCACCGAATGAAGAGTTTCAGTTCCAAAGACCTTTGAATTTTGACTCGCAGCCCATTAGATTTGCGCTAGGATATTTCAACAGCCACAGCGAGAGCTGGGGCTACCGGATGGGGGACGATAATGGTAGCAGAGTAGAGCAATGGGCGGATTCGTGTGAAATTCGCTGATCCACGACCCCAAAATGCCATCGTCGTTCAACAGTTGCAGATGGAAGAGGCTACAACCCTGACCTAATTTTTGCCAGCGAAAGTGTCTCAAAGCAGTGCATAAAATCAGTATGTTAGCTATACCTAAAACCCAACACCGGCCCATCGTCTGCAAAGTATACGCAGCAGTTCGTCCTCGTATTGTCCCATTCAGGAGGCGATACAACTTCACAAAAGCAGACTGGGAGAGTTTTAGCAATGAGCTCGACCAACTTGTGGCTGACCTGCCCCCCACGATGCGCAACTATGATGAGTTTGTTAAACTGGTGAAGCTGGCGTCAAGACGGCACATACCGCGTCTGGTGTCTGTGCCCAATGTCTGATGCCCTTAAAGATCAAGCTGATGCGTATTATAACCTCACACGCGGCCGACCCTTTCTCCCAAGAAACCATCCACCTGGGCGGAAAACTTTTAGATGAGATAGCCGAGGTCCAAAGGGATAAATGGACCGAGCTATGATATGACTCATAACAGCAAAAAAGCGTGGACATTTATCAATAAGCTTAACAGTGACACTAAGGAACATGCTTATCACTCAAATATAACTGCCGACCAGATAGCCCACCAACTCTTATTAAATGGCAAAACAACAAACCGACACCAACCACTAAAACTATTTCGCCACCCTCCTGCTGACGAAAACGACCATCTAAAGCTCCCTCTTTCGATTCCTGAACTAGACGTAGGGATTCGGAAGCTTAGGATTTGATTGGGAAAGCAGCAGGACTTGATGACATAAGAGTCGAACAAATCAAACGTTTCGGCCCTGTAACTAAATCGTGGCTCCTGCAACTGTTTAATTCCTGCATCGAGACAACATCATTTCCGAAAATATGGAGGAAATCCCACGTTACTGCCATCCTTAAACCTGGCAAGGACCCCAATGACGCGAAAAGTACAGACCGATTTCCCCTCTCTGTCACACACTCAAGCTTTTGAACGCCTTGTGCTGGAGCGCGTTACAACCACTTTAGAGGATGCGTTCATAAACGAGCAATCAGGTTTTAGGTCCGGCAAATATTGTACCTCACAAGTGGTGAACCTGACACAACACATTGAGGATGGGTTCGAGAGAGGGATGGTGACAGGTGCAGTTTTTGTCGACCTTACAGCAGCATATGACACCGTAAACCACAGGAGGTTGGTGACCAAAATGTACCAAACGACCAAAGATTACAGACTCACGTAAATTATATCCGAACTTTTCGTCTCCTTCCAAGGCAAAAGAAGCAGGTGGAGATCACTCAAGAACGACCTCCCACAGGGTAGCGTCCTGGCACCAGCCCTATTTAATGTTTACACAAATGACCAACCCATTAATAGTAACCTACGGCATTTCCTTTTTGCCGACGATCTCGCCCTCACGTCGCAGGAAAAATCATTCGAGGCGGTGGAGAACGGCCTAGCGGAAGGCTTGGCGGTCCTTTCACTATAGGTACTATAAGGATAACCAACTTAAACCAAACCCAACCAAAACACAAGTTTGTGCCTTTCACCTTAAAAATAGCCAAGCCAAGAGAGAACTGAACGTTATATGGGAAGACTGCCGATTGGACCACACTTATACTCCCCGATACCTAGGCGTAACGTTGGACAGATCCTTGACGTTTAGGCAAGGAACAACGTCATGCGTCGCATTACTGGGACTACATGGGATGCAACTCCACATACACTGCGCACTACGGCACTGGCGCTCAGCTTCTCAGCTGCGGAATATGCATGTCCAGTATGGAAGAACTGCACACGCAGGCCAGGTTGACATAGCTCTCAATGAAACCTGCCGCCTTATCACCGGATGCCTGAAGCCCACCAGATGCGACCACTTGTACCAAATAAGCGGAATTGCACCACCATGTATTCGCAGAGAGGTAGCAGCTGCCATGGAATGCAACAAACAACTACACGACCCCCGACATCCAATGTATGCGCAAGTTCCTGCAACCAGCAGACTAAAGTCCCGTAGGAGTTTCGCTACTAACGCAGCTCTACTGCACCAAACGCCCCAGGAAGCTCGCCTAAAGGCATGGAAGTCGCGACCTAATAAAGCTTTACCATGTATCGCACCTGCAGAACGCCTGCCCCCTGGAGCAAATGAAAATTGGATCACGTAGAAGGCTCTAAACCGATTGAGGACGGGAGTTGGTCGCTCTGAAGATAACCTCCAGAAATGGGGAATCGGACCAGGAAATAACGTACTCTGCGAATGTGGCACCGTTCAGACGACTCAGCACATGACGCAGTGCTCCCTGTGTCCGGCTTCGTGCACTGAGGAAGACCTTAGGAAAGCTACACCCCGAGCGATAGAGGTGGCAAAATATTGGCAAAACAGAATTTAGTTTTTTTTTTGATCCCTTCACACGAGAAAGATGTACGTGATGGTACGAAACAAAGAGTAAAGTAAGTATATAGGCAGTCCATGTGCGCTGCTGATCTAACTGTCAAACGAGTTGTACTGAGAAATTGCATGCACATTTGGACCTCGTACCAGTACCCAGACCAGTACAACTCGTTTGACAGTTAGATCAGCAGCGCAACATTCCTCTAGACAATAGCAATTAGTCAGCTTCTGATAAATTAGGGCTAACAAATCATGACATCCCATCACAATCATGAGACAGTGCTTTTCACAATTATGGGGTGTATACATGTCATGATTTGTCAGCCCCAATTTATCAGAAGCGGACTAATTGCTATTGTCTGGAGTAATGTTGCGCTGCTGATCCAACTGTCAAACGAGTTGTACTGGAAAGGTGCATCTGCATGCACATGTGCTCGCATTGGTACATCTATCTGTACGCTTCTACACCCAATAGGCATGGTGCCTCATGTTCAAATTGATAACGCAGTGATGCTAAATGGATAAAATATAATTAAAATCGTAAAAAGATATGTTACCCTTGAAAGTTTTTTTTTATTGTCCAGGAGTAGATTTAAAGTTATTTAAAGTTATCAATAGAATCTTTACGCTTTTATAGAATCAAAATTGTATTACAACTATGTAATTAAACGCAGTATTTCGCGACCTAAACAACAATTTACCAGATTTTCCATACAACAATACATGTACTTTGTACTAACAAATGTCGTTGTGACGTCATACCTGTCAATCAGTATGAAGCGTTTTGCGCTGCCGCCAGCGAGGTCAATTTTTGACTCAATTTTTTGAGTATTTATGTTCTTTCATTGTATAGGTAGTTGCTCCAATACAACCATTTGTTCCTCTCCAAAAACTGGTTCGAATGGCATCATGAAAAAAATATAGTCACCATGCCTATTATGATGGGGTATACAGATTGTGATTTTACCCCAATTTATCAGTACAACATGTCGAAGTCATGTCTTTTGTCGCCGGCCACAGTAAATCTGTCTCTTTTGGCGACCGCTTTAGCCTAGTTGGTAGTGACCCTGCCTACGAAACAAGAGGTCCTGGGTTCGAATGCCCGGCAAGGGCATTTATTTGTATGATGAGCATGAATATTTGTTCCTGAGTCATGGCTGTTTTTTATGTATTTAAGTATTTATTTATCTATATAAGTGTTTATCGTCGTCTAGTACCCATAGTACAAGCTTTGCTTAGTTTGGGACATGGTCGATTTGTGTGAGATTGTCCGAAAATATTTATTTATTTATTTTGCACGCTCGAAGTGAGATAAAGAGAGGTGAGAGAGATGTATTGTCGCGGCGACAAAAGTTGCTCGTGCGCGCATACCTTTACATTACAATTTTGACACTGACACTGAAGTCACTGACAGTGACAGTGACGCAAGCCAAGCAAGGCGAAGGCAGGCAGTCAAGTCAAGGCACGTACCATACCACAGAGGACTTTTCTATATATTACCATACCATGAAATGAAATGAAGTTAAATGCGTATATAATAAAGAATTTTAAAATTTGTTCATTAAACTAAGAATTACAGTTCTGGCAGATAAGCTATAATTTGTACAATTGCCCCAAGAAACGGCATATAGAAAAACATACGTCACGGAATTCTCGAAATTTCTGAATAAGCAATTAGCTCACGTATTTTCGATGATTGTGCTACTCTACTGCATCAATACGTGATTATAATATTTATTTGAGCTCAGTCGTGCGTCAACATGGTGTGTGTACCTTGTTTCATTATTCCTGTCTTGCTGTTCATCTGGCATAGATTTATTCAGCCGTACGTACTTCGATTCTGGAACCCCTGGGCTGTGAAGGACGCGGAAGGAAATATAGTGAAGACGGATACTCCATTCAGTTGTGAAGGAGGGGTGTGTGTGTTTGGAAAGAAGAAATTGGAGACCAAAGCACCTGAAGACAAAGAAAGTGAACTGTCAAAAGTTGATAAAGAAAAATGCAATGAGCGCTTGAAGGCGGAATAGGTACTTTATAATTTTACTGTAAACATCGGATGTGCCCTGAATAGTGATGCGTCTTGTATCGGAAAACAATTTGAACTTATTTTGTCTATAAGACCTTGGTCACAGTATAATAAAGAGTACTACCGCCTTGGTGGTAGTCTTACTTTCGGAGGTTAACATGTTTCCTGTCTAGCACGTCTATCATGAGACGGCCGCGACATACTCTCGATTTTTGTCGCACTATACACACTCTTGTTCTAATAAGAGAGACGGATAGTGCGAGAAAAATCGAGAGCTCGCAGGCTGTCTCATGATAGCCATGCAGCATGTATCTAGTAACTAGTGTCTAGTTGGATACCAAAATCGGGGTATTATGGTATCCAACTGGATACATGGACAGGGAATGTGTTGATACTAAGCTGCATACGAATTTGAGCAGCCTCGGGTTGAGGCACGCACGGCTCACCTATTTCGCTCAAATTCTTAAGCGCTCACGCGCTGTGTGCGAGCAGCCCGCGAGCGGCGCGCAGCGAGCCGTCCGGAGGGGGTCTTTTGACCGTACTCAAAGGCGCCTCAGTGTGCGTGCCTCGCGTAATTTGGACGTGTGTCCGAGCTTGTCGCGGGCAGAGTGACACGTTCTGACTTGTTTGTGGGCGAGGCGCGTATGAATTTGAGCAAGTGGATGAGCCGTGCATGTGTAATCGAGTTTGTTCGTAAATTTATTAATATAATTCGGTGAAATATGATAAACGCAGACGCGGCTGTTATGGTGTCCGACGCACAATGTCGGCTCGCCGCGAGCGCGCTGCCTCGCCCGCGCATGTTTATGTGCAACAATTTGGCTCGCGAGCAGCGCGCCGCGCGGGGCGAGCATGCCTCAGGCTGAGCCGCTCAAATTCGTACGCAGCTTAATAAGTATTGCATTTATATATTATTTATTGCAATGTTTAATTTTTCATTATATAGAATGTTATTTGCATCAGAGGCAATCATGTAAATTAGCATGAATTTTTCATTGTGTATTGAACAAGCATACATACTGACGCTGATACATCTAAATCATAGTGCTTGTGATATAATGTGACCACTGCATACTACTGCAGGGGATGAAACATTCCTATCCTTAATTAATTACCCATTTCTCTGTTGAATATAGTGCATAGCAACCAAAGTCAGAACTTGAAACTTCACCTTAATGTGCCATTAGGACAGGGAGTACTTTTTTAAGTCACCATTGTTCTATTATTTACAATGTTCATTAATTGTTGTATTAAGCAGTAATGCTGCTAACGAAATTATAAATTTTAAATTAAAGGAAAAATGTAATGCTTCAAACCAGATTCAAACCACAGGCATTAATCCGAATCGGGCTCGGAGCATATTCTTTTTTCAATTACAGTGTTCATTGTTATAAATTGCTGTGAAAATATATACTGAATTCTGTATATTATGAAATAAAACAATGATTCTGGAATTCGGAAATTTTATTCCTGCCATTCTATTGCCATGATTTGGTAAGTGACAAAGTATAATCATGTGATGGTAGCTTTCATGTGACAGGTAAGTTAAAATAACAATCAAATGGCAATATTCATTGCAGGTAATCTTTACACCTTATTGCATTATAAAAGAGGCATTCAAAGATAAAAACAGTTAACTGCCAAACATAAGTAGATTTTCTACTGATAGAAACTATTGCATTAGATTATACTGTTTATTAAAAATAACATAAAATAATGAATTACAAGTCAAAGGAATACTCATAATTATGTCCAGCAGTGTTCTTACAATCTAACTTATTACAAGCTTACAGTCTAACGCAAGTATGAAGGTTCTGCAACATGCTAGGAACAGATGTTACAAAGTATTGTGCTACAACATTGCAGACTCTTCATGCTGGCCTTACATGAGCAAACGCGTCTAATAAAACAAGATTGCTTCTTCCTAGACCAGTCGGAAGGAAAAAATATAAGAATAAACCCTTGTTTTACTAAACCATGATCAAATAATCCTTTCATTCATGGCAACATTCAACAAATCGGCGGTATCCGAAACAAACAAGTGTCCATGACACGCTGGCACCACAGCTTCCCCTTACACCTATTTAACATTCTTCAGTTCCACTTCAAAGACTAGCGCCGAGTTGGGCGGGATGACCGGTGGCGAGCCTTTAGCACCGTACCTGTGAACACATTCAGTAGGTCATCTTCGTGTGGCGGCGATTACGGTTGCTTTCCTTGCTCATTACCGTTCTATCTAACAAACTTCGCCACTAATTGACCTTCACCTCAACATTTGATAACAATTGAATAAAGGTGATTAGGGTCAGAAGGGAGTGAAAACCAAACAATAACAATTAAAACAAAGAAGCTGCTTTAGATGGTGAAGACATCTCCACTCTCAACTTTATAGAGGCATAAGTGAGGACTGATGAGCGTATGTACTGAAATATTTAACCCTTTCAACGTCATTGTTCACGAACGAGTGTGTCACCTATACGGCAACTACTTTTGCATAAGAGTGAATTGAATATGAACCTTAGTCGAAAGCATGATGGTGGTACGCCATAACACTTACACACGCAAATTTTTTGTGTGTTCTTGGCGTTGTGGCTCGACATACAGTCAAGTGTAAAAATATGGGTGCATACAACTTACTAATAAATATGTCCCATAGCTCTTATGTCAACGGATTAAGGTACATATTTATGAGAAGATGAAATCAATACATATTTTTGCACTGACAACATAAGTTATAAACGACTTCTAACGTCGCGTTTTACGATTTAGTTGAATGAGAACTCACGCCATGTTAGGTGGGCACGTGATCCGCCTCTTGCCGCCGACCTTCATGCCGATGAGGCCCACATCCCAGCCGGTGATGACCTCCTTGGCACCCAGCCTGAACTTGAACCCGGGACCCTTCAGGCAATTGTCGAACATCTTGTTGTTTGACTTCAGACGGCCTTCGTAATAAACCTGGTGAACGTGACATGCAATATTCAAGCTTCAAATATGATGGCCCTTTTCCACAACACTTTCTAAGTGTAAACCAAGTACCTAGTGGTAGTGCAAGTGCAGTGTAGGCAAAATATCGTATCACGTAAGAACATTCCGTAGTCAAATTAACAAACTTGTAAAATGTAATGACGTGTTTTGTGATATAGGCCCCCATATGTCATAACAGTGGATCATGGACATGTTCTTAAACAGCTGAAATATTTACAGATTGATTACTTAAAATTAGATAAAATAATTTACAGTACATATGGTGCTACTTTCCCGCACTAGTGCGGAAAAGAGCACCTTTCGTGCATATATCGAAACTTTAAAGAGCCATATGTACAGTAAAACTCCTTTCGGCCGTGTTTTAATTTATCACCACTCGTTGCGAATTTCCTATTTTCGGCACTTGTATCGTAAATAACTATTTTAGTAGCTGTTGACAAGATAAAATATTCTATTAACCATAATTATTTTATCACAACTAACTTACCACCACAGTTTTGCCCGGCTTGGCGACCGGACCGTTGCCAACTTTTAGGTCTTCAAAAGCGACTCCCCCGCTGAGGGTCTTCTTCTCCTTCTTTTCCACCTGTCCGTTCTGCTGCACCTGTTTCTTGGCCTCTGGTTTCTTCTTCTCAGCCTTTTGTTGTTCACCTTTAGCATCTTTCTGAAATGAATGAATTGGGTTTATAGTTTTCTGTACATCAACACTACACTTTAGTCCTAACTTGGATAGTAGTGGGGCAGTTTCATGAGATACCATCACACCACCAGAGAGCTGATGATGTCCACATAAGCTGGACAACAGCACCAAATTTTTTTCAGGTACATACTAGTTACGTTCATAGCTTTAAGTTTTTGATAGGAACCATCTCCATCAGCTGTCTTTAATTTTTTGGCGGCCGTTTTGCATTATAGGTAATGGCTTAAGCTGTTATGTTGATAAATTGTATTTACAAATCCTACTACTATTATAAAAGTGAATGTTTGGATGTTTGTTACTCAATCACGCTGAAACGGCTCAACTGATTTGGATGATATTTTGCACGAAGACAGTTTATAGCCTGAATTAAAATATAGGATAGTCTTAATCTTTGGTCCACGCAGAAGGTCGCGGGCGGAAGCTAGTAAATAAATAAATAAATAATAATAGGTATATTATTCACATCTCAGTTCTAAATCACTTAGAACCACCAAATTATTGTTTAGGGTTCCCAAAGGATACCATACGGAACCCTGTTACTAAGCCTCCGCCGTCCGTCCCGTCGAAGGCTGTCTGCGTGTCAGTAATAGCTAGACTGGTGTGTTCCCACACAAGGTGGACTGATGGATGGCCTAGTAATAATCGGGAGGGTCCGCTGGATGCAGGTGGCGCAGAACCTGTCATTGCGGTGCTCTTTGGAAGAGGTCTATGTTCAGCAGTGGACGTCTTTCAGCTGATATGATGAACAACTTGAGGAGTATGGTAACTAACCCTGGGCTTATCAACTCCATTGACTTGTGGCTCCTTGCCCTCCTTCTGCTGCTTCTTCTTCAGCCGGCGCCGGGCCGACTTGCTGAGCTTGGAAGTGTCCACCTTGGCCTCCTCCTTGCTGGTGTCCAGGGTGGTCTCCGCCTCATCAGACGAGTCATCCGCTTCTTCTTCGGCCTCCTCGTCTTCCGCTTCCTCCTCGTCATCGGAATCCTCTTCATCATCGCTGCAAAAAAAAAAAACTATTTTATTGGCGAAATTGGTTATCTTGATACATATAAAATAAAAACATTTCACAAATCGCTTAACCCTTTCAGGGCGAACGCTGTCAGCGCTTTGAGCACAATGGCGCAGAACTAACAAAAAGCTCGGTAAACCCGATGCGCCGAGCCGGCGTCATGCCGGCCGACGGGTGCGAATCGTGAAATGGATGGGTTGATGCGTTATTTCCACAAACCAAAAACTTGAAATGATGCAATATTTATTTAATTTTAATGATATCATGATATATGAATGGATATCATTCATGTTGAGCGTGGTCATCGTTGAATCACAAGGAGAGCCAAGTCATATAAAATATCACCAAACAGATGTCTTTTGTTTTACCGCTGCTCTTTGCGAGAAAAGGGTCACAGACGCCATAAATCACACAATGACGATACTATCTATTTATGTCCTTATCTGGTTTTTTCATTCCACGCAGGCCACCTGCGTGCTATCAGTAGGAGGATGATAATTGTCTAGTTTATAAAAAGAAGTAACACGAAGCTTTGTTACGTTAAGTAGCTGTTATGGTTAATACAGCAGCGGCTTATCATCGCAATAAATCGTTGGATCTACCAAAAACCTACTATAGACGTCAATCTACCATTTTTTTGGCCATAGAATAGTAATAAAATATGTTTTTGCCAAAAATATATTTATTTATCCACAAACATTGATATGCTTGGTTAAAACGGCAATAGTATGAAACCATTCTTCCCGACTCAAACGACGTGATTTATGAAAAGTAGCATTACTGCTGTGAACATAGAGCTACTTAATGCTATGGCAATGACAACACTTACGACTCTTTTGAAATGGGTCGTTATGCGCAGTCCACCCGCAAACCTGAATGACGCCGACCTCGGCGCAAGAGGTTTTAAACCTATTAAACTTGACATATTTTCTCCAAAATTACTTTTTTCTTACCTATATTATCTACTCTATGTTTTGTTAAAGGACTTCAGAAATGTTTTCAAGCCATTACATACAGAATTAATTACAATATAGACAGATAATTTTGTGTTATGTGCGAATCATTGGCCTTGAATGGATTAAGTAATTTACATACATACATACATACATTCAGGCCTTTATTCCCAAAAGGGGTAGGCAGAGCACATGAAACTTCCAGCGCCACTTTTAGCATAACTGTGGGTATAAAAGATCGACAAAATGTGATATTGCAGTGATAGGTTGCTAGCCCATCGCCCACAACACACTAAGTACGTCATTTAAATGAAAGTAAAATGACAATTACCTGTCAGTACCCTCAGCAGTGGTGTTCACCTTGAAGGACTCGTCATTCTCATCAGAATCCAGGTCTTCGCCATCGAGGATCTTCTGCAGCTGGTCCTCATCTTCATCCTCAGAGTCGTCCGAGTCAGCCTTCGCCTTCTTGTCCTTCTGTTGTGATGTTGAAAATTTAGAAGAAGTTGAAAACGTAATATCGACCAAAAGGTTAACGGAAGAATGGATTGAATTATAAAGACAAAAGCTTTCACTAAATGGTTTCCACATACAAAACACACTGTTAGTCAAGTTTTTTCCAGATTACAATTAGGCTACATGTTTTGATTTATGCAGGGCGTTAGTTAATTATTACTTTTCAAAGACAGCAGGAGGCATGTTTTTCTGTTTTAACCAAGTTTTCTTCGAAATCCTATGACGGGTAATTATTGGTGTGTAGTCTCTTTAAATACACACTGCGACTGAGTAGAAGATAATATATCCAGTTCACGTCAAGAATCTTGAGTTTCATGGTGATATATAGTTTGGATTATTTCCCAAATATTTCGATAAGGCAACCAAAACAAAATGCCTACATATTTAAATTTTTAAATTAGATTAGATTAGATTTATTTATTACATGATAAAAATTACAATATAAATTTGCATAAATGTCAAGATTACAAGAATTTCTACCATGTTCCTCAATTTTAATAATAAGAACTTAATGAGTAAATATAAATACAATTTTTTATATTATTCTATCTCCCGACAAGGATTCGACAAGGAGGATTTATAGTGCTGTGATTGCCAACACCATTTACATGTTACTCAGATGCTCAAAGGTTGGCTGGAAGAGAACTCCTAAGCCTAGAGCAACATGTTTTTGATGCAGTTTTACTAATATCTGTGTTACCTTTTGTTTTTTGCTAGCCTTCTCATTGCTATTTTCTAGTTTCCTCTTGGCTGCAGACACTAGAGTCGGGGCTTCTTCTTCCTCTTCCTCCTCGCCTCCGGATGACTCCTCGTCCTCTTCAAACTCAGGATCCAAATATCCGGTCAAGTGGACATTGCACTTTCCTGTGTAAAATCATAGTGTTTAGTTACACATAAACACTACTCCTAAATAATGATGGTTCATCATATGATGATGATGAATGATGGTTTGCCTATTTAAGTGACTTTCAAGGTATTATATAATCATTAAACTCATGCATATCAAAGGCTCTCCAAGACCGCCTACGGAAATAGAAGCAACCAGCTTCCATCCCACAGGTGAGAGCTATTAAAAGAGAGGAAAAGAGAAGCCCTCAGATCTGCAGTGGGGTGGGGCACTATAGGTTCTGCACTTTTTTGACGACAATCATTGTATTCGCAAAGCATCTGAGGTTAAAATTTATAATAAGCCTTCTAAACATTTATCAAAACTTTAGTTTGAAAATGCTTGAATATTTTAATCATAAAACAATATTTGTATTTGTTCAAACTAGATATGGTAGATAGAGTCAGCAGAGTAGTTGGCATAGCCTTGTACAGAAACTTACATAGGCCACAGCTGACTTTTTTTTAAAAATCTTTTTTATGTACATATGTGCCAGCTGGCTGGCTGGCTTTTTTCTGGCCTCCAACAAGTTATACCTCAAACTATACATTTTTAAATACAAATTACAATTTTAAATTCAGTTTTGTGTATATGTGTATTTTTTTTTCCATTATGACAACTGAATAAGGTATAAAAGTGGAAACATATCAACATCAACTTTACATATTACTTACCAGAAGTAAAGCAACTGAAATAAACTAACCATTTGTTAAAAATGAAATTGAATCTCCAGATTTGAAGTACAGATCCAGGGGTACTTGGATATTTTTGTTCTTCTGGAGTGTGCAAACCAGGAAGTTCTTTCCGTCCACCACAACCATGACTTGGCAGGGGTCGTTGTCACCCGTCGAGATGTCCATAGCTGCCTGGGATATGTGGAACGGCTTTTCCACCACTTGGGTGTACCGTTTGTTCGGTTCCATTATCAGTCCTACAGAGGATAAAGAAATACTTTATTAATATCCCTCTTGTTCAAATTATTCTCTGCCCTTCCTTTAACAGGGATATTCAATGTACACTAATAATATTATCAAGTAAAGAATGGAACAAAATAATGGCAGTACACGTCGTGTCCTGCATTTCAAGTTCTTTGATGGAACACCAATCATGATTATAAAATTCATATAAATGTAAATAACGCTTTTGAAAGAAGTGTAGCAATCACCTAAGAAGAGCTTTCAAAATACATTCCTAGGGCGTAGTATTATATTTCAGATAAATTTAAATAGACATCGGAAACCGCTCACATGGTGTGAAAGCTTGTTGATTCCAGTGTATGTACAAGAAATATTGAAACACATAGTATAAAGTTTTATTATGACGGTGAATTCAACTGCAACGCTTGTGATGCACGTTATAGTAGGTATGCATGTATTCTAGACGATTGACAAATGCCGATCTGATTTTGTGGAGACTGATCATGACAATGATCCGTTGATATCAAAAAGGGAAGTGAGAGGCTATAGGAATAAGAGTTTAACATGAAATATGGTGCTGGTTGGAAACACGTGGTGGCAATTCTGCCGGTTATAATTACTTACCCCAAAACATGGTGGATAAAGATTCAATGGTAACGAAAGAGTAAAACTAGTAAATACAAATTCCAGTTGCTAGAACTGTTTTAACACCAGTATTCAGTATTCTACAATAACGGCACAAATCACTTTGATATCTATTTAATTTGGAACTGAACGCGGCGCGAACTCGGAATGGCAGGCCGGTGCGGAGCGGATGCGGCACAGATAAGAACATACATACTTTGACCACTACCATAGACAATGAGCGTAATTAGGTCTGAACTGCCCATTCACTGTCCAATGTGAGACTGGTGCGGGACAACACTACCTGGACTACCAGCATGGACGGCCCGCGAGCTGTGTTACGGCGAGATATACTATCCGTCTCTTTCAAATTAGAACGCTTGGAAAAAGACGGATAGTCGATAGTAGAATGTCGCCACGACATAGTTCGCGGGTTGACCTGCCCGGTTAGCACAAGACTAGAGATGCGCAAAACGTGTCACTGAAGTGAAAGGAGCGATTCATATCTTCATGTCGTAAAGATATGTATCACTCTTTTCGTTCATTTCGTTCAATTCGCTCAGTTCATCTATAGACTCCTAACAGCTCTCGCTCAGTTGATCTGTGGACTTCTAACAGCTCTAAATCACTCACACACACAAGTATAAATGAGTGACTCACACATTGACATGTTTTTCTATCAGTAACGTAAGCGTGCACGCGTGAGCGCGAGAGGTTTATAGCTTCGACTCGTAAGTGCGAAGAGCGCAACCCACTCGTACATCAGTTGCTCGGTTGAGTTGAGAGCGGAAGAGCGGGGGAAGGACGCATACTGAACTGACATAGTGAGTTAGTGAGTTGTTTCATCCTTCAGTGAACGAGTGAGCGAGTGACATAAACGAAAAGATGCAGTTCATTTGAATCTCTCACTCCTGAGTTACACACCTCTACACAAGACGCCGAGTGAGCTCTTGCCAGCTCTCTCGCGCTATACGTCGCTCTCTTATTAGAAAATTGGAAAGAAACTGATAGTGCGAGAGAGCTCGCTCGCAGTCTTGTGCTAACTGCTAACTGTGCTGTTATAGCCGTGCAGGACTGGCTGATGACCTGACACCATCCGAATATATAATAGAATTTATTCCTGATGTTTTACCGCGGTTCATCCATTGGTTACGCCCAAATTATGCTAGTTATCTTCAAAGAGAATATAACCACTACGTTCTACTAGACGGGACCAAAGAGTAAAGTAAGTATATTACGGGACTTCGAACTAAGTTTTGGATGATAGTGACATTGTAATTTGATTTTGACATGATAACTCAATGTGGTCCGCCGTTGGTCCGCCATGAAGCGCACATCACACTGGCGCGGCCTGGCCGCAGCGGACCATAGTAAACTTGTCATTAGCTGTCAAATTTACTATTGTCCGCCACCGCAGGCCGCGCCAGTGTGTTGCAGGCCTTATACAAGCAATAGAAAACTTGTCAGATTTGATCTGATTTTGAGAGCTAGTTGCGTGACACTGAGGGGCTACCACGAAACTAAAACGAACATGGTTCGTGTATCTCCCTCTCTGTCACTCGAACTAGCAAGTGCGACAGAGACGGAGATACACGAATGAAGTTCGTTTTCGTTTCACGGTGGCCCTCTGGTTATCTTATTGGCAGCAAGAATTTCATTTGAAATGGTATTATCGAATGATGGTGGTTTAAAGAAAAAAAACCTAAAACCTAGAGACGTGTACACGAAGCTTAAGAGGATGCTTATTTTATATTCTGTGCTTTATTTGACGTTTAATGTATCATAGACAATAGATTCTTTTCTGTAAACTGTCAGAGACGGCAACAGTAATTCCTAACCATGGTGATTATTTTATTTCTGTTAAATCTGATTTAATCTTTCCAATCTCTCTTATATGTGTTATATCCGTTCCTTTTCTGAAGCGCTGTGTGGAAATCCTTCATGTGATGGCAATATTTACCCCATAACCTGACAATTTCCAGGGTCGCGTCAGGACTAAGACCGTGAAGAAGGCAGCGAAAATCATTATTGAAAAATACTACACAAGGTTGACTCTTGACTTTGATACCAACAAGAGAATATGTGAGGAAATAGCTATCATTCCTACGAAGCCACTTCGTAATAAGATCGCTGGGTGAGTAATTTATTATTATTGCCATGTTTTCATTTAGGTAATATTAGTTTAATCATTCTAGAAATTCCAATTAGTCTTTTTGCTTTATATGCCATATAAGTTCTAACCACTCCTCTGAAAAACGAAACTCGTCATTTACAACTCTTTCTTTCTAACTTGGGAAAAGTAGGACAAATCCATTTTACTTTGAAATTAATTAAACATCATTATTGCTATACCTTTTTCAGTAGTAATGACTACTCTTCTTGTAATTTGTTGGTATTGAAACATACCATACCTAGCCTAACAGTGTAAAATAGTCGCCATATACAGGGTGTACCAAACCCTGTACGAATTATTGCGATTATTATTCTGTTTCATGCACAAGACTGGTCCACAACTTAAATTATGGTGTTTCTTACAGAAATATAATCATAATAATTCAGTATTAAATTATTGTTAAAATTACAAATGGTGAAAATTCACAAGGATAACATTTATAAACAAAAGTTCACCCATTCTAAGATTCGATTGATAATAAAAAATCTGTTTATAGTGTTTATCTTAGCTTCAGAATTGGCTACATAAAAAAAAATACTGGTGAATTGTATTCATGCAATGAAATTTTAAAAAATAACAATTGTAATGAATGTAAGTTCGCCCATTCTAAGACTGTTTTTTTTTATCTTAGCTTCTGAATTAGCAATGTTTAAAAAATTGGTGACACTAATTACTTTCAAATGAGTAAATCACATACCTGCATTATTTCCTCTATTCAGCATTTTAATACAAAATTTAACACAAATATTTTACTTCCTTTAGGTTTGCCACCCACTTGATGAGGCGTCTCAGAAACTCGCAGGTCCGTGGAATCTCCATCAAACTGCAGGAGGAGGAGCGTGAGCGTCGTGACAACTATGTACCAGAGGTGTCTGCCCTGGAGCATGACATCATTGAAGTTGACCCTGACACCAAGGACATGTTGAAGATGCTCGACTTCAACAACATCAATGGCCTCCAGCTGACGCAGCCAGCTACCCAGGGAGGATATGGTGGCAGACGTAATTAAGGATAATAAACATTAAAATGTACTGTTTGTTTAATTTTTTTATCTGCATTGGAACTAAATAGAGAAGCTTGCCACCTAGACAAGTGGTTTTGCTCTATGACATAAGATTCAGTTGGTTACTACTTATCTAGTTGCTGTAGCCTGTAGGAAATCTTTGACCACAGAAAATGCGCATGACTTAGACAGGGGCGCTACTTAGAAACTTAGATTAGTTTGTGTATCTTTCTTTCTGTTAGTCTAATAAACAAGTGCGGAGGGAGATACACGAACGAACTTCGTTTTCCTGTCACAGTAGGGCCTCCGGGAAACCCAGAAAACCGAGGACCAGAACTTTCCCACATTAGATTGAAACTCCCGCGGCAACAAAAAGCGTGTCTCGTATTCAGTTTTTATGTGACAACACTCGCTTCTAAGTAATCTTAAAGATTGGAACATACGTTGTACATTATTTTAGCATTCGATAACAATCTTTTTCGAAGTTATGCCTGCTACAATATCAATTATATAACATCGAAATGCGGTTTCCATTTGAATAATTTCCTCATTGCGATTTTTTATTGTGGCAACACAATCTAATTGTTGTGTTTGCTTTTGCTTTGCTTGTACGTCGCTAGCTCGGCTCGATCCTCATTCGTTTTGTGAGCTCGACAGAGTTGCGGTAGAAATCTATCTCATTTCCATGAGTTCTAAATTAAGCTTATATTATTTTTATTCGGTTAGTTCATACCTATTATGAAGAATGGAATGTACCCATTTGTTAGATAACGTCAAGGTGGACAGCGACCTCATCACAGAAGATACCTCGGTCACAAAGAACTGGGATTGTTCAGGTAATTAATTAGTCTTAAACGAAATACTAACTTGGTTTCGTGTCTTGAAATAGGCGTATTGAATACGACGCCACGTCGCATCGCATTTATTAGGGTTAGTTTGAAAAATCAATACAGCGAAGTTTTAATAATCAGCTGTTATCGTGGGACGCAGAGGGGAAGGAGAAGCGGAGCGGGGCGCGGGGTACTCGAATGACCGTGAATGATGAGAATGTCGCGTTACCTGCCGCGAAGCGTTAAAAATATTGTTATTTTATGCTGCAATGTTATGATAATAGTATACGACTAGTTTCGTCATTATATCCAACTAAACCACACACAGAAACGCTTGGTTGCGTAAAAATATTTTCCCTAAGCATTGCTAAACAGATTGTTTCCTAGTCCAAATGGAATGAGTCAGAAGCGCAATACAATATGTGATCAGTCTAATATGATGTTAGTTTTCGTTATTGCGCAGTATGAGAAGCTAGAAAACACCTCAATAGTTTCGTGAGGAGCCAGTACATAGTATGTAGGTGCTAGAGATAGCATTATACGGAACAGAAACCTGAAACCAATCCAATCACTGCCCTGCCTTATCACTTGTTACCTATCTGCTTCACGAAAATATGAATGAGTATCTGTCAAAACTTTCTTGCAATGTGCTGAAAACCCACATAAGTAGGTATAATTGATGTCGGTATTATTTAAATGACTGTTCCTTTCCTATACTGAGTTCCTGACTAACTCAAACCTAGCTGCAGCAGGATATTGAATATAGCTTAGTACCTGTATATTTTGACTGAGATTATCTGCACTCTTGCATGTAGATATTCTAGATAAACATCACAATACAATTGACAAACTTGAACATTTTTAAGTTTACTACTAATAAAATATTGGAGCATTTTTATCACATAACACTGCCACGGAATAAATAGCTCTTGTCATTGTTTCTTAATTTAATGTCACCTTTTTTGGTAATGGTACTAGTTGCAAATTAAATATGTCCAATCGAACCTCAAAAAATGCTAGATAATTCCAATGCAGTTATTTCATATGCCAAATGCTGAAAAAAATCTACTTTGCAAGAGATTTTAATAGGCAAAAGTGGGTAAATTCGCTTTTGTACAGTCAGCAAAATACCTACTCAAATGTATGTCATGAATAAACATAAATAATTCTACTTTGTTCTAAAATAAGTTATTATTGATAATTCTGGTGGTGGCAACACATGTGTACAAACAAATCATTTTCAAATTCAAACCTTTCCAGTTTAAGCCTTACACCATTGCAACTGATTAAATGCTAGTATTTATTGTTTGCAGAATGTGCGGCGAAGGATCAGAGTTGGTTGTGCCTGCAGTGCGGACTGGTGAACTGTGGTCGTTATGTGAGCGGCCATGCAAAGGAGCATGCGGAGAAGTCTGGCCACCAGCTGTGCATGAGTTCCGATGTGTTCTCGGTATATTGGTTAGTAATTTGCTCAATTATTTACTTTCCTCTTTACTGGGTTTAAATTTTAAAAAGAAAGCTTTGGTAGCCTAGTGGTTCAGGTATGCGGCTGTCAAGTTGCAGTCGTGGGTTAGAATCCCGGCTTGTACCAATGAGTTTTTCGGAATTTATGTACAGAGTATTTACCGTTGGCTATTTGGTGCAGGAAAACATTGTGAGGAAACCAATCTAAAAACGTCTAGTTTTCCCTCTGGGTTGGAAGGTCAGATAGCAGTTCGTAAAACTAGTGCTGATGCCAGATCTTGGAATTAGGTGTCAAAGCGGACCCCGGGCTATGACTATATATGGCTATGACTTGTTTTATTATAAAAAAAACTACGTGGATGACTTCCCACCTAAGTATAGAAGAATGGCACTGCCCACAATCTTTTCCGCTTTTCCTTAAGGTTTGACTGGTAGAGAGCGCCATATGGCATTAATTCCGCCTTTTATACCAGAAGTTTTTCAATTTGTGAAATAAAGCTTAAATAATAAACCTAGAGATTAAATAACCAATAAATAAAAGTATATAAATAAATGGAATTATAGAGAAAAGTCAGCGAATATAAAGGCTATTTGTAAAAACGTAACATAAAACATTTTGCGAATGTTTTTAAATTCAGGTCATATTTTTATTTGAACAGCACATGTGCTAATAATTCAAAATTTATTTCCAGCTACAAATGTGATGACTATGTCTCTAACGACACAGAATTGCAAACAATAGATAAAATAAGGCAAAGCATCATGCATATTAGGAAATATGTGAACACAGACGCGAATAGTAATATAGGCAATGAAGAAAACAGCAAAGATGGAAGTGAAGGGCAAAACAGTTGCTCATCCACCTCATCTATAGTCCAAGAACCCAGTTCCAGCGGAGAGGCCAGGATTGATACCACAGAAGCTCAGGACGGCTCTGACTCGGATAAACGGACTAAAAATGCAAAGGTACATTTATATTTATAATATGTTAAGTTTGGTGAATTATACCAGTGTGGTTTACCGGCTCGTGGATGGTTCTGGAGTATGAATACGTGAGTGAAATGTGTAACTTGTACTATCGACAACACAGCTAACTGACCATCGGTGCACCTTAAGTGCATTGTAATAAGGTTCTACATAAACACAGGATGGTCAGTTAACAGTGTTGTCGTTTGTACAGTCAAATTAAATGTAGCTAATAATTTACATGTTTCTTAGGGTGGTATTCTACTTGTCCAAGATCTTTGTCCAATGCGCATTTTGTCTCACTCCCTGCAGCAAAATGTGAGACGTAAATACACATTGGAGAAAGATCTTGGACAAGTGGAATACTACCCTTAGTTACATCCTGGGAAAGTTTTGTGCAAATCCTGATGGTGGTAAACAATTATATAAGCCGCGCCAAACACCATAGCCAGAGACTTGCAACTCTGCTGACGCATTAACGGTGTATGGTTATTGGGTTTGTTCACGCAAGGGACAAATTTAGGTTCCTCGCTGTTCACACAGCGAATCATTAGATACTCTGGCGACCTGATTCACGTACATCACATCACACAACCATACCCAGTCAATATGCTATTATAACTTAAAAAAAACCTTTATTTACAGACATTAGTTTGTTTACATTATTCTACCTTTCCACTACTTCACACTTTTTAAATTTCGCGTCTGTTTGCCCTTCGGCAAAGGGCTCCTACAGCCTTCTCCACTCGGTACGGTCTTGTGCAACCCTGCTCCAGGTGCATCCTGCCCCTTGCCGTATTTCGTCTTCCCATCTCTTCTAGGGCCTCCATCTCTTCTTTCTTTTTCCCTCTCTAGGGTACCATTGGGTGTCCCGTTTGCTCCACTTGTCTGCGCCTCGGATAATGTGTCCAGACCTCTTCCATTTGAGCCTTTGTGGAGATGTCTTGGACTTTCGTCTTACGCCTTATCTCAGCATTTCTCAACCGGTCGGATTTCCGGACGCCGAGCATGCTCCTTTCCATGGCGCGTCAGGGCCCAGGTTTGGCTTCCATACAAGTACAGGCAGGATGCACGTGTTGAATATTTTACCTTTTGTCTTTGTTAGGCTAACTCAAGTGGCTCCCTATCCGTTATCGCCGTAACTCTCACATTATTTCGCTTCTGTTTAGTGTCCTTTTTAACCCTGCAACTCCCCGCTATCTCAAAGAGCGTTTTAGTTATTTGAATTCTGTTAGATCTTCTAACAATTTGCTATTAACTGTGCCTTTGTCATCTTCCAAATTTTACAGTAGTTCGTTCACCTTTAAGGCTATTCGGCTGTGGAACTCTCTCCCTCTTCATATAAGACAAGCTAAATCTATCGGCAACTTCAAATCTCTTCTTAAAGAACATTATTTGTCTTTCCCCTAACCCTGATTGTCCTACTATTATTATTATTGGCTGACTGTTTATGTTTTATATATTTTTATTTGTGTTATTTGTATATATGTATGATTGTGTATGTATGTTTATATATAGAGCTATTTATGTACGTGCATTAATATAATTATTTTGATTTTTGGCTTATTATAATCTCTGCACCACCTACTACATAATCTAGTTTTATCTCTTTCTCCGATACCCAAAGGTTGTCTGGAAGAGATCGCTCTTCAGCGATAAGACCGCCTGTTGTCTACCTCTACCTACATGTTATTGTATTGTTTTTCTTTTTAACTGCTTTGTTTGTGTGAGGTGTGCAATAAAGGGTATTTGTATTGCATTGTAAGCCTAACAAAGGCTTATAACTAGAGATTTTAATTCATAGTTAAAAAAATATATATTACAGACACCAGAAGAAACAGTCAGAAGCTTAAGACCTAGATCACGCAAAAGATCTCACTCAGATGATAGCAGCTCAACAGAGAATGGAGCGGTTAAGAGCAAAGAGAAAAAGGGCTCTCCATGCAATGGCAAGAGTCGGGAGAAGAAAGTAGTAGGATTAAAAAATTTAGGGAACACATGTTTTATGAATGCGGTGCTACAGAGTTTGAGTAACATTCAGGAGTTTAGTTGCTACTTCAGTCAGCTGCCAGTGTTGGAGCCGAAGACGAATGGGCGGAAGGTGTATCACTCAAGGAGTTATACGAGACAGGAGATGACAGATTTGGTCATGGCAGAGGAATTGAGAAAGGTAATTTCCCTTTATTTTAGAAAGCACAGTGCCAATTGTTGCAACAGTGAAAGCCATTACAAAAGTTGAACTTCATGACTTACCTATATTAATGTGTTTTAGACTGTTTTCAATTTCTTTCCTTTGGTTCTTTCGCATATTTAGGAGATACTAGATAAATATGCCTTAATACCTTGGTTTGCTAGGAACACGCTAACAATGCTATTCAAATTGGACATGTTTTCATAAACATTTTAAAATGTAACCAGGCCTATCCCACTAGCATTTTAACGCAATAAACATACTTATACATATAAATAAATACTTGAATATAATTATAGAAAACATCCGAGACTAGCCTATATCTACCAGTGTTTTTCAAACTGTGGGTCGCGCCCCCCAGCGGGGTCGCCAAGCCTTTTAAAGGGGGTCGCGGCTGCTAGTATTTTTAAAGTTAAAGTGCTGTAAGTATTTTGAACTGCGTAGGGTGGAGGGTCGCGAAATATTCTATTCTATACTAAGGGGGTCGCGGCATGTAAAAGATTGAAAAACACTGGCCTATACATTTACCATTGCTAGTCACAGGGCTCTCATGGACAATCCATACTATACTAATATTATAAATGTGAAAGTGTATATGTCTGTCTTTCTGTCTGTCTGTTACCTCTTCACGCTTAAGAGTCCGCAGTAAGCTCGATTCTCGATACAAACGTCGTAGTTACGAAATCATTTTAAAACTACGTGCTGGATTGTAACGAAACTTTGCATGCACAAAGACATGAGGTATATCTATGTCTGTGATCCCGGGGGAGGACATAGGACAGTTTTTATCCCGAAAACCATTCCCGGAGGGGGTGAAATTGGGGATGAAAGTTTGTATGGTGCTACGATATAAACGAGTTCCACGCGGACGGAGTCGTGGGCAGGAGCTAGTTGGCTATAAAACAAAATAGAATCTGATGATTTTCACATTTTGCTTGTCACAGGTCCTGATAAACCTAAACAGCGGTTGCGGCGGCAAGGGGGCCATCTCCCCGGAGTGCCTGTTCCTGGTGATCTGGAAGGTGGTGCCTCGCTTCCGCGGCTACCAGCAACAGGACGCTCACGAGTTCCTGCGATATATGCTCGATAGGTGACATTTATTTAATTTTTCTTATAATGGAAAATCTACATCTTAAGAATCCGCAGTAAGCTCGGCCGAGTTTCACCTTCCCATACAAACGTAGTTACGCTCTCATTTTAAAACTACGTGTTGGATTTTAACGAAACTTTGCATATACAATGACATGAGGTTTATCTGTCTGTAATTAGTTTATATGGTTTCAGTTTATAAAACAAACGAAATACAGCAAAAGCAGGTTTGGATTGAAAAACTTAAATTCGCTGTTTTTTTTTACTTTGTTATCTGAAGCTACATACACTAATTACAGACATAGATATACCTCATGTCATTGTACATGCAAAGTTTCGTTACAATCCGACACGTAGTTTTAAAATGAGAGCGTAACTACGTTTGTATGGAGAATCGAGCTTACTGCGGACTCTTAATACGGGCGCAGGCATATCGCCATAAAAATTAAGTTCACGTGACACGTCGAATAGATGACAATATCGTATATTGACAATATTAAATTTCGCGCACACTCGTAGTCAAACATATAAAATAAGAAATTCTATTCGCAACAGCAGATACCTACGAGCATGAAGAACTCAATAGCATAGTGCAGCGACATTGAGGTGTAAAATTTGCGGAAGAGACCGGGAATCGAACCCAGTACCAGGGCAAAGTCTCAACCAATCGACAGCCTCCCTGCGTATTTTATATTCATATTCATTTTATTGCTTCATGTGGTTAACATATGGTCTTACAGGATAATACCAGTTCGTAACATTTGACGGTATTTAGTTTTGTATGCCATCATTAACACCCCTCTCTCTCTCTCTCTCTCTCTCTCTTGCTTTGCTTTGCTTGCTTGAACCGTATTTCCATAGTAATACGGTTCAAGCATGTCCATGCACTTATGAAGCCTTCTGTACCTAGTTACTAGCAACTCACTCAAGATCCTTAAAATGGAAGTGGGCAGGCACTTAGCCAGTTTAGAAGACCAGAGATGGACCAAAGCAGTGAGAGAATGGCAAGGATCTCATGGCACAAGACACAGAGGGAGACCACAAACCAGGTGGAAAGATGATATTGTCCCAGCAGCTGGACAAAGTTGGATTAAAAAAGCACAAAACAGAACACGGTCGCAAAGTTTGGAGGAGGCCTACACCAAGGGGACCTTCAATTAGAAATAAATATAAGCAAATGAAATGTAACTACAGGGTGTACCAAAAATGGGGTGTGAACCGATCAAGGGTATAACAGGTATCGTTTTTTAATAAGAAAAAACTACGAAGAAAAAATAAATTACGCCTTTTTTTACATTTGTATGGATCGTTGGCCATGCAAATGTAAAAAAAACGCGTAAAAAAATTTCTTTTAGTTTTCTTATCAGACCACGATACCTGTTATGCCCTTGATCGGTTCACACCCCATTTTTGGTACACTCTGTATATTGTTATTTAAGGAATAAACGGCTGTATTAATTATTAACTAGCAACTGACATCTGACCTTGAAACCGGTATTTAATATTGTGCAGGCTGCATACAGAGCTGCTGCA
Source organism: Epinotia bilunana (assembly GCA_947049275.1). Classification (NCBI taxonomy): domain Eukaryota; kingdom Metazoa; phylum Arthropoda; class Insecta; order Lepidoptera; family Tortricidae; genus Epinotia; species Epinotia bilunana. Next base: position 7,570,813 of record OX346267.1, on the reverse strand, counting down.
GCTCCTGCCTCCAGCTCGCGTGGAGTCAGGCCTGCCGGCCGCTTCCATCGTCACCGCCGTCTTCGGAGGCACGCTGCAAAGCGAGGTAACTACCACTATCCTTTTACACCCTACGGGCTAAATCGAATGCAAAAGGTTATTCCCACCGGTTACCACCAATTTTTTACCAGCTGGGATTTTTTCCCCATCTTTTACCAGTCGGAACTAATGGGAATAGTAATTGATGGTAACTACTGAGGTTTTTCTCCCAGCAGTTACCACCGAGTACTTTAGTGGTAAAAGATGGGGAAAATAATCCCAGCAGTTACCACTGGTAACATCCCACTTCGAAGCGAGGTAACTCTTTTCTTTTCTTTCTCATGTTTCATGACGACGCATTTAACCCTTTAATTCGCGATGTAAGGTAAACGATATCCAATTTTGTAGACGCACTTTTTCCATATTTTGTAAAGACATTATATTTCTTCCTCTGCTCGTCGAAAACGTGGTATAAAAGCACGTTTTTTTAAATTTGTTTATTGAAGGGTTAATTACCACCATGCGGGCTGTGCATGGTACGCAGTGGCCATGATAGATAACACTTAATCAGATGGATCCAAAACATCACCAATAGCGACAATGTTTACTTGAGTTAGAACCATATTAAAATACTAGCTTCCGCCCGCGACTTCGTCTGCGTTGGCCCGGGTTAAGAACTATCCTATATTTTAATCCACGCTATAAACTATCTTCGTGCAAAATTTCATCCAAATCGGTTGAGCCGTTTAAGCACTAGTGAGTAACAAACATCCTAACTTTCGCATTTATAATTTACTAGCTTCTGCCCGCGACTCCGTCCGCGTGGAACTCGTTTATATCGTAGCACCATATACTTTCATCCCCAATTTCACCCCCTCTGGGGATGGTTTCCGGGATAAAAACTATCCTATGTCTTTCCCCGGGATCCAAACTATCTTCATACCAAATTTCATCTCAATCGGTTCAGCGGTTTAAGCGTGAAGAGTTAACAGACAGACAGACAGACAGACAGACACACACACTTTCACATTTATAATATTAGTATGGATTTATTTATTTAAAATTTTATTGCACAGTAACAAGATACAAGTGCAAAAGGCGAACTTAATGCCGTACGGCATTCTAATATTTTTATAATATTAGTAGGATGTTAGCATGACTCACGGCAGGTTAGGTCTAATTGGTTTGGCGATACAAACACGTGTTTTGTGCAGGTCCGGTGCCTAGCGTGCGGCGCGGAGAGCAAGAAGCTGGATCCCTTCCTGGACCTGTCTCTGGAGCTGCCCGACGCGGCCTCGCCGGTGCCGCTGCTCGACTGTCTGGCCAGCTTCGTCCAGGTTGAACATAATCCTCAAAAATAGCCGACGAGTCTGTGTGACTGTCGCGTCGTGGCTCCTCTAAACGAATGGACCGGATTTTGATGCGGTTTTTTTTTTCCGAAAGCTGACGTGATCGAGATTATTCTTTGGGTGGTGTTCCACTTGTCCAAGGTATTTGTCCAATGTGTATTTGCGTCTCACGTGCCTAACCTCTCGTATGCCGATGTCAAAAAAAGACCGGGTTGCACTCCGGGAGTGCCGGCAGAAGTGAAAATCCAATGACATTGTAACAGTTTTTCGATCAGGTCACGTGTCCGTCTTACGGTCACGTGACCTGTCTCGAATCTCACGTCTAGCGAATCTTACGGTCACGTTACCTGTAGCGGTTTTAACAATTTTTCAAAAAATTCAATCAAATCACGTTCTTCGAGTTAACGTTGTAACGGTTCAGCCGATTTTGAGATATTGAACTTTGAAATTAATATTTTGCGGTTGTTTCAACTTTTCTAAGTTGTTAATTTACACTAATATTATAAAGAGGAAAGATTTGATTGTGTGTTTGTTTGTATTGAATAGGCTCCGAAAGTGGACCGATTTGAAATTCTTTTACCATTAGAAGCCAACATTATCACTGATGAACACAGGCTACTTTTTACCGCGGGAAAATGCTTCATTCCTACGGGAAAACGGGTAATCCGTGCGAAGCCGGGCCGGGCAGCTATAGTTATGTATAAAAGCCTGACCTGATAGTAAGCCTAAGGGCGGGTTGCACCAACTTACCATTACAGGCCGGTCAACGTTAAGTTTGGCGCCGGCAGATGTCATTCCATACAAAGTTGTCAAACTTTCCATATATACAGATTTTAACGAACACTTAATTACGATTACAGACGGTTTAGTGCAAAATATGAAATTCACTGGTTCAGTAATGCGTATTCACTCTTCTTTTACACCTAGATTGTAATTATCAGTAAATACAGATGATGGGAGAGGATACTTGAATGGTCTTAAATATCTGTATTTGTGCAATTACAGACATAGATATACTTCATGTCATTATATATGCAAAGTTTCTTCTTTAAAATGAGAGCGTAACTACGTTTGTATGGGAAGGTGAAATTCGGCCGAGCTTACTGCGGACTCTTCACGCTGCGTTGACGTGTCGTATGCGTCACGTATTCTTCATACATTTCGTTGCGTTTTACGGTGCGTTAGCGTATTTTGATCAGCGGTGTGGTCGCACCTTTAGCCCTTAAATAATTATCCAAATGTTGCAGGTGGAAGAGTTGGCAGACACGGAGCGCTACTTCTGCGGCGGCTGCGAGAGCAAGCAGAAGTCCACGAAGCAGTTCCGAGTGCGCCGCTTGCCTCGAGTGCTGTGCCTGCACCTGAAGCGGTTCCGTTGGCACAACTACTTTAGGTACACCATCTTTTGTTAGCCAAAGTCTTCATGCTGTGAGGGTCTATGTCATAGTAGAAAGAGTGGAAAGTAGGTTATCTTCACACAAACGTACGGCGCGCGGCTTGTATGTGTGCGCCATAGTATCTAGATGCGTCGCCGCACGCACACTCAAACAAAATCTCGACTGGCGCACTGAGAAACGGGTTGAGATTTTGTTTGAGTGTGCGTGCGGCGACGCATAGATACGGCGCACACATACAAGCCGCGCGCGGTGCGTAGAAGATAACGTACTTTGCACTCTTTCTACTATGATATCGAATGACGACAGCTTTAGCCTAGTTGGCAGTGACCCTGCCTACGAAGCAAGAGGTCCTGGGTTTGAATCCAGGTTAGGGCATTTATTTGTGTGATGAGCACGAATATTTGTTTCTGTGTCATGGATGTTTTCTATGTATTTAAGTATTTATTTATCTATATAAGTGTGTTTATCGTCGCCTAGTACCCATAGTACAAGCTTTGCTTAGTTTGGGACTAGTTCGATTTGTCTAAGATTGTCCCCTAATATTTATTTTATTTATATTTGGTTTTAATGGCATAATTTTTCATTGTTCTATGTTCTTTGCTTAACTTTTCGCCTGCAAACGTTTGGCCTAATAATTGTTGTATATAATATTAATTATAGGGATCGTAATATTACAATTAAATTTATTTATTTTTATCGTTATTCAACATGACTAAGGGAACACCCAAATAGATAGTCTGAAATATAAATCGCCAGTAACTTTAGTGGTCACCCTTCAATAACTGGCCCTCCTCATCATAAAAATGAACTCTGTTTTCCTACAAACATAATTCAATTTAGTATAACGTGGCTAGTTATTGAAGGGTGGTCAGCAATAGGGGTGTAGACACTAAATAAAATACTCAATAATGTCATATTTTCAAAGAATTAAAAATGTAGCCAAATGGAGAAAAAGTCAACGCAAAAGGTTAAATAATCACGAAGTTATTTACAAGTGTCCAAAGTTTTAAGAAGGGTACGTTCTTTTCCTTTTTTGCAAGACGCAACTTCATATGAAACGTTGACCCTGGAAGATTGTGACGTTACTATAGACGCATCGTGGTCGGCGCCGCCGTCGACGCGGCCCCCCCGGCAGCATCCCGTATCGTGACGTCACACACTGTTTGCGTTTTCTCTCTCTGACAAGCAATATTAAAACTGTTGTAGCTTCGTAATTCTTTGAGATACCTGAATGGGATTTTCGTCACTAGGCTTATTTTTTTGCCTTCTTTCTTTTGGAGTAATAATAATTTTCGAATCTACACCCCTATTAATTAAAAAATATTTCTATTATATGTAAGTAGAGTTAATTTTTAGTCTGAGGTGCCCAGTTATTGAACGATGGCCAGTTACTAGCGATTAACCCTAATTATTCCGGATTTCATCGTTCCTAAAAAACTAAATTACAATGATTAAAAACACGAAGTTCCAATTTTAGTACTTAAATGGACTTGCAAGTCTAGTAATAGCAATATTAGGCCAGACATGTTTTATGCCATGTAATCGTAGGCGTAACAAGTTTAAGCCTTTTAGATTTTCGAGTATTTAATTAAGTATTAGGAGCAATAAGAATTAGGACAATCAACAAATTGAAACGCAAATTAGACAGATTCTATTGATTATAACTTGAGGCTAAATGCATACTTTTGGGTTAAATAACGGAAAAGGCTCGAGTCAGTTACTAGTTGACCGAAAGAGAGGCTATTATTTAAGTGTAAGCAGGCCTATCCCACTGTCAATTTGGCGCGAAACGAAGTTTGTCTATGGTAACCTCCTGTGGAGGTCTAGCTAGGGCTATACGGCGTATCGCACACAATGACGTTTCATATATACGTTCCGTTTTACTTAGTAACAACTAACAACATAATTTCATTGATCGCGCACAGCGAACGAAAAAAAAAGGGGGGGGGGGCATGTCGCAGGCCGAGCAGGTCTTTTGCGCGCTCGCCGCGGACAAGAAGCACCGTGCCGTGAAAAAGCAACTCTACCGTCGGTAAAAGGTTCAAATTCCAATGGCAATGTATTTGCACCCGAAATTAAGTGCATTTCTTACTAGTTAACTAGTTATGTCTACTACTCGTTAACTAGTTCTGTGATAGTTTTCCTTTTAAACTCATTTATATGTACTACTGTTACGAATTTTTTCACGTCCCCAGTAGCCATTTAGCCGGGGGGGGGGGACATGACTCGAACAAAAATTAGGGCTTTAAATCCCATTATCTCGCAAACACATAACCGAGTTGAAAAATAGATTTAGAAAACCTATAATATTTTTGAACAAGCTATCCAACGATACCCCACGCTATAGATTTAACGAGAAAAAAAATATACATCACCAATTTACATGTAGGAGAGTACCATAAAAAAAAAATTTTTTCATGATTTTATTCTACTGTTTTGTCGGCGTAATTGGTTTATATACCCACGCCGAATTGCAGTTACTAGTTGTAAGGGTTACTGAGCTAAGCCGAAGACGGACAGACGGACGGACATGGCGAAACTATAAGGGTTCCTTGTTGACTACGGAACCCTAAAAATACCAAATGATTAATTCTGCGTTTAACTTATTAAAAAAGTATTGATGTCTGTTGGCATGATACCATCCCTGCACGAAATGTGATCCTAACAATAAAATCAAAATAATATGTTTATCGCTGTACTTAGTTGTGAAAAGGGATTTCATCTTTTTTGTTGTGCTTGTCCGAACGACTCGCATACCATTTTATAGCACAACAAGGCGTATTTATTGAAATTGAACATTTGGTTTGTTTAACAGTTTGTCACGCCAGCCATGTTCGAACTAAACGGCTGCCTGGCATCGTTCTGACGCCCCGCCTACCATGGCACCCTTTCTGTGGGGCCATTTTACGGCACCAGTTAGACTTCTATGTATTTTTCGTTCGCTGGTCGCACACCGTTATACGAATTTAAATTTTACAACATCTTGCTAACATGACGAAAAAAGTAGTCCCATTGTAGTCCCATCAAAATATGAACTGTTTTGTAAAAACTTAACATGTATTCAATTTAACCTATCAAGTAAAACGTTGAAATTTTAACTAAAATGCCGTTAAAATTCGTTTCTTTATCTGTCACTGATATTTAAATTAGTAAGAAAGGGACATAACTCGTTTTATTTAACAGAGGTATTTTAAGTTTTATGAATAAGGGGGTAACAGTTTAGTAGATGTTTGTGGCAATAGATCCAACAGGTAGGACACAGGCTGCAGCATTAAATGTTTATTGATCTTCTTCTCTACATATTTTTAACACTGTTTTATATTAAATAAATAAAAACGTGATGACTGAAATGATCTTGAGTCACTCCGACTCTCAGATAAATCTTTAATTTTCAGTTTCAGTCAGATCCATACATATTTAAGGTCCCACGGGATCCTCAGATATATATTTTGAAAGCAATTAGAAATTAATATAATAAATATAGTCTCCTAAATTGCTAATGGGTTCATATTCGGAGACCATACTCGCGTCTCGTAAATATCTATATAAGAGAACTGACCTAGGATTTAAATAAGTAGAACTTAAGATCTAAATAGCAACTAAACGTTGCCAATAAAATTATTCATAAAAAAGATAAAAAAAACATGTGGTTGCTGCTATTTTGGCGCTAAAATTAAGATCTTTAAAGCTTTAAATCAATAAGTCTAGTAAGTTTAATGTTCTACTAATAAGGCAAAATAGTCTTAGGAAATTGTCACTTCTACATTTTTAATCTTTGAAATAATGGCCGCCATCGGCGCATATTTTATAAATTACAGAAAAAAACATGTTTGCTGATGAAAAGTGATCCCCGTACTTTTACTATTGTTGGGTTTGTTGTTGGTGCGATACCGCAATGCAAAAGAAGGCATTTTTTTAAAGTTTTGAGTGAAAATTGCACTCAAAACGACCGCCATCACTGCCCGCCACAGACTAAACCAAGACACTCTCATGAGAGTATGTTGACATGCGCAAACTTATGCTAGGTGATGTCTACTCTAGTCACATAACTCAATGTAGACAACAGACGGCCAATTTATATTTTCCAAACTATACCTAACCACTAAGTAAGTTCTACAACCATAACGCGAGTCCGGGTCCCTTTCTATTAAAGGTACTTATTAAAAATATTAAAGGATCGCACTATCATGTTCTGCCAAATCTTGTGTATGTTCCCGCCATTGCCAACTTAATGGATGTGTGTTGCAGGCTTTATGATAAAAGTATTTTCCTGTATGTTGGCCAATTTCTGTGTCTCTATATTGGCTGAATGTCAACTTGAAAGCGGGAAGTACGAAGTTATAATACCGCCTTAATACTGATGCACTTCATAATTAATGTTTATAAAAGGCCCGTTCTATACTGATTTAATACATACTGTTTATTGCTGATAAATGAAAAAAAAAAATACTGACAAACCAGCACGGCTATCACAAGACGGCGCGCGAGTTCTCTCGATTTTTTTCGAACTACCCGTCTCTCTCTTGTGATAGCCGTGCAGTATCGTGACAAATACTCAGCGTGTAATCTTGCAGAAACTAAAATAGACCCTATGGCTGAACGCGAGAACAGCGCTATGCCATGCCATTACAAAAAAAGGAAGTCAGACTTTTGACGATTTGACGTTATTTTGTTGAAATTTGTTGATACGCTTATTGAAATTACGCCTAAATACGAATTTAGCGTATACAAGTTTCCATATCAGAGGCTCTAGTATAAGTTTTACCAAAACAAAACTTTACGATCGCGTTTGCGTTTTACCCTCAATTTGTATGTATTTGACAGCTAAACGCAAACGCGGTCGTAACGTTTTGTTTCGGTAAAACTTATACTAGAGCCTCTGAATCGATTATTTGTTTGTGCTTTAGAATTTAATATGCGTTTTGTGAAGGTCTAATCACAACACCGGATCGAAATTATTACCGTTGGATAGTTATGGCCATAGTTTAGCCCGCCATTTTGACGTAACTGACAGTTGACAGATATGGCGGCGACGATTTCAAGCAGAAGAAATGAATAATTTAATGAGGTCAAATGTTTCCGAAAATTAATTAATCGTCGCAGTCGGATAAAAACTATCCTATACGGAAGCTAGAGTAATAATGTACTTGTAAAAAAAGTTACATGTTTTCCGTTCATGGGAAACCGAAATCATTCGGGACACAACAATGCTTAGTTTGATACTGGCTGATTCTTTTTTATTTTAGAGATTCATTATAAGTCAGAAATAATATTATTGTTTCCGAAATTTGATGATCATTTCGATATTAAAACTAGGAACTAAAATAGTTATCATTTTGAATGTTCAGTGATGTGGTACGTCCCTATCTCCCTCTATGATTGTCTATTGCAAAAAATGACAGCTAACGTCATCACTTAGCCAGTGGACCTTCTGTACCTGTAGGTACTATTAATTATTCTGTGGTGTAAGTGAGCGAATGTTGCGAATTTAATTGTCGTATAGTCAGCGTCATATAGTTGTAGCAGCCAGAGTAGCCAAATATTTCGTAACACACCCTTATTCTTAGAGTAATAAAGACGTGTACCGAAATATTGGGCTACCTTGGCTGTTACTAACTATATGACGCTGACTGTACTACACGCCTAAGGGCCTGTTTACACATGACTGCAAGTCCTTATAAACTTGCTCCCAAAAAAATATAACACTTCAATTTAAACTGGTACAAACGCTTAAAGGCTTTGACCCCGTTAACGGACCAAGTTAAAATTAATTCATAATTCAAGTCTTGCTAGTATAGGTAGACCTCAAATTTCTGCTCCATAAAAACACACAAAAAGATGACTTTAACTGGTGCACATTTTTGCCATGAAATTCCTATTCCTTCTTTCTAGGGCACAATTTAAATTCCCCATTGGTTAAGCGATATTAAGAGTACCCCCTTAACACAGTCAACTAAACTTGACCACTCCCACTAAACCCTCGGTGTGCGCCGATGCTATACAAAATGTATGAAAGAATTCGTCCACATATCGATGCGCGGCGGTTCTAAACCTTACGACAATGTGGCTACGACTCAATTTCGTCTACAGGACGAAGGTGGACACGTTGATCTCGTTCCCTCTCCGCGCGCTGGACATGTCCCGCTTCGTGCTGGAGCGGCGCCGCGCGCTGCTGTACGACCTGGCCGCCGTCATCGTGCACCACGGCTCGGGGTGAGTCCTCACAGTTGCAGGCTGCCTGGGGCCCGCTTCTAAGGTGGACACGTTGGTCTGGTTCCCTCTCCGCGCGCTGGACATGTCCCGCTTCGTGCTGGAGCGGCGCCGCGCGCTGCTGTACGACCTGGCCGCCGTCATCGTGCACCACGGCTCGGGGTGAGTCCTCACAGTTGCAGGCTGCCTGGGGCCCGCTTCTAAGGTGGACACGTTGGTCTGGTTCCCTCTCCGCGCGCTGGACATGTCCCGCTTCGTGCTGGAGCGGCGCCGCGCGCTGCTGTACGACCTGGCCGCCGTCATCGTGCACCACGGCTCGGGGTGAGTCCTCACAGTTGCAGGCTGCCTGGGGCCCGCTTCTAAGGTGGACACGTTGGTCTGGTTCCCTCTCCGCGCGCTGGACATGTCCCGCTTCGTGCTGGAGCGGCGCCGCGCGCTGCTGTACGACCTGGCCGCCGTCATCGTGCACCACGGCTCGGGGTGAGTCCTCACAGTTGCAGGCTGCCTGGGGCCCGCTTCTAAGGTGGACACGTTGGTCTGGTTCCCTCTCCGCGCGCTGGACATGTCCCGCTTCGTGCTGGAGCGGCGCCGCGCGCTGCTGTACGACCTGGCCGCCGTCATCGTGCACCACGGCTCGGGGTGAGTCCTCACAGTTGCAGGCTGCCTGGGGCCCGCTTCTAAGGTGGACACGTTGGTCTCGTTCCCTCTCCGCGCGCTGGACATGTCCCGCTTCGTGCTGGAGCGGCGCCGCGCGCTGCTGTACGACCTGGCCGCCTTCATCGTGCACCACGGCTCGGGGTGAGTCCTCACAGTTACAGGCTGCCTGGGGCCCGCTTCTAAGGTGGACACGTTGGTCTCGTTCCCTCTCCGCGCGCTGGACATGTCCCGCTTCGTGCTGGAGCGGCGCCGCGCGCTGCTGTACGACCTGGCCGCCGTCATCGTGCACCACGGCTCGGGGTGAGTCCTCACAGTTACAGGCTGCCTGGGGCCCGCTTCTAAGGTGGACACGTTGGTCTCGTTCCCTCTCCGCGCGCTGGACATGTCCCGCTTCGTGCTGGAGCGGCGCCGCGCGCTGCTGTACGACCTGGCCGCCGTCATCGTGCACCACGGCTCGGGGTGAGTCCTCACAGTTGCAGGCTGCCTGGGGCCCGCTTCTAAGGTGGACACGTTGGTCTGGTTCCCTCTCCGCGCGCTGGACATGTCCCGCTTCGTGCTGGAGCGGCGCCGCGCGCTGCTGTACGACCTGGCCGCCGTCATCGTGCACCACGGCTCGGGGTGAGTCCTCACAGTTGCAGGCTGCCTGGGGCCCGCTTCTAAGGTGGACACGTTGGTCTGGTTCCCTCTGCGCGCGCTGGACATGTCCCGCTTCGTGCTGGAGCGGCGCCGCGCGCTGCTGTACGACCTGGCCGCCGTCATCGTGCACCACGGCTCGGGGTGAGTCCTCACAGTTGCAGGCTGCCTGGGGCCCGCTTCTAAGGTGGACACGTTGGTCTGGTTCCCTCTCCGCGCGCTGGACATGTCCCGCTTCGTGCTGGAGCGGCGCCGCGCGCTGCTGTACGACCTGGCCGCCGTCATCGTGCACCACGGCTCGGGGTGAGTCCTCACAGTTGCAGGCTGCCTGGGGCCCGCTTCTAAGGTGGACACGTTGGTCTGGTTCCCTCTCCGCGCGCTGGACATGTCCCGCTTCGTGCTGGAGCGGCGCCGCGCGCTGCTGTACGACCTGGCCGCCGTCATCGTGCACCACGGCTCGGGGTGAGTCCTCACAGTTGCAGGCTGCCTGGGGCCCGCTTCTAAGGTGGACACGTTGGTCTCGTTCCCTCTCCGCGCGCTGGACATGTCCCGCTTCGTGCTGGAGCGGCGCCGCGCGCTGCTGTACGACCTGGCCGCCGTCATCGTGCACCACGGCTCGGGGTGAGTCCTCACAGTTACAGGCTGCCTGGGGCCCGCTTCTAAGGTGGACACGTTGGTCTCGTTCCCTCTCCGCGCGCTGGACATGTCCCGCTTCGTGCTGGAGCGGCGCCGCGCGCTGCTGTACGACCTGGCCGCCGTCATCGTGCACCACGGCTCGGGGTGAGTCCTCACAGTTACAGGCTGCCTGGGGCCCGCTTCTAAGGTGGACACGTTGGTCTGGTTCCCTCTCCGCGCGCTGGACATGTCCCGCTTCGTGCTGGAGCGGCGCCGCGCGCTGCTGTACGACCTGGCCGCCGTCATCGTGCACCACGGCTCGGGGTGAGTCCTCACAGTTACAGGCTGCCTGGGGCCCGCTTCTAAGGTGGACACGTTGGTCTGGTTCCCTCTCCGCGCGCTGGACATGTCCCGCTTCGTGCTGGAGCGGCGCCGCGCGCTGCTGTACGACCTGGCCGCCGTCATCGTGCACCACGGCTCGGGGTGAGTCCTCACAGTTACAGGCTGCCTGGGGCCCGCTTCTAAGGTGGACACGTTGATCTCGTTCCCTCTCCGCGCGTCGTGCACAGACCTCAAGTCTGTTACGTATTTATAATATTTATATATAGTACTCTATTTTTCGATGTGACTGAGATACAGGAACGTGCGTGCATTTGTGTTCAAACTTGCACCTTACTAGACTTCGCGGTAGGATGCCATTTCAACTTTAGCTAAAATAGTAGCAGCCAAAGTAGCCAAATATATCGGAACACGTCTTTATTACTAAAGGAGTAAGGACGTGTTATTGTATATTTGGCTGCTATTACTATATAATGCTGGCTGTCCATATATGACATCATCGTTTTTTGGCGATATATGGACAGCCGCATAGCAACGAATGTTTTCCTTCCTCCGCAGCGCCGGCTCGGGCCACTACACGGCGTTCGCGCACAACTCGGGCCAGTGGTTCCACTTCAACGACCAGACCGTGCGCGCGGCCGACGCGGCCGCCGTGCAGGCCTGCAAGCCCTACATCCTGTTCTACGTCCGCCGCGACCGGCCCGAGCTCTCCTGACTCCGGCGCCGCAAGCCGCACGCGCTGCGCAGGCGGAGCCCGGGCTAGCTGGAACCACGGACACCTCACTATCCACCAGTAACACGGTTGCTACTGGCTTCGCGTAGCGCCACGGAATGAGCAGTTACAACATTGTGTTATTCAGGCATGTAGGTCCTATATCCTGTTCTACATCCGCCGCGACCGGCCCGAGCTCTCCTGACTCCGGCAAGACCAAACACATTACCACACACTAGACGACATCGGCTAACTATTACTAGGGATGTTAGATTCCCAAGGTGGGTTCTTGAACCAGAGTTGCAACTCGGCTCGGCATAGACTCACAGAACAGTACTAAGAACCAAGTAGTTCACACTCAGCCTTATAAGTCCTACATCTTGTTCTACTTTCGCCGCGACCGAGGAACTGTCGTGACCGGTGAACGAGGCTGGCATGACCGGCTAGATTTACCAGGGACGCGTAAATCCCTGCGGTGCTGCCTCCAAATAGATACCTTTTGAATAGGTATTATACGCTACGATGCAAATTATTGACGCAGAACCTCTTCTACATAAAACAAACTCAACGAGAAAAAAAAGGTTCCATGGAGGCATCACTCGATGGTATGGGTTCCGTACTGTATCTTCTAACTAAAGCGATAGCCACTCGCTCGTTAGAGTATAGCTTATTTAAAAATCCGTAGATAGATATTCGATAAATCCTATATCTAATAAAATATCCATATTTCGAGTACCGTACGGGTGAACATTGAGGCACCCTAGTTCTAACGGTAATAATTTGACATTTGGACCGGGTTTTAGAATATATTGGGCTTAAAGCCTACGGTTTTCAACGTGATAATAAATTTAGGCTCTGTCTACATGCATTCGGAATCCGGGCCCTTAAGGGGTCTAAGGGATTCCGAAGCTTGTAGTTCGAGTCTCGTGCGTGTGCGGAAAGTGGATCGACAGATCGGAGTAGTAAAATCGACACTGGCCGCTGTACAGTGGTTATTGCAAATTTGAATTGAATGGGTTTATCAGGATCACTCTGAAATCGTAGGCATAAGGTGTCATACAGGGATTTAGTTTTGACTTGACAAATCCAGTTTAACACCACTGAAAGCATCCAAGGACTTAGTACCCTCAGAAAGCTCGTTAAATAAATGTGTTTCGAACAATCATAAAGCTTAGACGAATTCGTTACGATTTACAAAAGGTTTATCAGAATTGATTTAGATTGTGTATAATCTCCGTAATAGTGCATAACGACGCATTCCTAGTCTTAAGAATGAGCCGGTCTCACCTTAATTGTATAAATATTGTCAGTTCGTTTTTGTACAAGTCAGCATAATATAGTTAGTAGCAGCCAAATTAGTCAAATAGTTCGTTACACGTCTTTATTACTTTAAGATTTATTACTGTATTTGGCTACTTTGGCTGCTACCAACTATACGATGCTGACTGTGCATTAAAGGCGTGTCAACGTTAAATATGGCGTCGGCAGCTGCCATTCCATATAAATTTGTCAAACTTTCCATACAATGACATTTTGACATTACATTACATGACCTACATTTCACCGTGCCTGAATGAGTTAGATTAAGAGCGTAAGTCGTTACCAGTTACTTAATTTTCCCCAGTCAAGACCTATAAAATTGTGTATAATCCTGTCATCCTGTAATATTAACCTTTTCACCGCCCGACGGCGAAGCAATACGCTGTGCCACTGACGCCACGGGGGTAAAATTAAAATGGGTAAAGAAATAACGCCACCATAAAAATGGGCTGTTTTTAATAGGTATTCATGAAAAAATGTTTGTCGGCCAGCGCCGACTGTGGCGTCGTAGTCACGATTTTGCGTTGTCGGCTATGGCCGACTGTGGCGGTGAAAGGGTTAATGGCGGCGCCAATTTTATCCGACCGCCGCAAAAGAGAAAGTTATGTTTTGTGGATTGTATCGTAAATAGATCGGCTATTCTCAGATTTGCGTCTGCGGTTGCGTCTAATTACCACGACCATTTACGAACATTTTATATGGAGTCGTGGTAATTAGACGCAGACACAAAATTTGAGAATAGCCGAGCTAATCCTAATTCATGGTTAGACACCATGCAACAACGCACCACGCAGCAATGTTTAAGCAACAATAGATACTTCAACCCGTCAGTGCTATATAAGCATTTATGATCGGATCTATATTGTAATATTAAGTTGTAGCTATAGAGACAAATACTCACATAAAATAGTCTATGCCGTTGTAAAATCGACATTGTAATGAATTTGGAGCTTATGTATACACAAATTGTGATTCATTGGGTTAAAATTGTGATTTCTCTATATTGAATGTGATGCCATGGGTGCATTTCGCAGTATCATAAGTTTTTGTATGAATACCAGTGGTATTAAGCTTGTTTTAATTAGGGTTCAGTTTTACAGATGGATTTTACATTCCTGTGACAATTAGCCTTAACCTTCTGTGCAGGTCGACACAGGTAAAAAGAGCTCTGGCGGCCATACATATAATATGGCGCGCAGAGCTCTTTTTACGTGTGTCGACCTGTAATGATCACGAGCTATTTTATATTTATGAATCATGTGTGCTGAGTAAGCGCAAATCGCTGACGATTATCTTATCGTAATATTTTGCCGGGTACCTAATGAAAATGTGTAAGGTTTATTTTAATTTAAGTACTTCAATAATTGGAAGTTCATAGTGATTGAATTTAATAAATTCGCCAATGAAACGATTTTGTTGTTTGATTTAAACGTTTATTTACAACATTTGAAGCAGCCGAAGCACCGTTGGAGTAGTGTTTTCTTTGTCTGCAATTCTGACCCGAGGTCTATTGAGAGTCTACTCCCAGTTACAGGAGAATACGACTTCCACTCAGCGGGTTTGAGTAAGGTCATGTTTCTGATCATCAACCTGTCGCCCGCGCTCATGATCTGTCGTCTGTCTTGGCGACATGACTTCGGCTCATGTTCCGCGATCCAATCATTGCTGTCAAGAGTCTCAATCGGCCTAGTAATGGGTGGTAGTGATAGTGGAAACGGCTTGCCGACCGTGATGCGAGGTTTCTGAACTTTGTAGTGGCCTCTGTCGCTCCACGCGCCTCGAACTGCGTTTTTAAGTTTAGTCAGTTCCGATTCGTGTTCCGCTTTATATGACAGGTCAAGGTTTACGCGTCGCGGTGGAAATGGAGAAATGAGATAGGTAGCGTTATTTCTAAATTTTTCCCTTTTAGAATTAGCCGAGGATCTTTGTGAGTTTCTTTGTGACGGTGGCTTGAAAAACTTAGTTTCGTCTAAAGTTTCTATTTCAATTTTATCCAGATTTGGCTTCTGCGCCTGAAAATCTGCGGGTTCCGCTATTTCAGTCTCAAATAGTTCTCGGTTTCGTTCTTTTCCATCGTCCTTTGAAACTTCTGTCACTGGTTGAAGCTGAATTGGGGCTTCAGAGCTGTGTCGCGAGTGCCGTCTCCTTTCCCTCGGTGAAAGAGCCATCCAGTTTACTATATTAGTAACTTTGTTTTCAGTAATAGTTGCTTTTTCCGAGATATCCAAACACCAGCTGTTAGCAGGTTTCTGTGTTATAGGCGCATGTTTTTTTTGGTAAAGAGATTCAGAGGATTTGGGCTCGGTAACTTCTGTGACGTTCGGTAAGGTGGCGCCGAGTGAAAGGTCCAGTCTCTGTATATGCGCCGCTGGAATAGGACTCGGGACTCTTGCAGACTTGCTCGCATTTAATTCTTCGTCGATTTCAGAGGAAGAGATAGTGGCTACGCTCTCGCTGCTTGGAATGTTGACTGATTCGAAATCGATATCTGACAACATGCGGCGGTTTTTAAACGAGTATATCCATATAGTGTGTTTCTCCCCGTCTAAACCAGAGCCATAACTGACTAGTTCTTCGCCGGTTTCGCCTTTACCTTTCCATCCGCCTTCTAGCATAACTTCACGACTTGCCTCGTTGCCAGCCTCTTCGAAATCTTCAGGTGTACTCTCCAACTCCAACGCCGAAAGCTTGTCGAGTATTGTGAAACATGTTCGGTTAAATGCTTCCACATCTGCAGTGTCGGGGGTCCACGTGTTGTCGAAGTAGATAGAACTGTCAAATTCGTTATCAAGAGCTCCGTTTTGGGGAAAAAGATTTCTGTTTCGAAGACGCCTCCTCAACCTGGCCTGTCGGTTCGCCTTGAAAGTATCTTCAGAGTTTCCTAACCTTGCGGCGTAGCTCCAAGGGTGTTTCTTCAAGTGGGGATTCTCGGGAGGGTCTTCATTCGACGTCTGAGAATTTTCCGACGTATTTAGTTCGACTATTTCCAACCCGTTTGCTTGTATGTCTTCTTCTAAATCGTTGATCCATATCTGGCTCGTTAGAAATCTAGAATCCGGTCCCGTTTCGTGATGAATATCTGTAAAACCGTGTAGGTATTTAAGTTGTGTCTACCTACTAAGTGCAAGAGTAATAAGTAGGTATAGGTATTTCATAATTTCAGGTTAATTCAATGGGCTCTATAGCGACTTACCATTACGCGAATGCCAATTAATATTTCTGTTCATTGGGTAGGTAAGTATATTAAGTTATTTAGTTTCTCGTATGAATAAAATCAATTAATGGTTGACAATAACGTGACGCAAGAGTGACACTGTAACGAAGTTGTTAAATTCATATCTACGTCACAATTAATAACAGTTTACAATAATCATCAAAACTCTGTAAAGGTTTGTACTTATGTTTAGCAAGAAAATAACTGACCAAGTGAGTCGGACACGCACGAGGGCTCCGTTCGAAGGTACGACGTACCATGATTTAACGAACGAGCGAGCGAATGCAAACGAAGTTCTATGCTTCCGCTTGGGCCGAAAATCGTTCGTATGTCTGATTTCTATCACGCTATCCCGCTGTCACCCTGTCCGGCTGTTCTCCTCTAGAGGTCGCATTTCTCAACCGAATCTCTTCAATTTTTTTAGTCGAGTTGCTTTCTCGAAATAAAAATAAAATAAAAAAGACAGACTCGCGAGATCTAAAACACACAGCCAGCAGTAGTATAACTAATTAATCTATTTTCGAACGAGCGAGCGAAGCGAACAAAGTTCTACTTCTACTTATGCTTCGGCTTAGGCAGAAAATAGTTTGTCAGTTGTCCGGTGTCTGTCCCGTTGTTCTTCTCTACAGGTCACATTTCTCAACCGATTCTCATGAATTTTTCATAGAGCAGGGTTGTTAACTAGTACTTATATAGTTTTTTTTGGCTACTCTATTTTTCGAAATTCAAAAAAAGTACCGGCTCGCGAGTTCTACAGCTCACGGAGCCACTAGTATATATTCGCTGTTTTTCAAACTGTGGGTCCCCCCGTCAGGGGGGCCGCGAAGCCTTCTGAAGGGGGTTGCGGCTACTCATATTTTTAAAGTTAAAGTGCTGTAAGTATTTTGAACAGCGTAGGGTGGGGGGTCGCGAAATATTTTTTTCTGTACAAATGGGGCCATGGCATTAATAAGATTGAAAAACACAACACAACTACTCTTAGTAAGACAATACAGGAGAAGCGCCTTACTCGGGCAAATAGGCAGTTAACCTTTGTAGTTTCTCAGCACGGTTAAAACAAATAAACTAAGTGTTCTAATTAGAAGAAGACGGATAGTCTTATCTCGCCGCGACACAGGTCGCGCACCGTCTTGTGATAACCGTGCGAAGGTGTGTAGGCCGCAGGTTGGCCGTAGATAATAGTTAGGTTCACTACTGTCCTACCCGCCATGACTTATGTAGCGAAATATGGCCAATCACAGTGCAGATAGTAGCTTCGCTAAAAGCCACACAAAGAGGTATCGAAAGCAGCATGCTCGGTATATATCTCTGCGCGACAGAGTCCGTAACGAGGAGATCCAATCCCAGTGGTACAGCGGACTACTAAAAATACATATAGTAGACATCGGACGACGTGTTGTAACTTTGAAATGGGCCTGGCCGTAGGTATGTCGCCGAAACGACGGAAGCTGGGACAAACGCAATCTGGAATTAAATGGAGGCCTCGCACAAAGAGACTCATCCATGAGAGGCACCTGTGCCCAGCAGTGTGCCGTTTATATGCTGCTTTTGTAGGTAATATGCGAGTATGTACTAAACTGTGTGTAAAAGGCACCTTTTTATTAAGATCACACGAAACACGCGTTACTCTAAACCCCAAAAAGTTGGCAGAAAGTCAGGAGCGTCGAAGCCTAATAGCGAACAAAGTCAAATAGATAGACGAGACACGTTGCAGCGGACATCAATTATTTACAATACCTAACTTTGATGAGGGAAGGAATTTGATGTCACGACAAAATGTTCATAATATGAATGAAAGTAACAAACTAATAACTGTAATGGCTCATCGACCCAAAGCGAGTCTTGGCCTCTGAGGTGAGTTCGCCATTTGTCCCGATCTTGTGCTATTTCTCGCCAGTTCGTGGCTTAAAGATCACGCGGGTCTGATTCGACGACGTCGTTCCAACGATACTTACCTGCCTTCCTATTCTGTAACTTGTTTTAAGCTCACCTCAGCGCTCACCCACAAATATACCTTGACACCGCGATGCGTACCTAGTAACTAAGCGTAGGTAGAGGTCTAGTTTCGTGACGGGTGACAGGCGCGGTGAGCCGCATTAGCGCGTTGCGAATAACAGCCCTGGGACCTCCAACCGGTCGCCGCCTGGATGGATGGCCCGGATATGCATGTTTGGCGCCCCGATCTTCCGCCATCCTTTCGACATGGGAATGGGTGTTCTGTATATTAACGGTAGAGCAGTGTGTCCTAGGATAAGCAAGTATCAACTTGCTTATCCTAGAAGGGCTATACGCTCTATTTCTCTCCCCTCTATTCTTCTCTTCTTAGAGATATCGTTATACATTTTTTAATTGATAGCGCAAGTACTTAGTTAGAGTTCCGGTAGCCTTCAGAGTTCAGGTATGCGGCTGTCAAGCGGCGGTCGCGGGTTCGGATCCAGGCTCGTGCCAATGAGTTTTTGGGAACTTATGTACGGAATATTAACCGTTAGCTTTTCGGTGAAGGAAAACATCGTGAGGAAACCGGTCTTATCCCCAATAAGGTCTAGTTGTCCCTTTGGGTTGGAAGTTCAGATGGCAGTCGCTTTTGTAAAACTAGTGCCTATGCCAAATCTTGGGATTAGGTTTCAAAGCGGACCCTGGGCTCCTTTAGGGGCATTACCGGGAATAACGCTAGGAGGATGATGAGCGCAAGTACTTGAGATATTTAACGTTGTGGCAGACAGACGGACAAAATCGCACCATAAGGGTTCCGTTTTTACCTTTTTAGTACGGGACCCTCTAAACAAGCAAAGTAACTGTACTGGTATGGTATTACTGTAGCAGTGGCGCGAATAAGAGCCCGCTTTGTCGCTACGATAATTCCTGAATTAGTGCCGCGCCACTCGGGCGCAGTAATCGCATTAATTAGTCGCAACGCGGCGCGGCGCACTCCACGGCTGTTATTCACAACGCTACACATCAGCTTAGTCTAACCAGTGTAAGTCAGGGGGACACATTGATCTAATCAGTATAGGTAGTCAGATTCATAACGCTACACGTCAGCTCAGTCTAACCAGTGTACACAAGTCAACTACCTACACCACAACTAAGTCAGGGGAACACATTATCTAACTAGTAGTCAGATTCATCATCATCATCATCATCATCATTTTCAGCCTTTAATCGCCCACTGCTGAGCATAAGCCTCTCTTCGAGTACGCCACTTATCCCGGTCCCGTGCTAGTCTCATCCAGAGATGACCCGCGGTCTTGTTTACGTCGTCAACCCATCGTGCCGGTGGACGGTGGACGACCGACGCTTCTTTTTCCTGTTAGTGGCCACCAATCCGTTAAGGGTCGAACACACAGCACCGTCGCGCCCCGCCAGCCTCCCGCCGCGCGCCCGCGACGGGTGCGCGGCGCGTCAGTGTGACGCCAGACAGCGGAGCGCGCGGTGCGTACGTGATGCTGGCGGGTCGATGGCGCGAGGCCAGCGCGAGGCGCGCGGGACGCGCGCGCGATGCTGGCTGGTTGCCGTGCCGCGCGCATCACGCGCTCGTCAAGCCCCGCTACCGTCCCGCTGGCAGTCTGTTCGACCCTTTAACGTTTTGGTCCACCTACCGTCACGCTGCCTGGCAATATGTCCTGCCCAACGCCATTTGAGTTTGGTTATGACTTCCCCGACGTCACGCACCTTAGTGCGACGTCGGATCTCAGTATTCCTCACTCGGTCTTGTAGGTTAATACCGAGCATGGCGCGCTCCATGGCTCTCTGTGCCACCCTTACTTTATGCACAGCCTCCTTTGTGAGCGTCCATGTCTCAGCACCATACGTCATTGTGGGCAGGACACACTGATTATAGAGACGAGTCTTTAGGCATTGTGGAACGTCAACGGATTTGAGGATGTCGTCTAACTTATTGGATGCCTTCCAACCGAGCTGAATTCTCCTGGAGATCTCTTTGTTCTGATGCTCCTTGTCAAAGGATAGAATATGACCAAGATAAACGTATCGCTCGACGATCTCCAGCGACTCGTTTCCAACCGTTATAGTTGAATTCGACTCGCCGGAAACGCTAGTCATGACCTTAGTCTTGGACATATTCATCCTGAGACCGACCTGCAAGGAAGCATGATAAAGATCTTGGATCATATTTTGGAGCTCATCCAGGGTCTCGGAAAACAAGACAATGTCGTCGGCGAATCTCAAGTGCGACAAGAATACACCATTGATATTAATACCGGACCTATCCCATGCAAGCGTTTTTATGACGTTCTCTAGAACAGCCGTAAAAAGTTTGGGTGAAATGGTATCACCTTGACGCACTCCTTTCCGAATTAAAATTGGCGCGCTCAGTTTATGGAGCCGAACCTGCATTGTTGCCGAGCTGTACAGCTCCCGAAGCACGTCCACGTAGCGAGCATCGATTGAGCAGCGATGGAGAGAGTCAAACACGGCCCAGTGCTCGACACTGTCGAAAGCCTTCTCGTAATCGACGAAGGCCATGCACAGGGGTCGATTATACTCCTGACAAAAGTCAGGAGTATAATCGACCCCATTGGAGAAAACTCCATGAGCTGTTTTACCGCATGTATATGGTCAATGGTCGAAAATCCGCTTCGGGCGGTTGGCACTCGTCGAGATTACGGGTGAGACGGTTGCATAATACTTTTGCAAAAAGTTTATAAGTGTGGGAAAGTAGGCTTATGGGGCGGTAGTTAGCTTCGAAATGTCTCCTTTTTTATGTAAGATGGTGACGATGGCAGTTTTCCATGATTTTGGAGTGCGAGTATCCTGAAGTACCTGGTTAAATAATTTTACAAGGAGGTTAATGATAGGGTCGCCACCAGCGCGAAGTAAGTCGGATGTGATGCCATCTTCGCCAGGAGATTTGTCGGCTTTCATACTGTACAGAGCTTTTTAATTTCCGTAGGTAATATTGGGGGTACATTATCTCTATCTTTGTATAGTGTGGGTGGTGCTCTACTGTCATTACATCTGGTACATTGATCTGGATCTGCTGACTGAGATGAGTAAAGGTTGGTGTAGAAATGTTCAACAGTATTTACTATTTTGTCCCGGTCTGTACCTAACTAAATTTCCATCGTCATCTTTCAACTTCACTATTTCTTTTACTCCGGTTCTTAACTTTCTTCTAAATATTTTTGGACCTCGGTATTCTTTGATCGTGTCGATTATAACTTCAACATTACGTTTCCTTAAGTCTCTTCTAATAGATTTACTAATGATTTTGCTTATGCTTTCTATTTGCTTCTGATCTGCTATCGTGTTATGTTTCATTTGCCTCCGTTCTTCTACCAAAGCCAGTGTCTCTGATGACAACTTCTCTTTCTTTCTCTGGTGCTTACCAAGGTGTTTTTCTGCCGTATCTGTTAAGGTCTTTCCTAACAGGCTATTAATATCTATGGTCAACATCAAAGTTTTGCTCACCCAGCCCCTTAAATTGGTTTTGTAGATCTACCCGGAATTCTTCCTGAAGGAAAGCGGTTTCTTCCTTGAATTACCTGTTGGGAGCGGCAATCATTTTTGCTCGCTCTTTCTTCAGGCTAAACCTTAATGTCGTCCTTACCAGCCTGTGGTCGCTTCCGGTTCTGAAGTTTTTAAGAACGGTTACGTCCATGACTACATCTTTACGAGAACTTATGATGTAATCAATTTCGTTCTTTATTTTGCCGTCGGGACTAGCCCATGTCCATTTCCTTGAGGCACGCTTTGGGAAAAATGTGTTCATAGCGTAAAGGTGACTCCGCTCAAGAAAATTGACTAAGGTTTGTCCTCGGTTGTTACGAAGACCCAAACCAAACTTGCCAACAGATTTTTGGTTCGATAACTGTGGCCCAATCTTTGCATTAAAATCACCCATTATAGTGTAGAACTGGCACGGACATTCGTCAAGGGCTTTTTGTACATCATCATAGAAAGCTTTAAAGCTGTGCACGTTGACGTCTTCATCAGAATGGTCTGAAATGGGGGCATACACTTGGATAATCTTGATAGAGTAGCGACTGTTCAGTTTTAATACAACAAAACAGACGCGAGTTGAAATACTCTTTATATTCTTGACTGCCGGAGTGATATTTTTGTGCAGAAGAAATCCTACACCGCCATAACAGGAGTCCTCGTGTCCCCGATAGTAAAATAGGTCGCCGGAATCAAGTCTAATCAGGTCTTCACCTTTTCGTCTAACTTCCGACAAACCTATCCCTCAACTCCCTTATCCTGGTTTCGCAGCTACCTCTTTGGCAGGCGCCAGCGCGTTATGTTCGATGACAAGATGTCCGAGTGGTGCGAACTCTCCGCTGGCGTTCCCCAGGGAGGTGTGCTTTCTCCATTATTGTTCTCTGTTTTCATAAATAGTATCACCGAATCCCTAACTATATCATATCACCTTTACGCAGATGACCTACAGATTTATGCAGCGGCTACTGTGGATGAGATCTCCTCATTAATCTCGGAAGTCAATCGAAACCTTGAGTCGATACGCTGCTGGGCGTGTAAGTTTGGTTTACAAATTAATGCAAAGAAATCGCAAGCGATTGTTATTGGTAGTCCTTACTATGTAAATAAGCTCTCAGAGGTGGTGGTGCCTGACATCCTTTTTGATGGAATTTCTATTCCTTTTTCCTCTACTGTCAGGAATTTGGGTATCACCATGGATCAGACGCTTTCTTGGTCACCCCATATAGCTGAGGTGAGTCAGAGGATCTTTAGATCCCTTCACTCCCGTAGGCGTCTCCAGAATTTCCTTCCACTTCATACCAAGTTGACCCTTACTCAATCTCTTTTGCTTCCTCTTCTGGACTATGGTGATATTGCGTTTCTGGACCTCAACGAGGAGCTGCTTGATAGGCTGGAGCGCCTGCAAAATGTATGTATCAGATATATTTTTGGTCTACGCAAGTATGATCATATCTCTGAATTCCGCTCTAAGCTTCGATGGTTACCGATTCGCCGGCGCAGGGACGTGCATATCCTGTCATTACTTTTTAACACACTATTCAGCCCTACTTCCCCTCCTTATCTTTCTGAGCGGTTTAACTATATGGCAGACGGCAGTGGCCACCGCTTGCGGTCGGGTGCTAACCTTACTCTTGCTGTACCGTCTAGAAAGACGCGAACATACTCCAGATCTTTTACCGCGCACGCTGTTAAGTTGTGGAATGAGTTGCCTTTGTCGCTGAGACAGTCGCGGTCTGTTGCGTCACTTAAGATGAATTTGAAGAAGTTGTGGCTTTCCAATGACTTGTGAATTGGTTGAATATAGTATTTATTTATTTATTGTATATTTGCGATATATATAGTGTGTATTATATTTTATACTCTATATTTATATATGTATTGGCATGTTTTTATTTGTCTAGAATTAATACCTATTAGGTTTTGTTTTCATTTTCTCTGTGTTTTTGTACACGGTATAAGTTTGCCTATCTCGGTCTACCTACCTTCCTCTCAATTGCTCAAAGGTTAGCTGGAAGAGATCCCTTATAGGGATAAGTTCGCCTTTGTACTTTGATCTATTGTGTGACATGTATATTCTTTAACCTGTTATTGTGTACAATAAAGTGCTTACATACATACATACATACCTATTACGTCCCACTTGATTTTGTCCAATGCCAGCTGTACTTGAAGCAATCGGTCGTCCGTTCGCATCGTCCTGGCTTTGTAACACGCCAGGGTCTAGTCTGGGATAGTGGGACTGCTGGGGACTGAGGGCCGCGTTCTTGGCGTACTTTTTATTAGGGTAATAGCCTTAAAACGCCACGCTGGCCAGTGCGTCTTGGCGAGTTTTTCTTCCTGCCACGTTTGCCTGGGGTAAGTAGTAGTACAACAGTAGACGCTTGTTGTACTACTCAACCCAGTTACCGGAGGGGACCACGTGGAGGTGTGGACCAGGAATTGGCACCCAGAATGAATGTGACGTGAAAAGCGAATGCATTACATTCGATTTCCCAATCTATATGCATTCTGGAGACCCTTTACCCCCCCAGTCAGATTCACAACGCTATATACATCAGCTTAGTCCAACCAGTGAAATTCAGGGGGACACAACGCTACACATCAGTTTAGTTTAACCAGTGTAAGTCAGGGGAAAACATTTGTCTAACCAGTAGTTAGAGGGGAAATTCCGTAGAGAGGTAAGTTAGACCTACGATTAAGAATTATTAGGTACCTAGAACTATTAGGTACTAAGAATTCCGGCAAAAGAACTCGGTAGGTGCTTTCTTTAATTTTATTTTATACTACGATGGTGGCAAGCACATGGCCTGCCTGATAGTAAGCTGACACCGTCGCCTAGAGACGCTCGCGCCACCAGAAAAATCACAAGCGCGCTGCCGACCCTTTATTGATTTGAGGATTCGTTGTGTTGCAAGCTAGAGACATAGGTAGGTATGCTGTACGCAGGTCCTACTCTCAACACAGTGCACCCTCGGGAGCTCTGGCAACCTTACTCACCACCAGGAACATCACATCACACCAAACACCCAGCAAGCAACTTAGTGGTGTTATTAAATTACTAGCTTCCGCCCGCGACTTCGTTTGCGTAGAATCTGAATGAAAACTATCCTATATTTTAATCCAGGCTATAAACTATCTTCGTCCAAAATTTCATCCAAATCGGTTGAGCCTTGAGTAAAAAACATCTAAAGATCCAAACTTTCGCATTTATAATAGGTATATTAGTAGGATTATGGCTGCGGCCTTCTGTATGGTGGAGGTACTTCCCAAATATGAGCGAGATGGTAAGGTAAGGTACTAGCGGTGAGCAGCACAATTTTACTTCGTCCCAACCCAACTTACCTCAACCCTATATAGTGTTTCGTGGAGCCAAAATTCGTAACAACTGCGTAATCGGAGGTCGGATTTATATAGGTACTGGATCGCCTAAAGGCAGTTACCGGTAAAGCACACGATGCAATTTTGCAAAACAACCTGCTACAGTTAGAATGAAAGGTACCCTGTACCTATGTGACTGTATAGCCACCCAATCATCATCATTGGCCTTTACATCTATGAAAAGATGATTCAAACAGCGTCCATATTAGAGAAGCAGCACTTACGTACGTGGCTTGTAAGGCCGATACGGGAGCGACAGCCACGACAGCATAATTGGTAAGTAAATGTGCTGCCCGGACATGAAAGAGGAAGAGCAGCGCGTTGGTATCTTAATTCGCGCCTAAAGGATAAGAGATCGAACCAAGCTTTATCGTGTTCCACCACTCCATTGCGTAGGGTCTCCCTCCATTGGTCTCAATCTTGAGAATGTTGTTTCCAAGTTGTGGGGTCGATCCTAAAGGACACCATGTCCCGTTTAGCATTGTCCTTAAACCGCAACATAGGTCGCCCGACCGGTCGTTTAGCGTACGCTATTTCACTCAGGAGAGATTTTCGTGGCAAACGAGAAGGCTCTCCATTCTATGCACGTGCCCAAGTCAACGTAAGCGTCTCTGTTTCAGAACGGCAGCAAGGCTAGGTAAACGCGCGATGTTAAGCACCCTCTCGTTTGTCACTCGATCCTTCCACGAGATGTTTAAAATGCGTCGAAGACAGCGCATATGGAAGTATATGCGCATACCGCTCAGGGCATAATACAACGACGGTGGCAAACAAGCGGTCACCGCAGCCTATAGACGCATGCAACTCCAAAGGAGTAACATGGGCGTTACCAACCCTTGATATATTTGAGGGTTCGCCGTGTTGACAGCTGAAGGAACGAATTCCCTCGCTCTCAGCACAACGCATCCTCGGGAGCTCTGGCGACCTTACTCACCTCCAGGAACACAACACTACTACAGAGCAAGTATAGTACCTAGTGTTATTATGGCTGTGGTCTTCAGCAAGGCGGAGGTACTTCCCCAGTTGGGCTGCTCCACATTCGAGCAGGATGACATTTCGCTGTACCTTACCTCACCAAACATACACCTTCATACCAGGTTAGACGGTGGACTGTTCAATATATCGCTCTTAAAATCTAAAAAATGTTGCAAAGATTTTTAGGTTGACAGTTTACTGTTTGCCGATGATGTTGTCTTCGTTGCAACTTCGTCGGAGCAGCTTCAAGATATGGTAGAGAACACAGAACTATATCATAATAGAAGGAAAGAGCTCGTCGATTAGTATGGGAATCGAGATGGCGGATATTGTGTTAAGTTTTAATAAGTGCCATACGAAAGGAATGACACAGACCTCTCTCTGATTGTGAAAGGCAGGCATTATTATTTAAATAAAAAAATACTTTATCATGGCTAAGGTTAAAAACAAAAGAAGAAAAACAGCAACTATACTTAAATACCTAGGGAGGTAAAGTCAGGTTCTCCAATATCTATACAGACAACCTTTCAAATATATCTACAGTCTTTACCGTTACTGACATAAGACGCGTGTTATTGTGCGTTACTTATTTGTGAAATATGGTACTGAGTAGGTACCACTCTTTTATGACGATTTTCTGCCTATAATTAATTGCCTTTTAAATTCTTATTCCGCTATAACAAAATCCCTATCAAGCTCAAAGCTATATAAAGCATATTATAGGTACTTAGTACTGTTTGTGGATATCAATATCGCAAGTCAAAGTGTCCTTTGTCCCCCACCGCACTAGGTAACGACATTGTCACGTGTAATGGAGTAAGTGCTTTGCGAAATGGCCGGAGACACGGCTTTTAATGCAATTTCGCTCCCTTTGTGAGTGGAAATTGGCGCAATCAATCCATTTGCACTTTGTTTCGCAACAGTACCCGGTAGGACGCTTTCAGAGACAACTACATCGTTCCTTTTTCCCGTGTTGGTCATTTTTTGGGCCCGCTGCGTTGGGTTTGCTGTTCTTGTAAAAGTAGGAAAAGGGAATTTAAAAATGTAGGTTAGGTACGAGTAGGGAATGCCATCTCGCGAGGTGGCAGACCTAGCCGAGATTCGCGAGACCACAAGACCAGTCTCGGATTGAGATTTATTTACAAGATGTCGCGAGATTGGGCGTTTTTCAATGGAAACGTATGCAAATGCTATTCGCATAACATTTAATAACGATCAGCATATATGTTAAATAAAAATAATGGCATGTAATGGTCTATTAATTTCACACTGTTCGTTCTTTCAAAATACCTATTAGAATATTAGAATGTTTTGACTTTGTCCGCAATTGTGTTGTTATTTATTTTGATTTATAACTTATTTGATTATGACTTTAAACAATTATTGTATTTCCTCGATTTATTTATCTTTCAATGACATTTAATTAATAAATATTAGGGGACAATTTTACACAAATCGACATAGTCCCAAACTAAGCAAAGCTTGTACTATGGGTACTAAGTTAGATGACGATAAACATACTTATAAATATTTAAATACATAGAAAACATCCATGACTCAGGAACAAATATTCGTGCTCATCACACAAATAAATGCCCTTACCGGGATTCGAACCCAGGACCTCTTGCTTCGTAGGCAGGGTCACTACCAACTAGGCTAAAGCGGTCGTCCATTTAACCAATTATTTTACCCCCCCGATCTCTCTTATGTAATAGCTAGTAAATTCTACCGTAATGTGTCCTAAATTTAAATTAAATGTATTTATGATAATAATTTCACTGCACCTGTTATTAAATAATGCATGTTAGCTATTAATAATTATAACGCTGATTAGCACTGTAAGGCTTGACTGTTAGTGTTAATTATATGCAATAAAAAAAAAAAAAAACGATTAAATGTACTTAATAAAAATCGAATAATACTAGGTTTTAATTTGTGTGTCTGAATCAATCGCAATAGCAATCTCGCGAGATTTCTTACGAAAAATAAGGGCGATTGCATTCCCTACATCTAGATACAAGTAAAACTCGTTCGAGTGAAAGTATCTACTAGATACTCGTAGTTGAGTAGAAGAGTGATCTACCTATCACTATCACCTAGATTAGTCTAGAAGTACCTTAGTAGATATAAATATACATTCTGAGTCATAAGTATGACTACGATGTAGGGCCATGGGCGTATTAGGGTCATTCTCAGATGGCACGTTTTTTGGGCGTCGGGTAGAATAACTTTGTATTCTTGCATATATATGGCATACAAAAAATGTTGGAGGGTAGTTTTAGTTTTATTCTACCTGTAACAGTTGTAATTTTGAAGATACTCTGTTGAGAACCAGTAATAAAAAAAATTAAAAGCCTACTTTTATCATGCTCCATCAAGCGTACAGACTCCAAAATTTGGGACAAACCCCTTTGCAACTCGGTAACCACTACTACTGCCTAACACCGGGCACTTTTTTATTATAGTCAGTTAAACAAATTTACATTTTGTTATGTTGATTGTTATTACAAATGCTTGTATGAAGAAATATGATTTTTTCTCCGCGCGTACAAATTTATGACTAAACTCCGTCATTGGAAGCAAAACAAAAGTTGACATCACTATTTGCAAGTTTACGCACATCACTATTATATCGAGCGAGCCAGTTCAGTCTTGTCTGTGACACGGTGAGCGACGGAGGTGCGTTTCGCGACGCTGGGCGATTTTACAAACGTAAGTATCTAATCTCCGTATTTTGTTACTTGCATTTTCTAAACTCCGTTTAGTCATTTATTTTTCTATTGGTGTGATTGATTGTTCTACTATTTAAGTATAATGAATTAAACTATATTACCTGTTAAATGCGTGTAATATCGTTTTACTATATAAGGTAATTTATGAAATAAAAAAATAAAATAGCTTTCTCCCTAGGCTCCGTCAAATAAACTCTGTCAAATATTTAGACGGAGTTGAGAAAAAACGTGTATTTAGTATCTAAGTGAGCAGTCACATGCAAAAAAACATGTTTTACATCACATTTGCTGCTAAAGCGAAGGCCGAAGAAATTAAGTATACTCTCTAGTTCCTTCATTACTGCGAATTTTACATGGGCATGTACTATTTACAAACATTGATGTACAGTACCTAGAAAAATAAGCCATGTGAAATTTGACGCATTTTCTTCGTTCTGAACACTAACGATAGCAATTATTTACCCACAATACCGTTTAAATCATTTTTGGAGCTAGGGCTTTTCGTTTAACTTATTTCCTGTTTAAGTAAAACACTGGTGATATTCTAATGTAAGCATTTGTTAGTTTAGAGATGATTATAAAAAAGCGATTATTCTAAATGCAAAAGATTAAGAAGATCTTAAAAGATCTAAAAGAAATATTATTAAGTGTAACATGTTATTCACTAAGTTAAGTGATTGTTATTTTTTTTGTTGATTTTGTTATGTTTTCTACCATGCCTTTTAAAATTAGTATACAAATTAATAAAAAAATTAAAAGTAATCAATGCTGTTATTTTTCTTTTCAAACTGTGTTTAATATTTTATATTAAAATATATAAAATATCATTCAGGTTTTAAAGCACTGTATCCATCAACTCCATATCATATTTCTAAACTCCGTATAAAATATATCAACTCCGTCGCAACATTCTCAACTCCGTCTTGGTGAAAAAAACAATGGCTTATAAAATGTTAACTAATAGATGTATACGAGGGACAAAAGTATATAAATGATATAAATAGCTCAATGATTCGTATTTTATACATAATATAGCAGTAAATATACTGTACAAAATCAAGACGGAGTTGAGGCTGAGAACGCCTAATTCTGAGAATGACCCATTTAGAACTCGGGTGGTTCATCTAATTCCTCATTTCTAGAAAAGTCGGGCATTGATAACAGAATTTTCTTCTCACTTTTTTCACCAATGTTACAAACGTCATGCGATATACAGCGAACTAGCAATTTAGGTCCACAGTTTCCGACCCACAGTCTCCAGTTCACGAAGAAATGGAGGTTCTTTCCCAGACTTTTTCTCCCTCTTTTAGAACCCGTCTAATTCGTGATAATTTGTAACTAGCACTAATTAGCTACTTTAGTAAAAAAAAATATTTAGTCCGTCAGTTAGATTATCAATCTTTTTGTCAATCAAACACAAAATTATGAAGATCTAGCCCGTTAAAGTTCCTCGTGACGTCACATAAGCTAAAAAGTGTACCACAATATGTTTTGTTACCCAGGAAAGTACCTACCCAATTGTATTGATATATAGGGTCAACTAAGGAATACAGTACGTTAGCGTACAGGGAGAAAATAAAAACGCACAAAAAAAACATTTAAAGGGCAGGTAAAGCAACTTTTGCCCTTGCTTAAGCTCTTTACTAATGACGTATTGCAAGAACAAGCCCTACATCATCACTTTGGCATTCAACTAAATACGCACTAAAAGTAAACAATAGATAGTATTATAGTGAGGTGATTATGGCGCTCTGATAACATTCTGCTACGTTCCATTCAACCATATTGTTAAAAACCGCGTTTTTGTTTGTTCCCGCCTTGAAAAACCCACAACAATGGCCGCTTGCATAAATTAAAATCGAAAACTAGAGATAAACCGCGTCCAAGGAAGTAAATTGCTCTGTTTCTAAATTTAATAGGCATTACGCGTCGTACAGACGAGTTATATTATGTAAGTATAGTTTTTAAAACTGGGTAACTTAAGGTAGGTAAAAATTACTAAAATAACGAAAACTAGATTTTTAGGTCAGCAATCCAATTCAATCAGTCTGTCTCTTAATGCTGATGGGATATGCTCGTGAGGTGGAGAGAGCTCTATTGTCATCCAATATTTCATCAGCCGATATATTATGTCCTACTGCTGGGACCGACCACACTTTTTGGATGAGAGGGAATGGGCAGTACCTAGTCCTATAAAACTTTAAACCAAGGTTGGTGGAGATAGCGATTCCATTATTTATAGCGAACGCTAGCTAACTGTATTAACTAAGTATTACGTATATATAGTCGTTTTGCTAGTTCGGAGCTTCAGCTAGCAAACTAAACTTGTTCGATATAAACTCGGAACGCAAATCCCACAATTCAGCCCGGGCAAACCTCGCCTAAAAACTACATATTCTTACAACTAAAAGTTACACTAATTAAACAAACATGAGCATGCAGCTTTACACGTGAGAACAAAACAAGATGGCCGCGCTCTTTCGGAACGTGTAATTACAATTTTGTCTATCAAAATATTTTTAATTCAGTTTACGCGTCTGGTAGACTATAATGTATGATTAGTGGGCTACAAAGCTGTATATTTGCCTAATGGACGTCCAAGATAAAAGCGCGCGCTATCGCCGCGGATCTGGTAATTAGAGGGGTTCGGTCTTCCTTCGCATGCCACTTAAACTTACACTGACGGAGACATTGGCTTGTCATGTTGAGGTAGTGTTGGTAATCACTGCAGTCAATATTTATACTATATAGCCAGCACTCTACTTAAGTGTAATCGGTATAGATAGGTACATACAACAGTACATAATTACGCATGTAGGTATATAGGTACGGCTATTATGTTAAGTTATTTTTACAGTGTTGTACAGTTAGCATCATATAGTTAGTAACAGCCACAGTAGCCAAATATACCGCAACACGTCTGTATTACTATGGGAGTAAGGATGTGTTACGATATATTTGGCTATTTTGGCTGCTACTAACTATAATATGATGTTGACTGTACTTGTATTCAGGCATTAAAATTCTGTAACTGCATTGCTGCGCCCGCGCCTTTTTCAGGGTAGGCAGGTAACTGCACGTTTTTATGTGTGCAGTAAACGATATGATTTTGATATTGTCTGCCTCACTAATGAGATTTTTAACCCCCGACGCAAAGAGAGGGGTGTTATAAGTTTAACGTGTCTGCACGTGTATCTGTAGTATTGTAGCTCCCAAACGGATGGATCGATTTGAATACGATTTTTTTGTGTCATAGTTCTTAGCCATGTTTCATGAAAATCTGTTTAGCCGTTTTTGAGATATTGGACTTTGAAATGAAAATGACGGGGGTTTTTCAACTTTTCTATGTTGTAGTTATATTATGTGTACCTATGCGTTGTGGGCGATGGGCTAGCAACCTGTCACTGCCATATCACATTTTGTCGATCTTTTATACCCACATTTATGCTAACAGTGGCACTGGACACAAGTTTCATGTGCTCTGCCTACCCCTTTTGGGGATAAAGGCGTGTATGTATGTATGTAAATAGTATGGAGTATATATACGTACCTGAAAGTTTTCCCGATTACAACAGCTTTAAGTATACCTTGCCTTCAGCCATCATGAAAGTATACGAGTCAAAAACAACACCGATGTGTGAAATAGAAATAGCACTCAAGTGCTCCCCTAACAGGTAATCATGTTGCTTTTAGTAAAATTGCTTTATAAATATTCAGACAGAGGCGAAAAGTTAATAACGCCCTATATCGCCCTTTAATTGCGAATTATGCATTAAATGTTGTGACGGCATTTTAATTTGCTCAACGGGCGGACATCCATTTATTTAATGCATTTTTGATTATAATTTTATTGGCCGACAGTTGATCTTCACTTTGTAATTGAGATTATGAACATTGGCGATACGAATCGGAAATGTTTCACTCTAGCTCGATCACAAGATTTTCTTGCAGACTTATTTGAAGAATAGGAATTTATTAAGTAGGTACCTAAAACAAAACAACAGCGAACAGTATACTGAAAATATAAAATAACGATTTATAATTTATTGAAACGGAGCGGTAATTGTGGCCAATTGTTGGGGAGGCCTATGTCCAGCACTGGACTTCTTTCGGCTGATATGATGATGATGGTGATTGAAACGAGCGCGAGTAGGTAATACTAAGACAATTCCACTTGAATACGTGAAGTAGAATAAACTCCCAGGCTTAAACTTGCGTAGGTGTAGATCATTAACGATAAGTGCAACACACTTCTTATTCCTGCTTCTTTGCAATCTCCTTGACCGGAGCTCCATCTCTGGAAATGAAATGAAATGAAATTATGAAATTATTACAGTACAGGGATGTATAAATATATTACGATCATGTGTATCTAGCTTGCATGCAAGCGTGCAAATATGTAGGTATGTGTGAATTAAATTGACAAAGTGGAAACATAAATTAAAATAAATATACAATGTCAAATTGAATTAGTATACATTATTTACATAATAGGCATAATCATAATAATCGTCAAAGAGGCAGAATAAAATTATATAACTAAATACTACAAATTCTAATACTATTGATGCTCGAGATGCGTCTCTCCAGAAGCCAGTTTGTTAGACTGCGTTTAAAGGCGTTTCTCGCTAACATCTTTATTTCCAGGCAGGTGGTTGTAAATAACAATGCACATATTGTACACGTTTTTCTTGTAGGTATATAATTTTGTGACTTCGAGGGTTCTTGGTCTTCTATTAACTAGGGTCAGTAGTTGGGCTTCCCACTCCACCTATGGACAACGCACAAACTTAGTTCTTATGCAATAAGGACACGCTCATGGAATGGATCGGCATTCCATTTTTCAAATTCTGATTATCAAAATAAGGATGACAGAGATATGAAAACGTGGACGTTGTCCCCTTCTATCAAATATCGCCGGTTTTTTTTATTACTATGACGGTGGCAAACAAGCAAACGGCCTGATGTTAAGCAGACACCAGAAGAATCAGAAGCGCGCGGCCATCCCTTCATTGATCTGAGGATTCTCCGAGTTGCAGAGAACTAGAGACAAATGCTGGTTCCACACGGAATACAGCGCATGCCCCGAACTCTGGCAATCTTACTTACAAACAGGAACACAATACCAATACCCACAAAGTACCTCTACTTTAGGTCTTCCCTAAGGTAGGGGTACAATCCCAGGATACGGTATCGGGATCTGCTCGAAATATGACCGAGATGACATTTCACTGAGCCCTATACCTTTCTTACAATTTTATTGAATGTCCGTCCCTCCCGAACGATCCCTAAGTTGCTTCCTTAAAACAATTGAAAAGTGCCGATGGCATTGCGTCACGATTCCACAAAACTGTTCAAACCTACCAGTCATCAATTCGTGGTCAACCCTCTCACTTAGAAGGCTACTCGGAGGTGTCGCTGTGTTAGATTGTGTTGTGTGAAAGATAAAATCGGCCACTACGTGTCGCGGCAAACAACCAAACAGAATAGGCGCCGCCAGCTGCGCAGGAGTCGACAACAACACGATTATTAAAGATATAAATGACCAAAGAATCGTTCCTGTTACTATTTAGGATGAAATGGATCAGTAACTGTAATTAACGATATGAAACTCTAGTAACAGCAATTTTATTAAAATGAGCTGTTTGACTGACTAAATTTGAGGATGTTGACATTTAGTTTAGTAGCTATTAGGTATCGCATTGACGTGTTGTGGAAGTTACTATTACTGCCAGTGTTTACGTATCTACATTCTGCATGATTTTAGTACCTTCATATTTACAGACAAGTGCCAACATATATTTCGGTTTAATCTTCTCTTGAAGTTGTATGCTAAGCACGCATATTTTTACACTGGACTGTAACTACCTCATTTATATTGATACTAACTAGGTAACAGCGTCGTAACTCTAACCTTCTGTCAGTTCTTAAATAATTTTGAAGTGAGACCAACGGTTTCCGACTACTGGCTAGATATAGTGGTGTAAATGGAAGCCATGATTTGACACTTTTCGGCAACGAATGTTTTAGTTTTTGGAAACGCGGCGGTTATCCAACTGGCTAATACACATGCCGTATAATTGACACGTTTTGACACAAAATCAGACTTAATTTCACGCTTTCTATATCAACCCAAATAATAAGTTGAAATCTTTCCTATCCGTTGAGGTGAAAGGAAGTCGAAACAAATGCTTGAGTGCTTTGTGTTTTTGCGTAAAATAGGAATAAAATAAACAATCGTAGATTACACATGTATCTAATAAGGTAGGTACCTACTTAATAAAGCTAAAAAGTTCAACCATTATTACATTACCCTTTATAATTTAATTCATATACCTACTCATAGATTTCGAGTCAAACAAAATTTAAATGTTTGAGTGGTTTGTGTTTGTATTTGAAACATGAAATAAATAAACAACAGTAAGTAACAGTTACGAGTATTACACAGGTAACAAAGCTAAAAAGCAATAAAAATTATAGTTTTTCCATATTAAATTGAATTCAAATTGAAATCATGGTAAATTCAAACACACGCTCTAATATCATGCAGTAAAAACTCTTTCATAACAAGTTAATCTATGGGTAAATAAATGTAAAAAATATTTTATTACATCTATGGGAGGTCACGGGTTCAAAACCTGCGGTGGTCGTTTTTGTACAAACATGAACTTTACATTTATGTTTTTCGTAATAAAATAACCATTTCAATTCAATTGCGCAAGCCTTTTTTTAGGTAAACCGTTCAATATAGGTATTACATGACGGTTAGAACTTAATGGCTCATTAATTGTTTGCTCTTTATGATATATAAATTGAGTACTTTATTGGTTTGAAACTGTCATAAAGATTGTAACGATGCGTGCAATCGGAACGACCTAACGGTAACTTGTCTATGACTAGGCATAACCAGTCGCCCAATATAATGACCTATGTTTGGGAAAGTCGTTTCACCTGACTACAGCAGAAGGGTAGTTAATGTAATACAAGTAAATATGTACTTATCATCATCCTCCTAGCGTTATTCCCCTTGGTTGTGCCCCTATAAGAGCCCGGGGTCCGCTTTGACACCTAATCCCAAGATTTGGCATAGGCACTAGTTCTACGAAAGCGACTGCCATCTGACCTTCTATAACCCAGAGGAAAAACCAGATCTTATGGGATTAGACCGGTTTCCTCACGATGTTTTCCTTCACCGAAAAGCTAACGGCAAATATTCCGTACACAAGTTCCGAAAAACACATTGGTACGAACGAGCCGGGATTCGAACCCACGACCGCCGCTTGGCAGCCGCATACCTGAACCTCTAACTTATATACGATTATTGATTATGGACTGGATGTAGATGTTAGTCAACCCCCCCCTGTTGATCTTACCCCCTCAACTTATAGATTTTATTCCGAGCAAATTCGCTAGGTGCTCGCTCGGCATTTATCTATTTAGGCAGTATTACCTACTGCCCAAATTTTTCATATTTACATTCTATACAAATAAGGGAGACATTAATGCTGGCCAGTAACTCGACTGGTGTTAGTTTTTTCACTGCTGTTAAACCTGTGTCTACACAAGTTTTTGTTTATGTTTTTTATTCCTGTAGAGTGGCAATCATTTAATAAGGAGATGTGAGGCGCCGCCGAGATACTATCGGCATTAACACGTCAGCGTCATCCTGGATATACACTTCCTTAAGTGTTTTTTTTACTTTTTAAGTTTTTAATAATTTGGTGTTCTCTTTTTAAATATTAATCTGCCGTAAATGTGGTTTATACAGTACTAGCCGCCCGAGCGGATTCGTACGCCTAATGCAAAGAACGCAGACAAGCCAGCGGTATACAATATAGTCTATAACCTTCCAAAAGGTAAATTTTACACGCAGGTGAACGAACTTTAGAAATCGGATAAGTGGTTAAGATTACCCAAAACAGACAAACATACGAGAACAAACAAAGCACAACCAATCCTCAAACCATAAAGGGTCCGCAACGCGCTTCTGATTATTCTGAATCTGAAGTCATAAGCGTCCATAGGCTACGGGGTCGTAGTATAAAAGTGGGGTGTTACCTACCTACACCAATTTTTTTAATTTTTTTTTGTTACTAAAATATTCTACAAAAACACTAACTACTTAAAGTCCTGCAAAATTGTTTTTTTATGCTTCCAAAATGCCGTTCCATTTCGTTTTCTATGCTTTTACCACAGATTACATAGAGGGCGCGTTATTACAGGCGCGCTAATGCACCGATCTAATTAGATTATTATATTATAGACTTCACATCCGGATTACTGCCGTGTAAGTAGATATGAACCATGTGTTCTTGTGAATAAACTTTCATTTCATTTCATGACATGAATATAGATCTAGGAGTCGATGTTTCTAACAGAATAGTTGTTATAAGACTTGTAAGATCTAACAATAAGTCGTTTTAAAATGGCAAATTAGCGACTATGCATTATTATAATGGTATAACTTATGGTATTAAATTAACTAAATTAAGGTACCTTCTTGCTCCAGGGATTCAATGTCTGAACGTTCTTTAGACGTAGGTGATATATAGGTATAGAATCGCTTTACTACACGCGCTTTTTCTTGCGTTAGCATTAGCTTAGGTATTTGAATTAATAGTTATTTGTTATGCAAGGCTCCAAAATTTTAAATATTTGTTAATTAACTGTAACGTTTGCTATGCCCTAACGGGGTCCTGTGCATTGCCTAGCTTTAAGTTGCATGTGTCAATTGTACAAGGTTGCAAATAAATAAATTGAATTGAAAGTAGTTGTTTGGCGCAAATGCTTGTATTGAAAGCCAAGCTAGCGAAAGAATGTAAGATTCTAATTGTCTAATGTATAGGCATAGCGAGGCTTTCAAGGCTCGAGACGCCAAATAACTTTGGTGATGAGCGAAACACACAACTTTTCACCTCACCACCGTGAGGAAAATTGTGAATGTAAGGAAAGTAATTTTAGCCCTTATACTCATTTTCAATAAAAGTTTGTTTACATCTCAACAAAATCAAACGTAAACATATTTGCATCTTTATATAGTCTCCACGTTTATATTAAAAAAGTCAAAGTATTGTTCGCGTCGCACGGGTAAATTAAGCCTCAAAAATACGGATATTTTATTTTTTCCGCTAACTTAACAGGCATTAAAATTCATTTGTATGTGTCTTCTGCACTAAAATCTATAAATAACTGCCAATATATTGATTTTGCTGTGGCTTTAGAACAAAACAAATCAAATTAAATGTATATGAGTTTTTCTTAAATTAACTTTGTAAACGGTGCGTTCCAAAGCACGAAGCGAAAAATTTTGAACAGGGAAAATAGGTACAGTTTTTTATGTCACGTTCGAAATTCAAAAACACTTTCCACGCTTGTACACATATATTATAATAAACTTTTGGGCGATAAAGTAGGTAAGTGTTTCCGAGCTGGTGAGGTGAAAAATATTTTATTAATTTGTTTCACATGGAGACTTAGTTATTTTTGACATACGTGCTATGGATGGAAGAATAAAGGAGATAAACTATACGCAATAACAAATAATTTACTTTAAAAACAAAGTTTTAACCGACTTCAATTTAGTACTCCGCCAAACCACGAGAACATTTCTTTTCCAATTTACCACATGAACTGATTTCCGAGAGCAAATGCATTGATTATTAGACAAAAAAACCGAATCGCTGTATGTGGGCCGATAATATTTGAGGACTTCCGTCGATTCCACAAGGATCACCTTTGGCACTTCATTAGTTGCTATTTCAACGGAATCTTATCAGAATCTATGATATACTTTTGTACTTTTAAGTACATAATTGAGGAATTCCATAAGTCATCTGTGGTCTTCATCATCAATTCCACTCCACCAATTTATGATTTCCGACACGAGTTATAATAGAAAATACCAAAATCACTACACGCGTGCCTAATATAATTGAGGAGTTCCCTCAATTCCTCATGGATCCCATCATCCAATTGAGTTTTCAAAAAAATGGGACCCACCTGGAAGCATATACTTACAAACAAAAAAAATTTTATGAATCGGCTCATCAATGACGGAGTTCTGAGGTAACAAACATTGAAAAAAAAAAAAAAACAACCGAATTGAGAACCTCCTCCTTTTTTTTGAAGTCGGTTAAAAATACAGATTAACACATTAACTCTTCGAAATGAGTAGTCGTAATGTAGCTATTTAATATAATGTAAGAGTAGTTCGTTTTATGATACTACCTATAATAGGTACTAATGAATGTCCGAGTTCTTGGACAGTAATACAATTAATATGTAAACATAATATATTCGAATGCATGATCCGAATTAGAATTGGATAGGCATACAGCGGATTCGTATTCAATAAAAGCTTGTAAAAATGATAACAGGTAGGCTTCTTGAATAAAGAAAGCATCTTAGAGTAGCGTTTAAAAATGGAATAATCAAAAACAATCGATATTATAAATGAATGTTTTGCAAAACCGTTTTTTCTTGGAGTACTTAACTAGAGATCTATCTATGGAAAACTGAACTATTGAAAACTGAAGATTGTAGAATCGTTTATTCTAAACCTGAGAATCTGGGTGAGATAGAGCGCGCGCTTTTACGAATTTAGTCTGACGGAAGACCCTCAAGCCAGACTAACCCGACACTTTACCGACAACATTCCGGACATCCAGCCTGTACAAGATTGTAGTGGCTCTTAGACAGCTCAAGAACAACAAGGCACCCGCTGAAGACGGAATAACAGCCGAGTCCAGGAGGAGGCGGGTGGAAAACCGGTCCTTACGGCCCTTCAGAAGTTGTTCTATCCCGTCTTACTGGAAGAGAGAACGCCAAAGGTATGCAACAGAGGGGCGGTGGTGCTGTTGTTCAAAAAGGCTTGATGACCTCCGAAAAGCTTCCGAGCGAGTTGGTCTAAGAATGAACCCGTTGTATGCGGGTGGCGCAGAAACGGTCACTTTAGCACTCTTTGGGCACTCCAGCAGTCATATCAGTCTTTCGGCTGATATGATGTTAATGATAAAGATGACTTAATTTACGAGTAGGTATTATTAGAATTCATGAAATGTCTGAGTTCTTGGACAACACAATTAATAAGTAGGTAAACATATTTATTAGAATTCATGATCCAAATTGGAATTGGTTTGGTAACCTGCGGATTCATATTAAATAAAAGGTTGTAAAAATTGTAACAAATTGGACACAAAATTGGCATCCTATTTACTTCAGTCCAGTCATTTTATTGACAACTAGTAAGTAAAATACAATCTTGGAAAAAAATATCTGTGTAACCGGATAATACCTATCTCCTCATTTAATTAATTACCCGTATTGTTTAATACCACTCACTTTGGCACTCTTTGGGGGAGGCCTATGTCCAGCAGTGGACGTCTTTTGGCTGACATGATGATGATGTTTTTTATTATTATTATTTGACATTAATTTTATACTGAAAGATGAATTTAAATTTGTATACGGCTGTAAATTACGTTTTCAATTATTACTTTTATGACATTGTTTATTCATTCCAAACCATTAAAATTTTATTATTAATATCGATTTACCGATTTAATGTTATTTTACTGCATGATATGTTTAAATGTTTAGTTTAAATTATTATTATATTGCAGTGCCCTCACAGGGTTTGTGTTGAAACATTATAATCTTAAGACCTGTCTGTACACACAATTGCATTGAATAAATGAAACGAAATGATGATGATGATTGTTTAACAAAGGTCATAAATATTGAGCAACTAAAACAACACCATCCCAGGGCCCAGGGGTCGAACAGAATCTTTTCGCATCCCGATGTGCTTCGCACAACATGACTAACAAATCGGAATGCGAAAAGTGATCCTCCAATCGATCCCCTGAAGTGTACCCAGTTGTACTAATGCTTTTGTTAAATGCACGCCAAAGACAATTCCCGCGTAGAAAGTGCTACGAAGTCACCCGTAGCCGCTACGAACGAGGCAGAGGCAGTGAGTACCACTTTGTTGCGAGATCTAATTTGTGTTTTATAGTTTAGCAGTGACGGACTATTTCTTTTGTCATTTTCAACTTTAATTCTGCACTTCAGCATTGACAATCATCATTAAAGTTGAATTTCAGATTTGTTAAAATTTGATTACCGAAAACAGAAGCCTCCGTTATGCACAAAAACATATTCATTACATTTTGCGGGTTCCGTAGTCAACGAGAAACCCTTATAGTTTCGCTATGTCCGTTTGTCCGTGTGTCCTTCCGTGTCGGCGGCTTAGCTCAATGCTAAGCCTT
Organism: Epinotia bilunana; assembly: GCA_947049275.1. Classification (NCBI taxonomy): domain Eukaryota; kingdom Metazoa; phylum Arthropoda; class Insecta; order Lepidoptera; family Tortricidae; genus Epinotia; species Epinotia bilunana. The sequence continues at coordinate 7,529,538 of OX346267.1, read as the reverse complement.
TTTAACCGACTTCAAAAAAAGGAGGAGGTTCTCAATTCGGTTGTATATATATATATATATATATATATACATATATATATATATATATATATATATATATATATATTTATTATGTTTAATGTTTGTTACCTCAGAACTCCGTCATTGATGAGCCGATTCGTCAATTTTTTTTTGTTTGTAAGTAGGTAGTTCCAGGTGGGTCCCATTTTTAAAAAATTCAATTGGATGATGGGATCCATGAGGAATTGGGGAACTCTTCAATTATATTAGGCACGCGTGTAGTGATTTTGGTATTTTCTATTTTAACTCGTGTATTTACACCCGGTAATCATAAATTTGGTGGAGTGGAATTGATGATGAAGACCACAGATGACTTATGGAATTCCTCAATTATGTACTTAAAAGTACAAATGTACGTCACAGATTCTGATAAGATTCCGTTGAAATAGCAACTAATGAAGTACCAAAGGTGATCCTTGTGGAATCGACGGAAGTCCTCAAATATTATCGGGCCACACACAGCGATTGGGTTTTTCCCCCTAATAATCAACGCATTTGCTCTCGGAAATCAGTTCATGTGGTAAATTGGAAAATAAATGTGGAAATGTTCTCATGGCTCGGCGGAGTACTAAATTGAAGTCGGTTAAAACTTTGTTTTTAAAGTAAATTATACTAGAAAGCTGTCATTCGGCATGAGTATATAAATCAATCACGCCGACAAAACAGTGTATGAATAATAATGAATAGAAAGAATATTAATGTCTCTTCTCGAATAAAATATACATATGTATTTTTTTACATTTTTAAGGTACCTCCCTACGTACATATAGTGGAGATTTTCTTTAAAAACCAATTTTCGATTTAGAGTTGTTTTGCGTGATATTGGGTTTTAAAGCCTTTCATTTTTAGGGTTCCGTAGTCAACAATAAGGAACCCTTATAGTTTCTCCATGTCCGACATGGCCGTCCGTCGACCGTCCGTCGACCATTACTACTAGAAAACTGTAATTGGGCACGGGTATATAAATCAATCACTGGGTATAAAAATATTTTGTTTTTAGTTTTTCCCCTACACCTAAAGTTTTTCCTCGTTACATCGTTGGATAGCTTCTTAAAACATATTTGGGGATTCGTTTGCGATTTTTGTTCGAGTCATTTGTCGTATAATGAATCCCATAAAAAACATTTCATGTAAAAAAGAGGCCAAGTCTCGAAACTCGTCCACCGTAAAAAGTTGTGAGATATTTCGTAGAGCCAAGTCTCAGGCATTCTTATTAATCTTTATTTGCTTGCTCTAATTTTTAAACCACTGGTCCAATTGGATGAAATTTGAAATATATCGTGGTTTTACAATGCGTACTTGGTTACTGAAAATTCAGGCTTCTAGTTTTATCCACAACGAAGTTATAGGGGGGTCGAAAATGGCCTGAACTGCTTCGAGAAAAGGATGCTACGGCCGTGCCGCTCGCTGTTTTGCTCGACTTGGCGGGGGCACTGCCGTGCCCCCAGATTTGAAAGGAAAACTATCACGGACAAGTAGGCACAAGTAGTTAGGGAGTGATAGTCGACCATCTTAATGTGTACTTGGAATGGTAAATTTTCGTACAAATTCAGCCGACGCAACCGCTGCACTACCGCACGTCGATGTAAGACAGACAGGCAACTACGGAGCCCTACACTGCGCGTGGCCCGACACGCACTTGGTGTGCTTGTGCTTGGGGTACTTGGTGTAGTTTTTATGGAACTACGATATAAACGAGTTCCACGCGGACGGATTCGCGGGCAGAAGCTAGTAATATTATAAATGCGAAAATGTGTCTGTCTGTTTGTTACCTCTTCACGCTATAACCTTAACCGATTGAGATGAAATTTGGCAAGGAGGTAATTTGAATCCCGGGGAAGGACATAGTTTTTATCCCGCAAATCATCCCCTAAGGAGGAGAAATGGGGTGTAAGTTTGTATGGAGCCTTGAAACAAACGAGTCCCACACGGACGGAGTCGCGGGCGGAAGCTAGTAATATTATAAATGCGAAAATCTGTCTGTCTGTTTGTTACCTCTTCACGCTATAACCTTAACCGATTGAGATGAAATTTGGCAAGGAGGTAATTTGAATCCCGGGGAAGGACATAGGATAGTTTTTATCCCGCAAATCATCCCCTAAGGAGGAGAAATGGGGTGTAAGTTTGTATGGAGCCTTGAAACAAACGAGTCCCACACGGACGGAGTCGCGGGCGGACGCTAGTGGTATAGATAGTTTATAAATTTATTATTATTTAACATTTCTTACGCCTTGCCTACTGTCAATTACTAAAGGCACAATAAGCCACAACTCAACAATTTCTCGATCAGACAGGAATCACAGCGTTATCCAACAAAGCATTGTTATAAAAATAAAACGCCACAATAGTGAATCTAATTGAAATGCTACATTACGTCAGCGGTTCGGAATAGGGGCACTGTTCGACGCTTTACAAATATAAAACAATCATTTGGACAGCACAAAGAGTGCGCCGGCAACGAAATCATGAGGACTGGGGCGAGTCACGGGAGGTGGCGTGGCGGTATGCTTGATTTGGGGTGCCCTTAGTTAACTGAAATTATATGCGTTATCGCTTTCCTCTTGACGTGTACGAAAACATTCACTTCACCATGCAATTCGGTGCCCTTGGGGCCTTAGTTGCGGAATACATGTTTAAGTTTTATATTCTTGCGAAACAAATATTATCAAATTTCGATCAAAGTGGAAAATTGAAATTTGGAATTTCGTTAGCGGACGTTTCTGCTAAATTAACAAATAATATCAAGTCAAACAGACCGGGTGTTTAAGGCGACATATGCCCAGGCTGAGTAGTGGTACACATTTGGGCATTTTCGCAAGAAGAGATGAATGGTTGGTGACGTCGCCGAGTAAATTAACAATACTAAATGAAAGTTACTAAAATATTATTTTTAAACTTTTACCTACTTGGTGCCGTCACTAACGATGCAACTCTTCTCGCGAAAATGGCATTTTCCTAGCAAACGATTTTCTTCTTCTTCGTGTGAACGTTATAGAACAAGTCAGCTAAACTAATAGTCATTTCAGCCTTTGTTAATGATCAACAGTCAATATTAATGAAAAAGCTGCAGAGAAGATGTGACTCGTGTTAGACTCAGATGGAATCTATAAACTAGTATACACGCACTTGATTCTGATGACACCGCTCCAGGGCATGCGCCCGTAGAGACATTACACAATTATGATCAACATAGGACTCAATTATGATCAACATATTATAGGTACTCAATTATCATCAACTAGGGTTTCAATGCTATTCCTCTCCACACTCAATTGCAACTGTTTCGTGAGCTCGTTCAGTTCAACACGTATAAACGAGTACCTAAGCGAGTATTTCATTTATAAAATAGATAAAAACAAATATAATATTTAATATAAGTAGATTGTTAAGTAAACAAAAAACCTAATGACCCATTTTAGTGGTAAAAACGAACGAATGAATATGATTATTACTGCGTCGGTGGCAAACAATCGAATCAAAAATTAAATATTTCAAAATATATTAATATAAAATTATTTATTTCTCAAATATAATTAACAAAATATATTAATTATTATTTATTATTTTAAATTATAATTAATTAATTAATTATTATTAATTAATTAATTATTTTAATTTTTTATTCTTACCTAAACTTGAAACCATAATTAGATTCCAAAAAATACCTTAAAATTCCCATTAAAATGAAAAAAAAAACCCGACACTGGCAAAGTTACACGATTCCAAATGATGGAGGTAGCTAGTTTTTAGCTACGCCCAAGAGTGTAAGTTTGCCAGTGTCGGTTTTTTTTTCATGTTAATGGCAAGTTAAGGGTTAATTTTTTGGAATATAATTATGGTTTCAAGTATAAGTCCGATGATTCCCGCCACTTCCCCGCTCTCGTACCTTCTCTCGTCATCGTATGGCTCGCGCCTCGCCCGGCTCGCGCCTCGTCATCGCGCGGCGCCTTTCAATCGACATCTCAAACGTTCGGATACTCCCCCACAATGGGCACAAAGTCTACGTTTGCCGCCTCGTTATGTAAAACGGGCCAAACAATGCATAGATATCGTTTTCTGTAAGAACGCAATCAAACCACCCGACAATGGCCTTAGGAAACCACTGACAGCTTATTCGCCGGGTTTGAAGATTTGATTATTGACTACGACCTATTGTAGTGGGTAGTAACAATGTTATCTAGTACCTACCTATTTACATAACGGCTTGAGTAAACCAAAGAAGGCGTGCCTATCAACAGGAGGGGATATTTATTTGTTTAAAACAATACGGATTGCGTATCTAATTTAATAATTCGATGCGTCATTTTATTAAATAGAGGATAATGTTTCAGATAATTTCTACGAAGTGAAAGAACAGTACAGTTCTGGTTTGGGGTAAAGCAGCTGACATACAGACAATCTTTGTATTACAAAAAGAGCCATTCGTTCTATATATAAGCTGAGAGCAAGAGAATCCGTGTGAGAACTCTTTAAAGAAATGTGCATTTTAACAGTATAGCGTGTAAATTTATGAAAACATCGTTTATGTCATTAAGAACATAGATTCATTCTGTAAAAATTCGATACCTACCCATAGGTAAATTTAATATATACATGAAATAAAAATAAAATAGCAACTAAAAAGTTTCGTGTTCGTAAAGTATCTATACCTATAAGTATGAGTCTTTTTCAGGTCAAGTGTCCATTTTTATAATAGGTAAACTAGCTTCTGCCCGCAACTCCGTCCGCGTGGAACTCGTTTATATCGCAGCACCATACAAACTTTCACCCCCATTTCACCCCCTTAGGGGATGATTTCCGGGATAAAAACTATGTCCTTCCCCGGGATTCAAACTATCTCCATACCAAATTTCATCTCAATCGGTTCAGCGGTTTAAGCGTGAAGAGGTAACAGACAGACAGACACAGACATACACACTGTCGCATTTATAATATTAGTATGGATGGATTACCTAATGAAATTTTGTCTCTTCCCTTACCAGCTCTTAAAAATTACTTGAAAAAAAAGATGTCAAAAGCTTACAGGGGAGGACTATATCTAACTAACAGAAATGCATGGCCCAAACCAGAGCCCAAAATAGCTTAATCATAATCATTCATAATTCAATAGTAATTGTATCACGCCTATATAGGGAACTAGATGACACAGAGTTCCTACAAGAAAGCATACCCAAGGATTTAGTTATTAGTCGCATTTCCATTCTTTTCGTTTTTTTTTTATCTCTGCCTTGTATTATGTGACACAGTTTCGGACATGTTTTCTTGTAGAACAACGCATTATGTTATGATATTTTTCTTTGTATTAATATTCAGTTTGACTTATTTTAAGTGTCATAAAATTGTACTGAATAAGATTTTTTTTGGCAAAAAATAAACTGTTGAGTTTGTTTCGGCGTTACTTCTTAACAGTGGTCTTCTTTTTCAGAAACGCTGGTATAATTTTGACTTATAAAAGTGCCATTACAGCCTACTTGCAGAATTCATTCATTGAAAGATTGTGAAGTCGAAATAAACGAATTTGAATTCTAGTTACATTAACATAGAAGAAGCTAGGATCAAAAGCGCAACATCGCCGTGAACTTAACAGCAACTAAGTACTATGCTCCCTTGTGTTCTGTTAGACTTAGTTTAAATTGGGAGAATGTACCTCAAAAGCATTTCAAACAAAGGCTCCTGACGTCAAAGCCGAGTGCAATGCTGCTCGTTTGTTTTCTCTACAAAGAGAACATCTAACAAATGGTTCTCAACCAATATTTGATCTGAACGAATTTCAAATAACGTCGATAATTAATTTTGGAACATTTGAAACAAAATGAGTACCTAAGACCAATATATCCGGTCTTAGGTACTCATTTTGTTTCAAATGGCAGACTAAACCCTTATGCCTTTAAGTCTGCCATCTGCACCTATTTATTTTTTGTATTGTGCAATTAAGTTTAAATAAATAAACGTAGGCAATTAGTTTGTTTAATTACGTGGCTATTTGGATTATTTATGCAGTCAAATACGGTCGAAAATACTCGCTACAGAATTCATAGCGTGCACCAATCACGTCAAAATCAGCGTCATGGAATTCCTCAATTATGTACTTAAAAGTACAAAAGTACGTCACAGATTCTGATAAGATTCCGTTGAAATAGCAACTAATGAAGTGCCAAAGGTGATCCTTGTGGAATCGACGGAAGTCCTCAAATATTATCGGGCCTCGGAAATCAGTTCATGTGGTAAATTGGAAAAGAAATGTGGAAATGTTAGTACTAGATAGAAGTCGGTTAAAACTTTGTTTTTAAAGTAAATTATAGCAAATATATTTCGTCATTTAGGGTCCAGGCCACTTGTGGAATTTTCAGTAAAATTTTCATCGAGCAAACTTTATGCAATCGTGTTACTAGTTCGCAACTTCAACTAGCGAAACTACCTAACGTAAGTAGGTACTTACATAAAGTTTGTTCGATACAAAACTGAACTGAAAATTCCAGAAATCGGACGTATTTCACCTAACATTACACAGACCGACACCGACAATCGTAACGAAAACTATAGCTAAACATACGTCCGTATGTAAGGGGTGGTACATACCACACAAACAGGGCGCCCGAGGCTGGCGAGGCGTCGGCATTTGCATACGGCTTCCACTTCGGGCTAACCTAATCCGCGGTGTCAGAGCGGACTTGTACGTGATGGCTACTACTGATTGTTACTAGTGAACAACTCACTTTAGGCCCTAAAGCGCCCCTAAAGTTTAGGGGGAATCTGTGAATTAACAAGTCGAGTGGGAACAACTACATGCTTGTGGAAGTGAAATTTTATAACGCGCCGTAAACAGAGTCTAGGTACCTACGTGTAGGAAGTTGTTTAAGTAATTAGACTCAATTTTAATCGTGATGACGTTCGAAACTAGGATATGATGAATACCTACAATTATGTTGATGATTAGTGTGATCACCCCACCGACCGGTAGGCCTGTTCGATTTTTGAATGTGCTATCTGGCACGCTGAGATTGGATCCTGACACTAGTGCGAAGCCAGAAGTTAGGTACAGACTAGACATGGGTAAGACGACCTATGAGGTAAAGCATCTCTATATGTTTGCCAGAATGTCATTGATAGTGAGTGGCCAACGATTGGGGATTGAGGAACTGACTGCCGATGCCAACCTGGGCTGTTATTCGCTACGCGTTAATGCGTCTCACCCCGCCGGTCAGCCGTCACGAAACTAGACCTCTGCCTACGCTTAGTTACTACGCATCGCGGTGTCAAGATGTATTTGTGGGTGAGCGTTGAGGTGAGCTTAAAGCAAGTTACAGGATAGGGGGCTTCCAACATACTGTTGCATGATCAAAGCATCTGCTACGAAGCTTTGGTTAGTTCTGTAGCCAATTGTTGATTTCGAGGACGCTTTCAGAAATATGTACTTTCTTGATAGAAAATAACATTTTTAATGGCATTATAAAAACAATGACTCGAACGTCTGAGAACAATGAATTGAATTTCGTTGGTAGCGGCTAGCCCAGGGCGCCGCGTGAGACTGTTCGTTACAGTTGTTACCGTACAACTGCGGCTGGCAACTTGCTGTTGCGTGATCATCTGCTGGTGCCGATTCAAACAAAGCTTTGGTTCTGTGAGTTGTTGCCTTCGAGGATGTTTCAGAGCCACGTACAAAGCCACGGACGCATTAGATTGGTGAAACCTTCGTGACACCACGAATAAATAATACGTGACACTTGATTTACTTTTTTTTTATTTTATATATGTACTACAGTAAAGGTTTAAGTTGGGTTTGTCTCACGAGACTCACGAAGCACTTATTGGCACGAGAACACACTTACGACAGTATCCAAACTCCAATCCTCCATCGACAAAACCGTTTTCGAGGTATCGAACATATTTTTAAACCACAGCCTCAAGAGCGTCGTGGGTTGTCGAGGGGTCACGGGTCGGGTCCACGAAGAATGTTAGAGTAAACAGCGTGTGTCAAGGGGGACAAACAGACAGACGAACAGTTCATTTCAAGATGGCGTCTTCGATGGTCTTCATTTTTATTTGTTTATAATAATAATAATAATAATAATAAACCATTTATTTTAGGCATCTAAGGCCCATAGTTACAAATACCAAGACTGACATAATTACATATTTTTATTATTATTATTATTTATTTTTATTTAAAAATATTTTCTTATGTAGTATTTTCCTCGCTTTAGTGAGGTGAAACGATTTGTGTTACTTTGACGTCTCGTGTGTTGGTACACTCGCTACGCTGAGACTTATGAATTCTCAACGAGCGATAATCTCTGAACTCAAGAAATTCCTTTCCGTTTTCCAACAATGCTTCAAAACATCTCCAGCCCGTGGTCATCGAGCGTCGGTCTGTTTGCCGTATAATATGATACCCGAGCCTTGTTGTCTCAGCTCTCCTACCCACTTGTACTCGGACCGTGGACTAACGAGTCTACGGGACTTTTTATCATCACTTGCAAGGCATTTTTTTAAATATGTAAAAATGTTGATATCTTATTTGTAATAAACATGCAATGCATGTTTTAGAATAAAAGGCAATCAATGCAGTGTTATCCTGCGAGAGAGGCGTAGCATAGTGGAGGTGACACGAGCAATTACATGACAGTGTTCTATATATGTTTGTTATATAGAAACCATTTTTTATTTATAACTTGTGTCTTTATATGAATACCACTAGCTTTTTGATCAAAGTAAAAACATAGTGAGGATACAGTATTCACAGAGACGTGACATGGGCGTTAAGTTTACATATAATAACCTACTCTGCAGTGGCGGAGCGCCCATACAAGCTGATTCCCACCGGCTAAAATATTTTTTAGGCTAGCCTATATTTATATACTCGAAACACTTTCATAACTTTTTTGTTTCGAACATTTTCACGCGCCGCCACTGGCTGCTGTGCCTATAGGTAATTAAATATTTCGTCCGGAAATATCTAGATAAAGGCTACAGGTACCAATTAAAAATCACGACGGGATTCACAGTTACTTAATTCTTAGTTTTGCTTATACATATGTTGGCCAAAATGTAAAAATAATTGAATATTTACCCCATTCAGTCACATTCTCATGAAGTGTTTATTTAAAATAAACACCTTAAATAAGAACCTCGATCACGTCCGATAAACTGTTTAGTGAGCAGCGCTCATCGACCGCTCGAGATGTTTGAGCGCGCATTCTGCCCGCCAGTATTTATTTACACATGTTGCCCGATGTGTTTCTAATGAGCTTCTCTGTTTCCTCGTCGATAAATAATACCCTGTTATACCAACTACCAGTCTTTGTGCTTCCACCGGCCATCGGTAATTACGATACGCCCGCTAACCTCAAATATTTACCCCAAACTTTAGACCAGTAATGAGCTACCGATATCATCCATGGGAGAAGTTTTCCTTTCCAAACTTGTTTACCTCACTACGCAATAATCAAACAGAAAACGTGTTTCTGCTAGTAATTAAAAAAAATCTTTAACAATAATCGTGTTTGTCACTGTCAAATAGAGAAATCATGTTTGTTATTGCAAGCCAGGAGAATTTACCTGGAATTTTTAAGAATTCAACTACAATAATATTGCTGGGAAAGTAAATATCCAGGGGATATTAGTTTTTGTGTAATTCTACTGTAAGGCGGGGCAAATATTTAAATTAAATAGTGCCAAGGTACTTGAAATGTTTGACGGTATTGTGAGATCATAGTCGACAAAATACGGGCATGTAAATAAGATGGAACAGCTTATTGTAACCTACACTCGCGGACAAAGAATACGGGTTGGTAAAATACCGTCATATTTCCTAAAATAGTGCAAGGTTGTAGTTTTGTTTAATCCTGTCATGATCTTTATTTAATTTTACATCTTAACTGCTAAAATAACAGTAAAAAATATAACGTTACCAGGTTTAAATCGGACTCGTAAACACTCATGAAAAAAAAACAACGTTAACGGAGCGAGATATCGCAAAAATCGTGATTTTTGGATATTGATATTTTTATGATAGGATCCAGGAAATTGCAAATACAGTTGGGTATTGTAAAGAATAGCATATTATGTAAATAAAACAAGTGTTAAATATTTAAAAAACCTATTGCAGTTATTTAATTTAGGGTGACCCGAAATATTTAACCGCGAGTGTACTTACGTTGAGAGTCGAGTTGGTACCATCACCACTCACCATACATCTTCGTTTTCTAAAGCAAGGTTTTAGACCACTAAATTTTGATGGTACACTTGAATACCACACCGATTATCATTTTACGGTTGAACATATCAGATATGTCCGTCGCCGAACCGGCAAGAAAAGGTAAGTAGGTAGCATAGTTCCAGTATTCCCTGACAAGACAACTTTCAGGTCCCTTGCCACTAACTTACCAGGAGGCCTGGCAATCTTTCTTACTTACGAACAGGAATACAAACAGAGTAAATATATCTAGTAGTTTAATAGACTTGCAGTCTTCTGTAAAAAGGAGACTTTTCAAGTTGGGTTACCTACTCCATATGATAGAGACGATATTCCACTGAGGTATTAGCCGCAGCCGCCATTCATTTTAAGAACCCTTGAAGAACCACAACATTCCCACCGAAATGTCTACAAAGACAGCCTAGCATATTTGCATGCGCACGGCCTAACAAACTATGCACCTGAATTAATTGATCGACACAATGAGCGTTTTTTTATAAATTCCAATTATGTCAGTCATCTCGACAAACTTGGGTCACCTTTCAAAATAATCTCCGTAGGACGTGCGGGGGTTTGCGTCCATTGTGGGCCAATGTCAACACTCCAGGAAATATTCCCCGAACCTCTTTATGGTCGTCTATATTTCAAAACTTCACGGTGTATGTGACAGCACACAGAGAATCGTCGCATAGGTGCGTCGATAAATTTACTTTTTGGGATAGGTAAAAAATTATTTTGGATTTTTCAAAAGTGTGTTGTTTAAAACCTCGCCCCTAAACTCCGTTACTTAATTGAGATGATGCTGTCAATTGAGTTGTTTCGAACCATCCTATCTAAAAACCGTGTTTTCATGCAAATAAATGATTTATGATTATGATTAGTATGTACATATACAGAATTTAAATATTTATACCGATCACTTGACCTTACGTAAACATTTTCAATCCTGCGTGAAAGTCATCGAACTTACTTACCTAATCTCAGTTTTAGGGTTCCGTAGCCAAATGGCAAAAAATGGAACCCTTATGAATTCGTCATGTCTGTCTGTCTGTCTCTCCGTCCGTATGTCACAGCCACTTTTTTCCGAAACTATAAGAACTATACTGTTGAAACGTGGTAAGTAGATGTATTCTGTGAACCGCATTAAGATTTTCACACAAAAATAGAAAAAAATAGATAAATTTTGGGGGTTCCCCATACTTAGAATTTAATTAATTAATTTAATTGTTTTTTTCATCAAACCCATACGTGTGGGGTGGGGTGTTGCAATCTATGGATAGGTCTTCAAAATAATATTGAGGTTTCTAATATCTTTTTTTTTCTAAACTGATTAGTTTGCGCGAGAGACACTTCCAAAGAGGTAAAATGTGTGCCCCCCCCCCCCCCCCCCTCAAAAAATATATATGATGTATTGATGTACATTATCATGCAAACTTCCACCGAAAATTGGTTTGAACGAGATCTAGTACTTAAGTAGTTTTTTTAATACGTTATAATTCGTAAACCGCAATTTACCTTTAATTCAACTGATAATGGTACGGAACCCTTTGTACGCGAGTCCGACTCGCACTTGGCCGGTTTTTTCAATTCAATTCAATTCATTTATTCAAGAAACAATGTACAGTGTTTGAATTTTTCACATAAATTATGATAAGTAATAATATATGCCTAATAAATATCAATTACATTAACAAAAATAATTAAAATAAAAACCATAATAATAATAAATGTCACTAATAAAAACAATTGATAATTATTCATGTCAAGAGATTTACATATAAACACATTGTTAAATATAAGCAGTTAAATTACGCTAAAAAAATACATATATATATATATATATAATAATAATAATCTAATTAAATACACACTAATATATGTCACTACTAAAAACTATTGTAAACTAGATGTTGCCCGCGACTTCGTCCGCGTAGAACTTGTTATCGCCTTAGAAATATGATTACCCTTAGGGATTATTTCCCAGATAAAAACTATCCTATATCCTTTCAAGGGTCTCAAATTATCTGTAGGTACCTACGGAAAATTTCATCTAAATCCGTTCAGGTCTGAAAGGTGCGATGAGATCGTTAGTTTAAATTGCTAAATCTAAATTGAAAACTCCGTTTTCAAAACTATAAATATCTTTTAATCATCATCAGACGTTTCTGCTTAAATTGTATATTTTTTTATAATGAATAGCTTCTGCCCGCGACTTCGTTCGCGTTGACTGTTTTTTATTTTTTATTATTACTTATACATTAGAATCTATGCATACCGCGTTTTTTAAGGCTGCATATTCGAAATTTTCGTGCAAATGAGTTGTTTTGTATCCGTTTTATACATTATAACGTAACATTTTTGCCGTCGGAAAAAATATATCATAATCTGCAAGATATGCGACGGGTCATAGTTTTCGTAGAAATCCATTTTAACAATAAAAATTAGAGAAAAAGAAATCTAGTCACCCCTATTTTTTCACTTGTAACCATTTTACTGCTCCATTTTTTATCAGAATAATATGAAATTTTATAACTTTCTTCATACAATAATGAACAAGGGCATAATTTTCGTACATTCTTAATTTTCTTAAAAATTTATCTCGTTTTCTGAAATATGCCGCCAAAGTTCTTACGCCTCCCCGTTTTCGTTCATACGGTCAGTGCGGGACGAGACACGTTGCATGACGGACCTGTGTCAATTTGCGCTGCGCCGAAATTTTTAAATATTTGTGGAAATTGTGGACTATATTTGTTGCATAGAGTGGACAATCCGTTTTGTGATTCGTATAGTAGGTAACTAATAAACATTTGCGTATAGTTTAGTTTTTAGTGACAGATAATTTTGTTGCATAGACTGGACAATGTATCGACCAATGTATCGTGGTTTGTAAAGTAGTAGGTACTATAGACAAGACAGCTGACTGACCATCCGTGCACTTTATGTGCATTGTAATAAGGTTCTTGTATAAATACAGGATGGTCAGTTAACTGTGTTGGCGTTTGTACCTAATTAACATATACGTAGGTATAGTTTAGATTTTGTTTTTAGTTAAAGATGGGAAATAATAATAATAATAATAATAAATTCTTTATTTCAGGCCAGTTTGCCCATAGATTGTTAGTAACATACAAACTTACGATACTAGAGTTAGTACGTCTTAGCTTAGGTCTCACAAATTTTTCAATAATTATTTTGGGTCTTTGGGGTTAAATAAGCGCAGGAGGAAAATACGTAATATCAAGAAATTTTACAAGAGAAGAGGAAAAAGAATACACAAGTAAATATCTATTCTATCAAAGTATCAAATATCTAAACAGTATCCAAATTGGGAAATCGCTAAAACCAGACATTTTATTAGTAAATATATTTATTTACAATATCTATTGCTTAGGAGCATGAACCATATAGGAACAATGTTGTTTTATCTGCTCGTATTAATGACTGTCAAGTGTTAATAGAATAAGTTCTAATAAAAATAGTGGGCTTGGCAAATATTGTAAGTACCTACCTATGGGTTGCATGCCAACTCCAAGTTCGATACAGAGTTATTATTTGATATGAAACAAAGTATGGTTAACGTACAACTAATCTATAAGTATATATTTACCCGAGGCCGATTTCTGTACAGTCAGCATAATATAGTTAGTAGCAGCCAAGTTAGCCAAATATATCGGAACGTACATTCATCGAAATAGTCTTTGTTACTATAAGTAGGAGTAAGGAATGTGTTACGATATATTTGGCTACTTTGGATGCTACTCACTATCTGATGCTGACTGTACACGCCATCATCATCAAATCAAGGAAGTAGAACGTAATAAATATACCGAAAATTAGTTTAAAACTTAACAACCTTACACTTACACAAAAAGTAACGGACAGACAGACACACTTTCGCATTTATAATATTAGTATGGAGTATGGATATGGAAGTATGGATAGTATGGATTATATGTCTTTCCCGCTCACGGGACAATGATGTCCCGGACCTTTGGGAGGCGTGCGTGGAGCTCTGAGCCAACACGTAGAGGCCCTTTTGACAATTTAATGAAATGCAAGGAGTATACCAAGCGGATGCTGTCTCTGCCCGTGTCATGGGACGCACACAGAAACAGCACCCGCTGGGGTGTAAGAGTCTATTGCTAGTTGATGGAATCTAAATAAAACGGGTTATTGGGTGAAAATGATGGACTAGTAGCTGGGCTATTGGATGAAACATCGGACGCCTGCCCAATAAAACTGTTTCACATTTTATCTCTGGCAGACGGTAACTCGCTAACTGCTAGATGGGCCCCTATTAATAGCGACATTAAAAAATGGCCTAAGGGTAACAGTAGGTATGGATTATTATTATTACCTTTATATTTTTTTCGCACTATCCATCTCTCTCTTATTAGAATATTTAGTAACAGAGGTATAGTACGAGAAAAATCGAAAGTATGTCGCGGCCGTCTAGTGCTAGGCGTGCTGAGGGCCTACTGCGAAACGAAACCGAACTTCGTTTGTGTATCTCCCTCTCTGTCGCGCTTGGTAGTTCGAGCGACAATGAGAGTTATTCGAACGAATTTCGTTTTCACTAGCACGGCTAGCACGAGACTGCCGCGACATACTCTCGATTTTTCTCACACTATACCTCTCTTTCCTAATGTTCTAATAATAGAGAGACCGATAGTGCGAGAAAAATCGAGTGTATGTCGCGGCCGTCTCGTGCTAGCCGTGCTGACGGAACTACACTAATCGTAAGTAAATAGTATTATAATAGTAGGGACATAATTTTTGAACGTAATTAATTATGTAATTTATGTATGACAAATATCACGTTTCAATTAAGCATGACGAATGTCACCCACCCACGTCCACCCTTGCATTGGTAACGATGCGCGATGACGCGTCTGTAACTTAATCTATGTAACGCTTAATAAACGACGGCGGGTTGTGCGACTTGCGCGGGGAGAGGGTCGAGGCTCCGCCCATACGCTCAAGGACTTTAGCGGGTATACAAGCCTTAAGCGTTTGTCTCGATTTCTTTGCACGTGATTCGATACAAACGCGCATCTACGGTGCATAGGCCCTAAGTACTACACAGACTTATATGACACCTAAGTGGAGCATGAAAAAAATTTAACAATTCAAATTAATAAATATTAAATATTAATTACATTAATGTAAACTATCAACACGTTATTTACACCTATGTTATAAGGAGGACGAAAAATCGGGGGTTGGGTACACCCAACCCCCGATTTTTCGTCCTCGTACAGCCCAGCCCACCTTTCCCAGATGGCGTGATCCGTCTCCTTTTCGGGAATATTGCCTTAGCGTGACCGAATAGCGCGAGTGTTATCCCTCTGCGGATGATCTTCGCCCAGCCGCCGTGCTTCATATCGGCCTTGTATCTCTTGAAGGACACGAAGGTCACCATAATGCCGATAAAGAAATATTACAATTATTTTGGCATCAATGTACATAGTTAATGTAACTACATTGATATCAATATAATTACAATACTTCATTATATACAACATTTTTAGTTTCCTCAGTGGGCATCAGCACAAACAGTTGTTCGCAGTTGGTGACTCGCGAGCACGCGACGTACAGCTGCCCGTGAGAGAAGCAGTCCGTGCGCAGGTCGACGCCGGCTGCGCGGTGAGTCTGCCCCTGCGACTTGTTTATGGTCACAGCGAAGAACACGCTCATTGGAAACTGCAATCGCTTGAACTGGAACGGGAAGTTGTTCGGTATCAGTGGAATGCGCGGTATAAATACAGCTGCTTCCCCAGCACCGCAGCCCGTAAGGGTCTGAGCCTCGATGAGATTCCGCTGCAGTCTCACTACCTTCAGGCGAGTGCCATTACACAGCTTCGGCGGAGATAGGTTCCGAAGCAGCATAATAGGGACTCCGATCTTCAGGGTCAAAGTGTGCGCTGATAACCCTGATGCGCTCAAAGAGTTTAAAAATTCCACCGGGTATGTCGTGGCAGTCAGCATCTAAGACAGTGTTAATCGAGCTGTAAACAGCGTTCTCGCCTTCAATTTGCGTTAAAATTTGAGCGTTAATAGCAGCAGCCTGGTCATTTTTGGGGGTAAGTATGGTTCTTGACTTGCGACTTATCTGAGAGGTCAAGCGGTCTTCTTGTTGTGTAAATGTTTCAGAAGCTCGAGAATCCGCTGTTAATCTTGTTTCACGTGCCGTAATAGTCTCGGAAGCTCGCGACAACGAATGGCGTTCACGATCGTGGCCGAGACGTGCTTCCCTATCTTCACTGTTTTTAAGGAATCTAGAAGCCCGGGAAGCTTCTTCGGACTCCTGAGATCTTGCCAGTCATTTTCTGGCGGCCTCTCTAGAAATTCGTGTCAGGTTCGATCTCTTTCTTGAAGGCATTTTGAGTAAGAACGTTTTTGGGGATTTTTACGCATAATTTTGTGATTTGACAGAATAAAATAAACGTGTGAGTATCTACTCTACATTTGAAAAAAAAAACATTTATATACAAAAACATACTTACTGAATTCAACCCCATTTTTTAACCCCTTTGCACCCTTATCTTTATAATTTTTATAGCCTATTGCGTGGCCGAAGATCCATTAAACTTTTTAGTGAAAGTTGTATATTAATCCATTCGATAGTTTTCCCATGATACCCGGACACAAACAGACATAACATTCCTTTTCGTTGGGCTGTCGTATTAATAAACAGATAGATGGCGCTGTTGCGTAAAGTAAAGACGACTTTATCCAAATATTCTCAAATTTGGCCTGTGGGTCACCGTAATCCATAAAACTTTTTTAGACGTTTAATATGGTTTGTTGGAGTTCAGACGCCGACAAAAATCTGGAGAATGAACTTCTAAATGCGTGGAAATTGGTGAAGTTCTGCATCGCGCTATTGAAGTTTTTAATGTATGTTGTATAAATACGATTTCCTTCAAGCTCAACTTATTATGTCTCACTTACAACCTCAACGAACTTTCACATTTATTATATGTACAGATTTTATGTAGAGATTATTCATCCATGTCAAAAGGTTACATTGAAACTAATTAGTTATTAAATTGTCATTTATAAATTCGGTTACAGAGTAATAAGCTTTGTGTAAGAGAGCAACCTTTTGAGTCTCGTTCTGGAAACATCAACCTCTGAGTTCTACTGGCAGTTTGTTGAAGAGATACACTGACTGATAGCACGTTGCATGCTTAACAATATTTAGTCTAGGAGCCACCTTGTTTGGCAGATCTTTCCGTCTAGAAAGCAGACGTGTCTCCCTCTCACTATTGCTTTCATTAGAGATTTAAATGTTTAATTAGATCAGTCAGCATTACAAGTATGTATACTACTCAAAATAAAATAAGGGCCACTAAGCTTTTTCGCCTTTTCATGAAAATATTAATGTATTTTATATTTTTTATTAATGTTACATGAAAACAGTGCCCTTATCTACATTTAAGGCTGTCATTTGTTTCATTTGATCGTCAATTGTCAAATTTATTACACATTGTGCGTAAAGTCAACTTCGATTGAAACTAAACAGAGTTTCGTTCTGAGAAAAAAACCAAAAATCTAAACTTGTTGGTGTTTTTTTATTCAGTTAGTAACGTGTATGTCCTCCTCTCTTAGCCCTGCACTCCAGAAGCCTTAGAATGCATGCTCTCTATCAAAGTTCGCACATTTTCTGCTGGAATTTGATCCCAGGCCTGTTTTAAAGCGTTTATTAGGTGCTGTTGGTTCCAGATCTCTTGCTCATTCTATCTGACTCTTCGTTTTAACTGATCCCATAAGTGCTTAATTGGATTTAAGTTGGGACTGTTCGCCGGCCATGGTAAAACTTGAATATGGGACTCTTCCAATACAGCCTGCGTCGCCCGAGCTGTATGTGGACGGGCATTATCTTGCATCAGCCAGAATTCTGGACCAATTTGCTGTGCAAATGGGATCACTTGAGGCCTGATAACTTCTTCGATGTATCGTTGTGCAGTTACTGTACCTTCATTTAAAATAGCGAGCTCAGTTTTACCACGTAAGCTTATCCCACCCCAAATCATGACGTTGGGACCACCAAAACGGTCACTTTCATGGATGCAAGCATCCGAAAAACGCTCGCCGCGTCGTCTCCAAACTCTAATACGCCGATCGTCACTAAAAAATTTAACTTTGCATTCGTCTGTGAAGAGCACCATGCTCCATTGATTTAAGGACCAATTCAAATGTTGATGACAGAACCTTGCACGATTAGCACGTTGATCCCTGGTTAGCGGAATTCGAACAACTCTTCGTTTTGACGTCTGCTGGTCTTCGTGCAATCGATTGCGAATTGTTTGATCACTAACACGAGTACCCGTCGTCAGCCGTAACCGACTTTGTAACTTACGAGCCGTAACTGTGCGTTCTCTTCGGGCACTCTGAACGTAGCGGTCCTCGTGAGCAGTAGTAACTCGAAGCCTACCCGAGCCAGGTCTTCTAGTGACACTTCCAGTCTCTCGGAAACGATTCCATGCATTTTGAATGGCTCTTCGAGAAAAACCAAACAACAAACCCACAGATCGCTGTGAATGACCATCTTCAATCATTGTAATGGCTCTACTGGCAGTAAGAGTGTCCATATGCCATTGCCATGCCAAATTGTGCCATTATGAACACAATATTGAACAATTAAACAATATTAAACAATTTCACAAGCGAAAATTCCGATCACTACAGAATAGGCAATTCTCCGTTGTTAGGAAAACTAAACAAAACCATCAAGAATTTTTCAAATCCATTTTTTTTAATAATAGCCAGCATTTAGCCAAAAAGAATACGTCACACAAAGAGGTTATAAAGCAAAGAGTCTATAACATTTATAATTGATATCAATTCCTTTAGCTTCTGTACAGTAATTTACGATAAAGTGTAAACAAGTGGCCCTTATTTTCTTTTGAGTAGTATACAAACATGGCACAGTTAATAATTGTAGGTTATAAAATATTCTTTACACGACTCATATTGCGGAATGCGGACTATTATTTTTTACATTAGAAAATGTTTGGCCCAATTGGCAAAATTAGAGATTTTCAGCAATTTCCAAATTCATAGTGTACCTATAGCGTTTAATCGTCTTTCATTTGTTACAAACAGAAATAAAATTCAATCCACTAGCAATCTTATTGGGATTTCAAACACCGAATAAAGTGTTGAATAAATAACGTGAGTCAGCCCTATAGCTCAATAACTAGGTTGTACCCTACACACAAAAGATCATAACTCTCCACAATCTATATTAAGCTGCGCCTTTTTCAAACATAATATCATTCAATGTAGGTATAAGTAGGTATTTATTCCATCGCGTGGGTTTATTGACAGTCTTCGTAATAAAACAAACAATATAAGGCATATGATGGCTCGAAAGGATTGATTCTCGAATAAAGGCTATCTTGTTTAACAAAATAACATTGTTGTCATAGAAACCCATAGAAACTTGGGCACCGAAACGTGCTTTCGTTTCGACCGCATCGCGGTGGTCCGATGTTGTTGTCGGTAAACACTACGGTTGTAATGCAGTGCTTATATTTGGGAATATTGTGGGTATACATTTAATGTATTTTGATTACGGGTTACCTGGTTACGTGGAAACCTGCAATTTTTTTAAAGTACTCATAAACAACACAACTTTCGCGACTGGATACAAATAAAGGAACTGCACAGATTAGGTACCAGCTCTTAATTTTTTTTTCATCTCTTTTTCCTTACCTACCATAATAAATCAATTATAATCGCTAATCCAATCCCAAACTTTTTTTTTATGCAACGACGGTGGCAGACAAACGTACGGCCCGCCTGATGGTAAGCGGACACCGCAGCCTATAGACGCATGCAACTCCAAAGAAGTAACATGGGCGTTGCCGCCCTTGATATGTTTGAGGATTCGCCGTATTGACAGCTGAAGGAACAAATTCCCTCGCTCTTAACACGAAAGCAAGTAGTACCTAGTGTTATTATGGCTGTGGTCTTCTGCAAGGCGGAGGTACTTCCCCAGTTGGGCTGCTCCAAATTCGAGCGGGATGACATTTCGCTGTGCCCTATCTCACCAGAACTGCCCTCACCCTCACAATCACAACTAACACTTAACCTTCCGCTAAAACAGCAAATTTCGCACTACGGATTTGGGTGGCGGTAAAGGTTGCTAACGGTGAATATCTTACCTAGACGAATTTCCGTTTTAGCGTCTCAGTCTAGTCCTCAAGTTGGACAAATTAACCATCAGGTGACCTGTGAGTGTGTAATTAATTGCATATAGCGTAATATAAACAAATATGTCTTAAATAAGTAGGTAGAATATATTCTACCTACTTAATATGTAACTATCTATCTACTTTCAGACATAACAACTGCTTGCTCTTTGTAGTGGTAAACTAAATTACACAAATACAAAACAACAAGCCCGCAAGGAAGGAAGTAAGTCGAGCACATTGTCGCTAAAGCAACTTGTGCCAATTTGCAACACGGTCGCGGACATCCTGCGCCGCGCCGTATGTCGTGCCACAATTAAATGTATCCACGCCGCCAACTCTCAATGCAGCACGCATCACCGCCCGTATTTTATTCACTCCCATTTTATGGGAGCCTGCCCGCGATTTGTTATTCGACTCGATATTTATTTTCCGGGATCGGTGAAACGTGAATTTTGTGGACAGATTATTCGCAACTTGCGCGTATTTAACAAAACTGGCGAGATTTTTGTTTATTCGATACGTGCGTGAGCGTTTTAACGAGGCATTTATTTAGATTTCCATATGCGCATGTGATTCATTGTTTCAGTGACATATTTTGGTTAGTAGGTATTTAGTGTAATCATTACGCATTGGTCATTTAGCAGCCTACTAAATGTAGGAAATTAAAATCTAATAAGTAGTAAAATGATATCCGCAGTAGAACCAAGGTAACCGATATAGCCATTCGAATCGTTAAACCTAAGTGGCAGTGGGCGGGGCACATTGCACGTAGAACCGATGACCGTTGGGGCGGAAAGGTTCTCGAGTGACCACGGAAGGCCCGGCGTGGGTAGGCCCCACAAGGTCCCTAAAAGTCGCGGGAGTCCGTGGCGCAGGACCGGTCATATTGGCACTCTTTGGGGGAGGCCTATGTCCAGCAGTGGACGTCTTTCGGCTGATATGATGAATAAGATGATTTATCTCGCGGATGTCAATTGTGCTAGCTGCTATAATTTAATCCCCTGCGTCTATCTCAAGAGTTCTAGGTATAGGTATTAGGTACTAGATACTGTAAGGCTTACCTTACCTCTCTATTCACCAATGTCATGTAATTTGAGAAACATTGTCTTGTTCCATCAAATGCAAACAAATCATGATCAACACCTCTCTCGATACTAGAAAAACGTCTCAACATTTCCATATCCTCCATAGCTACATGCGTCATTATTCGTGTAAGGGTGTTCTGTTGACACATTCGCACCAATTAGGGGCAGCTGCGGTGCTGAAGGCCTGGTGAAGTGCGAATCCACGGGAGGTCCACTTCAGTTCAGTGTTTGTTTTGGCAGTGTTTGAACTGTTAGAGACTATGGTGCTCTGGTTGTTTGCACTGTATATATTGCATAATTTTCATGGGATATTTTGGCAGTGCGATTATTTATTTTATTTATTTATTATTTATTATTCAGAGAACCAACAGCTAACAATACAAAATAATAATATAAGCTAGTTATACAACTTAAGTAACAGAGAGCCAATTAAAGGTTCCCACCAGTAGCAACAGGTTATCAAACAATTGGTGGTTAGCACTAAGTTTTACAACGTGTTACCCACAAGCATACAATGAATACCTTTGTAAAAAAAAAAAAACTTATTATTTATTAAGTGATATAAGTCAACCGTTACAGTAACATGATGTAGCGCGTGCGACTCGCTCACTTAAAAAAATATGAGAAAATCAATATCATAGCATAGTTAGGTAATACGGTATGATAAAAAGTGCCTTGGCTTTGTTTCTAATGCGTAGGTATCTACCGAGTTGTCTGTCATAGGTGGGTATAATACGAGTCTTCTGCATGTGCTCCATGAAACCTACATGTATTCGGTACAACGAAGCGTAACATATTTATCTAACTAGTTAGTTAGTATTTCTAGTAGGATCATACAGAGATTTAGGATGGCGTCTCTTCTGTGGACATTGCTTAAGTTAAAGGCCTTAAAGCCTAATTTTTGGTTGCATGATTTCATGCAATCAAAACATTTTTATAAGCACGGATGTCATTAACTATTGACCACAGGAGAGACAATTTTTGTTTTACACACTGTGTATGACCCAGTTATGTTCTAATTAGTCTGGGACTGCAGATACGAATGATTACGTCGAGTTTCAGGCGAGGTACTTTCGCCCAGGCCCTTCTATCCAACGAACTTTATGTAATCGCGTAACTATTAAGTAATTTTGCTGATTGTCATTCTGAACTGGCAAAAAAAATAAGTTGCCACAGATCGGCTTGGGCATAATCATATCACATAACTAGTCTCTAAATCCATTTATTAACTGCCTCAGAGGCCCTAGCAATTTTGGGTATGTGTTTCAATGTTCTTAAAACTATCGAAAAATTCGAATAAAATGAAGACCTAAGTTTCTGCGTTAAAGAGACGTTACGATCCGTTATTAAAGTTAATTAAGTACAGAAAATCTTAACGCACATCCGAATCGCAACAAATATAATAACAATGAATTACGGAGTCACAATTACTAACAATATCGCGCGAGAGAAAGACGTCGCGGGGCGCGTTCATTCCAGCCACCGAACACGCATTAACACCGATTGCCACCGCGCCTTTTGTGAACGTGCAAAATGCTACACTTTCCTTTTTACTGTTTATTGTTATCGTTTGTTTCGACTCGCAAACCGTTCCGCGACAAAGCGCCAGTCGGTGCGATTCGATGAGCGCTTTCAAGTGTCGAAAGGCGGTAATTTGCTTCATTCAGTCATTGTGGGGCTAAAAGTCGGCCTTTGTCGACACTTGGCGATTGGGAGCGTTTAGATTTGGGAGGGTAATCGGGGAGAGTGGACGTTTTGAGCTGCCCGACCGGACGCTCGCACCTCGATGGCCGCCTAATGGATTTGGAAGGTTTGAAGGCATTTTATAGTGAGCACTTCTGTGGGTGCGAACTATTTTGACCACTGAATTACTGAAGCGTAACATGGTACTTATTCTGAGCAGGAACATTAAGTTATGCGAGAAAACGAATCAAATTAATTTAGGGTAGGTTTGTAATTTGGATTTTTATTATAAACAGACTCTACCGACCGTAAGTCCTTACCTAACCGTAGGTTAGTTTGGAAAAGTATGCTAATTCCTTATACATATAATTGGCAGTTGGTATTTTTAGGGTTCCGTACCTCGAAAGGAAAAAACGGAACCCTTATAGGATCACTTTGTTGTCCGTCCGTCCGTCTGTCAAACCCTTTTTCTCAGGAACGCGTGGAGGTATCAAGCTAAAATTTAAACCAAATATACTCAGGTCTACTGTCCCCAGGAGCAGTTAAAAAATCAAACTTCTAAGCCAACGCAATCAAAAGACCCCGTTTATGCCGCAGATTTCCGCAAATTTTCGAAACTCGCAACGGAATCAAAAACTACCTCCCGTGAACTCAGAATCTATCCTCATCTCGACAGCATCCTAAACTTAGCCAGTCCAGTGGTGCCTAGTCCCAAGACTTGGCACAGCACAAGTTTTTGCACTAGGACTTGAAATTAACAAGTAGACCAGTTGACTGACATTCATCCATTTGGACACGTTCATTTCAACGCGCGATATTTAGCCAGCAATTAGATTTATGTTTTTTAATGGTAAATTTAATTCGGCTACCTGGTGGCTAATTTAATTTATTTACACAATTGCTGTCCGCGGAGCATGGGGCGCCCCCATTAGGGCACATTTACATGCGCAGTTGCGTCCACAGGCCCACACGGCGTCGTTTATATACGCTACATTACATTACCGACGACTTCCTGCCGATTACTATTTATTTATTTAATCATACAATATTTATACAGTTTGACAGTAAGGAACCATGGAAGCACTGTACAATTTAAAATTCTTAACATGTAAAAACCGAAAAAGAGAAATCATAATACCTATCTAATGTTTAGATAGATTCTAAACATCCACACCTAGGGAGGTTGAACAACTTTTTTTTTTTTACGACGGTGGCAAACAAGCGTACGGCCCGCCTGATGGTAAGCGGACACCGCAGCCTATAGACGCATGCAACTCCAAAGGAGTAACATGGGCGTTGCCGACCCTTGATATGTTTGAGGATTCGCCGTGTTGACAGCTGAAGGAACAAATTCCCTCGCTCTCAACACAACGCATCCTCGGGAGCTCTAGCGACCTTGCTCACCTCCAGGAACACAACACTACTACAGAGCAAGTAGTAGTGTTATTATGGCTATGGTCTTTTGCAAGGCGGAGGTACCTCTCCAGTTGGGCTGCCCCAAATTCGAGCGGGATGACATTTCACTGTGCCCTACCTCACCTAACTGTGACGTGTAGGTGATACGTCAGCCACTCTGTTTCAAGAAATCAAATACAAAACCTTTGATGAAAGACTAAAGGTTGTTTTGACAGCGGACGTCATAAAGCGTCTGGGTTCTTGGCGCTGCAGCACAACGACACACGACACCTTTAGGTGTTCTTGGCGTTGAAAGGGTTAACATGCGTAAACTTATGCTAAGGGATGTCTCATCACATCATCATCATCATCATACCAACTGAAAGACGTCCACAGCTTGACATAAGCCTCCCTCAAAGAGTGCCTCAATGACCGGCCCTGCGCCACCCAAAGCGGAATGGCTGCTCCATACCATATAACAAGCAAGTAACTATTAGTCAAAATAAACAAGTTAACAAAATCAATTCAAAATTAGTACTTGACAGCGATTCCAGTAGCACCGGGGAATATTGACACATCGACTTAAAATTAATATTTCCATGTTTTTTCCCTAATCCGGGATTACGGGCTTAAGCGCCATAGACAACACAAAGGAAATGACTAAGGAAGTTGACGCATTCAGCCTTCTTTTGAACAACCTTCAACCTGTTTGTATTTTGTATCGCCATTGTATGTAGGCCCAGTGATAACGCGTAATGCTATTGTTTAGCTGATAGCGTGATAAGAAAGGTTTAGGCGTAATAGTGAATGGTTTAGTCACCGTGTAAACCTTTTCATTCATCATTGCATAATATATTGTTTAATATACATACATGTATAATTATCTTAAAACCTAACTTAAGTTCTGGCACTGGCTCTGAGCTGTGACTCGCGAGCCGGTCTTTTATTCAAAATCATTTTTTGATTTCGAGAAGCTGAATCGACAAAAAAGAACTTATACGAGGTGTCCCAAAAGTCAACGTTAAGCGGGTGATAGGCCAGGCCACAAACCAAGTTATATGGGAAGAAATAGTCATGTTATTGCAAACGGAGGCGGTTGTGTTTTAACTTTTAAAATTTAATTTACAGAAGGGTTATTCACGGTAACATATCAATAAAAAAATTGAAGAAAAGTAAAGAAAGCCGTAACTACTGAATTAAAATATAAATACAGGATGTCCATTAAAAAAAATGGAAACAGTTGACAGATCCATATCTACGGCTACGATTTGAAGCAGAAGAAATTAATAACTTAATGAGGTCAAATGTTTCCGAAAATTAATTAATTGTCGCAGTCGGATAAAAGCTATCCTAAACAGAAGCTAGAGTAATAATGTACTTATAAAAAAAGTTATATGTTTTTCCGTTCATGGGAAGCTGAGATCATTCGGGACACACCAATGCTTAGTTTGATACTGGCTGATTCTTTTTTAGAGATTTATTATAATTGAGAGATTATTGAACCTGCTAACAAATTTTCAGCATCGGTTGAGAAATGCGACCGGTAGTGGAGAACATCCGGACATACGAAATAATTTTGGCCCAGGCTGAAATCGAGAACTTCCTTCGCTACGCTCGCTCGATTACAATAACTCTAGTTTCACGAATGAAACACATGATTTTGACTACAACTGTTGTTGACCGTGTTGCATGTCTCTTTGCGATTGCATGGGACGGCTAGGTGCGATAAAAGTTTTTGCGGGATCAATGTCCTCTTTCTCGACGGGGCTATCTATCTATCCTAAACGTAATTTATGTGGATTAGGCCACTATCTATATATGGGATAGTTGTCCCAAAACTTAGAGGTTTGCAAAAATCGCCAATACTCTAGAAATATTAAAGACATCTAATGTTTATTCCTTTCATTTTGAAGATAATAAACCGAATATTAGTCCTGCGTCATGGATGTTTTCTATGTATTTAAGTATTTATTTATCTATATAAGTATGTTTATCGTCGTCTAATACCCATGGTACAGGCTTTCCTTAGTTTGGGACTAGGTGGGTTTGTGTAAGATTGTCCTCTATTATTATTATTATTATTATTAAAAGTACCTACCCGTTTTACAAATAAGGATCTTGCTTTTTGTACAAAGAAATATAAAGTAATTTCAAAAAGTGGGGTATCTACCCGGGTTTTACCCTACGCGATGTCAAAAAAGCCCGTTTAAAAAACTTCAACATAGCGAATGATGCTGGTTGCATATTTGCAACAGGACCCCGGGATCCCCTAAGTGAGCTAATCCGAAGAACGCACAATTTCTTTTTCAACTGCCATCTTTGATCTCGTAACACCGAGAAGCCGGAAAATTTAAAATTGTTTTATTAATGTTGCTTACCAAAATTGGAGCTATTTAAAACTTAGAGCTATAAAATTTAATTCACAATGTTTCAACTAACAACAATTTTGCAAACTTATTATTTTTATCGGTACAATCTACTGCCACTAAGTAAATACACTAATAACGGAATGTATGAAAAGAAAGGCTTGAGAAAGCATATTTGTGTGTTAGATAACCATCTTATCACCGATCACGTCAACTTGAGTGTTATTGGAGCTCTTCCGCCGACCCTTCTTTTGTTACGATTCTCTCTGCTCATGCTCGAATTCCTCAATTGTCGTTCTTAAAGTCGACTTCTTAATCCTAGATTTTATTTCACGAACGCTGTCAGCATATGATATTCTTCATTAAAATCTCTTCATCATTGATAGTCTAGTTTCCTCTGGACTACCATAGGTTCATAGAACGGTTGCTGTTTTAAATATTTGATCTCGATCGGGAGGTCTTAAACCAGAGGAAAGATGCCTTTGCCCAACAGTGGTACATTACAGTCTCGCAACGAAAACAATCACAAGCAAGTTTGCGTTACGTTGCATAACTATTCGTAAAACTGGCTTAAATTTGTCATTTTCCTTAGTTAGGTATTAGAAACTATTTCAGTAAACGTGGTTTTGCTCAAACTATGTAGTTATCCACCCCAAACGGCACGAATAAATTAAAACAACAGGGTGGGAGAAATTACGATTTTGTTTCAAAGCTTGTTTCTAAAAATACGTATACAATTTTGGTCGGTATTTTTGTACCCGTCTTATCACTCAAATCCAAATCACCAGCACCTATTATCACTTCAAGTTTCAAACAACTGTCTTAATGTTAATCCAGTTTTACTGTACTTAAAACCACGTGAACTTCCTAGGAATGACCGTGGGAACAGCTCATTTAGTGCTTTCACACCAGAATTCGGATTAAGGTAAATCTGATTCTAGGTACAGGGTTAATGAACGACCAGGTAGAAACAATACTGTTTTTCTACCAAAAAAGGCCTAAGTGCCAACTAATTTATGGTAGTTACGACGCTCTGTAACTCGAGGAAGAAAGTAAGCGTGAGAAAGTGATAACCATGTCATATGGTCATTCTTATCGGCGAAGAAAATTGCCAATAATTGTATCTATGTGACATGGTGTTGATGATAAGTCAGATCAGTATCAACAGTAAATACATTATTTTTCATAATATTTTATTATTTTTCTTAGTAGGTAACTAATACCTAAAAGTAATAAATGATTAAACCGTAATTCACAGTCGCATGATTTATTTAGTCTAGTGTGGCGTGAGCTGTCACGAAAAATTTACCGGCGTCTGAGTGCTCCTTTACGCTGATAACTGGTTACAATCTAAAAAGTGTTTTTGTGCTAGGTATATAGTACCTTATTATAGTTAAGCAAAGAAAAAAAGAAAATTAAATATAAAACAAGCACTGAATTACTATCCATATTCAAAGATATATTAAATTTGTAATACCTATAGTTAAACACATTCTATAAACTTGTTTGTGCTATAAATTATTTACACCTACTTAATACTTACTAACTTACATACCTACATAATGTCGCGACTGTAAACATATATTTGTGCATAAACTGGAGCATCATCTGCCAACAAACCGCATTGTGGTTTGGCAGAAGAAAATTTTAATAGAATTAAGTTTACTTCGTGAATAAATAAATTATTGAATTAAATTAATTAAATTAATGCAAAAATACGTCTGTAGCAAAAAAATAAGATTTCGCTCCGGTCCACATATGCCTCATAATAATTACCTACTTTAATTCCGCGTAAGTATTGTATACTTTGTGATCTTATAATGGTGAAGCATATAAAACCCCTGAAATAAATAAATAGTAGGGGACAATCTTACGTAAATCGAACTATGGGTATTTGGTATATGATGATGCTGTCATGACCGATTTCGGCCACAGCGAATGTGTGATCTGGACTTGATATCATCGATTAGCAATATGACTTGAGTGTTGTTGTTCTACTCTCTGGTGCGCTCTCATGTGGCTTGCATATCCTATCTTTTTTGCAAAGGTACGAGCGGAAATTGGACAGGTTAATACCCCGCCCATGACGTTGTTGTTATTGGGTACCTACAAAACGACGATATATTTTAAATAATAAAATATATAAAATAGACGTAAACTCTCTCTCGTCCATGAGACAGGCCTCCTGTGCCAACAGTGTGACGTATACTCGTATAGGCTGTTTTTAGGGTTCCGTAGTCAACAAGAAACCCTTATAGTTTCGCCATGTCAGTCTGGCTGTCCGTCCGTCTTCGGCTTAGAGCTTGTTCAAAAATATTATAGGATTTTTTTTACGATTTTTCCAATTCGTTTGAGAGATATATATTGGACTTTAAAGCCCAAATTTTTGTTCTAGTCATGTGTCCCCCCCTGCCGGCTAAATGGCTGCTACTGGGAATGTGAAACAAATCGTGGCAGTAGTACATATAATGAATTTAAAAGGAAAACTGTCACGGCTTAACTAGTTAACGACGACCAACTTAAAACGTACTTAGAAAGGCCAAATTTCGTACAAATTCGGCCGACGCAACCATTTAGATGGCGCGCGCGTGTCGATGTACCTATTAATAGATATCATCATTCGCCTAGTGTTATTCCTGGTGGTGCCCTAAACGAGCCCGGGGTCCGCTTTGACTCCTAATCACAAGACTTGGCATAGGCACTAGTTTTACGAAAGCGACTGCCATCTAACCTTAATCCGTTCCAGAGGGAAAATTAGACCTTATTGGGTTTTTTTAAAAGATATATTAAATAATAAAATAACAACAAAAAACCTAAATACCTAGAGAAAACATTTGGAGGTTTTCTAGGTATTTAGGTATTTATATATCTTATTATTATATCTCTCGATATTTATATATCTCGTATATCGTATATAGTTCCAAAACTCCGAAACATTTGTTGCATATTTATGCATGTTCATCACACAAATCTAATACCCGTACCGGGTTTGAAACTCACTATAAAGCCTAGTCTAAGCCAACGTACCTACTGGTCATAAATTACCTTACCCAAGTACCTACAAAACTAATTATGAAGAAAACCGTCCACTTTTAAACTTGTCATCATTGTCTGCATATCATTCCCTGCGCGGGTAGATTCTATAAGTATATAATAAGATTGATTATTTGTTCGTAACTTTGATTGAGTTGCAAATCCTAAAGACTTATAAAAGGCACCTACCGCGTGTCCGACATTATGTGAATATGAATCCAAAGATGTATGCAATTTTCACCTTATTAGAGGAAAAAGTAAAAATACGGATACCTACATATTTTTGTAGTCGTCTGTATTTTTTTGATTCCTCAATCTTCTATTCTCGTTCACCAAGAAGAATATGGAGGAATCCATATGGTTCCGTCAGTGTTAACCGCGCAGCTGCTGCCTTCAACCTCGTGTAGATACCTAGGTATGGTGTGTACTAGCATGGTCGCTCTCCATCTACCACTTGGGTGTTTTTTATATATAAGCCTATAGACGCATGCAACTCCAAAGGAGTAACATGGGCGTTGCCGACCCTTGATATGTTTGAGGATTCGCTGTGTTGAGCTGAAGGAACAAATTCCCTCGCTCTCATCACAACGCATCCTCGGGAGCTCTGGCGACCTTGCTCACCTCCAGGAACACAACACTACTACAGAGCAAGTAGTAGTGTTAATATGGCTGTGGTCTTTTGCAAGGCGGAGGTACTTCCCCAGTTGGGCTTCTCCACATCCGAGCGGGATGACATTTCGCTGTGCCCTACCTCACCTAAAAATTTTACTTGCTATAGTGTTCGAAATATTCCGAAGTTTTAAATAAAAATATCTACGTAATTGGGTATGTTGTTTGAAAGTAGAAACTGAAACCCAGACCACCGCTTCATTCAGGTAAGTTCACACAGACAATGGAATATTGCGGTAGGTAGACTAGCGGGTGTAGCATGGTTGCCATTTTATCACTTATCGTTGTGGATAAGGCATCCGTCACTCTCGCACTCGCATACTTGTCAGAGCGTGATGGGCGTCTTTACCACAACGATAAGTGATAAAATGGAAACCATGCTACGCCCACAGGTAGTGGCGACTTGTTTTCGTAGGTATAGCGGCAGTGGTATACTTATTAATGTAGCATAGTACCCACGCAAACCAGTTAAGTAACACAAGTTGTTAATTATATTTTTCCCACATGTACATAAAATAATTACTACATTTTGCTACCTCTTTGCCACATTGTTAAGAGTACTCAATTCATAATTTGTTAAAAGCGAGAAATAAAAGAAAGATTAAGTTAAACTTTCTATTTATTCAGAGATTTGTAGGTATAGACTCATCATATTGTAATTTAAATGCATTAATGTTTTGTTATTAAACAGACAACAGTACCTATGTTCATTGTCGATAACAATGTGTAGACACCTTCCGCACCGTACATATATACAAATAGCCCTAAGAAAAATATATCTACAGCCGCTTGGTCGTTTTCAGACTTCATTATTAAAATGAATATTACTACGAACGAACACTTCGCTAAATATGAATTATAAGAATTATATGAATATTATAATGTACAATAATTTACAGTTAATATCTAGAAATACTTAACGTAATAAAAATAACACAACACCAGGCATTGCTGCGCTTGAGATAGATTTCAACGCGCGCAATCACGAAAATGAGTCAATTAGATTTAATTTCACAATAGAACGGATAGATAGACGGTAAAGATAGTCCCACGTAGGAAAGAGCATGAAACGGAGAACAGAGCAGGAGAAATAGGACAGCTTAACATCAACATGAGTATTACACTAGGCAACATTTATTATCCGTCGAGATTTCTAACACGAAAAGTTCTTGAATATTCACAATTTGTACAGAGAGCTTGGCGAGGAGGTTTAAGTGTCCGGCGGGCGCTGGGGGTGAGCGGGGCTGGGTGGGCCTGTGGCGGGCGAGGCGGCGTGTCGGCGCAGCTGGTGCAGCAGGGCTGGCTCCAGCGCCGGCCACCAGCCGCCCAGCAGCGGGTACGGCGGCGGCGCCAGCTCGCGCTCCTCCTCGCCCTCGCGCCGCTCCTCCTGGTCACTCGCCACCACGTCAATATCCTCCTCCACCTCCTCCTCGCTGCTGTCGCGGCGCGCGCGCTTCTCCGGCGCGTCGTCCGGCGCCAGCAGCGAGGCCACGTCGAACTGCCGCTTCCTCGGCTGCCCGCCGCCCGGCACCCGTGCACCCCAGAACGGCAGCGTCAGCGTCGTTGGCGGCGGAGACTGCGGCGGCGGCGACGGCGAGTCTTCTCCGTCATCATCCACCGCCAATCCCATGTGCTTTCTCACTTTCCTCTGCGCCTTTCGTCTTCGGAAATCACCCTTTCGAAAATCCTCCACGTTAGCCGGGTGTATCGCCCAGTAGTGTCCCTTTCCGTTCGCCGATCTCCCGGCTTTCACGAAACAGTCGTTGAGCGACAAGTTGTGCCGGATGGAGTTCCGCCAGCCGGGCCCTCGGGACCGGAAGTACGGGTAGTTGTCCAGAATATGTTGGTAGATGTCGGAGAGGACCAGCTTGCGGTCCGGGTGGCTGAGGATGGCCATGGCGATGAGGCCGATGTAGCTGTGTTGCGGTTTAGGCTCCTCGGGCTGGAGCGCGCGGTGTTGTAGTAAGGACATGGAGAGCGCGAGGCGGGGTGCGTAGGGCGCGTAGCATGGTGCGACGCTGGGTGGGTACAGGCGCAAGCGTTCGGCAACGGCGTAGTTGTATAGTTGGAGTCGGTAGTGGTCGAGCGCGGCGGCGGTGACGGTCGGCGCGTCCTTTAGCGGCCAGGGGCCTCCCTCGGCGCCGCTGCACATGTTGGCTGTGGGAGCGCGCGTGGCTGAGTGCGGCCGACGGCGCTCCGCCCGGGCCCCGATACCCGGCCCGGGGGCCGGCCGTGCCAACAGCCAATCGCAGCGCGCCCGCTGTATACGTGTTTTTGTTTAGCGACGCCCCACTCCGGCGGCGGCTTGCGACGCGCGCCCTGCCTTGAGGCTGCGGGTACTACTCGCAGCAAAATCTTGCCCATTTCCCACCAAGTAACTTTGATAATAACGTAGGTTGGTACTATCACTTAAAAATAAAGTGCAATAAATAGATACGAGTATATCAAGTTCTCTCATCACTACAAGAGACATTTTTATTGCAATAAATTTATTTGTGCCTATTTAACGTTTTGAACCGTCTCCGAGAAGGAGAATTTAGTAAAGCATTTGAAATAAATTAACGTGATACTTACCTATGTCAATTTAAATTATTTTGTTACAGTCACGTACTTAGATTTCCAAACAAATCAGAAATTATTAAAGTTGTTTATTTCTTCTTATTAAAGCGAACGAAGTGTATGTCCGTCTGTCCGGCTGTTCAGGAGAACAGTGAGTACACAGAGTAGGTTCGAGAGAGGGGTAATTTTGGACGTTTAAAACTATTTACCCATTCTAATAAGTCAGCGTTGTAGTTTTCTTTATTACCGTAGGTACACTGAAATAATTAAACATTTAACTAGGTAGATGATCCGATTAAAAATACATTTCACAGAGTCGATTTTTTTAGCAGGCTTTTCTCATTAAGTACCTATAGACCAGACATACCCTAGCATAGGTTTGCGCATGGTAAACTACCCTGATAGGATTACCTTTGTCTAGTCGGGGCCTGGCAGGCGGTCGTTAAATAGTTATTCTGAGCAATATGACTCGCAGTTGCGGTGTCCAAGACCGCAACCGGATGGCTCGCGGTATTTGAGCTCCGGAGGTGTTGTGGAACCACCCTGTGCAACCTGAACTGAGCCAACTTGGACTGGGGCGGAAATATAATAAATATATGTTTTTTTTTGTCATAGGTAGCCGATTGAAACAGCGGTTGCTTGAAAGTGTGTACGCTGTATACATAATGAAATGCCGTTTCAATCGAATAGGTACCTAGCCACAATTTTTACCCGCCCTCTAATTTCCGCCCCAGGCCAAGTTGGCTTAGTTAGGGCTGTACAGGGCAGTTCCACAACGCTTCGGGAGCTCAAATCATTGCGTTTAGTTAAAGCTAAGGTAGGTTATACCTACTGAATTCCACGGTGGCGGCCTAATGAATGACGTCAAGTAAAAAGTTCAAGGTGGACATAGTGCTAATTTTTATTCTCGGTACAAGTCTTTGAAAAAAAGTCACCGATACAGATGGAGGTTATGCATCATTATTTTTAGAAACAGTGTTATAGGCCCGCTGCAGCACTGTTAAAGTTTTATGAAATTAAACCAGAATATTTTCCATTATAATGATCATAAAAAATAATGTTTAGAAATAAAGTGTTTCCATATCTCGAAGTATACTTGTGTGAACAACTCGGTACCCAAGAAGGTTTTCGATTTTGTGACACTGACATGAGCGCATATTGTGCGTTGCCGGCATTGAATTAATCGTTACAAAAATCCAAAACATGTAAGTTACATAAAATAAACGTTCGAATATTTATGTGAATGTCTCCGTTGTTTAGAAATATTTGACTTGAGTATAGGTATAGGGATCAAAATCTACTAAGGTACAGACTCACAAAAAAAACTGCGAAAAGTATAAAATATATCTTTACAGCTATAAGCCAGTTATTTATAACTCAATAACACCAAAGAAACCAAGTTGAAAACCAGACACATTTTTATATCCAATCTTTTTTGCTGTCGGTACTTCGCAAAACCGTTACAAATGACAACTCCGTAGCGAGTGCTTCCCTGTTATTTTAGAGATATCACAACACACAACAACACATTACTTCTCAGGAAGCGGGCCAGAGTGAGATGCAGCTATAAAAATACCGCTCCCCCTATGTTGCAAGATAAGGACGCAACAACGTGCAACAGTTTCACATGTCTCACTGAGGTAGTCGAGATACCATTTCATTTTAGCCGCTACTTTTGAAATACAACTTTAAATTCACGCAATAAGGTTCAGATTGGTTTGATAGCGGGTAAGTCTTACTGCGTTGTACTCATTCCGAATTACAAATGAAAAATAAAGAGGTTGCGGCTATAAGCATTTAGCGGGTGCGAGCGAGACCACAACAGCGATATCGATGATCGATGGAACGTAGAACAACAATGCAGTTGCCGCCCATTTAAATACGCCATTTTGTTTACTGTCTCTTGTGCTTGTGCTTTGTATCCGCACAGAAAGCAGGGTTTCGTGCAAATGAAATGACAGGAAATATTTACCTTTTCGTAGTGGGGTAATGAATGCATGCACCAAGCTATTTATATATTTTTGTTGGGTTTTTATGTATGCTTTGCTCCCTTCGCTCTCTCCGTAAGGCGGGTAGGTTATATCAACTCATTCGAGACCAAGCAACGCTACCTACATGTGTTACGCCGTAGCGCGTAGCGGCATTTTTCCGCTCTGTATCGGGCTCATGTGTTAACGGCAAGCGCTATTGTCTAAACTGAATGGTGAGGGTTTATCTGGAAACAATAAAAAAACTATGAAATGTCATGGACTTATAACTTTTAGTTGTAATTTCTATGCTGCCAGCTTTGTATGCCTAATAGGCAACCTGTTTCAAGGTTTCATATCAAAAAGGTAATAAAGAAGGAACCCTTATGGTGCGATTCTGTCCGTCTGTCATAACGTTAAATATCTTAGGAACTAGGTACATATTCCATTAATTTGAAATATGAAATAGTTGTAAACGAACCTAACGCACATGTAACATTAATGGAGATATTTTTATTTCCTAAGAATGCATGGGTAAAAATTAAAAGTCAACTTAATTGGACAAGCCTTCATTTGATGGCTTCAGATGGACATTTTACAGCTTTATTATTTTTAATATAAGTAAGTACTACAGGAAAAACATAAAGGCATCTACGAGGTTATTTTTCTTAAATAGGTTAATGAAACTGCACTAAGTCTGTAAGCACGTTTGTATAGGTATGTAATTTTTGTTTTCAAATACCTATTAGATCATTCTGAAATAATAAAACCAACATAGGTACTTACCGAGTTCCTTGGTCGCGTAAGTTAGTAACAAAATGCAACGATAAAATGACCCTGTACCCTTGACGGCAACTTCTACTAACTATGCGTTGTTAAGATTATTGGAGAATTGAAAGACGGGTGTGATGTATGAATGTGTGTACGTAATCCTCGGTACGCAAGTCAGGCTCGCACCTGACCGGTTGTAGGTATTTACAATATTACCACCATTTCCGCAGATCAGCTGGGCTAGCACACCTGACGCCGCGACTCGAGACGAAATAATGTGGCTCATGTTTTCTTTCTAATTTGCATAGTGCGAGTAAGACGGGAGTCAGTAAGTTGACGGTGCAGTGGTACTGGAGCAAATGTTACTTGCCTAAGGTACGCAGGTTTATGAATTCTATTCTAATTAGTTATTATTTTAGGTACTTATACTTAAAGCATTTATAGACGTGATAGCTATAGGTACATACGTACCTACCGTAATTACTTATTTTAAGTAAAGAAGAGAAATCTCACTAAAATGTGGATGAGTGTCTATGTCTGTAATTGCCTCTAAACATTTCACATAAGGAGATGTGGTCCCCCGAACCGGATTATATTCGTAAAAAGGTTCGGTTCATATTGCATATGCACGTGCATGTTACACTGCTTTCCTTCAAAACTGGTTAAACCTGATTTAGACCCTTCGTTCTTTTACATACAATTACATCACAATAGCTACAACTACATACGTATACATTTTTGTACGTCCAGTCAGCATCAGATAGATAATAAACTGCAATGGGGTTCACATATAGTCATGTTGGCAAATAGGCTTAGTTCGGCAGCATACGCGGTCAAACGAATGAGGCAACTCACTGATGTTGAGACGGCCAGGCTTGTATACTTTTCCTACTTCCATAGTGTAATGTCATATGGCATACTACTCTGGGGAAAAGCCGCTGACATTGAATCCATATTTATCCTACAAAAGAGGGCAATACGATCAATTTATCAGTTAGGATCTCGTGTCTCCCTAAGAGAAAAGTTCAAGCACATTAACATTCTCACAGTTGCTTCCCAGTACATTCTTGAAAATATCATGTATGTCAAAAGAAATCAGCACTTGTTTAAATTAAATCACGAAGTGCACTCTTATAATACAAGAGGTAAAGACAAACTTGTTGTGCCTCGGTTCCGTCTCCATAAAGTGAATTCGTCTTTTATGGGAAATGGTGTACGCTTCTACAATAAAATCCCTAAAGATATTTTGATTCTATCGCTCACTAAATTTAAGAAAATTGTAAAAGGACCGCTTAGTATGTAAGGCATATTATAGTGTTAAGGAATTTGTGGAAGACAATAACTTCTTTTAAGCCAATTTATTCTACTTTTAATTTTTATTATTTTTAAGTGACATTTTATTTATTTGACATAATCAATCTTGATGTGAACTGTGTTCTATAATTTTGTATGTGCTTGTCAGCTATAAAATTTTAATGTGTATTTTAAATTTTCCGTGCAGTCAATTTTAACTTTCTTTTGTTGCGTTGTGTATATACATATATCATTTGTGACATTTCTCAAGCACTCTTCGAGTCTATTTGAAATAAAATATCACGATTTGATTTGAATTTGATTTCAGTTATCAGTTAGTAGCACCCAAAGCAGCCATACATTTCGGTACACGTATTTAATAATGTAAGAGTAGGGATGTGTTACGATATATTTGGCTACTTTGGCTGCTACTAACCATATGATGCTGACTGTACCATATTTATTATGTGTAGACGTAAATCTTTTATCTTTGACAACAATGACCCAAAATTTTACTGTTAATTTTTTTTCACGATTCCTTTTCACATTCGCCACTTCACTTTGACAGTTAAGTTGCAAGTTCGACCTAATCCCTTCGAAAAATAAAAACACAAGCAATGACGATACAAAAATTCTTTTGAACATTCATAGCAAGGACATAACAAAATAACAAAAATCAAATTCAACATAAATAATTTGTTATAATCATTCAGTTACAGATAGGTATTTAGTTTTGATTTCATGGCAAGAAAATAATGATGGTTGTATCTTTTTAAACAGCCAGGAGCCAGGATCCCAAGCTGTTTTAACTTTACGTTTATTTGCATGAATAACAACTAAAATCTAGTCAAACTGTTTTCGGATAAGTACCAATACGTATAGGATTAGATGGTTAGCATCAAATTGAATTGACTTTTGGGAAAATACATGTTATAAATGATTGATTGGTAACAATAAAGTTACTTACATTCATGTTCTTTGTCAAGATTTACCAGATTTTTTATTCTATTATTCTCTGTCAAACTACCAATGACGCTACAAATCCATTTTTTAGGGTTCCGTAGTCAACAAGGAACCCTTATAGTTTCGCCATGTCGTCCGTCCGTCTGTCTGTCTGTCCGTCTTCGGCTTAGCTCAGTGACCTTTACAACTAGAAAACTGCAATTCGGCGTGGGTATATAAACCAATCACGCCGACAAAACAGTAGAACAAACTCCAGAAAAAAAAATTTTTTTAGGGTGCATGTAAATTGCTGGTGTATTTTTTTTTCTCGTTAAACCTATAGTGTGGGGTATCGTTGGATAGCATGTTCAAAAATATTATGGGTTTTCTAAAACTATTTTTCAACTCAGTTACGCGTTTGCGAGATAATGGGATTTAAGCCCTAATTTTTGTTCGAATCATGTGTCCCCCCCTGCCGGCTAAATGGCTACTACTGGGGACGTAAAAAAATCGTGGCAGTAGTACATTATAATGAATTTAAAAGGAAAACTATCACAGTTAAGTAGACATAACTAGTTAACGAGTAGTAGACTTAACTAGTTAACTGGTAAGAAATGCACTTAATTTCAGGTGCATATACATCGTCACTGGAATTTAAACCTTTTACCGTGGGCGGTAGAGTTGCTTTTTCACGGCACGGTGCTTCTTGCCCGTGGCGAGCGCGCAAAAGACCTGGCCTGCTACATGCCCCCCAACCCCCCCCACCCGTGGCAATGCTAAAACTTAGGCGGACTTACGGCACGGTGCTTCTTGCGCGCGCGGCTAGGAGATGTGCGGCTTGATGCTGTTCGGAGATTTTCGTAATTATTTTACGTAAATAACCGGTTGCTCTACATTAACCCTATATTAATGACCCTTTACATTGGTATGTTATAAAAATAATTTATTTTATTTACGAGGGTAAGCTATAATAAAAACCCCAAAAGCCCCTTCTAAGTCCGCATTCTGTGACAGACGGGCAACTACGGAACCCTACCCTGCGCGTGGCCCAACACGCACTTGGCCGCTTTTTAATAAAAATACATGTATATATAAAATTCAATGTTAATCCACCAGTCGAATAGAGTCCCTGCTGATCTGACTTACGGTTCTGGTCGAGATTTGTCCTATATTTTTCGGGGTATAAAATATGCAAATTGATTTATTTCTACCTGGCAACAAAGTTCTAATTGCCGCTAAGACGGGGCGGAGCGCTCCGCCCACCGCTCCGAGACCTTTGTCCGCGACTGTACTAACAGAAATAAATTCATTTGTGCGCCTAAACGTACGCAGTTTATTTTATGTTTGCTTTGTTTATTAAGCGTACAGTTTCGAGCGGTGAAAAATGTTTGTATGTGTATGGGCGTCGCTTTTTATTGAATTGTAAAGTGTGTAATTATTGTGTGCAGTATAGTTGATTTAATTACTTACTTTAGAATAGTTGGTCGTTTATTTCAATCTGTTAAGCGCATAATATGTATTGACTTTTCCGACCCCTAACCCTGGAGGAGTATCGTTTCCAGTGTTTCAGGCGCCGTAGGTTCAGCGAAGTAAAGCGAACAGTTTTTGAAACAATATAATGCGTCTGTTTATAAAAATATGGTTAAAAAAAAATACGAATAGTAATCTTGCGGCTTTTCTGCAGCGAGATCAGTGATTCGAAACATGATTAAGCAATTTTCGCTCTATAGAAAAAAAAACACGAACATAGGTCTTAAAAACACTTAAAATATTCGTAACAAATTATGCACCAAAACTAAAAATATTAAAATTGCTTCTATAATCGGCAATATCATGTTTGAGAGAACTCAGTAATTACTTTTTTATTTATTTAAACGGCCAAAAAATTAAAATTAAAAAACATGATATCCGCGCTTCCGAGCACGCACTTCCATCTCGCTCACGCTTATGCTTAGTGAGAGGGGGGGAAGACCATGAACCTACGGCGCCTTAAACTGCCCCGCGCGCGTGGTCGTGCCGGAGGTTTCCCCTGGATTTTCCCCTGGCTAATCCTCCAACCATGCAATTCGGCCGCCGCGCCGTACCTATTGGTTCGTCCTATTATAGCAAAGTTCAGGGATCCAAAAAAAAGCTTGTATCGATAGAATTATGATTTTTTATCGTTCTTTACTTTTTGTGTTCTGCGCCTGTGAGACTAGTCGAGACATCCGGTCATAGGAGGAGAGTAGGTAGGATAAATATGCTAAATCACTTGTTTTTCTTCAATCAATTGTCGTTAAAATTCCACCATTTCTAATACGCACAATTACATATTCTACAATAATATCCGTTGCTCCCCAGATTTAACTTCAATAACAATTTACGCTAAACTTCTATGAAACGGTAGCCGGAGAATCGAACGCGCACCAACGGAATATTAAATTAGATACGTCGGAGTTTGTGTAAGAAACTGTTCGCAAAATATTTAGCTGTCACAAAAGGAGGTATTAAGTGCTGTTTACAGCGCAGCGGAACGGGTACGACTCGGTCACGATATATATCATTGCAGGCAAGGATGCTCAAAAACATGTAGTCAGAATACGCATTGACACCGAAAAATTTCCAAATCGTTTGAACCGTAGAGGCACGACAGATGTGATATCAATCCAATACTTACGTTAAGTCTGATAGACCTCCTCCTGGCTTAGTCCATCTAGCGTGCCGCAACTGCAATGCTATGTATAATGTAATGCATGGGCCACACTTCGCCCGAATGTTGTTGCTGTCCTAGTCCAACGTAGGTATAATATGCGTAAAAAAGATTTATCATTAGACACCGCTGTTTCAATCGGCCTCACGATATATTTTTTTTTCACCTGTTTCCCTATTTCCGCCCAGGTCAAGTTGGCTCAGTTTTGGTTGCACGGCACGGTTTCATAAGACTTCGGGAGCTCAAATACCGCGAACCATCCGCTTGCCCCTTGGATCTTCATGCTCTGAATAGTGGCCGGTTTTCTCTAGAAACCAGAAAAACCGCTGCATCAACTACGAGCGTAGCGCTACAAAATTGGCACTGTATATGATAAGTTAGGTAAGGAAAACACCTGAAATATGCGTGCATCACGCTGCGTGTAAAGTCGCCTCTCTCTCGCGATAATTTTATGCTAATCGCCCCCCCCCCGCCGCCGGCTGACTTTCAGTTGTGGGGAATTTGTTTATGTCTACCCGAAACAACTCCCAAGCTATCGATCGAGGAGATTTCGCTTCCCCGCACGTGGGGTGTTTTACACGTGTTAGGGAAATAGGATTGTCTCTCGATAAAATGGGAAATAAGGTGAGGCTTCGAATGTGACTACTACTGCGGACATGAAGAGGACATGTCTCATATACAGATTTAGGATCTTTTTCAAGTTTTGCTTTCAGATACATTGCGATATCTGATTGATCATATATTTATGTTAACTACGTAGGTGCAGCAAAACAGCCCCAAACGCCCTTTATTTTAGCGGGCACTAAGAAAGGAATTCTTTATTGGAAAGAAAATTTCCAGTAGGTAGTCCTACTGGTATGAATACCTGGTTGGACTATTGGGAACAGGGAATTATTTCATTTAGTTTTACCTAAGCCAACGATTTTATATTATACTTATAATTCTTATAAAGCAAGAAATTCCTCTTTACTCAGTTACTGCAAAGACTCATACAACGAAAGATGAAAAGCCTTAGGAAACCTTAGTTACTCGTTAAATCCGCAACTAAAGCCGCACCGTCTGGTATAGGAGGGTTTCCTAACAAGGAGTTTGTATTACGATATTTTGTCTACAGCATCCTTTCTATTCGAGCCACAGAATACACGTACGTCTTCGAAACTATTCGGGTTGGCGCAGTTTCTGATGCAGTTGGTAGAGCATTTTCGTAGCATGTGGCGTATGGGGTGAAGCCGTAGTTATTTGGATCACAAAGCACGGTTCGGAGCAGTAATACGCTTATTTGAAGATAATCCTTCAGCGACCCTCGTGCTCAGACGATTTGTTCGGGAGACGACATAATTTGAGATTGCACTCGTGTGTGTATAATAAGTCTGGCTTCTTTGCGGGTGAAGCTATGTAAGGCTATTTAATATGTAAAACATATTGTGTTTATATCTGCTTGATCGTGGGTATTCTATTAAAATTTACATTGAAATGAGTGAAGTTGCCGTTAATTTGGAGCATGTGTTTGTTTCTTAACCCAACTAGACGAATATGTACCTACGTAAGAAACTACTTATGAAAATAATACTGTTACTTACCTGTCGATAAAACACAACATTTCAATTTATGTTTCAGCTGAGATCAGTGTATACACTGAAGACATACTATAGTATACTCATATCTTCATATCGT
This sequence comes from Epinotia bilunana, assembly GCA_947049275.1. Lineage (NCBI taxonomy): Eukaryota > Metazoa > Arthropoda > Insecta > Lepidoptera > Tortricidae > Epinotia > Epinotia bilunana. The sequence continues at coordinate 7,486,952 of OX346267.1, read as the reverse complement.
TGCAATCAGACCGCTGGTCAGGCATTATTGGGAAATTGGAATGCATATGCTATGCATACACAGGAACACTGTGTATATATTTACACTCGCCTATTCTTGTGCCACATCTTTGACAATATTTAGTTTATTAGCACCGGCACCGGTACTTTTATCTGATCTCTATTGTCTGATTCATATCTTCTAGTGATAGTGTCTAGAATGAAATTAATGTTTGATTAGTTTATGTGTTCGATATCTAATGTCGGTTTGTGTGCTCAAAGGTCTAAGTATATTTAAACCTAAAACAGTTTGTCTTTGTAGGTTCGTAGGACTAAGGAAAAGAGAGAAGAGGTATGTATATAGGTACTACGAGCAATATTTGTATTCACGTTCCATAAAACGGCTCCCGTTTTCGATGAAATTTGGAATGAGACAAAATCATTGTTCTGAACCGTAGGAAGGTATTTGTTCGCAAAAAAACATTAAATCAGCCACACATAAACCAATCGTTTAGTAAATGTTGTTGTTATTTTGTAGCTCCGTGTTTTCAGGGAAGGGAAGCCGGTAGAGGGAGCTAATTACGGGGTGGGGCCGTCTGTGACATACACAGGCCTACACACACCTAGCGAAGACTAGAGGTAGATAAGACATTTACGTTCGCATTCCAATTTGATACCATTTTCTACGACCTGAAAAATTACACGGCAAGAAACTATAGCAATGGTTCATAGTTCATAGTTATTTAATTCAGTAACAATATACATTGTATTTGAAATAAAAATGACAAAATAATACAAATAACAATTCCAAAAAATAAAAAATAAAAAACCGATACAGTAACAGAATGTAACAATAAATAATATAAGTTTCTGTCAAAAAATTCATTTATGGTACAACCTTTTATTGCCGACTTTTCTGTATACCATCATCAACTGCTCATTGAGACGATTCTAACGAGCCCAAACTCGATGGGGTTATGTGGTTTTATTACGGAGTTCCTATGGCCACCTTCTGTCTCCATCATCAGATCAGCTCGATGGTACCATAATATTGAATTGTCATCCAAACTATACTTATACCCAAAATTTCAGCTCAATCGGTCACCGGGAAGTGGGTCAAATTTAACTTGCAAGATTTGACGGACAACTTACATACTTTTATACTTACATACGAACAAGTCAAGTTAATATAAAGCTTGTAATAAAAAGAGAGAATTAATAGGGATCAATAATAAGGAGTTTATATAAGTCAACTATGTCTTTGTATCAATCAAATAATTTACTAAATGTCAATCTAATGCATAATTATAATATATCACAGTCAGTACCTACACACAGTATCACACAGTAATAAGTCTTAATAATATAGGATAAATAAAAAACTAAAGAAAATCAATAATAAGGAATGAATAATGTCAACCATGTTTTATGCTAATCAAACAATTTACTTAATGTCAATTTACTACCCAACTACCTACCTTATTATTATTATTATTATCCTTTTTTACAATAAAAATTCCTCTACTGTGTAGAAAGTTAGAAACACTTTCTGAGCAAAAATGCTTTCAGCTTATTTTTGAATAGGTTTGTGCTCGAAACACAGATAACCTCCAATAGATAGAGCCTATAAGCGATTTAGTTCGATGCAAAGGTCACCACAGTTGGCGGTTGGTGCGGGTTGCGGGGAGGTCGGTAACGGCGCTGCGATTGGCTGTTTCGAAACTAGCGCGCTTTGTCACATCATGGCGCCAGAAGCGTAGTGGTGGGACGCGTTGTTCGCTAACGGTTTTTAACGGTGCCGCAATTAATTGTTAGTAGAATATTTTACATGGCGTAGGTACGGTACCCGTTAACATGGTTTAAATTTTTGAACGGCTGTCCCTGTTATATTATTATTATGTTTCGTTCTTCGACTATTATGATTACCACGTAACATAAAAAAGTATGTGAATCACATGGAGTAGTTATTCCTAGGCATTTTACAACATTTACTGCATTATCGTGTTTATGTCGGACAAGAAGCCTTCGTCCCGTTCGTATTTACATACTTCGTATTCGTCCTTTCCTAGTGGAAAGGACGAATATGATGTTTATTCGAGATTAACGCGAATGTGCTAGCTAGGCTTATGTATGTAATTTGAATATTGGTATAGCTAGGTAAGGAAGACAAATAAAAACGATGTCATAAAAAATACATATATTTATTCAATGTGATAAAATTATGTCGTTGATGATAGATAATCCTCATCATCATTTAAGAGGGCGTTAACGTGCTCACTAGCGCTATTGGTAAATAATTGTGATTAATGAAATTTTTCGATAGGTATTTAAAAATAGAGGCCTGTATTTTGTATTTAAAATAAATACATCCAACAAGTTTTTAGGGTTTCGTACCTCAAAAGGAAAAAAATATAGGATCTCTTTGTTGTCCGTCCGTCCGTCCATCCGTCTGTCAAGACCCTTTTTCTCAGGAATGCGTGGAGGTGTCAAGCTAAAGTTTATACCAAATACTCAAGTCTACTGTCCCTTGGAGTTGTGAAAAATCAAAAGATACAGCCGTTTATGCCGCAAATTTTCGAAACTCGCAAGGGGTTCAAAACCCCGTGAACTCTCGAGAAATTTGAAATTTGGTACGAAGCAACGTCTTATAGCACAGATAAAGGAAAAATTGCGAGAACTGAAAATTTTACGGAACCCTCGGTGCGCGAGTCCGACTCGCACTTGGCCGGTTTTTATGTTGCTGGATTCATCATGTAATTCATTATTTCTCATAGTATCCTAGTGAGCGGTTCAAGTATGCGACCGTCAATTGAATCTCGGATTATAGGTACTCATGAGTTTTTCGGAAATTTGGCGTAGGAAAACATCGTGAGAAAACCTGAATAGACAATGTGTACATATGCGAAGTAAGGTGTATAAATTCAAAATTCTGTGCACACTTTATACCATCTCTTTCGACCCAGCTGCACCGGAATATCTTAAATAAAATAAAAAAATGTTACACCCCGTCCTGGTTGCAAGCTACGTACATCCAGGAGTCATAAACTCTGTCTTATTTCACCGTACTGGATTCCTGCTATTTGTCTGAAATGATCTCCCTCTTACCGTCAGACAAGCTCAGAGCTAGTTCTCCTTTAAACGCAAGTTGCGTAAGCATCTCTTTTTAACTATTAAAGGTTGATGAACCTCATGATATCTTTGTTCAGGTACATATAATTGTACGTATATAAGTATGTATAAGTAAGTTTATATTGTATGCATTATATATGTATGTATATTAACGTGATTGATTGCTTCGTGTTTCTATCCTATCCGTCTCTTTCTTATTAGAACACTTAGAACAAGAGGTATAGTGCGAGAAAAATCGAGAGTATGTCGCGGCCGTCTCATGATAGACGTTCTGTAGGTTCAGTCACGAACTTTAATTTGGGACCCACTTAAGGTTCACAATCCTGTCAAATTGTATAGGAATATAAAGAATATTTTAGCAAAAAGGGTCGTCGCAAAAATGAAAGAACGCGACCGTACTACAATAATATATTCCGTTCATTAGCTCTGGAAGCTATAAGATAGAGCGAGACAGTAATTTAATACGTCTCCCTCTACCTCATAGCTTGTAAGACGGTTGCAGTCCGCCCCGTTGCCTTCTTGGTGCAGTTTAATTAAACCTACATCGTATACATTATCTATGATTTCTAACAAAAGAATTTTGACAATGCAATGACAAGGATATAATCTTTAGTGAATTGTCGTATTAAAATAGTACACGAAAGCACGGATGAATTAACGTATTGTTTCTTTAAATGAATCTGAATCGGTAAAATTCTAAAGCATAACTAGCCCATCACTAGAGTGTCACGTGCTTTCGCGAGAAAGGAACAGTATATTGTCATTGCCATTTGATAAAAAGGGACATGTATGCTTCACTACTTCTTAAGGACCAGTGTAAAATGAACTCCGCGTGACAGAGTGAAATTTACATTTATATTATAAATTTAACTTACCTGTGAAATGTTATTCCGTCGTTTGTGTAATTAGATGTTCGGGAGTTCTTTCCACAACACTTCACACAGCAGTACTCATTTTTATAGCGCAAAATCAATTTTAATTTGCAGGATGTGTCACGCACGTACAGATCGCGTACCTGGCCGATACTGACAATATGGCGCGGGGTAGTGGGGGGTTATCAGTGCAAAAACATATATGCGTGGTGACCGCACGTCGGTCGCCCTATAGGCTCTATCTATTGGAGGTTATCTGTGGCTCGAAAGTAACTTCAACTCCATCGGTAACTTATTGTACAGGTTGACTGCTTGGTAACCTGCCGAGTGCCTAACCACTTTAAGTTTAGCCTGGGTAGCCTGAAACAAGTCCTTCCTTCTAGTGGCCAGACGCTTTTGTCTTTCACCGGGTGTTTCTGTCTGTAAGGTTCTTAATTAAATCTGTTAGGACTACAAGAATGTACAGGCAGGGAATAGTTAGAATCTCGAACTCTAAGAAATAGCTCCTACACGATACAGTTTGTGATATCCTAGCCATGATTCTAATAGCCCTTGTCTGGGCAAAAAAGCAGACTGTATGTTATATTTATAACTATTTCCCCAGAACTTTACTCCAGAAGTACCTACATCATTTTGAGTTGGACCAGTTTTGCTTCATCTCTGAGACTTCTGAGAGTATAGCAGGCCGAACTAACCGAGGTAACGATAGCCCTTAGTTTATTAATATACATGCACCTAAGACGAAAAAGAATATATAGGTTACCTTAATTTAGACGAGTTTTCAAAGGCCTGTGCAGTTTTGTTTTTTTTTTGTGTAAAAATATATAATGTCCCTAGTTTTTTCATGACTTTTATAGGTGTCATTCAATGTGTAATAATTTGTGAAGCCAATATTTGGGTAACTACTTTGGAATTTTGACGTTAAAATCAATATTTTTATTGCTGCTAATAATCATCGGATTCAAAGTGGACCCTACTTCAGATAAAATATGCCCACTTATTGCGAACTGCGAGACGCCAATTGTATCTTTACTAAGGCGATATCAATACGATGTCTCGGTTTATGAATTATTTTACTAGAAGTTCTTATTGGGTAGGCATTTTTTGCGCAACCTCAACGCATTGTGTAATACCACACCTAAAGCGCCTCGACCTATTCAAGTGGTAACTCTATACAAATTGGCACCTCCATTCAGCGCCGGTGACACTTTTACATACCCGCGATTAACACTCACAAGAGAAATTAGAGCCCAATAATATTATTAGGGTTTTTTCGAGACCGGGTACAAAACGGGTCCCCTTTCCCACTGAGTTAATATTTTGAATAAGTAATCGCGAGATCCTCGGATTACCACCTACGTTTGTGTAAACACAATAAATGTTTCTTGTCGTTGCGTGATCTTGCTGTAGATTGGAGATATTTGTAAGCTCTGATACTGGGGTGAGATATGATTTTTTGCAATGAAGTGTCAGTTTTGCTTCGATAGCTGTAAAGATTATCTAGCTTGTTTAACTGAACTACCTCCCTGATTAACTAAGTACCTAACTGAATCGTCCAGCTGTCAGCCTAAGTTCAGCCCAGTTGGTAGTGACCATGCCCGCGAAGCTTACAGTCCCGGGTTCAAAAGTTCAAATATAGGGGAATGAGTATGAACATTAATTTATGAGTCTTGGATGTTCTCTTTGTATCGAAGTATTTCTATGTATTTAATGTATTGTTGTCTAGTACGCGTAACACCAAGCTTTATTGAGCGTATTAACAGGATAGTCCGATTTGTGTAAGATAAACCTACTGGTTTATAATACAATATATAGCCTATGCAGCCTACGCAAGTACCTACCTACATATCTCCTTCAACAAAGACGTAGGTATAATATGTATCGCATCACTCCATATGTGTCTCTAAACAAAACATGCCAAATGTAAACGAATTAGCATAATGCCCTCAAAAACCGAATCCCTGCAGGAAGCTACTATACCAAAAAAACGAACAATCCCACAACAGTTGTGATTGAATTAGACACGGCCGGGCGCGTCCACCACAATGCGCGGGATTAACCGCGGTAAGTGGATTACACTCCATGTGGCCGATGGACGCGACACTTGACGACGCAGTGTTGCACTTCACCTCACTTCACTACGAGAGCCCCCTTCCTGTACGAATACGACTGTCTTCAGCACCGGTAACAGTGCCAATGTAGGTACAGCAAGCATCAAAAGTAACTGCGCAAACAAAGACGTCAAGAGTCTCTATTAAAAGGGAATAAGAGCTTTTGACATATTCTATAGCGCAGTTACTTTTGATGCTGACTGTACAAGAAGGTCCTGCGATTGTTTTTTTAATACTATGATTGATATACGCGTGCCTGTTGGTAAGCATGCACCGTCGCCTATGGACGTTTGCGACACTAGACGAATCACAAGCGCGTTGCCGACCCTTTATGGATTCGTTGTGTTGACAGGCAGAGACAAATGCAGGTTCCCATTCTCAACACAGGGCGTCCCAGGGAGCTCTAGCGAACTTACTACCAGGTGGTGCGTGATTAATATATTATCAAAATATTTGGAGAAACTAAAAACATTAACGAATTGAGTTTTCCTGCTGAAATATCCCCTTATAATTAAATTGAATTGTTTTTGGGAACTTCAATAATAAATAATTTTTAACTTTGCATTCTTGACACTATTTTTCTGTATTAGCTGGTTTACATCGGAAATTTCGTAGGTAACTATATCTATTGCATTTTAAAAGAGATTACATTATACTTAAATGTATGTAAATCAAAATACAGTATAATTTAAAACAAATATTTTCGATTCAAAGATTGAATATAAAAGCCCCATCGCATGGCACCCCAATAGGAAGCACTCTAGTGGTCAATAGAGTGATCACGACTTACTGCCAACAATTGCGAGCGGGAACAATAGCGGGCCCATTGTCGACCATTTTGTTTTGTCAATACGTAAATAGTCCATAAATATTTTAACAGCTTATGGATTAACCCTTGGGAACATGCGGTTTAGATTCTGAACAATAACTTGTTGAATTACTTCGAGATGAATGTACCGGATGTCCGAGATGTTCGGATAAAACTTTTATTAAATTGTGAGGTTACTTTTGTAAGCATGTTTCATCAGAGATGTGCTAAAATGCGTTTGCGCTCATCTCGTACGAATCTTAGGTGTCAATGTATGGAAAGTTGGAAACACAGCTTAGCAGATGGATGCGTTAGCCTAACTTTCGAAACGTCACTACTTATACACCGGTCGATTGCTATTACAGGCATTCTCAACCTAGCTTTGGTTTTTTCATATTGCTTATAGAAACGTATCTAATTACCTAAATACATTACAATTGGTCGCTCCCAAATAAAAATAAATGTTATACAGTCGTCCTCAAAAGTCCTGTCAAAGTGAAAAACAAAAAGAAATTCCGTGCAATAATAATAAATTCATGACAGCATATTTAACACATTAAACTTTCGTTCTTTGTAAGTATACGTAAGTACATATTATTTAAATTATTGTGTTACGCGGGTCTAATTCGATTTTTATTTACCTTTATTTCTGACGTTTCGACACTTTCGCCCGGGCGGGGTGCACCGGTCATGGTTGGGAAGGATAAAGGTAAATAAATATCGCGTTAGATCCGTGTGAAACAATAATTGAAATAAACATATTTACCCATACCCCAATAAACGAATGGGTGATTTAAACACCTACCTCGCAAAGCCAAAATCGTATTTGGTAAAATTTATGAAAATGTAAAATTTATGTGCAATTCAGTCGATTGCAGTTTCATAGCTTTAATGACCACTTAATCAACCTCAACTTCGTGTCAATTCGGCTCGGCAGTTTTATATATTTGGCAAATATTGCGCCCGTGGACTGGTAATTTTATTTGGCATTGTTGCCTGCAATCGACGTCGCGGTTAGTTTTTACAGCTGTGATTCCATTGGGTGATCGTGTGATTTTACACTGTCGCTGTCGTTGAGACAGAGTCTATATATCCTACAAAAGTCCTGGCAAAGTTACCAAATCCTGCAAATGAAATATAAATAAATGAGAAGCTAAAATTCCCCTATAGGACTGTGTGAACTGTAAGTGCTAAAAAATGGAATATATATTTGCTATGAAAAGGGTGTATGTAGACTCAAAAATTATTATTATACTCCAAAAGAAAGAAGGCAAAAGATATGCCTAGTGACGAAAATCCCATTCAGATATCTCAAAGAATTACGAAGCTACAACCGTTTAATATTGCTTGTTAGGGAGAGAAAACGCTCGTAGATCGTGATATCGTTTGATATGAAATTTGTTTTGCGGAAAGCGACAGAATATAGGTACCCTCTCTTAAGATTTTGGACAGTTGTAACTTTGTGATTATTTAATCCCCTGCTTTACTTTTTTCTCCGTTTGACAATATATTTAATCCTTTTTTGGGAAATATTCAACATTATTGGTTATTTTGTTTGGTGTCTACACCCCTATTATATAAAAGTATCACACTTCCAGGGGTTTGGGTGTAAAAATAACTACTTACTCTATTTCCCTTACCTAGTTTCCACGTACGTACAGGTGAAGAGTACACTTAACAAGTCACCTGGATAGTGTCATCTTACCCGGCGCTGCTTATTTGGCAAGGAAGTCGACACCCGCGCAGCTGCCTGGCTCCTGTATAAGCAACTGGGTCAGTCAGTCCGGCATTCCAAGAATGGTCATCCGTCATTGACGCCTCCGAGTGCTCTTAATTCAATTACAACGCTATTGTCACGTTTTTTCTCCCGAATTTTAAACATCGACAATGGTTATTTTGTCAACAATAACTGTATTTCAACAAAGGCAAGTCGCGAGACCAGTGGCCGGTAGTTTTTGCGACTAACTGTACTTGAAAGGTTGAGTATTTGTGTGTGAAGTGTTTATCGTGCTCTGGTCCAGAGTTGATCTTAATCTGGGATTAGTGGGGAGTTAAATCTTTGTTAGGTTGTCTAAATTTGGCTCTTTATCAGTGGTCGGTGATGGAGTTGCCACCTTACAATGGGGTTTTGAATGGTCTTCGATGGATCGTAGCTCTCCCACGCGGACAATAATCATGTATAGTTGTAGCCCGTTTAGGATTTTCTTATGGGTGAAAATCCGGCGATAATGTCTATTAGAATTTAGGTAGATTTTCAATAGTCTCCTACCCGCACTGCGTCAGCATGGGAACTCTAGCGCTTCTCGCCCAGGATATTAAAAACCTCAGATAATTCTCATTATAAAACCACCTGAGCTAAACACAGAAACAATTGACCGTCGTGCGTTTGAAATAACTTACTTTAGTAAAAAATGTATACATTTTTCAGCATTGACGTTGTTGTTTTGGAAGTGGTTACCTAGTTAGTTTTAGCCATAGACCTATATACTCGATCTTGAGAATGTTCTTCCCAAGTTGTGGGGTCGATCCTAAAGGACACCATGTCCCGTTTATCACTGTCCTTAAACCGCAACATAGGTCGCCCGACCGGTCGTTTAGCGTACGCTATTTCACTCAGGAGAGATTTTCGTGGCAAACGAGAAGGCTCCATCCTATGCACGTGCCCAAGCCAACGTAAGCGTCTCTGTTTCAGAACGGCAGCAAGGCTAGGTAAACGCGCGATGCTAAGCACCCTCTCGTTTGTCACTCGATCCTTCCACGAGATGTTTAAAATGCGTCGAAGACAGCGCATATGGATAGTTGTTCAATTTCCGTTCCTGTTTGGCATACAACATTCTCAAGATCGAGACCAATGGAGGGAGACCCTACGCAATGGAGTGGTGGAACACGATAAAGCTTGGTTCGATCTCTTATCCTTTAGGCGCGAATTAAGATACCAACGCGCTGCTCTTCCGCTTTCATCTCCGGGCAGCACATTTACTTGCCAATTATGCGGTCGTGGCTGTCGCTCCCGTATCGGTCTTACAAGCCACGTACGTGCAGTGCCGCTCCTCTAATATGAACGCTGTTTAAATCATCTTTTCATAGATGTAAAGGCCAATGATGATGATGATGATGATACTCAGGACAAGCTATGGTAATACGTGCGAGCGAGCTGGTAGCATACAAATCTCGATAAGTGTGACAGAAAGGGAAATATGACTGTCCTTCTCATTGTTCCACTTTTTTTTATTTGCCACAACTGATTTAGTATGAAGTTGTGGCACATAAACCATTACCCGTCCAAATTGAGTAGGTTGTTTATGGCAAGTCATCAGCAATTGCAGACCAGTTCTTAACTTAGCTGCATAGGAGCTTTTCCGTCCCTCGTTGTGGCATCACGTATAGCCTGTCTTGAGTATCATAAGTCCATGAGCTAATGTCCATGGACCTATGAGTTTTAGCTATATTAGCTATACTGACTTTGACAATGTCTATGAAGGACAAAAATAGTCACAATTTGGTATAAAATAATAAGGTGCTCATTTAGATTGTATGTATATGTGGAATATGCTAAAGGAACATGCCAATTAATATTTAATTACCGCCTATTTATAAATTTTAAAGAAAATTATAATCATATTCTATCATGAACCTAGAATACTATGGACAGGTCATGGTAATAATAATACCATGAGCGAGCGAAACGGTGCTATACAAATCGCAATAAGTGTGACAGAAAGAGATATATCAATCGTTATCCTTGTTATAGTTCCACTTTTCTTCTATTTGGCACAACAGTTGTGGCATACAGTCTGCTGTCAATGCTCGCGCGTGGCTGCATATGAGTCCGATAATGGTCCGAAATATTTAATTTCTGTTGTGAAATAAATAGTGTCCTATGTGTGTGTTTCGTGTGTGTTCCGACTGTGCCAAGAAAATGGTCAATTGTTGCGTGCTTGGCTGTATAAGCCGGTCGGAACAATGTGATGAAAATATAACCTTTCACACGTAAGTAGAACATCTTTCACTTTTCTGTATACGCAATACATAAAAATAGCATGGTAAAATTACATTATGCTCAAAATCTTGTAAAATTAGACGATTACAATAGAAATAACATCATTGTTTACATTTTTCAAGAGAATATTTGTTGACAAATTATCCGCCCAAATTACGTAGGTTGTTTATGGTAAGCAGCGAGAGGTGTTAGAATGTCTTCTCGATTTAGCTTCTTTGCAATCATTTTAGGGATACCAGCCAATACAAGTTAAAAATACCCGATTTCTCGGGTAATTTATACTTTAACATTATTCTCGTACTTGTTATTACATTAAATTCGTATATAATGGGTGGGATCTATTCTTATATACTTATATTTACCCTGTACTCACCCAGGAGACGCGTGGACTGCTAGTAATAAGTAAAGATGATCGAAGATTTAGAATTAATCATAATTTTCTACAAGCCTTTTGCTTGAAATTGAATGTCAAACAACATGTCTTATTTTCTAGGTTTCCACTAGATGAGGATGCACGTATGCGCAGTATTTGGGTTACGGCCACAGGGCGGTTAAATTGGCAGCCAAGCCAGTCGGTGGAACAGTATCCAGCGAGGACGCTATCTTATAAGTACTATCAATCTGTAATAATTTGAATATGTTAATAGTAAATGTTTTTTTACATGGTTGTGTCTCATTTCGGTCCTTAGTGACATTTTTTTTCCGCCTTAATCCTGCATCGCATTGGTGAGGCCTCCGGTGGCGGTCAATAGTGAATTTGACACTGTCAAGTTTAATATGGACCGCCACCGCAGGCCGCGCCAGTGTGGTTCAGGCTATATAATAATTCAGTAGATAAGCACAGCTATCACAGGACGACCCGAGAGCTGTGTTGCGGCGAGGTAGACTCTTTCTAGTTAGAACGCTTAGAAAGAGACGGATAGTCTTCCTCGCCGCAACACAGCTCGCGGGCCGTCCTGTGATAACTGTGCTGATAAGAAACACGGGTAAGCCGCTTTCACAAGGACTATTCATTTCCTACGTTCTGTTACTAGAATCATATTTCATGTTTTTAAGCTGAATATTACTAGTACTTGCGAACAAAGCGCCTGCTAGGCAGTGAATGTGTAAAGCTTCAGTAAAAAGTACTTACAATAAAAGCGCATTATTTAAAATAAACATATGGAAGCGATAGGGTAATTTTTAGTTACATGGCCACCCCACGGAAATCATCTACTTTGTTGCCGTCCCTCATTGTGGCGACACTTACGTCGCCTCTTTTAGCTAAGTATTCTATCCTTACTGACCAGATATAATCGAATTACAAAAAGCTTTCATGTGACAAAGAAAAAGAAAATGAGTGTAATGTCAAATTGTCACTAAGTCTGACGTGAGGGACGTTCATCTCGTTTTTATTTTGGAAATAATCCGGATATCCACATCAATGTTGTACCGGCATGGTTTCCCGGTCTTCCTTCTGGCGGCTATGCTCAATAAAAAGTATGTTTTATACGCTTTTATTAATTTCGCTATGTGCCGGCCTCCACGTATGGATACTCGACGCAATCCTCGACTTCACTGACACCATGCGCTCCGCGTTATCCGCCGTTACCTTCTTTACTCCTACATTACATATCGATGCAAACACAAAAATAATCCTCTCATGGCAAGACACATATCTCACAACGAACCTAACCGGCAGCTTTCCAACCTTCAGTTGTCCAGACAACTGTATTTTTACCGCAGACAGGGATATGCTGCACAACATCAGTAAATATAATGCGATTATATTCGGCCATAACAGTCTGAACTCTAACCAGAGACCGGAGGAACGGACTCCGACTCAGATGTACGTGTTCATGTCGATCGAATCGTCTTACAAGTACCCGGCTTGCGAATTAAACAATGATGACTACTTCAATTGGACGTTTACGTATCGTTTTGATTCCGATGTGTTGTGGAGGTACTTTGTGGTACGGGATGCCTCGGGCGAGATCGTCGCGCCGTCCAGGGAGGTGGTTTGGACAAAGAGTGAAAGTCCCCTCAAAGCTAACATAAAATCCATTTTGCAAAGGAAACGAAAAGCCGTTGTGTGGCTCGCCGATGATTGTAGCGCGGGAGGCTTAGAGTACATGGCAAGATTAGAAAACCATCTGTACCACTTCGATCTAATACTCGACAAGGCAAGGCATTGCGCGAAGGGCTCTGTCTGCAACGATATTATGGTTCAAAATTACCAGTTTATTCTGGCGTTTGAAAACTCCATTGTTGAAGATTACGTGTCGGAGAAAGTTATGGATGGTTTTAGAAACTACGCTGTTCCTGTGGTCTACGGAGGGGCAAACTACAGCAGGTATCTATCACACTTTTTTCAAACATTCAATTAAGGTAACAAATTGAACGTGTTTTTAAATAAATCTCATTATTCACAGGTTCTTGCCCCCGGGCTCCTATATCGACGCATGTGAAATGCACCCATACACTTTAGCGCACATTATCTTCGAGGTCTCGGCGAATCCATCGCTGGTCGAAAGATTCTTTAAGTGGACCAACGCGTACAGGATAGAAGATTGGGGTACCAAGACGCAATCGTCTCTTTGCGACTTGTGTACGGCGCTGCAGGACCATCGGGCCAGGGATGCCCCTGCCAAGAAACAGTTCAGGGTATGGTGGAACTCCCCTCGTAGTATGCACCGCTGTCTCCCAATCGACCACTTACAAAAAGATAAAGTCAATCACAGTGACAATTTTACAATTATTTAACTGGTTTTAAAGGTATTCCAAAACTTTTAGAATATTCGTTTCTAATTTTGTTTATTTTATTTCGATTAAAGTTTTAGTTGGTAAAGCTCTCGTATTAATCCGTACAAGATGTTATCTACAACAAAAACGAGCTTAGAGAAAACTCATCAACTATTAGGACATTGTAAGAGTTCGCGATAGTTTCTAATAACAGGGCGTTATTCATTTCATACCGCACAAAAGAGCATGTTGCTACAAATATCGTCACAAAAGCCGGTGAAGTAATTAATGTCGTTGTCGTATTGGTTGAATCCAGTCGTTAGTTGGGGAGGCAAATCGCTCTACACAATGCGGTAGTTAGAAGAGGGGGAGGATCGGCGGACGTTTAACGAGCAAATTATTTAGTAAATGTTGCCAAATAATAATAACTATCAAGCTGGGGATTCAGTAGGGGACAGACAGCGCCGTCTGTCAAAATCGAGCTGTTTAACGTGACGTGTCTCGCAACATCGCGCGATTCAATTGTTCGATGTTTTAACGCAAACAGCATAAAAGTCCATCGCGAGCTGGGCTGTTAGTCGGAATGCGCTATTGCGGCTCACCTCACCCGTCACGCCTAAATAAACTAGACCTCTGATTACGCTTACTAACTCTGAATCTGGCTGATATTGACTTCTAAGTGTTCTAATTGCTACTGAGCTGAGCTCGCGCGCGGTCTGTTCATATGGACATGAAGGTCATTATTTACGAGTAAGTATTAATTGCTTAAGTACCTTCGTGCTTTTAAATAAACACATTCATATTTGCTCTCTTGCTTGTTGCAAGTCAAAATGCAATAATAACCTCGCCAACGCCGACGAGTTTTTGTGTTATGATTATGATGGCATATGTACCCTGTCAATGTACCTAACCTTCAAGTACTTAATTAGTATTTTCAGGCTTCACGATCATGTTGTAATTTTTGGATGTGCCTAGTGGGGGTGCACGACATTTTATATAATTTCACTTAATCTATTTTGGTTTGATATACCATTTATTATAATGTAACGGATGGTATAATATTGTTTCAAATAATTTTCAAATAAATGATCTAATGTAAACAGTGATATAACGATTTAAGGCTATAATTACAATAGTTATAAAATACATTTACTATATTTATCACTTGGTATAAAACGTGTTTATCATAATGACTTACTTGACATAATTCGTCAATGCTATAAATTTCAGAAGATATGTTGATATTACAATAAATAACTTTAGATATAAACAAATCATTATATAATGAATAATACAATAAATAAGCGAGACCTTTTAAAAAGCACTTATCGTTCTCTGTTGTGCTAAGGGGTTCTAAATAATTAAGTTTGATATATAGAAATTATAACACAAAAATCCAATATAATCAAGATTTTAATGTCATTTTACACTTTCAACATCTAGCATAATCCACCTTACGGCAGGTCTCAGGTAGGTACGACGACGAGCGAAGGGAGGAGGAGTGTTAGGTAGAACTGCGACCATACAGTGCGCGAGCCAAGCGAGCGAAGCGTGCCGCGGCAGTGGTCGGCGAAGCGCCAGAACCGATTTTTTTTAATACTTACATTACATATTATGTAAGTACTTACTTACAAAAGTCTACGGCGGAGGGCGGGAGATTCAATTCCAGACACGAAAGCGGGGCTCCGTCAACTTCTTGGCAGACATTGTTATATTAAAGCGCTATTATTTAAAATAATATGTATGTTAAACATATTTATGTCATAAATGCATTATACGAAAATAGAATTATGCCACTTGCAAATTATGTAATTTTGCCTATTATATCAAGCGATAATTAGAGTAAAGCAAAATATAGCAAAAAGCCGTTATATCAAATGTTACATTATACTAAATAATTGTATGCCAATTTCATGTATATCAAGTGTATGTTAGTTTTTCTAACATTATATGAAACATTACGCGCCAGCCACAGAACACCTCCACTAGAAGCCTAATGTTTGTAATTTTGTTCCCGACGCGAGTCACCAAAGCATGAGGAAGAGGTGAGGGGAAGGGCGGGTGCTAACAGCGTTGCGATTGGGCGATGCGCTCGCGCGCGGAATGCGTAGTGATGGGACATGTTCACGTACAAGCATCCTAATTTTTTAGGTACATTTTAAAGTAAAGTAAGTAACTACTTACTATACTTTTATCTTTAAGTTAAGGTAAAGTATAGATAGTTTTGTTACCATTTTAATACACAGTAAGTTAGGTATCCTAACTGGTACCGTAATTTTTTGCTGATATATCATGGTAGGTCATCAGGCCCGTCTTGTGACACTGGGCCCAACTGCTCACTGAGAGGATTCTTATAAGCCCGCACAACGTATATCTAACTCACACCAACTCCGAGTTCCCTCACACTTTCTCGAAATTCATCATCAGGCCCATTTTGTGACACTGGGCCCAACTGCTCACTGAGAAGATTCTTAGAAGCCCGCACAACGTATACCTAACTCACACCAACTCCGAGTTCCCTCGTACTTTCTCGAAGTTCATCATCAGGCCCATCTTGTGACACTGGACACAACTGCTCACTGAGAGGATTCTAAGAAGCCCGCACAACGTATATCTATCTCGCACCAACTCCGAGTTCCCTCGCACTTTCTCGAAGTTCATCATCAGGCCCATCTTGTGACACTGGGCCCAACTGCTCACTGAGAGGATTCTTAGAAGCCCGCACAACGTATATCTATCTCACACCAACTCCGAGTTCCCTCGCACTTTCTCGAAGTTCATCATCAGGCCCATCTTGTGACACTGGGCCCAACTGCTCACTGAGAGGATTCTTAGAAGCCCGCACAACGTATATCTATCTCACACCAACTCCGAGTTCCCTCGCACTTTCTCGAAGTTCATCATCAGGCCCATCTTGTGACATTGGACCCAACTGCTCACTGAGAGGATTCTAAGAAGCCCGCACAACGTATATCTATCTCACACCAACTCCGAGTTCCCTTGCACTTTCTCGAAGTTCATCATCAGGCTCATCTTGTGGCACTGGACCCAACTGCTCACCGAGAGGATTCTAAGAAGCCCGCACAACGTATATCTATCTCACACCAACTCCGAGTTCCCTAGCACTTTCTAGAAGTTCATCATCAGGCCCATCTTGTGACACTGGGCCCAACTGCTCACTGAGAGGATTCTTAGAAGCCCGCACAACGTATATCTAACTCACACCAACTCCGAGTTCCCTCGCACTTTCTCGAAGTCCATCATCAGGCCCATCTTGTGACATTGGACCCAACTGCTCACTGAGAGGATTCTAAGAAGCCCGCACAACGTGTATCTATCTCACACCAACTCCGAGTTCCCTTGCACTTTCTCGAAGTTCATCATCAGGCTCATCTTGTGGCACTGGACCCAACTGCTCACCGAGAGGATTCTAAGAAGTTACTAAAACAGTAAAGTAACTATTACTAGTAGTACTACTAATACTTATTATATATTATATTACACTATTTACTTTAAATAACGAACAATAAATAAAACTAAATTTAAGTTCTAATCTACAGAATAACTACTCAAACCAAAATAAACGAGAAATCTGTATTTATGTTACATTTCTTCAAACCGGTTGGAACGAAAGCACGTGGTTTGTCGATTGACCATCATAGCATCATCGGGACATCACTAGTCGTGACGTGTTTTCGTAAGAAAGGAATAGCATATTGCATTTTCAAAGTGATGAAAAGTGACAGACATAGTGTGTCTGTACCTCAGTATTCGCACCGGCCAGTATAAAATGGTCTCCGCTGGCTATAAATATTTTCAATGAAATATTGAATTTGACTCAACTGTGGAATGAAATTCCATCTTTTTTGTAATTAGAAGTCTTTGACGACTTTCCGCACCACCTCACACTACAAAAGCCCACAATTAGCCGCGAAAATCCTATTATTTTGTTTTTTTTTGTGAGAGTCATGCACACTCCGCACAGGTCGTTAACATGGACGCAACTGAAAGGAAAGGCGGGCGACCGCGGATTAAATAAGCGCAACAACACCAACGCTTGGTGACTCGAGTCGCGAACAAACTGAGAAACATTAGGCTTCTAGTGGAGGTGTTCTGTGGCGCCAGCCTAGTGGTCATGACAAGTTAAACTTGAATTTCGGGTGCGTAACGATACCTATAATTTGTTTTGATATAATATTAGTCGCAATAAAGCTCATTTGATATAATTATTGAGTCATATAACAACACTATATATCAAATTATTATTTTTATTAAGCACTAACGAAATTATAAATTTTAAATTAAAGGAATTTCGTTAGCAGCGTTACTGCTTAATACAAAAATTAATTTAGTATGGGGTGGCGCATCGTTACTGACAATTTCTCAATATAATTTAAGACGTCGGTGCCGTTAAGAAGCCTAAGTCTTCTGGTAGATGTCGCTACACGCCTCCCTAAGGCGTGTATTGTAGGAAGGAACTGATTGAAAGATTTAGTGGGCGAGACAGATTGTTCCGATAGCTCAGTTGGTTAGTAGCGACGGGCCATGAATGCCTGTGGTCGCCGGTTCAAATCCAGCTCGGAGCATTAAATTTTTAAATTTTTACTTTAATTTAAAATTTAACACTAAGGTAAGTTCGCTTAATAAGGACCAGGTTTTTGTAAATCCTTAAAAATCTGATTTAAGAAATACTTTGATTAAAAAAATATATGAAATGTACAAATTGCCTATATCTGAAGTTAAAACAATAACCAAAAATCATGAAACCAAAGTAAATTAATGACAAAAATTGTTTTTAAAAAGCTTTTCAATGGACCTTATTAAGAACAGGTGATCTCAATAAGGCTCATTCCTGTTCCGTAGATAATTCCAAAACTACATAATTATTTTTTTTCGTTTAATTTTTTTTGTTAACTGTTACAATTGTTTTTGTCATTACCGAAGGATTCATCCAAAAATTAATAAGAATTGTAGTGATGGTCCTTAAAAAGTCTATAGAAACTTAAACGCAGAATAATAGATTTGATTTATGTCTTTTAATAAAACATAGTTTTGTATTGTATTGATATATACTAAGCAAAACTATTTTAAGCATAAAACAACATAATTAGGAACATTTTCAGTCATTAGCTTTTGGGCCTTATTAAGTCTTTAGAAATCACATTTTTGGCGGTGGGCCTTATTTGGACTTTTGAATTTTTTATCACTAAAACAGTTTTGGATGCCGTGCTTCTTACAAAACAAATAAGCATGTCTACGAATTATTTTTGAGGTTAAGGGAACTCCCACTGTTGAAAATCTCTTTATTCTCCTTTTCTTGCGCTTTCGTGAAAATAGCTTTTCTTTCCATCCTCTTCTCTGTACTTCCAGACTTTATATGATTCTTAAGAGTTCGGCGTGGTATATTGTATTTCAAAGCGAGTGCACGCTCCGACATCTGGGTATTCTTTAATTCTTCTAAAGCATTCTCCATATCGCTTTGTGACCATCCTATACCACGCTTTTTTTGGTTATTGGGTCCATATTTCTTGAACTAAAACCAACAATGTTATTGTAATTTATAGGGAGTAATATTAGCAAGTGTAGTTTATGAAAACAAGCGGTAGAGAGATTTCATACACCTAATAAGGGCCGGTCCTTATTTGGTAACAAGGAGGTGGTTCTTTTTAGGCACTTTGCCATCCCGGAGAAAACCAATCAAAATTGACAAAAAAAATAGTTCTTTCAATAACCTTACCTTCTCAATCCACGCATAAATGTTACTCATTCCTTTTCATATGTAAAGTTCTCGCCGAAACGAAACAGAAGCACTTAAATAAATTAATTAGTATCAACAAATTTTATAAAACGACCTGCGCGACGTGACGTGAACAGCGTCGACAGCCATACTGGCAAAATGGCGGCGTAAAACCCAAGTAATGCTAATGCGCTTCAATGATTGGTTAATGAGGAGCGTCGGCGCGAGTTTTGATTTCAGTTTAGTATCGGGAGCGGGATTTTTGAAATCGTGGCTCTTATTAGGAACCGGTTCTTATTAGGCGAACATACCTTATATATATTTACATATGATATAATTACATTTTCTATAATAATCATTTGATGTAATAACATTTAATGTAACACTTTTAATGTAGTACTTTAAGTCTAATGCATATTTCCTATAATGAACATATGATATGATATAATGTTAATTTCTTCTAATGTACAGTTAATAATAGTTTTTGGTAGAATTTAAGGCGTAGGTAGCGTAAGGTGTAGGTACGATGACGAGCGAAGCGAGGAGGAATGTTAGGTAGAACCGCGACCCTACAGCGCGCGAGCCGAGCGAGCGAATCGAGCGACCATTTATTTTTATACCCATCATTACACACCCTTGAATTTCGTCTGTTTTCTTCGATGATATTTTAATTAGGAATTCAGGAGGTTTAAATTAGGAACAAGTACATATGTATTCAGAAAACTACAAAAACAGTAGTCTACTCAAAACATTCTTAATTTAGATAATCTGCAGCATATAGCAAGTGTCTTCTTGCTATATCATAGCTATAGGAACAGTCGCGGCCCTTCCACAAAGAGGGGGCGTCCTCCTCGCCTGCCAATGAGCGCCCTCCGAGTGCGAGGCACTGCAAACAGCGACACTGAATGCCACATAAATGAGAGGCTACTGTGATTCACAAATCTGTCTTCAGTGCGCACAACTTGTTTCCAATTTTACTCGACCCCGCGATTTGTAGCAACGGACGACGGAAGTCAGAGCTTTTCTGTATCACGGTTATCATCCTCCTAGCGCTATTCCCGGTTGTGACCTAAAGGAGCCCGGGCTCTGCTTTGACACCTAATCCCAAGGCACATGCCAAAGCACATGCACTAGTTTTACGTAAGCGACTGCCATCTGACGTTCCAACCCAGAGGGAAAACTAGACCATATTGGGATTAGACGGGTTTCGTCACGATGTTTTCCTTCGCCGAAAAGCTAACGGTAAATAGCTTTTTGTATCACGGTATCGGAAAATATACCTGCCTAGCCGGCCGTTTGACAGCTACAAGTTATAATTTTACAAGACTCGCCGCCTGCCTGCGGTGTGGAATATACCGCGTCAACTGCGCTATACTACCGCGTCGCACCGCGAACGCCCCGCGTGCGATGCCTCCATTAAAATGTTACAAATTTACAACACCGAAGCACTTGACCAATATCGACTGGCCATTTCACCTATGTTGGCTGTTTACACTTGTAGTTTTGTGATATATGGGCCACAAGTAAGCACCGTAGCATAAAGCCGCTTCCGATCGCACACGAGTCGTAAGTTTGCAACCTTTCATTAGTTTGAGGATTCGTAGCGTTGACATCTGGAGACAAATCAAATGCAAGTCCTTCACTCTCAGCACAGCTAGGATTGCCACCCGTCCGGGTTTCCCCGGATTTGTCCTAGTTCAAAAAATTTGAAGTAAAAAAATATTTATGACATTTTAAACTGTTTTTTATTTTAAGTACTAAGTTTCCTAAAAACCCGTTTACATGTCCGGGCTCTGGGCTCCAAAATCCGGGGTTTTCACGCGTCTTGTCCTGGTTGCCAAATTTTAGAGATGGCAACCTTAAGCACAGCGCATCCCCGGAGCTCTGGCGACCTTACTGGCCATCAGGAACCAAGGACTTACTTACACCGGTTTTCATAAAAATATTAATCGTTCCCTCAATTAGCGATATATTTTCGGTACCTTAAAATTATAGCGATGTACCCTAGTTCACAGTCGTACCTACTATAATTATATTTTTTTTGTCACTGAAATTGTAACTTTATGATTTGAGCACTATCATACTAATTACACCACTTTTTTCCCCGTAATTAGTACGATTGTGAACGAATGGTATCTATAGGTAATTTAGGTAATGTAATGACGCTGAAATATTGGAGAGTCGGTTAGAATAGGTACAAAAATATGAAATACTTTCGGAAGGTTGTCTGGAAGAGATCGCTTTAAAATATTCGGAATTATGAAAATCGGTATTATGAAATTCGTGATTCCGACTATCGGAATTTGGTTTTTCGTATTTATGTAGTGTACCGCGATAGCGATAAGACCGCCTGTTGTAACCATTATTTATTAAGCAATATTTTTTTTGTAAGATGTTTCTCTCCTGTTGTGGTGCAATAAAGAGTATTTATTATTAATTATTCTCTTTATTCATTTTCCGTCTTAGCCTAGGTTTTTACAATAAGTATATAAAAAGTAAAATATAAAACTATACATACAAAACATAAAATCATTATAAAAACCTAACCTAGGGTACCGCCGGCAGCGAGGCGGGGCCTAAGCTGCCGGTGGTCAGGGCGCCAGAGACAGGAACCTCCTGACTATCCGCGCAGTATCCAGGAGTACCGCCTTCTGAATCTGACCCTTGATCCAGCCATCTAGCGAGAGTCTCTTGAGGTGATGGTCGAGACTCTTCGCTATTAAACCGTTCGCTGAAACGACTATCGGGACGATGATCGTCGAATCAACATCCCACATGGCGGTTACCTCGTGAGCCAGGTCTAGGTACTTGCTGGCTTTGTCCTTCTCGGCCTTCACGAGGTTCTCGTCATGGGGGATGGTGATGTCGACGAGCACTGCCTGGCGTTTCGATCGATCTGTCAGCACGATATCAGGCCTATTGGCAAGAATAGTCCTGTCCGTGATGACAGTTCGATCCCAATAGAGCGTGGCACGACCATTTTCGAGAACTGGTGCAGGTGTGTACTTATAGTAAGGCACTTCGGAGGCCACAAGACCGTATAGCAGAGCAAGTTGCTGGTGAATAATTTTGGCTACAAGGTTATGTCTGTGCAAGTACTCGCCGTTAGCAAGATGACCACAACCGGAGATAATATGCCTGGGTGACTCCCCGGGACGGTGGCATGCCCGACAAATGTCGACCGTACCGTCCTTCAGGATATACCTCCGGTAATTGGTCGTCATGATAACTTCGTCCGAATTGCACAGACAAAACCTTCGGTTTCCCCGAAGAGATCCCCGAAGCGTAGCCAGTTCACCGACGCGAGCAGATCTACATCGGGTCCTGTGAGGGCCTTGTAGAACCGCCCGTGTAGCTCCTTGCTCCTCCACACCGCCCTGCGGTCCTCGACGCTCATTACTTTAAGTCTGCGCCAGTTCTCGTTTGCCAAGGAGAGCGGGGTGAAGTTTCCGTCTACTGCCACTACGTCGCGATGCATCCCGCACTCGTTGTTTAGGAAATAATCCCTGAGACTGCACACCTCACGGTTGTGAAGGTCCTTGGCATTTAAAAAGCCGCGACCTCCACACTTCCGCGAGATGTACAGTCTCATAACAGACGAGCGTGGGTGTAGCATGCGATGCGCAGTAAGCAGTACTCGGACTCTTCGGTCCAGGGCATCCAGCTCAGTCTGAGTCCACCTTAGTACGCCAAAGGAGTAAGTAAGCAAGGGCATCACCCAAGCGTTGAAGGCGCGCACCTTGTTGCCGCCCGACAAAAGACTATTATGTACTTTGGTCAGGCGACAAAAGAAGCGCTCCTTCACCGCCCGCTTTACGCCCTCACCCTCAATACCCAATGACTGTGACATACCAAGATACTTATAGGTTTCTGCTTCGGAGATAGATTTGAGGGACATTGTCTCAGAAAGTTGCAAATTTGCTGAATTTACAACTTTCCCCCGCTGTACATGCATGACCGCACACTTATCGACACCAAATTCCATTTTGATGGCGCTACTGAAGACTTCTGTTGTTTTCAGTAGTTCCATCAGGTCATGCCCATTCGGTGCAAATAGCTTAAGGTCGTCCATATAGAGCAGATGAGAAATTACCTCACCCTCTCGCCGAAGTCGGCAACCTAGTCCTGAATCCTTCAGCATGGTGCTAAGCGGATTCAGCGCTAGGCAGAACCATAAAGGACTCAGACTGTCGCCCTGGAAGATCCCACGTTCAATCCTTATAAAGTCCTGCAGACCAGAAGGGCAATCTCCTCCCCCCGGTTGACGAAGGACTGTGGTCCACTGCCCCATGCAAGCGCCTAAGAAGGATCTCAGAACTGCATCAACTTTATACAACTCTAAGGTCCTCCTCAGCCATGAATGAGGCACCGAATCATAGGCCTTCTTGTAGTCAATACAGGCAGTCGAAAGGGCCCCTCTGTTCCGCCGGACTCGTTGGCAAATGGCCATGTCTATGAGGAGGAGCTCTACCTTTATTTATTATTATTATTATATGTTTGTATAAACAGATTACTGCTGTGCGACCCCTGCCAGAGAAAAAGACCTCACTACTTACCTACAGACAGAGCAAGTAGTGGTGTAATTATGGTTGCGACTTTCGGTATTTTGTAAGGTGAAGTTACTTCTCCAGTTAGATGAAATATAAGCGACATGAGATGACATAACATAACACTGTGCCTCTACTCTTTAACCCTTTTCCAGGCGTAGTACGTTTCATCGACCACATGAAAATAATAGGTTTTTTAGAGATGTTGAGCATTTTTTTGAATTAACTTCCACTTTATTTTATTACTTATTTGTGTAGCTTTTATTATTAGCTTAACTTTGTAAATAAAGATTTCACAATTTCCAAAAAACAGTATTCAAATTATGTGGTCACTCAGTGCCCTACACCTGGCTGGGAGTGATAACATATGGGAACTGTTTCCATTAACTCTTTTTCAGAGCTCCATTAGTAGAGATATACTAAACATATTTTAAAGCATAGGTACCAGATAAGTCATCGCTGGCGGTACCTACCTAACTGTGATTTGATTTCATTCATATTTTCCCTAAAAATATATTCCTTTTTTGCATTCATAAATTTAGCCTTAAGATGTTGCCCTATTACCATATTCTGGCAAATAAAGTCATTTCTGATTAGATTAATGATTTGATCCTATTTTATGATATTTTGTTATAAATAATAGGTTCAATGGAAACAGTTACTATCGCTACACATTCTGTGCCAACAGGCATAGGGCATATAATGACCACATCGTTTTTTTTTGTAAAATTTAATATTTATTATAAATAGATATTAGAAATACATTCTTAAGGTTAAAATAAGGCCGATGTGATAAATAAATACAATTTTTAACCGTTGGATTAACGGGGCCTGGAAAAGGGTTAAGAGCTTGGCAAGACCACAGAATAACTAATATTACTTACCAGAAGATACAGAAGGTCCACTGCCTAAGTGATGACGTTAGCTGTCATTTTTTGTAATAGACAATCATAGAGTGAAATAGGGTACCACATAACTGAACATCCAAAATGATAACTATTTAAGTTCCTAATGTTTGTCGTCGAAATGAATTTTGGAAATAATAATACGTTATGATAATAAAATAATACAATAGCTGGGAAGTCCGGATTAATTAAATAATACTTGAATACAGGTTAAGTTTTTTCAAGTGTCATGTAAGCAAGTTGTTGTAAAATGAAATTCGTATAACGGTGTGCGGTGCGATCAATGAAATGATGTTGTTACTACGTAAAACTTTGTGCGATACGCTGTACAGCCCAAAGAGAATATCCACTACTTTCTATTACAGCCCTTGCTGGACCTCCACAGGAGGTTACTCGTACTATCGACAACACAGCTAACTGACCATCGGTGCACCTTAAGTGCATTGTAATAAGGTTCTACATAAACACAGGATGGTCAGTTAACAATGTTGTCGTTTGTACCATAGACAAACGTCGCATCGCGCCAAATTGACAGTGGGATAGGTAGGCCTGGGCTTTTATTTGCTATGCGCTAATGCGGCTCACCCCGCCGGTCACCCGTCAACGAAACTAGACCTCTACCTACGCTTAGGTACTACGCATCGCGGTGTCAAGATATATTTGTGGGTAAGCGTTGAGGTGCGCTTAAAAAAAGTTACAGAATAGGCGGGCTGGAACGACTTCCAGCGACAGCGCAGTGCCATGTGATGCGTATGAGCTAGAAATCATAACGCAGTATCTCGCGCAGATCTATGGTGCACCACCGCTCTAAGGGCGGCGGGTTGCACCAACTTACGATGAGACCAATAAGTTTAATATGGCGCCGGCTAGCCGCGGCTGTCTTTCCATAGAAACTTATCAAACTTTCCATAAAATATTTTACGGTACGTTAAATACGGTATGTAAAGGTGCAACCCACCCTAACTCGTGGCCGAGTCCTGAGTGAGACTTACTTATATTGGTTCTGTTGTAAACGTGAAACCAGCCCACTCCAATCCATTGTCGACGCCATCACAATTATGAGCTAAACGTTCAATTAATGACAGTTTTATTGAAGGTTTACGCGTGGATACGCAATCACAATTGGCGAATCTTTCGCTTGATGTCTGCTTTTATTCTATTCATGCGCTTAATTGCTGGAAGATTGACTTTTTAGATACTTAATTTCCATTTTATGGGATCTTTCTTTTACATGAGTAGGTACCTATTTGAATATCAGTAGGTAAAGTTAGGTAATCTATAGGTATGGCGTCATTCATTGACAAATATAACAATAGACTACGGGTAGGTAAGGTACATTTATTTTTGAGTGATTATGATTAAGTAGGTCTCCATAAAAATATATTATAGGTAAGTATTGAGATCTTTTTTACACGCGAAAATACCGGGATAACATAGTGTATTTACATAAAATTAAATTAATGTCTGATACACAATGCCTACTGCCTACGGCGAATACCTGTAGGTAGAGTAAAAAACGAAAGGCAAACACTAAGTCCGCATCACACTACCGCAGCCTGGCCGCGGCGGACACTAGTAAACTTATCATTAGATTCATTAGCTGTCTTTACTATCATATAATTTGCCAATTGACCGCCACCGCAGGCCGCGCCAATGTTTAAGGGCTTAACCTCTTAAAGTTTTGTCAGGCCCAAAGCGACAGTTGAAAAATGACAATCTAATCTGCCTTAATATTTTACATTAACCTTTTTCCAGGCAGAAGCGGTGTATGAACCACATACTGCCTGTCAAACACATGTTTGATTCACTTATTGACATTAAGATACATATCTTAATGTCAATAAGTGAATACTGACATTCGATTCTCATTTTCCAACTGGAACTCTGGAAAAGGATTAAGATACACATTTTTACAGGTAGTATGTGGTCAATATCGCCTCTGCCTGAAAAAAGGTTACAGTATGGAACCGAAACAATGTAATGAAATGACATGTATCTTGTTAACATACTCTACATATCTACTCCAGTTACTGAAGGGCAATCATGTATGTCGGAATTACGGTCCTTGGAACCGGATATTATTATTGAAGTAGGTAGTATAGGGAATAGTTTTCTGATATGAACAAGATACGTGCATTGTTACTCAGCCATACTTTAAGTAGGTATACCTATATCTTAGCGTTTCATCGTGTTACATATTGTACCTACTGTCCTACTACCTAAATACAGTAGAATATTCCCAATAATGTCAAGAAGAATATACTTTAAAAACATTCAAATTATTCCAAACACAGCTAAAATATTAGTCTAAATACGCGTGTAACAAGTTGATGAGACATCCCAACGAGTAAGCGAGCCGTGCCTCCCCCGGGACGCGCCAAAAGGAATGGATAATTCAATCACCTACGGAACGCACTCGCTAATCCCGAAATTAGCAATACGATATGAATAAATAGATTTCGGTCGAACAAAGCTCGCCCTGGGAATACAGTAAGGGAGTGTTTAGTGAATCATTAGTTTTGCTAATGACGGGTTGCGTTGCGTTTATGCGCGTTTATTTTATTCCAATGACATTATGTCGGCAGTGTTATGGCGGGGCGTTTTGCTCCGGTTTTTGGTGCAGGCGCTTTAATATTCTGTTTAACATGTCTATATGTTGTTTCTTTTCTTATACAAATTGATTCAGATGAAATTGATTTTATAATTTTATACAATATAATACAAATACTCTTTATTGCACATAGTTTAAGCAATGACGCGTAGTTTCAGCGTAACCCAAACTGAGCCAACTAGGACTGGGGCGGATATTGAAGGGGTGAAAAAATTTAAATTGTCGCCAGATAATCGATTAAAACAGCATTTCATTATATGAAATGCTGTTTCATTATATGAAATGTTGTTTTAGCAGTTTGAATCGGCTGCCATGCAACAAAAAAAAAAGCTATTTTCGCCCCAGTCTAAGTTGGCTCAGTTCGGGTTGCACAGGCAATAACGCATAGTTGCAGTGTCCAAGAGGCAACCGGAAGGCTCGCGCTATTTGAGCTCCCGAAGTGTTGTGGAAGCGGTCATTGCTCTGAATACCGCCTCAAAACATAAATCAAATAGGCATAAAAACTTAAAAATAGAGAAAGCTTGATTTATGCTTGCTTGAAAGTTTGATTTATAGTTTATCGTTAGGATGCTGTTTATTCCATTTTAGTTAGAATGTGGACAGTCGACTCGAAACTAAGTATCACACACGTCTGTATTACAAGGCAATAAGAGCTTTTTAGATAATTTTGAGAAAGAGAACATGTAGAGTACCTCATACAAACGCCAACACAGTTAACTGACAATCCTGTATTTATATAGAACCTTATTACAATGCACATAAAGTGCACGGATGGTCAGTTAGCTGTGTTGTCGATAGTACAATGATATTAGAATGTGAGAGACGTTAGAATGTGTCAAATACTTTATACTTTTGCGCGTTTTGTCGGTGTCGGGACAGATATTATTGCACGTCAAGTGCAAAATGTGCATAGGTTGTCTCTGAACTGAGACTTTTCTTGAGAAGCTCAGTTCAAATTTTATGGAGACCTTTGTAATCGATTGGAGAATCATAAATTCTATATTCTGAGGTCAAACACATATAAAATGGATATTAGATTCAACTATATAATATGTTTACCTATAGCTCAACATGACTTCCTTAAACGAGTCCCTTTCCTTCTAATCAAAGAATTGCCGATTGTTCGATTATGCATCGCTGATAGTCTCCAGCTATGCACTGTGGAGTCTGGACCCCGTCTGTTTGTATCATGTCACATAGGCCTTCGCCCACAGATAATAATACAGCTCATGTGATAACAAGACAGTGGTGACCGCAACTGCTATACCAACAGTAGCTAATCCACAGATATTATAGAGGACTGTGGACCGCGTTGGTATTACGTCATATAGAAATAGAAGCAGCAATCGAGTCACCGCAACCAACAGATAATAATACAGCTGACGTGATGCCAAGACAAGCCGCCGCAACCAGCAACAGTAACTAATCCACAGATATTATAGAGGACGTGGACCGCGTTGGTATCATGTCACATATAGTATCAGCAATTTAGCAGCAATAGCTTAGTAGCAGCAATCGATAGTCACCGCAACCCACAGATAATAATACAGCTGACGTGATGCCAAGACAGTAGCCGCCGCAACCAGCAACAGTAACTAATCCACAGATAATATCAGAATGGATTATAATGGGACACATCGAGCGATACGGCAATTAGGCGGAGGAAGCCCGCGCGTGCGCGCTGGCTAATTGCTTCCGGCCCCGACTCAGACCCCGCTGCCTCCCCGGGCCTGGCTCGAGCACCATAAACGCAGATTCGACAGCTTCAATTTCTATTATATGTAGTGAGAATACCCTACAGTTTTAATTTCTTTGCGAGTATCAAAACATGCGGCATAAGCGGCCATATCTTTTCCACCTCCAAGGGACTGCGGACCTGAGTACCTTAGTACCTACTTGATTTTAATTTAAACTTGATACCTCCACGCGTTCCTGAGAAAAGTCTTGGTAGTCGGAAAGGCACATAGTTAGACTAGGAAGTGATCCAATAAGGGTTCTTTTTTTCTTCTGAGGTACGGAACCCTAAAAATCAGTTCTCCCACTTGGAGAGGATGGGAGACAGTTGTGTGTTGAAGCGTAAAAACCGTACTCTGACTGACGCCCGAGTTATCTAACTGGAGTAGGATAACCCAGGTGAAATTAAAGGTGTTGACAGGGAATTGTTTTCTTACTTTACCTGTAATTCCTAATAAACACTTCCTACGAAATTTCTGCCGTTCAAATTTGATTCAGGTAATTTGGTTTTGGGGGCATTTTTATTTCGCTTACGATTAGTTGATTAGGTGCATGGCAGTTTTCTATGCAGGGATATTCGACAATATCATGAAATATGTTGAGTATTAAAGTGTCAAATCGAATAACCGCCGCACGGGAATTCCTCCGGAGTATGCTTCAGGCAATGAGAGAGAAAGAAGAACGCGGGTGAGACGGATGCTTTACACTTGTAAATATTGTGAAGCGCTGTTTATGTAAATGGGGACAATTGAGCGCCTCCTCGCCCACAAACAGAAATACATAGCCGTCCGTGTTTCTTTGTCATTTTCAGACATTGATTTTTCATGTTTTCTGGGTGATGGCTGTCTAAATAATATTAGGCGGGCACAATTTGATATAGGTATACGAGATATGATTGGTATTGTAGGTAAAGTAGATACTAGAGGTGTTATTTTGTATTTGCAGTGGTTACCTGTGTTAGAGACAATTCATTTTACCCTGGCTTTGATTTAGATACCTCTCAGTAAAGTCCTCAACTCAATGAAGTAGGTAGGTAATATTGTCAAAAAGTTTACTTTAATATAAGCCCCTACTATTTTGTACAACATTTGCAGGGACGGTTCAAAAGGGGTTCTTATTATACCAGTTCGCTCATTTTCATGATGTCACGATTACGAAAGATTTCGACATTTAAATCTAATTCGTTGTAATAGATAGTACTTAAGGTATGTTTTAGGTAAGTATTAATTAATGTTGAATCACCATTCGGTATTAAACGCCTCAACAGAAAAATAAATTATTCTATGATATATATGCGGTCATCCGAAAACAATCTTTGTCACAATACAGAGGACTGCGCGTCGAGTGCATGTCGAATAGAGGCGCGTGGCGGCGCGTGGCGCAGATCGACGATTAGCAACTATTGCTGAATAGAGGTTGTTAGGCTTTACTTAATTACTTGAATGGTGGGGCGGTGAGGTTGGTATAAGAATGGCATTCTTTTCATATTGGTAAAAGATTATGGTTGCGTTTGACCTGACAAGTAGCACGAAGTTGCGTAACACTCAAATTTTATTGACTATATATTTCTTTACCTGTTACTAATGTGGAATGATAATCAACAATTTAACTAACAATCATTCATATTCGTTTTTTTTGTGTTGTATTCATTATTAAATCATTTGACATGTTACATTCAAAATTCGCATGATAATTATTAATTTGACAATTAGCATGTAAGGTATAACTGTTAGTGCTAATATTAATAGTAATAAATAAATAAATAAATCGCTGTTATAGTGTTTTTGTTATGTTTTAAAATAAGTTTAATATTATGTATGTTAGACTGTGAGATATGTGTAAATATGGGCCTAAGTTGTCTGATTTAAATGAATAAATAAATAAATAAATACCGTATCGCCCTGAAATAAACTTTAGTGTTGGACTTATATTAGGTGCACTTGCCAAAACTTGAGTGATGAGATCATTAGGTAACCATAAGTAAGTCGCTAAATGAATGAAATAAATTCAAGAGATTTTTTGCGACTGCTTTGCAAATAATGCTAAATGCTGCTATGCAACGAAGGATTACTCCCAGCTGTCACCACCAGTTTGTTACCAGGTACCACTGAAGTGAATGGTGGTAACCACCTTTACTGGTTTGTAAGGCCATGTGGGTTATTCCCACATGGCCTTACATGTGGGAATAACCGAACATGAACAACGGTCGCAGCGAAGTGGTTCAGAATGTTCTACTTCCAAGTTTTAAATATTCAACCCCATGATAAAAGGTTTAAATATATTGAAACCTGGATCCTGGGCCGTACCGTGCATTTTTCAGAACAGTTTATGGTGATGAAAATATCGTGAGATTTTTTTTACTGAGTGGGCCATAGACTTACTGGGATAATTAGATCTTCTAAACGGGCCACATTATCCTGCAATTTCTGGCCGGCAACTATTGCTGTCTTACGCTGACTTTGTACGCTAGAGCAAGATGCACATACTTGCTGGCCACACATTGCCGTAAAAATGTTGCCCATTTAGAAGTCCCATAAACGCAACAATGATGACTAACTCTCAATGATTCATCTGTATTTAAAGACATCCTGACGTTTCTAAAGTTACAAATCCAATATTTTGTACCAATATTTTAGATAAGTAAGACTACGCATCATATAATCTGGCTTGTAATCAGCGTTATAATAATTTGGTTTAGTAGGTACACAACAAACGTAACTATGGAGTTCGTAACATGTTTCACCATACAATTATGCAGCAGCTTATGGTCAACAAAGGATACAATTTTGCAAAAACATCAACCCTTTATCATAACATAGCAATAATTACGACTAAATACAATCTAGCTTCGAAAGCTAAGTATAATATCTGCGTTAATATAACACAACCTACTTAGAACTTTTTCGTTTTCACTGAGCACTCTCGGTTCCAAATTGGGTAACGCGATGCGCCATACTTTTTATTATGGTAAGGTTCCAAAGTTATCGGGCCAAAGTTAGGGGGAGCGGGGTAATAGTTTATCATCCGATAATAGCGGATTATCACGACAACCCTTTGCGGGTTGAAAAACTCCACCAAACATTTGTGCCTACTGATTATTTTATGCGTCCCAAATGCATTAACTCTGTCAGTAAATTTGTAATTACGAGCTTTGTGACGTGACATGTTGGTAAATATTTTGCATCACACAACGTTTTTGATGCTTTTCGTGCTGGTTTTTAGATTTTCACAATTGTTACCTGGTTATTTACTCGAGTAAATGTGATACGCTGATCGGCATACCCTAAATATTATACCCAATCGGTTACGAATTTTTTGGTGAACTATTTTAGTCTGTTCTGATACTAGGAATTATTTATTACTACCTCGTATGTTCATAAGTTTTGAGACGAACAGAAACACATTTTTCTCGAAAACTATTTAATGTATTTAAACAATTTTTTAGGATATTAATAACTATTGATTAGGATATTACGTATATATTTTAAAAAAAATATTCAAAATGCCCGCCTTTTTGCTGAATACAGGCCTTTAATCGTGCAGGCCATTCGTCAATAGCGGCACGAATTTTTTCCAGCGGAATTCGCTGTGCCTCCCTACACAAGGCTCGCTTGAGCGACTCCAAATTTGGGTGAGACTTACGACAGGCCCTCAGCTCCAATTCAGTCCACAGTGAATAGTCCAGCGGATTCAGGTCTGGACTTGATGATGGCCATTCTTCAGTACTGATGAAGCCTGGTAAATTGTCCTTAAGCCACTTCTGTGTAGTCTTCGCCTTGTGTGACGGAGCAGAATCTTGTTGAAAAATCCAGTCTTTATTTTTAAAAAGGGTTTTCGATAGTGGTTTTACTACGCCTTCCAATACGTCAGTCTGGTAATTTTGTGCCCTCACTTTAACACCTTGTTGGACAAAATGCAATTCTGTAGCACCTTCGTACGAAACACCCCACCATACCATCACACTAGCTGGGTGATGTGTTCGCTGAACATTTCGCTTAAAAGGCGGGACCTCTTTCAAGCTTTTGGCATACACTTTGTCGTTTTGGCGATTAAATTTTTCTTCGACGGTGAAGATTTTTTCGTCGGTAAACAAAATCTTTTTGTGGTCGTGTCTCCTTAGCAACTGCCGACATCGATTCAGTCTCAAAGTTTTTAAACGATCGTTTAAATAGTGGACTTTTCTTCGACTGTAGGCCCTTACCTTTAGATCGTATTTTAATATCCGGTTTACCGATATTCTGGAAATATTGGTCTGTAGAGCCATCTTCTTTTGAGTCCGACAAGGATTTCGACGAAGCCGTTCCCTGATCAACTTGATGTTAGCCGCGGTTCTAACCGAACGAGGGCGGCCACTTCTCGGGCGGTCATCAAGAGAACACGTGTCCTTGTACCGTTTTAATGTGTAGTAAACAAAATTACGGCTGGCTCCAAGACATTTTATTTGCCTGAAAATCTCCATAGGTTTTTTTCCAGCTTTCTTTAGAGAAATCACCGTTGAACGCAAATCTTTAGTTCTCGCCATTTGAACAACGAATGAATAATAACAATTGAATTTATTTTTTCTAATAGATGACATTCTAAATTTAAAATTTGTGTAGTTTTTTTTTTTATCCTCCCAGTTTTTTTTTTCCAAATTGGTTGACAAAACTCGTCTCAAAATTTATGAACATACGAGGTATAGCTTCTGCCCGCGACTCCGTCCGCGTGGAACTCGTTTATCGTCGCAGCTCCATACAAACTTTCACCCCCATTTCACCCCCTTAGGGGATGATTTCTGGGATAAAAACTATCCTATGTCCTTCCCCGGGACTCAAACTATCTATATACCAAATTTCACCTAAATCGGTTCAGCGGTTTAAGCGTGAAGAGGTAACAGACAGACAGACAGACAGACATACACACTTTCACATTTATAATATTAGTATGGATTGATTATTTGTTGCAAATGTTATTGAATGTAATTAAGGGCCACCATAATTACAAAAACCGATCAAATGGGACCGGGACAAAGACCGGTCGGACGTCCCGTATCGTTGGAACGACGCCGTCGAATCAGACACTGCGTGTTCTTCAAGCCATGAACTGGCGAGAAATAGCACAAGATCGGGACAAATGAAGACAACTCATGTCGGAGGCCAAGACTCGCTTTGGGTCGCTTAGCCATTACAGTTAGTTAGTTCATAATTACAAAAATGTTATGGCATAGATATACAATATTTGCATGCTGTTTGTAACAGCTGGAAAAGGTCCAACAATAATGTATTTACTCTAAGACTGGTTTAAAATAAATAAATAAATAAAATAAAAAGCCTTTATTGATTCTCTACAAAAAATTACATGGCTAGCTTAAATAGAGAAAATAATTATATAAAAAAAAAAACTTTAGTTTGTAGAGTGCCCTCTTCGGGTGAAGGCCTCCTCCAGATTTATCCAGTCTTTCCTTCTTTTTGTGGCCAATCCTTCCCGGCTGTGGCCATGATTTCGTCGACCCACCTTTCTCTGAGCCTTCCTTTGTTCCTTGCCCCTGTAGGGCCTTTCCATAGGGTAGTTATTCTTGTCCATCGATCTCGATGCATACGCACTGTGTGGCCACACCATTTCCATTTTAGTTTTTTTGCGACTGTAAGTGCATCTATTACACCCGTTTTTTTTCTTATGTCTATACTCCTCTTTTTATGGATTAGTTTTATATTTAAAATGCATCGTTCCATGGCCCGTTGACAACGCTGTATTTTGTTTCGTGCCTCTTCGTTGAATATCCAGACCTAGAAGAAGACTGGTTTACCTGCTATCAAATAAATGTTCTGTATATAAAAATAACTTTTTTAATTTATTTAAACTAATTAATTTATTTGAAATGCTTATTTCATTTAAAAAAAATAGGGGGTACAGTCATAACTTAACTACTAATCTTAAATTTAAAAGATTTTTTGAGTTAAGGAGCCTGCCTTATAACTATTATCTTAATTAGGTAAATACATATTTTTACTATGCTTGCGTTCAATAATTCTAACATCCATTATCCTTATGTCGTTAAAGTTTAAACCTTATTGCATTTCCAGAAAAGTTTACACAATTAAGTAGTTAGGTACGTCAATGCATGCTTTGAATGTTCCTATTTGTTACCTTTTTAGGCTTCCGTACCCAAAGGTTAAAAACGGGACCCTATTACTAAGACTTCGCTGTATGTCCGTCCGTCCATCCGTCTGTCACCAGAACCGCGATAGCTAGACAGTTGAAATTTTCACAGATGATGTATTTCTGTTGCCGCTATAACAACAAATACTAAAAACAAAATAAAATAAATATTTAAGGGGGCTTCCATACAACACACAAATGTTTTTTTTTTGCCTTTTTATAGATAATGGCACGGAACCCTTCGTGCGCGAGTCCGACTCGCACTTGGCAGGTTTTTTTTGTAATTTCTAATGTATAGAATAGAATAGAATAGAATAGAAATTGAATCGGATAAACACATAAATACACATAATGCACCTTAAGAACTAACAAATAGGTATGTGCTACCGAAAAGGTCTCCACTCAGCAATGCAGTTGATATCAATATGTTTTAAGATTCTTTAGAATCAATAAAGTCTAATCATAACAGAATCTTAATTTCCCAAAAATAATAATGTAGGTAATTAACTAATAAAATGATTAAAATACATAGTATAGAATTACCTAGACAGTAACTACGAAAACTGTAAATTAGTTCAACATAACATATAGGTAAATGAAAAATTAAAAGCATGTCTCAATTGATGTACTTAGGTACTTAATTGGTACAAACAGTTTTTTAAATTCTTATTGATACACTGTTTTAGTCTTTTATAGTATAAAAAAACAGTCCTTAGGCGACCGAGCTCTGGTCGGGTGAAAGTAGAGAAAGACCGGAGAAAACCAACTTTAATTGAAATTGTTAGACGTTTTCGAGAACGTCATTTCATATACAGGGTGTCCCGGAACTCAACGATAACCTGGTACCGGGTGAGAGGCCAAGGTATAACAGTTATGAAATAATTAAGAAAAAAAACCGTCATTTTTTTTTCATAACTGGTATACCTTGGCCTCTCACCCGGTACCGGGTGGGTACTGGGCGACCGAGCTAGGCTCGGTGTTTATCGTGTTTTTCCAAGAGAAAACGAATTTCCCCAGATATTGAACCTTAGCTAGATCCATTTGTCGGCCTCGTAAATATCCAATATTTCAAATATCATTCGATAAATCGTTAGAGCCGTTTTCGAGAACGTGATTACAAATATATATACTTACAAATATTGTTCGTTTAATAGTAAAGGATTATGAAGCAAAACGTTTGAGTGCCGCATTTAACAACACCAAAGGCAACACTAATAAAGACATCCTACTAAGTTTAAAACATTCAATGTAGCCCTTTCATAAACTAAATATTATTGCAACCCCTCACGCCAGCTCAGCACTACGGGGCGCACAAATAAAATATTCACATCACACGTTTTACAAGCCCTCCGCTTCGTCCTAACAACCACTTTCGCCATCAGTCGAGGCTGTCAATTTATATTTGCCTGCAATCAAAATGTACCCGCCGACACGCTCAAACAGTAGTTTGTCCGAGACCGGCCGAGGGGAAATACCCTGCCCCTCGCGTGAGAGGGACCGCAGCGTGGCAGAGGGGGCTCTCGGGACATATTCTTAGGTGGTCCCGGCGTAAACTAGCCCAATGAATAGGTGTCAAGAGCAATGCGTCAGAGTGGGCCGCCGACGGCCCCCGGCGCTGCCAGCCCTACGTGCCGCGTAACCGGAGCGCCTCGCCTCATAATGCTACATAATTCAATTGATTCCCCGACACTACCCGCACGCTTCCTACTAACTTCGTTTGTAGCGTTTTGATATCGGATACGCCGCTGTGACGCCTCCTTGTGCAATTCTTTCCCCACTGACCGCTCGGGAAAAAATAAAAGGCAAAAATTGAATCAATTGACTATTGATATATTAAAGAAATAAATATTAAACTTAACAATTCTAGTGTTGGTATGAGACAGCTGGCGAGGAGTAGGTGACATGGCCCTGGTGGGCGTGGTAGGCAGGTGCTGATGCGTAGACTTGAGCGGGACCGTGTGCGTAGGTGACGTGGTGCGCAGCTGGAGCTTGAGCGTAGGCCACAGGAGCCTGTGCGTATGCTACTTTAGCGACGGGCTGGGCGTACGCCACCGGGGCCGGGGCATGAGCGTAGGCGACTTTGGCGACGTGCTGCGCGTAAGCCACGGGAGGTGGCGCTGGGGCGTAGGCCACTTTAGCGACAGGTTGGGCGTAGGCGAATGGAGCTGGCGCCTGGGCGTACGCGACTTTAGCAATCGGCTGGGCGTACGTCACTTGAGCTGGAGCTTGGGCGTAAGCGACTTTAGCGATAGGTTGGGCGTAGGTGACTTGAGCTGGAGCTTGCGCGTAGGTGACTTGAGCTGGAGCTTGCGCGTAGGTGACTTGAGCTGGAGCTTGCGCGTAGGTGACTTGAGCTGGAGCTTGCGCGTAGGTGACTTGAGCTGGAGCTTGCGCGTAGGCCACCTTGGCAACAGGCTGGGCGTATGCCACTGGAGCAGGTGCTTGGGCGTACGTCACTTGGGCAGGAGAGGGCGCGTAGGCCACCTTAGCTACAGGCGCAGCCGCGTACGCCACCTTCTGGGGAACACCTTCGTATCGCACCACCGCATTGAACCCGTGAATCTTATCGGCAGTGTACTCGACTATGCGCTGCACGCCATCAGGTTGCACGAAAGAGTAGAAGCCGTGGACAGCGTCGCCGTTTCGGTTTTCTTTGGCTTGTTTGGAGTCTCCGGATAGATGGTCCTGGACGGAGTACTCATATTCGTACTGGGCGGGAGCTTCGGGCTCCTCGTACACCACCTTGGTGACCGGGGCGACCTGCACGGCCCCTGGGGCGACTTCCACGGCCACGGCAGCGGCGGCTGCCACCAAACAGAAGAAGGTTGCGATCTGAAAAGAGTTAACGACTGCACATTGCTGTATATAAACAACCCTGGTTATGTTAGCACAGTTGACAATTGGAGTTAATTCTTTTAACTGGTAATCGAACTTTGTGATAGAATACCGCCTGTAAAATAGTGTCCACTCAACCAAATCAGAATTGGGTTTTTTCTGGGATTAGTTAGTTATAAGGAATGTTCGTTGGGGCGGAAAGGTTCTCGAGTGGCGACCACGTACCGGAAAGCGCAGCGTGGGTAGGCCCCTCACAAGGTGGACTGATGACCTGGTAAAGGTCGCGGGAGTCCGCTGAATGCGGGTGGCGCAGGACCGGTCATTGTAGCACTCTTTGGGGGAGGCCTATGTCCAGCAGTGGACGTCTTTCAACTGATATGATGATGATGATGATGATGATGATGATGAAGGAATGTCCCCGTTCCATTTCCGTAGAATCAAGTGGAAAAATTAGATATTGAAATAAGTTCTAAGTAGGTAGTCAAAACGTACCCGGGAAACAGAGCTTTCGTCAGTGAAAACCCACAGAATAAGAATGTTCCCGGAAATGAGACAGAGCTAGGTCGATCTCAACAAAATCGTTAGAGCCGTTTTCAAGAACTCATTAACAAACAAACGTATGTATACCTAGTAAGATTGTTGCGTAACACAAACTTGAACAAGTGGATTATTTCGAATATTTGCGAGACATAAGTGAATATTTGTGACGTTCCATGCCTAAAGGGCCATAAGGACCCATTAGGCATGGAACGCCACATTTAATTGATAATATTAATATTAAGATGCTACTCACTTTGACTGCCATGTCGAATGTTTTGGTCGTCAGTGTGCCGAGATGTTTGAGTACGCACTATTTATACGATCATCGTTGCGTTGTGTCTTCGACACGCCTTTTCTTATATGTAGGGTCAAAAACCGGATCAATGAATTATTATGTAATTTTAATAGGTCTAAGGTATTGCTCTTGTTTCCATAACTGAGAAGTTAAGTTATGGATATATTGATAAATAATCGACTCGGGTAGGTAAACGCTAATACAATAATCATGGTTTTGCCGAACCGGTTTCTAGGGTTCCGGAGACAAAATGGCCAAACCGGAATCCTTATAGTTTCGCCATGTCCGACTGTCCGTCTGTCCGTCTGCGGCTTCGCTCAGTGACCCTTACTCTCTTTCTTCTTATTTAAGAGCTAATAAGCTCTTGTCGGAGTAGCCCACCTTACTGCTAGAAAGCTGTAATTCGGCATGGGTATATAAATAAATCACGCCGACAAAATGGTACCTACAATTTTTTTTTCAAGGTAATGTGGAGATGTAATTTTTTTTTCGATAAACCCAATGCGTGGGGTATCGTTGAATAGCTTGCTCAAAAATATTATAAGTTTCTAAGTACCATTTTCCAACTTGGGTATGATCCATTCGTGTTATATTGGGCTTTAAAGCCCAAATTTTTGTTAGAGTCACGTGTCATCCTCCCCACTGCCGGCTAAATGGCTGCTACTAGGAATGTGAAAAAAATTGTGGCAGTTGTACATAATGCATTTAAAAGGAAAACCAGCAGGGCTAAGTAGACAATACTATAGTTATCGAGTAAATAGGCGAACTTTTATACGAATTCGGCCGACGCAACCGCACAATTTACTTGGCGCGTGTCGATGTAACAAATACAGACAGACAACTATGGAACTAGAGATGCGCAAAACGTGTCACTGAAGTGAAAGGAGCGATTCATATCTTCATGTCGTAAAGATATGTATCACTCTTTTCGTTCATTTCGTTCAATTCGCTCAGTTCATCTATAGACTCCTAACAGCTCTCGCTCAGTTGATCTGTGGACTCCTAACAGCTCTAAATCACTCACACACACAAGTATAAATGAGTGACTCACACATTGACATGTTTTTCTATCCAGTAACGTAAGCGTGCACGCGTGAGTGCGAGATAGGTTTATAGCTTCGACTCGTAAGTGCGAAGAGCGCAACCCACTCGTACATCAGTTGCTCGGTTGAGTTGAGAGCGGAAGAGCGGGGGAAGGACGCATACTGAACTGACATAGTGAGTTAGTGAGTTGTTTCATCCTTCAGTGAACGAGTGAGCGAGTGACATAAACGAAAAAATGCAGTTCATTTGAATCTCTCACTCCTGAGTTACACACCTCCATACGGAACCCTACACTGCGCGCGGCCCGAAACGCACTTGGCCGGTTTTTAGGGTTCCGTAGTCAACAACGAACCCTTATAGTTTCGCCATGTCCGTCCGTCTGTCTGTCCGTCTTAGGCTTAGCTCAGTAACCCTTACAACTAGAAAACTGCAATTCGGCGTTGGTATATAAACCAATCACGCCGACAAAACAGTATAATACAATTTGGAAAAAGTTTTTTAATAGGGTACCTCCCCTACACCTAAAGCGGGGATGTAATTGTTTTTTCTCGTCAAACCCATGGTGTGGGATAGCTCGTTTAAAAATGCGACGCAACCGCAACGCACGTCGATGTAACTAAGACAGACAGGCAACTACGGAACCCTACACTGCGTGTGGCCCGAAACGCACTTGGCCGGTTTTTTAACATAATACGCTGCACTTACAACGTATCAGAATAATCACTGACAGTACTATTTGCTGACAGTATTCGTGTATTCTGTTTTGTAGAAAAGTTTTAGGATTCTTATCGTATGAATAGGTAGTGTTAAGATTTGCTTTCATTATCAGTATTGAAACCCCCTAACGAGTATCTCGCGGCCGTCTCATGATAGACGTGCTGCACTTCTATCATGGGACGGCCGCGACAAACTCGATTTTTATCGCACTATACCTTTTGTTCTATATAAGTGTAAGTAATAAGAGAGATACGGATACTGCGAGAAAATCGAGAGAGCTCGCGCGCCGTTGCGTGATAGTCGTACTGACTGACTGTACTTACCTACTAATTAAGATATCTAACTGTGTCTATTCAGCTCTACGCGATTGTGCACTTATCTACATGCGAATACAAATTTTCAGTAGGTATTACAAAAATCGTAGTTCTATATTTGTATAAAGAAGTAGTCCACTTCGATCATAAAGTAGTACATACCTGATTTTGTGCAATGTGGCTGACCTTCGTAAAATTTTTGAGTAATACCTAGCGACAAAATCTGTACTCAAATTTACATAAAAATAGAATCAAGCGTTTCATTAACGCATAAATCGACGTTGAGAAATTTTAATGGCCATGATTAGTAATAAATAATTTTTGAGTTATTGGCGTCATTTCCCTACAAAAACTACGTACCACTGTAAAAATGATAGTCAATAGCAATGTTTTCAATTAACGTGCTCAAAATATTTAATTTAAGCCGACTTTCTTCATGTATTGACTGTCGATTATAATATATATAATATTAGCTT
This sequence comes from Epinotia bilunana, assembly GCA_947049275.1. Lineage (NCBI taxonomy): Eukaryota > Metazoa > Arthropoda > Insecta > Lepidoptera > Tortricidae > Epinotia > Epinotia bilunana. Next base: position 7,445,440 of record OX346267.1, on the reverse strand, counting down.
GATTGCTTTAAAAATAAAGTCTAACCGACTTCTATTCAGTGGGTAGGTTTTTCGCCAAACCTGCGGCGTTACCACGAAAATCGAAAGTCGAAGTTCGTATACATGTATCCCTATCACTTGAGTAGGTAATGTAAGTGCGATAGAGATAGAAATACCCGAACTTCGACTTTCGAAGTTCGTGGTTAAATAGCTCAGATAAGTAGTAAGTAAGTACATGAACATTTCCACTTAACCACATTAACTGCGGGCGAATATGGTTGCCATTTTATCACTAAGTATTATGGTGGTGGATAAGACATTCGTCACACTCGCTCTCGCATACTTGTTAATGTTAAATTAAACCCAAGTCACTATGTGGGCCCATAATGAGGAGTTCCGTCGATTCCTCCAGGCCCCGTATCATGGTCGGCCTTATCACACGATAATTGACACGGTAGTGCGTCCGTCAATGGCTGACACCGTTCGACAGAACGAGACAACCATGATACGGGGTCAAATTCCTCGACACTACACACTCTTGTATACTGTGCATATGATTGCATATGCGCTAACTTGCTTGTGTGCACTTGCCTGGATGTCATGGTAGTCTATAAGTTTTTCATAAATAACCATTCTATCCCATATAATGTATGATGTCTGTAAAGTGTACCTAATAAATAAACAAATCAGATAATCACACTTCATTAGTTGCCACTTCATCTGAATCCTATCAGAATCTTTGAGGAGTTCCATGAGTCATCTGTGGTCTTCATCATCAGTTCCACTTAAAGTAAAAAGGAAACAGAGTGACTTCAATGAAATAAATGATGTACTGTCCTCTGTAGATCATTGGTTTACTACTAATAATTTACTTCTCAATGCCATGAAAACTAAATGTATTAGATTCTCTTTGCCTAATGTCCAGCATAGTAGTGATGCACACGTGGTTTTAAAAGACGAAATTTTAGATTTTACAGACAAAGCTGTTTTTCTAGGCTTAACCTTGGATTCTAAATTACAGTGGGGTACGCACATTTCTACACTGGCAGGTAGACTAAGTTCAGCAGCATACGCGGTGAAAAGAATCCGTCAACTTGCAGATGTTGAGACAGCCCGGCTGGTGTATTTTGGATATTTCCATAGCGTCATGTCTTACGGCATATTATTATGGGGCAAAGCCGCTGACATAAATTCAATTTTTGTTTTACAGAAACGTGCTGTACGTCACATATATAATTTGGGAACACGAGTGTCTCTTAAAGACAAATTCAAAGAAATCAATATTCTCACTGTGGCGTCCCAATACATTTACGAAACTATAATGTATGCAAGGAAAAATATAGACATGTATAAATTGAATAGTGACATACACAATTATAACACTAGAAATAAAAATAAATTGGCGATTCCGAGATTACGTTTAAATAGAGTAAATAATATGTCATTCATGGGGAACAGTGTGCGCTTTTATAATAAGTTACCATCTAATTTAACGGAATTGTCAATGAATAAATTCAGGTCAACTGTGAAACGACAGCTTTTACAGAAAGCTTATTATACTGTAAAGGAATTCGTAGAAGATAAGGATGCATTTATGTTAAAATAGAATATATATAAATATATAGTTATAATATGACATGTAAAAGAGCTAGCATAAGCCTATTTACAGAATAAATATTTTGATTTGATTTGATTGATTTTGACTTCACCAGACTTGCGATTTCCGAGGGTAACACGAGTTATTTAAATGGAACATACCGAATCGTATAAAATTTGAGGGTTGGTCAACCCTCGATTATACGATTATATGCTATAGGTAAGTAGGTACTAAAGTTCCTACTTCAGTTATGGTATTTACCTCTTTTATTCTAATCATAATCATAACCGCCGTCTCAGTTAAGCGATCGACTTATAAGTAGGTATGTACCTGTGAAGTAAGAAAGCCACACGAAAATCTTGTACACATATGGTTAGACATTGGTAAGCATGCGTGACAACTCGTCTAACAAGATCTCTTAGTTGTAGCCAATACCATTACTCCAATTCCAAATTGCACAACTACCTATTCATTTACATAAGTTGTTACGCTTGGGCAACTGAATTGTCATGTTTTTAAGAGTAAAAATTCCACATTAACCTGTATCTCAATTGCTTGGGCATTATTGGCATCCGTTATGTTCAAATAATGAAGTTTAACTTTGAAATTTAGTTGCTTCGATTAGTTTAAACGACGGTAGAGCGAAGAACTTATTCAATTTGAATCATATAAAAAAAGTAAAAAAAAGTGAGAATAAATCGCCAATGATTGGAAATATGAACAGATAATAAGCACACGCGTTATAATTATAGGTAACTTACCTATACCTACTTTACCAACCTAAGGCACTGGTCCCACCGCCGGCTAGTAAGCTAGAAAAGTTGGGCGAGTAGCATTACATTGCGGATCTGTAAAGGTCGATTGATCACACTGTGCGTGGTCAGCACGCAATGAACCGTTACTCGCCCAATTTTTCTAGCTTACTAGCCGGCGGTGGGACCAGTGCCTAACACTGATTATTATTTAAAGGAGTAAAGTTTGCAGCTTTTTACAAAGGCTTTCTCCAGTAAACAGATATATTATATAGGTACCTACATTAGGAATGCTTCTAGTATATTTTATCCCGCAACTCCGCCTGTATTCTTTGTAATCACAGCACAGGAAGTTATGTAGGCATATCATAAAAATAATCCTTTTCTCCGATTAATTTGGATGTAATTTATTTAACCTACAGTTTGGAAACACATTAAAATTGATTTTATTAGTTAAATAAAAATAAGTCAAACACTACCATAATTTGATCATTATTTATAACAAAGGTATACAAACAATATCATATAACATGATTATGTCAGTTTCAGAATAATATGAGCTTTAACATGACCTACGACCGAATAAGGCCACTATCAGTCGCCTCACCATACCTAGATATCTACGCTTGTCGAGCTGTCATCGATCAAATCTCTGCGTGTTACACATATTATGCGCACGCGCCATCTCGGCCAAGGCCACGGTCAAACTAAGACCACTTTTATCACGACCACATACGACCAACTTAACCTGACCTCCGTAATAACCAGGTACTTCGACGCTCGCCTTCCGACCGGGAAAGCTCGGGGACCTACTTAATTGGACGCGTTTGTAATCACCGGTTTTACATGTTTTAGATTTGTATGTAACTTGAAATTATACATAGAAGACACTTTCGTAAATGTTTACCGTATTTGTGGGATCGGTTTTATTGCAACATTGACAGATTGAGCGCACTCCTTGTAAAAATTGCAGTGGTCTGTTACCTAAGTAATTTGCTAACTTAAATGATTTTAAAAATATTTAGCACCTACGTACTTATCAAGTAATTTATTTACTCATGTGTTTTTAAAACTAAATAGGTACCGTTTAAACCAGCTATACTCAACCTGCGGCCCACCGAGCTTCTGTGAGCGGCCCGCCATCCACCATGCGATCCTAGTATAAAAACCATAAATTTACCTCTATGGCTCGGCGCTTCTTAGCTAAAATGCCCTTGCGGCCCCCGTAGAAAAAAGTTTGAGTAGATATGGCTGGTTTAAACTGTACACGGCTTTTAAAAAATACTAGTTTTGCGTCCACAGAGACCGATGATAAAATTATGTTGATTAAGTAGTTGTTTAGGAACACCCCTGTCATAGCTTTTTAATGGGAAGGGGACTTTTCAAAAGGATTGCAAACGTGCAAGTTGCGGAGTGTCAAAAATAATTAAAAAATACTTATTTCAGGATTTATGACAAGAATTTAAGAAAGTTCCCGTTTTAGGAAATCCCCTACAGGTACATTTTAATTAATTATTTAAGTAGGTACCTACCAAAATCTTTCCATTGGGGACTTTCGCAAAGCTACAAAGCTTGTAACGTTTGTATGCAATGTGATATTTGTATGTTAACACAGCTTAGTTTAACATTGGAGAATAAAAACCGGACAGACTATACCGGATATACTTCATTTCAAAATTTTCTTTTTTCAGACTTTTCCCTGTTCTTGTAGTATAAGTATATACGATATTACTTGCCAAATTTCATATTTCTATGTCAACGGAAAGTACCCTATAAACTTTGGTTCCCTTTAGTGTCGACATATAAGTTATTTGCGGCATAAACTTATAAGTTTGATTTTTTCACAGCATCAAGGGACTGTAGACTTGAGTAAGTATATGGTTTTAATTTCAGCTTGATACCTCCAAGCGTTCCTGAGATATAGGGTCTTGACAGACAGACGGGCAACAAAGTGATCCTATAAGGGTTCCGTTTTTCCCTTTTGAGGTTCGGAAACCTAAAAACAGCAGAAACTGATCTGGACTGATTAATTTTTAAAGCGTCGATAACAAGGCATCTAAATTGACACGTTCCATGCCTAAGGATCTCGGAAATGTATGAAACTAATTTCAAAAAGTATAGTCTTAATCTCACTTACGACCTTACGACGGCAAAGTCTAATTAGGTACGACTCTGAGATGTTACCAATAAAAGCTCCCAAGTACAAAAAGATTAATTAATTGCGCGTACACTATTTATACACTAATGTTACAACAGGTTGCATTATGTTGAAACTTAAGGTCCCATATCTAAACTAATTAGTCAAGCTTGAAAGTAGGCCTCTCTGCAAAGTATGTACCTGCTTAGTTGTTATCACGATGTCAAATCAAGTTGATCTAGTTATGCATTTCTCGAGTGACATACAGTGACCTTCAACTTACAATATGTGAATTAGTAGGTATTCTACGGAATATAAAGAACTGGTAATGTATGGCACGTGTATAATCTTAATGCGTTTTGATTATGGGTAGGAGATTAGCCCTCAGGCCGCCGCTGGACGCCTGTAGGCGAAAATCGAAGTATAAAAAGTGGTGCGGGTCAGTAAATGTCATAGTCCACCACTGACAATCAAATCAACAACAATGGCCGCTAAGGTGAGCTTTTTAATCATAATTATTATTATTATACGTATCTGTTTTATCTACCTTTAATTAAATTACTTACTTGATTGTAATTGAATCTTACTCATGCATCAAGTCAGTTTTTGTTGAAGAGAAATGTGGGATTTTTCTACTTCCTCTGTTCTTTGGACCAATCCAATCCAGTCCAATATTTAATACTTGCCTTCAGAACTTTAAAATTCCGTATAGCCTACTACTATGGATAGTAGGAACGAGGTGACAATACCTACTAGGTAGTGTTACAAATTTAAACTCAATATTTCGTGATCAAAAGTATTAGAAAAGATACATTTAATAATGGTTGTGTGCCAAATATCCTACGGTGTTCGCTTATCGATAGAAGGACAGCGCGCTTATTTGTTAGCAAAGCATTTTAATAATATATGCCTACCAAGGTGTAGACACCAAATAAAATAATCAATGGTGATGAATTTTCTCGAAAAAGGATTTAAAAAATTGACCAATGCAGAAAAAATAAAGCGGGGGATTAAAAAATGACAAATATATAAGTGTCCAAAGTTTTAAGAGGGGGTATATTCTGTCCGTTTTCCGCAAAACGGCATCTTCATATGAAACGATTGTCTTTTACTGCGACCAAGCAATATTAAAACAAGACATATCTGAATGGGATTTTCGTCAATTAGGCATATTTTTGCCTTCTTTCTTTTGGAGTAATAATACATTTTGAGTCTATACCTGTATTATACCAAACAATTAATTCCTTTACAGTTCGTCGCTATCCTCTCCCTCGCCGTGGCCGCGTCGGCCGTCCCTCTTGTCCCCATCGCCAAGCTGGCGTACGAACACGAAGCCCCGGCCCACTACGAGTTCCAATACTCCGTGGCCGACCACCACACCGGCGACATCAAACAACAGCAGGAGTCCCGCGCCGGAGACGCCGTGCACGGCTCCTACTCGCTCGTGCAGCCCGATGGCGTCCAGCGCATCGTCGAGTACACCGCCGATAAGGAGCACGGATTCAACGCCATCGTCCGTTACGAGGGACACCCCACTGAAGCCCCCCACAAGATCGCCTACGCCGCCCCCGTAGCCAAAATCGCCTACGCCGCCCCTGTCGCCAAAATCGCCTACGCCGCTCCCGTAGCGAAGGTCGCCTACGCTGCCCCCGTCGCCAAGGTCGCCTACGCCGCCGCCCCCGCTCACGTCACCTTCTCCTCTCCCGCCATCTCTTACCACCACTAGACTGATACTGTGGTACAGTTGAGGCTATCTGTTTTTATTATGAATAGATTCTAATAAATTATTTATTGAATGTACGTTGGCATTTTACATTTCTAATCCGTAATGGTACCCGCAATTGGCTGAACTGGGTAATTTAAATAGCAATGGACTTCGACGTTTCCAATTAACACGAGACTGATCAATACAACGCAACGCACTCACTCGCTGAATGCATGTGCTTAATTAACTAAAGTGAGCTAGTTTAGTCACATCTACTTACTTAGTTAACTGCAAAAGCCAAGCGATATACTATAAGTATTGGTATTGTAGGAATACATTATGGAAAGACGATCTAGACAATATGCTCTCGACATCTTCAGCTAATCTAATAAAGTTATGTAGGTATAACAGGAAATTAGCAGTTTGGTACAGTCTGCAGCAGAAGTTGCTAAGGGGTCCTAGTGCTGAAAATGATCTACACACGAACTCTAATTTAAAGGCAATAAGGATGTGTGTAGGTTATTTTGAGAGTATTACTTTGCTTAGCTACTTCTGATGCTGACTGTACCTAGATCGCAAGCAAGATATTTATGCAAATTGCTGCCCTTATTGTGCAAAGTGTTAGTGTGGTATTTATAAATGTAGCATTTTAACATTCGATTTATGTTTTTCCGAATTAATCTTTATCGCTAATACCTACTCCTAAATAAACTAACATTCGTTTCAAAAAGCAAGTTCTAACAGTAGTCAAGACTCCTCAAACTATGGCGCATATGCCGTCCTGCCCGGCCTGCCCGTACACTTGCTCCAGGCAAGACCTCCGTGACGCAACAGACAGGGCGTTAGCCATCGCTAATTTCTGGTCCCGCACAATCTAACCACGGCTCAAATAGGAAACCATCGACACGAGAAGAAGAAGAACAGTAGTCACTTACATTTGGATCAGTTTCCTGTAGGTCGGACTGATTCCGAAAGTCGAAACCATCCAAAGGTAATAAATGCCTTATCGCTTACGACCCAACTTCTCTCCTACGAACCAAGCGCTCTAGTTATAGCCCGACAAGTTTCTATTTGACAAACTAAGTTAGGTACTCGTTCTCATAGACTGACACGCTGCTCCTACTATCAAATCTCTTCACCAATACAATCTTCCTGCCAGCCCAACGAGCCTAACCTAAACTGTTCTCGAGCAGCCAAATCCTCCTACTAGGTACAGCACATATGAAAACTTTATATCGATGTCCAGGCCGGCCGTCGGCGGACCGCATCTGAATTATTCATATCCTCGCATAGTGATTTCATCTCATTGAATGGCAGCCGGCGGCGTGATTACGATACCGATACCTCGGCTGGACACGCGACGAACATTATGTAGGATACCAGCTATGTGAATAGTCTAGTTGCATGCTGTGATTTGGTAGGATCGTAGATAGCTCTTCGTCGAAGTCTTTTAGGCATGGTGCACGATTTTGCACGCTCGTTTTGCGAAAGATATTAAATGGCCCCATCAACTACACTAACATCATGAATCCTCCGTTGGAGAGGTAGGGCACAACGGAATGTCATCTCGCTTATATTAGAAGCAGCCAAGCTGGGGAAGGGGTACCAATTTAATAGTACATTACGAACCTAGGGCGGTGAATTCGTGAATGACCCAGATCGCAGGTGTTTGTGACCCGAGCCGAAGGTCAGGGCCATAAATATGCGATCTGGGGCTTTACGAATTACCGCCCGTGGTGAGTACACAATTTTACGTCTTCACGTGACCACAATGCGAGTTTTACCGTACGCGCAGCGTGCAGTAAAACTGGCATTATGGCCAGGTGTGACGTAAAAAATATTACCGCAGCCAATTACAACTACTTGCTTTGTGATATATAAATCAGAGCGTCAATAAAATTTTCTTTTACTCGTTAAAATAATGATTAGGTTAAGTACGAGTATACTGTTGTTAACCATGTTTTAAATAAGTAATTACTAATTATATAAATGTCCTAAATCTTAACTTCTTATTTTAAGTGAGACATACAGTAGGTAATTATACGTGCTGATTTATTTTTCATATATCCGTTTGTTATGATTATGATATACGAACATTACCTAGATGCCCACAATTGTGATACAGGCCAATACGGTACTTACCTACTTCATTAATTTTGATATGTACCATTAGCTTTTTGATTAATAGAAACAGCTTGAGGACATTCACATTATTCTGTAAAGTAAATCAAGGGTGTACGTGAAGTTCCCAACCCGCAATGGGCCAGCGTGTCACAGCCCATCTCGTACTTTAATCAGAATACCTATGTGCCTATAGCAGTGAAAGATAAAAGCTGATGAGTTCTCTTTCCCAGACAGTATACTCCAGGCAAAATACGGTTTTGAAAAACATTAATTTATAATAGCGTTTTTTTGTTGATTTCATTTTAAAATGTTATTCTAAGATGATTTATTAAAGAATCCGACAAACTTTCCACCCGGAAGTAATTATGTAGATTTCAATGAATCATGCATTGTCTTTTTTTGTACGATTTATCTTGAATATTATAGAGAAGATGTAAACGAACCAAAGTAAAGCCAAAAATATTTATTAATATTTTTTCTGACTTTTCAGAAGCAAGTTGATTTATCATTTTATTGATGTCTGAAATTTTGTCGGATTTTGTCGCTGGGTAACTATTTAATTGATAATATATCCGTTACACATAAAAAATAAGCTATTATAAATTATTTCCAAAATTGACATTTTTTCCATACAATCTGTCAGTTCATTGACTGGACTAGTATAGATCAAACAATGTTTTCCGTACCTGTATGGCCGAAACACCACAACAACAGCACCGCAAAGTAGGTAGCTATTTTCCTTATTTTCCGCAACCTAAAAACCACATAGTGCTCCCCCGTCTATTATCCCCCCACGCCGTGTTTGAGGTCCCTATTCATTCATTGTGCGAGTAATTACGACAGAAAGGGAAGGATTTATCAAAAATATTTACATTGTAGCAAGTCAATTGGCATCGGCTTAATTTGCGGCGCGGCCCGCCGGGAAATCAACTTTACATTCAATTTGCCGTGCACAGATAAAAAGCAATCTCTTTTCATTTTTACCTGCGTGGGTATCGGCCAATCGGTGTTTTTGTAACGCTATAAACCTAATATTTGTAGGCAGTTTAGATTATACATGTTTGGACAATTTAACATAAAGTTTTAAGGTTTTCATTTCTGTCCTACAAATGGGCTAGAGACTGACGTGTACACCTACACCTTATATTATGTACCTAATTAACATATACAGCGTGTATATCCAATACGAGCAAATCTTTAAATGGTGGTTAGTACAGGACCTAATAAGTGCATTAAGATAACTTGAGTCTAAAATTACAACGAAAAAATTAACCATACAAAATAATTCAGCCCGCAATGTAACGCAACGTGTTCAAGTTAAGGCTCGTTGACAGTTGTCAGCTGTCTAAGTATCCACTTCCGAAATGTCTAAAACCAAAAGTTAATAAAGCTATGTTGTATCTCGTAATGACCTTGGCAATTGAGTTAGGTATAAACTTATAGCCGAAGATGTTATGAGATGCGTGTTTTTTCAAAGTACCTTATGGTGTAGAACTGTAGATGTTATACATGAAGTAAAACAAAAAATAGGCTACAATTAACTATTTATTTACATACCGGTCAAAAACACAGTTAAAAGTTTTAATTACGCCTGTATCTCCGCCTCAGGTATTGATTCTCCACGTGGCTCCCGTGCAATCCAACGCAAGTTTCGCAGCGTCGTTTAATGGACTCCCTAACGTGGTAAAGATCAGTATTGTCCCTGAGTTTTTGAAAAACTTCGGTTATCTTTGTAGTGTTTGTCTATACTTGACAGCTATAGCGCTGTCTCGAGCACACGGGTGTGGGTAGGCAGAAAGGTGATAGCCACGGTTGAGAGTGGACGTCTGCCCGACATTGGTGTGGTATCGAGCCAGTGAATACCTTGATATAGTGCATAAGTGAGTACTACAAGTGGCGACGAGGGTAAAGGTTAGTGTAAAATTAATGAATACTTACTTATCTTTACATTCCTTACGAAAAAAAAAACAACAAAAGAAAGGTAGGTAGTACCTAGTTAAAATTGTTGTGAGTAAAATGAGTTTAATCGAGTTATCAGATAAACAAATAAATGTTGGTTGCAAACATTACTTGCCGCTCACTTACGTAAATGAGACAAACATAAATAATCCAAGGTAGGTAGGTATTTCAAGCGGTTATGTTATCTAGTCGTAGTAAGTAGCTTCGAATGCTGACTGCAAAGTTGACATACGAGTAGTTAGTGTGCTGTGAAACTGTTTTGATCGTGATAAACAAACCTTAAGACACATTTTATGTTATTTTGTTTGCTAAAAGATTGAAGTAGATATATTACCATACGTAATGATAACAGTTATTATTTATGTACTGCAAGTATTGGTTTTAAGGAAAACAAGTTAATATTATTAATCAAACACTTTTGTGTAAGATTAAATTTAATTGTTAGCTTTAAATAACTATAATTGATAATGACATTTTACGGTTCAGCGATTATGTAGCTACGTAGGCACTAACTCCTACATAAAATAAAGATCTAGTAATGTTGGAATGGAAAATTAGATAAAATGATAACAGTTCTGTTCAAGTAATTAGGTTATATCTCGCGTTATAGTAGCTTCCATATGCGTATAACGCTGTTAAAGGCTACATGCAAATGTTAATCATGCGTGATTGTGTTACGGCTATATGAGCCTACATGTAAATGTAAATCATGCGTGAATGTGTTACGGCTGTATGAGCCTACATGTAAATGTAAATCATGCGTGAGTGTGTTACGGCTGTATGAGCCTACATGTAAATGTTAATCATGCGTGATTGTGTTACGGCTGTATGAGCCTACATGTTAATGTAAATCATGCGTGAATGTGTTACGGCTGTATGAGCCTACATGTAAATGTAAATCATGCGTGAATGTGTTACGGCTGTATGAGCCTACATGTAAATGTAAATCATGCGTGAATGTGTTACGGCTGTATTAGCCTACATGTAAATGTAAATCATGCGTGAGTGTGTTACGGCTGTATGAGCCTACATGTAAATGTAAATCATACGTGATTGTGTTACGGCTATATGAGCCTACATGTGAATGTAAATCATGCGTGAATGTGTTACGGCTGTATGAGCCTACACGTAAATGTAAATCATGCGTGATTGTGTTACGGCTATATGAGCCTACATGCGAATGTAAATCGTGCGTAGATGTGTTACGGCTGTATGGGCCTACATGTAAATGTAAATCATGCGTGAATGAGTTACGGCTGTATGTGTTTGATGTATAGCTACATAGAAATAACCAACAATGGTTGGTTCCAGGTCGCCCCAATCTAACTCAATCATGGCGAGTATTTTACCTCCGCCCGACAAGCTTGACCTCGAAGGCGATAATGCTACCGTTGCAGTTCGTTGGGAAAAGTGGAAGAGGTCATTAAACATATACCTCGAGGCTTCAGCTATTGCGGACGATGGAAGAAAAAGAGCAACGTTGTTGCTACTTGGCGGACCAGGGCTGCAGGAAATAATTTATAACACACCTGGAGCTATGGTAGCACAAGCTGACGGGGTTGACGTCTTCGAAAAAGCCATAGAAAAACTAGACAGCTACTTCCAGCCAAAACAGAATAAAATATACGAGAGATACATTTTTCGTCAAATTAAACAAGAAGATAGTGAGCGATTCGAAAAGTTCGTCATAAAATTAAGGAACCAAGCGGAAAAATGTAAATTTACGAGTCCTGATGAGCATTTAATTGATCAGATCGTAGAGAAGTGCTCAGTGTCTGAACTCAGGAAGAAAATATTGACCTTAGGAGATGAGGTTACACTGGACAAGATTATTATGGAAGCTAATACGCTAGAAGTAGTAGGACAGCAATTAAATGGATACGAACAGAAGAAACAAATAAATGAGATTAACAGAATTAGCCGTTTTAATCAAGGATCAAGTTCGGCAAAGGAAGATACACGAGGATATAAAGACGCAAACAAAAGCAAAGGCATCAAATGTGGACGATGTGGATACGCTGCACATACTGCACCGAATCAGGAGTGTCCGGCAAAATGGAAGAAATGCCATTCATGTGGAAAAGTTGGACATTTTGGTGCTCTTTGCAGAAACAGACCGGGAAAAAGGAAAATGGAACAAAAACAAGGTGATCACAAACATAACAAGCGACCAAAGTATAGAAAAGAAGTAAATCAAATAACACCGGATAATGGATCACAAGAAAAGGAGGATGTACATTATGTTTTTAACGTAGATGATGATGCGACTGTTGAATGTGTGTTAGGGGGAGTGAAGTGGAAGATGCTTATAGATTCCGGATGTAAGTTAAATCTAATATCGGAAGAATCATGGGAAAATTTAAAGAAGCAGAAGATGTTATGTTCAAATCAAATGAATGAAACGAACAAGACCTTATACGCATATGGAAGCAAAACCCCATTAAAAGTGAAGGGCTCATTCGAAACCACAATTAATGTAAATGAACACGCGGAACGAGCAACTATACTTGTAATTAAGGGGGGCTCGAGAGACTTATTAGGGAAGGAAACGGCCATCAAATTGGGTGTTTTAAAACTAGGAATTGGCGTTAACGAAGTTATACAATCAAACAAATCCTTCCCAAAGTTTAAAAACGTCTTAGTGGAGATTCCAATTGATGAGACATCAAAGCCTGTCTCACAACCATATCGAAGAATTCCGATTCCAATTGAGGAAAAGGTGCAACGGAAAATTTGTGAGTTACTCGAAAGCGACATAATAGAAAAGGTGCATGGGCCTTCTCAATGGGTTTCACCAATAGTGCCAATTTTAAAAGATGACAATGACTTGCGGCTGTGTGTCGACATGAGGCGGGCTAATGCTGCGGTCATGAGAGAAAATCATCCCTTACCGTGCATGGATAAATTGCTACCAAAAATTAAAAAGGCGATGTATTTTTCCAAATTGGACATAAAAAATGCATTCCACCAAGTGGAAATACACCCGAACTCGAGACATATAACAACGTTCATAACTTCGCAAGGATTATACAGATACAAACGGCTTATGTTCGGAATCACTTGCGCTCCAGAGCTATTCCAGAAGATTTTGGAAAACATGCTCGCTGGGTTAGATGGCGTAATCAATTTCATCGACGATATCCTGGTTTACGGCGAGACTGAAGAACAGCATGATCTCAGGGTGGCAAAGTTAAAAGAGGTCCTGAAAAATAATAATGTTCTGCTAAATGAAGAAAAATGTGTTTATAAAGTGCAGAAGATTAGTTTCTTGGGACATGAATTGACGCCCGAAGGCGTCAAACCTTTGCAAAAATATATTACAAGCATTTCTGAATTTAGACCACCAACAACTATTGAAGAGCTTCAGAGTTTCTTGGGACTGGTTAATTATATTAATAAATGGATCCCCAATTTAGCGACTAAAACAGAAACCCTTAAAGCTTTATTGCGAAAGAAGGTTGGAAAGAAAGCTAGCATTGAAGAATTTTGGAAGGAAGAACAAAATCAGGCCTTCAGTGAGTTAAAAGAAGCTCTCGCCACTGTTAAAACCCTGGGATACTACGACGTGAAAGATGAGACGCAAGTGATCGCTGATGCTAGCCCAGTTGGCCTTGGTGCTGTGTTAATTCAAAGCGATGACAAAGGTCCAAGAATTATAGCATATGGTAATCGGACTCTGACTGAGCTAGAAAGAAAATATAGTCAAACCGAGAAGGAAGCTCTTGCGCTAGTCTGGGCAGTCGAACATTTCAATATCTTTCTGTTCGGAAAGCAATTTAATCTCATTACAGACCATAAACCATTAGAGTTTCTGTTTGGAATGAAATCCAAGCCTTGTGCACGTGTAGAAAGATGGGTGTTGCGGCTGCAAACTTATCGATACACTGTTATCCATCGGCCAGGAAAAACAAACATCGCTGACCCTTTATCACGATTATGCGATTACCGCGTTGTACCATCAGGTCACTTCGATGATTATGTGAACCAGATTGTTGAGCAAGCCAGACCATGTGCAGTTCCAATGAAAGATATCATAACTCATTCAAAAAATGACCAAGAAATTATAAAAGTCAAAAGGGGCATCTATTGTAATGATTGGGATGAATCGGTAAAAGTCTACAAAGCGTTTGAGAGTGAACTTTGTTTCCATGACGATATTTTACTACGAGGAAACAAAATAGTAATACCCCATGAACTTCGGAGAAAAGTTTTGGACGCTGCACATGAGGGCCATCCAGGAATAGTCGCCATGAAGGGTAGGCTAAGGTTGAAAGTTTGGTGGCCCAGGATCGATAAGGATGCTGAGAGGATGGTCAAATCATGTAAAGGATGTACTCTGGTTGGACTTCCAAGTGCACCGGTACCCATGAAGCGACGCGTTCTCCCTGAAGAGGCTTGGGTAGATGTTGCATTGGATTTATTAGGTCCGCTGCCAAACAACGACTATTTGCTGGTGTTGGTCGATTATTACAGCCGCTACAAGGAAGTAAAATTCACCAAAAGTACTACTAGCGCGCAAATTATAACGCTGTTAAAGGAAATTTTCAGCCGCACAGGTTTTCCCAAAACGATCACGGTGGATAACGGTCCTCAATTTGTTAGCGCAGAATTCAAGGAATATTGCCGAAGGTGCGAAATAACTGTTTAACTCGATTCCCTACTGGCCTCAACAGAATGGAGAAGTTGAGAGGCAGAATAGAGACATCCTAAAAAGATTAAAGATAAGTAAAATCGAGCGGACGGATCCCAAAGAGAGTGTATGGGAATATCTCATGATGTATAATTCCACCCCACATTCGGTGACCGGAAAAACACCAGCTGAACTATTTTACCACCGGCAAAACAGAGACAAAATTCCTTCTTATAAAGATTTAACCCATGGACTAGAAGATTCAGAGGTTAGAGACAGAGACACGGTTCAAAAAGCGAAAGGAAAAGAATATGGAGACAGGAGAAGGGGTGCTCAAGATAGTCAATTAGTAGAAGGAGACAAAGTTTATATAAAGGAGATGGAAAAAGGAAACAAGTTGACTCCAAATTTTAAACCTACTCCTCATGTTGTGGAACAAGCAGAAGGCGGAGACGTGGTTGTCAGGAACGAAGAAACAGGCCAAATGCTTAGACGGAATGTGCTACATCTAAAGAAAGTTGAAGGCAAATGGGCAGTTCAAGAAGGTGAGAACAATTATGATGTAATCGAGGATGAACAAAGTGATGGAATAAACTAAGTGTATATTTTATTGATGAGGTTGATTGAAATAAATTAATTGTACTAAGGAAGGGATGTAGTGTTTGTCTATACTTGACAGCTATAGCGCTGTCTCGAGCACACGGGTGTGGGTAGGCAGAAAGGTGATAGCCACGGTTGAGAGTGGACGTCTGCCCGACATTGGTGTGGTATCGAGCCAGTGAATACCTTGATATAGTGCATAAGTGAGTACTACAATCTTGTTCTTCAGTTGTTCCACGGATGTCCTAGGTTGCGAGTACACCTCGTTTTTTACTGCTCCCCCATAGAAAAAAATCGAGCGGTGTTAAATCAGGAGAGCGAGCAGGCCAACGACGTGGATCAAATCGCCCGATTCATCTGTTCTCTAACACGTCGTTTAGCACGTTTCGGACACGAACCGCCGCGTGAGCCGGGACACCATCCAGCTGCAACCATGTTTCCCGGCGACCTTCTTCAGGCAGCATGTTCACATATTCTGCTAATGGCCCGTTGATAAGCTGGATGAATTTGTCCGCATTCAGGTTACCGTCGATGAAAATGGGTCCTATGATCCCACACGTTTACGGCCCAACGATACTGGTGTCCGGTCTCTCTCATGTC
Source organism: Epinotia bilunana (assembly GCA_947049275.1). Lineage (NCBI taxonomy): Eukaryota > Metazoa > Arthropoda > Insecta > Lepidoptera > Tortricidae > Epinotia > Epinotia bilunana. Next base: position 7,429,357 of record OX346267.1, on the reverse strand, counting down.
ATGGTGGTTTACGCGTGACCAGTAATGGGAATTACGTTGATTCCAAACCCAATCCTGGTGAATGTGCTTTCATCTGTCCAGTAATTTTGGACATGAAATCACCGTTTTCTTGATGACGACTGAGTAACCACTCCGAAAACGTTAAACGTGGTATTAAGTCTCTCGGCAGCAAAGCTTGTACCTTTAAAAAATTATAAGGATGTTGCTTGCCACGTTTGAGTATTTTGTGTACCGTCATATGACTCATATTAAATCGTCTTCCAGCTATTCTCGTACTACTCTCTGGGTCAGATGAAAAATGGCGAAGGATCCGGCCTTCTAATGAGACTGGAAGCTCATAGTTAACAGCTGCTCCCTCCACCCTCCTTGTCACTGGCAAACCTTCACGAGCTCGCTGTAACGCGTTGACGATCACTCGAGAGCTACTTGGCACTCTACGATTTGGGAATCGCTCTCTGTTTATTTCTAATGCTCCTCAGCCATTTTGATGTGCTTCACTATACATTAAAATCATGTCCATTAATTCAGGAGCACTAAAATTGGTTTGACGGGGCATTTTAATTTAATGACTGAATTGTGACTGACATTGTCAAATCATAGTTGAAATAAAATACGCGAAAACTTACCAAACAGTTCAGTTACAACCTTGTATGTAGGTAACTATCAAACTTTGTAGAGTTCAGTTAATAATTGTAAATCGAATTTAAATTCAGTTATCAAATTAAATAACTATTATGAGTGCAATCTTGTTCTCGTTGGTAAATAATTTACAAACAAGATTACTTAGTTATTTAAATGAAATGAAATGATTTTCTAAAAAAGGTGTCATTGCGCGTCGAGGTAATTTTATTTTAATATCAACGACGCTGTCAACTAATTGTTATCGTGACTGATCGTGACTGATTAAAATGGCACAAGATTATGTCAATTGGTTGTTGATAAACAAATACTTAAGTATTTAATAATTCAATAACTTACATATCTAGTGGTGTAGTCTATTGAAATAACCACACAACGTTATGAACCATATTTTTTTGTGCAGTTAAGTATTGATTTACTTATTTAAGGGTCAGTGGAACACCACGGCTGGGCAAAGGTCTCCTTACGTTTCAATGTATCCCGGTTTTGACCAGTCTCCCACCACCTCCCAGACTGGTGCGTATCAGTCTTTATCAACAAAGCAGTTAGCTAACAGTTTCTAAATAATTAATATCACTACACACCAAGATTTATTTTTGGACAGCTGCGTGGATTACATGTTTACGTTACATTGCTGCTCGGTAATTTTTCAAAAAAATATGACAGGCTTTCAATTAAGTTTAACTTAAAAAGTTCATTTAATTAATGATTACGCTACTAAACCCTGCCTCTGGTCTAATTCTTTGCTCGTATTGGATATACCCGCTGTATATTGATCTCTTTTTTCAAGATTTCAGTATAAGTAATAAAGAAGTATTGTAACTAAACATAGAATTAGTGCGTCAAATCCAAAATACGTGAACTGTGTTAC